>CM068828.1:84040944-85240944 GCA_028554795.2 Sinohyriopsis cumingii | reverse complement strand
GGAATGCTAGACTTCTCGGCCCATGACGAAGTCGGCCTACCCAAATCGGCACATAACAAACCCGTTCCACAACATACTAGGCCCACATAACGAACTCGGCTAATTACGTACTTGGCCCATTATACGTTCCGTCAGCCTTTTTGTCCACGATTTATAATTTTTGGGACATCATTCAAAATATTCCTTTTTATTTTGCAATATTGTACGTTTATCGAAAATTACTGCATTTCTATTTGACAGCAATATGTATGATTGCTGTTCAACTTCTCTGTTCTGTCTTTCGATATAAACCAGAGAAGTTCCAGCTTTATTTTGTTTTTCGTGCTTTGAGGGCAATAAATTTCCAATATAATCTATGTATCATTTCGATGAAGTAAATATCCTTATCGACAATTAAAATCAGATTTTTATCTAGAATATATGTAATGACTAATGTTGACAAAGGCTTGTTATGGAATCAACACGGAGGCGCAAGGTGCACGAGCGTTGCATTGTGGGTATTTGCGTACATAATCTTGACATCTGGGAAAAGAGACCATGCAAACAGTACTTATATGTTTTATTTATATTTATTAATTGTCAGCGGTAAATATTCGACGTCCTCTTATCTTGATCCAATTTAGTACCTGTCCATATGATGAACAATGTTCGTGTGCTAGATTTTGGTGACATTTAAGGTGCCGAACATTCCACAATCAGGTTTTGATTAATTTGACTTAAGTATATTAGTATTAATATGTCCAACAAGTAATATTTAATTATTCTGCGCATTTGCGTATGAATGAATACGTTGATACATACTTTACTTAATTCCAAGAGTAAACTGTTGACAAGAAAAATAAAAACATACGACATCTTTACGTTTAAATTTCAGTGATAAATAACAATAAATAATTTTTAATTCAGTCGTTGGATGGACCATAGATTTGAGCGCACTGCTTCAGTAGTTTTGAAGCAGTTACCTCGCCCTTGGTATAATCCGCCCAATACTGGTGAAGTCGGCCCTCCATGTCCTTACATCGGTTACGCCGCTGAAGTCTCACTATTTGCTCTTCGCACATATATAAGTCACGACATGTGCAATATTTCTTCTTCCTGATGACCAGATGCCGGAAAGTACACTGTTCAGTTCATATCAATGACATGCGTGCATAATTTACAAGAAAAAAATAAAGTGTTATCACACAGTTCGTTCATTCTGGAGGTAATTTACAAGAAAAATTATTTTATAAACAACAGAACAGTAAAAAGAGAGCTTGAAATGCAAAGGTGATACGCATAAATAATAATTAATCGAAGTGACTAATCATTTCTATATCTTCTTAAGCAAGTTTCGTATTTTCTTCTTATCAATGCAAATCACCCATTGTACGAATGGGCATAATTATAAAAGAACTAATACAATTTCAATAAATTTTTATGTAACTTACATGCATAAATAGTACAAACGCACTTATATTTAAAATGTTAAATGACATCAACATAACGTAGAACATGTGTCTCTTCATACACTCGTACATCTTAGGCCAAAAACGTAGAACTACAATAATACAAAATACAATATAATTATAATTAAAACAACAAAAAGAAATGTTTCCCATCAGAAGTTACAGTTTTTTCTCCATACAATCTTTATATAATGGCAAATACTAATAAATACTGATGTATTGATGGACACCTCTACTCGGGTCTTAGTTCTTTATCTCATATCTATATAATAATCGGAAAGAAATTCCTGCCCATGTAACATTAAACTTTCTAGGGATAGAACAAACATACCTATGCGGTCTACGGAAGCCTTCATGAATCAGAGTAGATGTACGTACGTATGTATGTATGTATGTATGTATGTATGTGTAAATTCTGTTCTGGATTGAATCTATCTTTTTGCACTTTTGAAGAATCTATATATTGGCTGCAAACTAGTTTGCAATTAGAAAATATTTTTGATAATACCAGGATACCGTTGATTACATGCACCATAATGCAACAGTAAATCTTCAGTTGATTGAAACATGGCATTACATAATACATCTTTGCTTGAACATCCCATAAGACTTTAAAATTAAATAATTTCTAGTAAACAATATACTTAACATAAGTGCGTACAAGGCTACTGGTTGCAACATAATAAACAGAACTCTTGGCGTATTCATAGTACCGCATATTTAAAAAGAAGCATACACCATAAAGAATGCTATATAAGAGTGTGATAGTGAGCGACAGGTATATATACAGAGATAGAGAGTAGGAGAGATTATTTGGGGAAACTTGAAATTAAGAGAGACAGTATGTTGAATGTGTATTTTCCTTTGAGTCAGTATATTGATTAATGCGTAAAAAAATGTGCACTAGATTGACTGTGCATGTTATCCGTAATAGAGAGCTATTGCTATAGAGCTGGGATATTTTTGTGATAGTGTTTAAAACGGAGATGGTCAGCTGTTCTCCAAATAAAGTTCCAATAAACAGAAGAAAATGCAAAATGAAATTCTTGGGAAAAAATTTATTTGATAAATTTTACAACGCTTGTCATCTTAACTTTTTTCTTGTTACTGTTAATATGAGAGCCTCAATACGTAACTATATATATATATATATATATATATATATATATATATATATATATATATATATATATATATATATATATATATATATATATATATAAGTGATGAGACTGAAAACAACGCAGTATCGTACGTACTCCAAATACTCTTTAGTGACGTTCAGTTGCACATGCTTCTTCAACCTCACCTAACATTATTAACTAATAAATGTAGATTTTCTAATTTATGGACACGTTTATTATACATCTATAATAAATTGGGTAAAATTAGTAGCTTCAAAAATTTGTAAAGGACGCTTGTGCAGCATAAATATACACATCTTGCACATTGAAATTGTAATAGTAAAGTATGAATGTGAAAGTATAATGTGTAATAACATTATAAAAACAATTTCAGTAAGACATGTACGTAGAATTAACATAGCAAGTAGTAGAGAGGGTGAACAGAGCACCTTTTATAAGGTCCCATTGTGAAAACTAACGCTTCCTACGAAAATGAACAAAAATACGCCGATAACGTGAAACCGAAGCTTTTAACTTTCGAGAGTCACTCTCTACCGGTTAACTTTTTTGTTACTTTTTCACATCGGTGTTTTCGAGTAAATACGCGCGCGAGTTTACCCAGTGACACATATCCGTAGCTGCACTTACCCTGCTGCTATAATTAAATCATTGTTATATCAATAACGGCACCAGCGTTGGAGTCTCATACAGCTAGATTAGCTCGAGAACGACTAGAAGCAATTAAAAAATATCTTCCCGTGAGAGATTCTGTTAAAGAAAAGTTACAAGCGCGACAAGAATCTCAAGTTGAATTTGCAGAAAGTGCAGAAAAATTATTTAAACCCGTTCTTGCCCCGTTGGAGCAAACCGCTAAAGCAACTAAAAAAATAGCAAAAAGAACTAAGAAAACAGAAGAGATTTTACAAACACTTCCAGCTGATATAACTGCCGCGCAACCTCCACCTGAAGAAACACCTGAAGGTGATGTTGAAGAACCAAAAAAGGGAAAAGAAATTGGTTTTACGGAGAAATGTACTGAAGACGGTACACGAACAATAAAAAATAGATTAACGAAAACCAATAGGGATCTAATCGAGTTTGGTGCGTTTGCTGCTTAAAGTTATCGCTCAAGAAAACCATTTTAAAACCTGAACATGTTAAAATGTACGTCGTGAAATGTGGATCGATTGGGTGTTTAAAATAAACCGGAATATTAATCAGGTAGACAAACAAGATTATATTTATAGCAAATGTTTAGATGGGGTGGAACTTCTTGATAAAATGCAACAAAAAGAAAAAGGAAAGAAACAAAAAGAAAAAGAACACAAACGAGAACAGGAACAAAAAGAACAAGAACAGCGAAAACAAAAACGACAACAGCAAGAGCCTTCCTATCAACTTCCTCCACCTCTGCAACAAACAGAAGAAACGGATGAAGAATTTCGTAAACTATATGGAGAACCAGAAGAAGAGTTTTACGATGTACCTGATATGCGTGCAACTGGAAGTGGTATTACCCCGCGAGCAAGTTGTCTTACTGCATGCCCTAATAATATCCTCGATGACGTGCAACGACTAGAAGTTCTCATAGGTGGGAAACGAGCTGGTAATAATTATCCAGAAATTAGTAATGAAGCAGCTATTATTTGTCAACGATTATTTCAAGGCTCTCATCCATATTTCTATTTACCGGGAACTTATCAATGAACTCGTTGATGACTATCACAGTGATTAGATAAATGAATAACAAATAAGATGATCGTACACAATTCTCAGCGTAGACGCGTAATGGTCAGAGTAGTAAATTCACGATTACTCGTTTGTAAAGCGTTTTACGGAGATGGGCTCGGAAATGTTATCCAGGGATTATTTCCAAGTATGGCTCCCAAAGCAGCACCAATCGCAAAACAATTATCAAAGAAAGCTATCGACGTTATTTGAGAAAAAGCTGCTGGTGCAATCGGTAACGTTGCTGGTAAAGCGTTCTCGGCAATCAAAGACAGAATAGCACGATTAATGCGACGAAAACCACAACCAGTGACATTACCAAGCACCGAAGTTATGCCCCCGGGTATCAGTAAGATACTAAATCAGGCCGCAAATCAAAAACTAGCAGCCTTGGTAAATCAAGGCGAACTTTTACCTAAGGAGGAAAAAAAACACATGTTTTATTTCAGGAAGTGGTCTTCGTCTTGTAACAATGGCAATATCTTAAATGGTATCTACAACATTTCTAAAAAATGAAATGACTTCATGCCAGAATAAATGGGTTTTGCTAAATCTCATCAAATTCATCTGAACACCTTTGAGAAATGTGTTTCTCAAGGTTTTCTACTTTTAGTAATGGCAGCCATATTTAATGATGGATTGAGATTAAATTTGACAAGTCTTCATAAAAGAGTAAAGTTTTTTTTTATTTCCTGCCATATTTTTGGTTTTCATCAGAAGCTGGACATAGCAGATATCTGACAATGAAGAATGCAAGCAGGGCTATGACATAAATTCACTTAGTCACATGACTAAGTCAGCAGAAAACACAAATTCAAGATGATTTTCATAGAAAAAACATTTAATATGGGATCAGTATAACTAAACACACCACTTATAAACGACTTGCTGGGTCATAACATTGGCCCGAATTCTTGGATAATCCTCTCGTTTTGCCCTTGAGTTCTGAATCTAGAGCTGTGTTATTTTTGCAAACTGTGACTGTCTACCTAATTTTTCTTTATATCATTAATAAATATTTTATACGCTCTCAGACCAGCCTTCCATGCATACCAGCATTACATGTACATCACATACAATGAAGGCTGGGACAAATACAAAAGAAAATCAAATAAGTGAAACTTAATGGTAAAGCAGTAGAACATCTCATTGTGACAATCTCCATTTAAAATGCTTTTAAGCATCTAAGGCTTTCACCATCAAAAATGTTTGTTATCTCAATTCTTTCTCATATAAAATGTTTGTCAGCTTCTAAGGCTCTCACCAGCAAAAATGTTTGTTATCTCAGCCTTTGCCACTTAAAATGCTTGTAAGCACCAAGGCTTTTAACCATCAAAAATGTTTGTTATCTCAGGCCTTTGCCATTTAAATGGTTTGTCAGCATCTAAGGCTTTCACCATCACAAATATTTGTTATCTCTGGCCTTTGCCATTTAAATTGCTTGTAAGCATCAAAGGCTTTCACATCAAAAAAGTTTGTTATTTCAGGACATTGCCATTTAAAATGCTGGTAAGCATTAAAGGCTTTCACCATCAAAAATGTTTTATTATCTCACGCCTTAGCCATTTAAAATGTTTGTCAGCATCTAAGGCTTTTGCCATCACAGAAATTTGTTATCTCAGGCCTTCGCCATTTAATAATGCTTGTAAGCATCTAAAGCTTTCACCATCAAGAAAAGCTAATGTAAAGAAATATAGATATTGAAAGTAAGCATGGTAAGACCTTGACAATAATGCAGTAAAAATTAAAAACAAGCTACAACACATATGCTTATTAAAACATTTAGGTTATTAGACAACATTATTTTTAGTTAAACAGAGACACAGACATAGACATAACCGTAGACAGATACAGACATAGACACAGACACAAACATAGACACATACATAGATAAAACCATAGACACATATACAGACATAGACAGAGACATAAACACAGACACAGATACAGACATAGACATACACAGACATAGACATATACATACAGACATATGCACAGACACTGACATCAATACAGACATAGACACAGACATCGACACAGACATAGACACAGATACAGACATAGGCATAGAAACAGACAGACATAGACACAGACACAGACATAGACACATATAAAAACACAGACACAAAGACAGAGACTCAAACAAATTTTATTTAAAACCAGTCTGTAGTTACAAAAAAGAAATATTAGCTAACTGGAGCAATATTACCAATTACAAACATACATACATATATACATACATACACACATACATACATACATACATACATACATACATACATGCATGCGTACATACATACATACTTACATACATACATATTTTGTTACTCAATACTCACCTACATATTTTGTTACTCAGTACTCACCTACAAATTGGATTTGACTGAAAACAATATCGACTCGGGTCTTCCATTACATAATACATTGGGAAATCATGGTCTATGTTGTTTGTTATTTATCCTAACAAACAGCATACATACACACTAATTTAATTACAGTATACACTTGACAACAAGTTGAATCCAACTTGGAAAAACATAGACCCATATCTGCTGGCACAGTATGCGGTTTGGAGCTGAATCTGACTTATGCATGAGTATATATAGTATGTCAAATCATGTCCCTTGTATTTATTATCTCCTGCCAATTTTTAAAAAAAAAATTATACTAAGATTTTTCATTTGGTCCAAGAGGTCTTAATATTAATGAGTTTGTACTTTTCTTATCTTCAATAGGAAAGAACAGAATAATATTGATTAGGATAAATGTTGTGAAAGATTCTTCAGTACTAAATCTGCAACATTTTGAGTAAATTATATTGTTCTTACAACACAGCTGAATTATTAGCAAGTGATTATCATTTGATATATAACCCATTTACCCAACTGTGTTGGAATGATAAGCCTCAAGGGTCTGGCTGTTGTTTATTAAAAAGTATTACATTTATAAAGTTTATTTCCATGGAATGGTCCAAAACACATACACTGTATTCCTGTTCCAATTGTGTCACTGAATGCATACAAGATGATTAGAACCATATTTTGTTTTATCAGATTCTGCAAAAAATTATTTGGCTAGTTTGTTAGATAACTTCATATGATTCGAAAACATCTTGTAATTTAATTATATCGGACATGCAGCTTCAATCTTTTCTCTTAATGCACACAAATCTCTATCCTGTGAATTTAATTTCTGAAAACAAGACAAAGCAATCAAGAGGACAACTGTAATTAAAATTTGTTAACAGGCTAATTTACATACTTGACAAAATCAATAAATGGGCAAATACAGACTGATTCAGAAATTTGTATTCAATCAAATTAAGAGCAAAACAAATATCACATGGCCAGTATAAAAACTAAGTAATATTTGTGATTCTAAAATGCAGCCTTGAAATTAAAGAACGAAAATTATGTCTAATTTCTTATTAAAGGATTCACAACTTTTCCAAGGACTGAAAGACAGTGTTGCTAAATGTGCTTTGATGAAGTTCATTAAAATGATAATATGTACTACTATTGTGTATTATCAAACGTGGTGTTCATTCTTCTGAATTCAAAATGTACATCTAATTTGCAATTTAAAAAATATATAAATGCTCAAATTAAATACCATGCCATATGTGCATGCACATTTTTGCATTCAAATTAAACCTTTTTTAAAACTGGATAGTGCACTTAGCAATAAAATAATCACCCACTCATGCAATATAACAATAACCAAGTCATGCAATACGCAATATAGCAATCACCCAGTCATACAGTATAGCAATCACCCAGTCATACAGTAGAGCAATCACATCAAGCAATAAAACAATCAAGTATTTTGTTACAATGTCATCTTCACAAAAAAGTCTTTGCCAAAGTCTTTATGATCAGTGTACTGGTGGACTGAAATATGCTTAAACATTCATAATTATAACAAAATTTAATTCTGCCATCTGTAATAAATGTAAAACAGGAACATTTAAGAAAGAGAATAATCTTTTCTCCATTTATAGAAACAGAGAGAAATGTTGGAATGGATTCCTTCTTAACTGATATTGACAGCCTGCATCAAACATCCTGTTGTTTATATTCTAAAAAATAAATGGCAATTCCTATAAGAACCATTTTGTCAGCTACAAACTTTTAAAGAGGCTGTCATTAAAATGTAAACATTTTTACCAGTAGCTTTTACAGCTTCAACAGTGATTTCAGCCCTTATGATGCAAAGAAATACACTAAGATTATGCTGAGGTGGATTATCATTGATAAAGTGTGTGAATAATTAACTGCTTTTCTAGTGTATAAAATCAGGGTGGCTGGCAATATTTTCTTAATCGGAGTGATGGGTAATTTTTTCTTTCTTAATTGATTATCTACAAACAATGGGTGGAAATTTGAAAATACTTGAATTAAACAGTGTAAGAAGCTATTATTGACTTTAAAGAAACCACTCTGTTCACATTAAACTGAAGATTAGGAATAAAGTAATCAGTCCAATATTTACTAAGCATATTATGGAATGAAGCCAACAGTACTTGAATGAATTATTGAATATGAATCTATCAGTTAATTTGACAGAACCAACCAGTCAATTTTGCAGTGAAAGAAACACAAAAATACAACAGACGAACTGTCTACTGATTGTTACAAAACCTTCAATAATGAGCAATACTACCTCTGTTTCATTCAGAAAACATATCAAAATAAATATATGATTGGAAAATATCTCCCTACAACACTGACAACCTTGCTACTTTCATTAATTTTACTTAAAACTGAAATTTCACTTCTAAAAATTAAATGAACACTTATGGTACTTTATAAAATGGATCAAATGAAAAATGTGTTTACCATTTTAAGACGTGATGAACGTGTAGTATATAACAACGATCTCTTGTGATAAAAATAACTTATTTTCTTTTGATTTAATATTTTCTGCTTAACACCAAATTTCATTGGTAGGTTCTTGCCTCGTACGGGTTTCCAACCAATGACTGTACTTAATAAAACTTTCAGGGAATCAGATGGAGGCTGCAGATGCAGGCATTTTGAGGTATACGGTGTCACAGAAAACTATGATAGCAGCTGGCTTTAACAGTTTAATCTGATAGTGTTACTGAAAATAACTCTTAACCACAACCATTGCAAATTCCCACTGCAGAAATGAAATGGAGAGGATTTTAGGGCCAATAATTACACAGCTAAACTCTGGGAAGATAAGTCAATCAATGGATATTAATAATACAAATAAACATTAAGTCCGAAATATTGGAAATATTGCTTTTACTTCAACAGGGATTCTCAGCCTGAATTTTAAGTTGGGTGATTAAAATCTATACGTTCCAATTACCAAAATCAAAACAACCAAAAGTAGTGTATCATAGTTTGAGAACAATGGCAAATAAGTCGCCCACTGAAATGGGTATATTTCCTTAATGTTAATTAAGTAGAATTTCAAACTCAGTATGAATGCCTGAGTAAAATGTTCAAGGGTGTGTGCCATCTTCACTGATTGTCTGTCTTATCCCATGAATCCCAACAAAAGCATCAAGAATATTGTGAAATAACTATCTCCCATATGTCTGTCCGTTTCTAAGTCCATCCTTTGTCAATCATGATCAGATTGTCGCAAAGAAAACATGGGAATATATTTGCAAATGTACCGGCCATTTGCAAGAAAGATATTATTTTGGCACCACCGAAAAAAAGGAACCATTATTTAAATGTATAAACTATCAATCACACATTTTTTATATTATTTTTGAACAGAATTACTTTGAATCAATTTTGTTTGTCAGATACCAATATTTATTGACTGAATGATTGTTATAAAACATGAATTTAAAGATCTAAAAAACAACTTTCGTTTAGGAGAAAGAACATAAACCCTTCCTAAATTACTGGCAAAAATGTCATTTTTTACAACAGTGAAAACTGATACACATGAAAATAAATGGATTCACATCATTTAGCACTATTTGTTTATTTTCCTTTTTAAAGTTTGATTATATGACAGAATGTATGCTAAAAGGTATATATAGCCATGATGTAGACACATTTTATGCTTTCAGAACTGCAAATTTTTCCAGTGCTTTATAAAGATATCGTTTCACCTTCAAATTACTTGAACCTTGCATGAGGGTCAGGTGAAGAGCTGGTTTCATTAACATAAAAAGGCATCGATTCTTGATATAATTAAAGATTCAAATAGTCTGAACCTTGCATAAGGGTCAACTGGAAAATAGGCCTTCATTAATATGAAATGGCATCACTGCTAGATATGATTTCACTTAAAATGACCAGAACCCTGCAGATGGAAACTAGGTCTTCATAAATATGAATTGGCATTGCTTCTAAGTATGTTTTCATTTTCAAATAACCTTAATATTGCATGAGATCAGCTGGAAACTAGGTGTTTATCAGTATGAAAAGGTATTGCTTCCAGTTATAATGTCACTTTCAAATGACATGAAACTTACATGAGGATCAGACAGGGAGCAGGTGTTCATCAATATGAAATGGCATTCCTTCTAAGTATGATGTCACTTTCAAATGACCTCAACCTTGCATAAGGTACAGATGGAAATTATTTCTTAAATTCCATTGCTTCTAAGTATGATGTCACTTCCAAATGACCTCAACCCTGCATAAGGTACAGATGGAAATTATTTCTTAAATTGCACTGCTTCTAAGTATGATGTCAGTTTCAAATGTCCTCAACCTTGCATAAGGTACAGATGGAAATTATTTCTTAAATTGCACTGCTTCTAAGTATGATGTCACTTCCAAATGACCTCAACCTTGCATAAGGTACAGATGGAAATTATTTCTTAAATTGCACTGCTTCTAAGTATGATGTCACTTTCAAATGTCCTCAACCTTGCATAAGGTACAGATGGAAATTATTTCTTAAATTGCACTGCTTCTAAGTATGATGTCACTTCCAAATGACCTCAACCTTGCATAAGGTACAGATGGAAATTATTTCTTAAATTGCACTGCTTCTAAGTATGATGTCACTTCCAAATGACCTCAACCCTGCATAAGGTACAGATGGAAATTATTTCTTAAATTGCACTGCTTCTAAGTATGATGTCACTTCCAAATGACCTCAACCTTGCATAAGGTACAGATGGAAATTATTTCTTAAATTGCACTGCTTCTAAGTATGATGTCACTTCCAAATGACCTCAACCTTGCATAAGGTACAGATGGAAATTATTTCTTAAATTGCACTGCTTCTAAGTATGATGTCACTTCCAAATGTCCTCAACCTTGCATAAGGTACAGATGGAAATTATTTCTTAAATTGCACTGTTCTAAGTATGATGTCACTTCCAAATGACCTCAACCTTGCATAAGGTACAGATGGAAATTATTTCTTAAATTGCACTGCTTCTAAGTATGATGTCACTTCCAAATGACCTCAACCTTGCATAAGGTACAGATGGAAATTATTTCTTAAATTGCACTGCTTCTAAGTATGATGTCACTTCCAAATGACCTCAACCCTGCATAAGGTACAGATGGAAATTATTTCTTAAATTGCACTGTTCTAAGTATGATGTCACTTCCAAATGACCTCAACCTTGCATAAGGTACAGATGGAAATTATTTCTTAAATTGCACTGCTTCTAAGTATGATGTCACTTCCAAATGACCTCAACCTTGCATAAGGTACAGATGGAAATTATTTCTTAAATTGCACTGCTTCTAAGTATGATGTCACTTCCAAATGACCTCAACCCTGCATAAGGTACAGATGGAAATTATTTCTTAAATTGCACTGCTTCTAAGTATGATGTCACTTCCAAATGACCTCAACCCTGCATAAGGTACAGATGGAAATTATTTCTTAAATTGCACTGCTTCTAAGTATGATGTCACTTCCAAATGACCTCAACCCTGCATAAGGTACAGATGGAAATTATTTCTTAAATTGCACTGCTTCTAAGTATGATGTCACTTCCAAATGACCTCAACCTTGCATAAGGTACAGATGGAAATTATTTCTTAAATTGCACTGCTTCTAAGTATGATGTCACTTCCAAATGACATCAACCTTGCATAAGGTACAGATGGAAATTATTTCTTAAATTGCACTGCTTCTAAGTATGATGTCACTTCCAAATGTCCTCAACCTTGCATAAGGTACAGATGGAAATTATTTCTTAAATTGCACTGCTTCTAAGTATGATGTCACTTCCAAATGACCTCAACCTTGCATAAGGTACAGATGGAAATTATTTCTTAAATTGCACTGCTTCTAAGTATGATGTCACTTCCAAATGACCTCAACCTTGCATAAGGTACAGATGGAAATTATTTCTTAAATTGCACTGCTTCTAAGTATGATGTCACTTCCAAATGACCTCAACCCTGCATAAGGTACAGATGGAAATTATTTCTTAAATTGCACTGCTTCTAAGTATGATGTCACTTCCAAATGACCTCAACCTTGCATAAGGTACAGATGGAAATTATTTCTTAAATTGCACTGCTTCTAAGTATGATGTCACTTCCAAATGACCTCAACCCTGCATAAGGTACAGATGGAAATTATTTCTTAAATTGCACTGCTTCTAAGTATGATGTCACTTCCAAATGACCTCAACTTTGCATAAGGTACAGATGGAAATTATTTCTTACATTGCACTGCTTCTAAGTATGATGTCACTTCCAAATGACCTCAACCTTGCGTAAGGGACAAATGGAAAGTGGGTCTTCATCAATATGCAATGGCATTGTTTCTAGTTATGATTTCACTTCAAATGACTTGAACCTTATTTTAGCGTCTGATAGAGAGCAGATGTTCATCAATATGTAAGGGCCATGTTTCTTAAAATGATTTTACCTTCAAATCAACTGAGCCTGCATAAGGGTTAACTGGAATACAGGGATTTATAAATCTGAAAAGGGACTGCTCCTACTGATATTCTCATTTCAAATGACCTGAACTTTACACGAGGGTCAGATGGATCTTCATCAATATGAACTGGCATTGCTTCTAGATATGATTTCACATTCAAATTACCAACACAACTGGAAACAGATGATTCATCAATATGAAATGGGCTTTGCTTCATGATTCTACAGTCCATCTATAACAGCTATCCCTCTCATGGTTATGGCCCTATGACCATACAGAACTAGAGTACCATAAATGGTACATTTTACACCTGCCACGTGGCAAGTAATATTATTGCAATTCATTTACTAAAAATCCTCTTTCATTTCTTACATGCTTGACCTTTTGGCTCTAAAATCAATAGATAACTCTCCATATTAAAATGCAATGACGTCACTTTTCTTCTTCTATTCTCAGTGTCTTTGGCATTGTCCTAGTCCTCTTAACCTGTTTTCTCAAACAGCGGTCTTCCTTGTCTCATATGCAAGCCATCTACAAAACAAATTAGTCAAAACATGTGATATCTAATTTAAGCAGTTTATTTAAATCATTTTGTATTGTTTCAATTCATGTGACATTGACATTTTGACCCCATGTGAATAGTCGTGTTCCTCATCTCAAAAGCAATTTTGTCTAAGTATATAATACAGATTTCAAGATGTCAGGCAGAAACCATATTTCTTCTTAGAGGTAGTGTGACCTTGACCTTTTTAGCCCAAAATCAACATGTGTTTTTCTTTACACAAATACAAAACATTGATAAAGTTTGGTCTAGGTAGCTGATGCACAATTAAATTATAGCCTTTAAACAGTTTACTTTTTCATTCCTTGTTAGTCTGACCCTTGATCGTTGGATCCCAAAATCAGCTGGGTTTTTACTTGACCCGAAATGCATGCTACTTACCAAGTTTGGTCATGGAAGATGATTTATAATTTGATGTTATTGAGCTTAATTGAAATAGGAAATAGAGATATTTGCTTATCGATGGATGCACATCATAACATAGTACTCACTGCCAGACGCTATTGTATAAAAATGTTTCTCATAAACTTAACCAAGATTTTCAAATTGCCATGACCTTGCATTAGCATAAGAAGGATGAGTATGGGTGAATTGATGTAAACAGGTAAAGCTTCCCGAGTCCATGCCCAAGCCCAACAGCTCTCCTTTACTGGGTTTTAGATCAATGACAAAACTGTCAAACTTTCATGGTAAACTTTACCAAGATTCTCAGCTGACTTAGACCAGGGGTGGGCAAACTAAGGCCCGCGGGCCGCATGCGGCCCGCCAAGGGCTTTCATGCGGCCCTCCAAGGGTTTTCATGCGACCAAGTCATCATTCGCACTGACTCTATTTATGTTACTCTGTTTATCAAATAAATGTGCTTCTTTTGAAGTTTAAGTTTAAGTTTTAAAATATTAACAACATATAAGCAACTGAAAATTAATTAGATGTTATTTAGAAAAACCTTTTGTTTTTCCTATATCAAATATTAATTATTTTATTTAATGAACTATGCGGCCCGCGACAGGGTGTAAATTTATGTACGCGGCACTTGCACTGGAAAGTTTGCCCACCTCTGACTTAGACACTGCATAAGATGAAAAGGGATGTCACAATACATGAATATTAAAGACCAGAGTAACCAGTTCAAATATGACATATACGTATTCTAGTAGAAACATAATTTACACACACAAATGTATCTGTCCTTACATTCCACGATCACATTCACGTTAGAAGAATGGGTAACAGGTGGAGGCAATGCTGATCTTTATACATCTACCATGGTCACCCTCAAGGGAATAAGGATTATGCCCTGTATGGGAGCAAACCATACTCCTAGTGTCAGGCCAGCACAATTGATGGTCTTGTAAATTGTGACAACAATATCTGGACAAGAGAAAACAAAGCAAAAGAATTTTTCTTACTAAGTAAAACAAACAGATATTCTAGCAAAGTTGTTATATGACCGTGGTAGGGCTGTGCTGATCAAACACCAAAGATACAAACGTTTTGCACTAACTTTGTGCGGCATGCCAGGCATTTGTGTTCACCTTATAAAACGGACAGCTGGTCATACTGACTGCCACAACAATGTTTCCTTGCAAGGACGTCAGCTCAGTGCTAAACGAAGATGAGAGAGAATGATGCATGCAGATATCTTTTTGAAACTAAAGTCTTATAGTTGTCCAGATTTCATATTAATGAATTTGGCAGTCAAAGATTATATAACCTTTACTGACTTTGGAAGAAGACAGAAAGATGCTTACTTAGCTTCCCGATCAATTAAAGCCTTGACGTTATATGCCTGGCTTGTAGTTGATGGGGTTCAACACTCTAAAATCAGCAGAACTATGTAGATTTCCTCCATAGCCATTTATAAATTGCATTCCATATGCTCAATTATAGGATCAGCATACGGCAAGACATCAAGGTCATCCCCACATTAATTGTGGGGGTTATTTTCATTAGGCATTCCGTCAACATCAAAATAAACCATCCTTTGGTCATGGATGAGGCTGTGCCATTATCCCTATGTACAGTTTGATCTCATCCCAAAGGGTAAGCTATAAAAACTTGAGCCAAATGTTGCATCAGCGACCAGGCAAATGACAACGTTTGCCTTGCTAATATAAAATGCTGGCTGGTCAGCTTGACTATCAGTCGGTCAGTCAGCTCAGTTCTTTTATCTTCCATATACAACTGACTCAATACAATGGTCAATGTGGGCATTGGACGCATTACTTTTCATGCTGGAGGGAACCATCAAAGTGTCCCACACCACACTGCCCTGTAACAATGTCTTCGGAAGCAAATTTAACATAATACATTCAATGTCTCTGAATTTGCTGCATATATTTATTGTCCAGTTCTCATCGAAGAACCGTGGACCGTGTTGTTTCTGATCATGATGTACACAAATAGCCAATGCTCCAGTGCTTGTTAATAAATAAGCAAATAAATATCGTTAGCCGTCATGAAAAACAACCAATAATGGACACCAATGACATCATTTTGAAGAACAAGTTAACAAAAAACAACAAACATTAGGTTTGAAATACGATGTATGCCCTATGGCCTATCAAGCAAACGCTAAAGACTGGTTAAAGAACCAAAACCTAGTGGTGGTGAGAGGAGGAGGATGGAAGGGTTGGAAAGAGTTTCTTCCCTTCGTCTATATTTGAGGAGAAAGATTTGCATTTGTTTAAGCAATTGATGGATCGTAGCAGAGCCTGTTCTGAAAATTAATGTAATCGGAGAATGCATTCAAAGGAGAATTAAGTTTTCAAATCACCTTGACATTGCCTAGAAGGTAGGAATGCAAAGATATGTAGGCAGCTCTTCTAGATTATATAGTCCAGGTATGACATTTATCCCATGATTTGGAACTTATGACCACATAGTAAAACCTTAATCAGAAACTTAATCAAAACTGATGCAGACATTGCCAGGAACGAGTTATGGTTAGATATTGCTTAAGCTAAATCAGCTCAGACAAAATCCTAATGAAAAATCTGCAAACAAGGTGAAGAGGTAAATATACATAACGATGATGTCAGGTGAAGATAACATCCGTCAAATACGAAATAATTCACCTCTCGGGTGCGATGGATTTATATAGCAACGGTTATAATTTGGGATTACATTGATAATAAAGTTGGTATTTCGACTTAGGTGCAGGTGCATGTTTATAATTAAAGTTTTCTCTAACGTGTTCTGAAGCTTTCTGTTGTTCGTCTCCTTCATTCCCATGTTATTCTTTCTAACTAAGTAAGGTCAGATTGCCGACACTATCAGTATGATGTTGCTGTTTGTCGCCTGCCGCAGTCTGCAAAGATAAAAATATCAGACCGTCTCCCAGATTAGAACTATGATCCAAGCAACACTTACGCATTCTAATTGGAAAGTCAATAAGCAGCAAAATTTTCATCATAATAGTATATAAAGGATTGATACACATGTACCATTGAGGTTTCATCATTATGTGGGCACACTGCCATTGTGAATATGACTAGCCCACTATTAAACAAGATTCACAAGAATGACTTTCATGCATTTTCAAACATAACATTGTGTCAGTATATATAGTATTAGACCAAGCATCATTGGCCATTTTTGGCTTTTGAAAAAAGGAGAAAGCGATTATGTACCGGAATCAACAGCTACGATCTCAAATGTAATTAACAGGGTTACGTACCATTCTATGACTAACGCTCTCAGTATCTTTGCTCATCATAACTCAAACTGCCTCATTCCTTGGTACTCTGTGTGACATTCTTTCGGTCTCTGTTACGATTTGGCGGTTGAATAAAAGATGCGAGGAGACGCTCAGCACAGGAACTACCATTTGAACTGACCATACCTTCAGTGCATGTGTTAAAGATTAGTCAGTCACAGCCTGAATGGAGAGATGATTATCAGCCAAGAGATAAGAGACTGAAAATAATCCACCAGCAACAACAGTTACGACCTCAGTCAACTTTTGGGACACAACGTGCTCCTCACTTTAAGGGACAGTTTTAAAAAGGGAGGGAAGAAACTCGGTTTATATTTTATGTGCCTCATAGCAACTGCCATTGACTTGTCATCTTGACCACTCACAGATGCCTACAGACTCATTCATTTTCGTCTGGGTTAGATCAAACTATTTTCATGAAATGTAGGTCTTCAGATTTTATTTATCTAGTACCCTCCCTTCTGTTGATTAGTTTTTTAGAGAAGCCATTCTAAAGGTTTTCCATTTTCAGATATTTGATAGTAAATTATAATTATTTGCAGGCTCTCCGTGTCATTTATGTGGCTTTCTATAAAGTCTGGCTATATTCTGTTCCACAGGATTTGAAATCTTATTTAAATGGTCTATTTTCAGTGACATCGGCCGTATTGAATGGCAGATAGGCATCATATGTACAAATGTGAAAGCTAGGATGCACAATTTGGTCAAATGCTGTCACTTTAATGCTTAATGTTTAGCAGTTTTTGAGAAGTCACTTTAATGCTCAATTTATAATGGTAACACTATTTGACTGCACATAAGTACTGTCTGTACAAAACTGAATCACATCATGCCAGGGTGTTTTCTGTCTTGTTTGGTAAATTTTGGATGAGCATTTCCTAAGAAGTCATTTAAAGGTGTTTCTTGTTTTAATAACGGCAGCCATATTTAAACATGGTTTGGTATTATTTGTATAAATCTGAAAACCATTCATGTCTGGATGCCTGTCAGGTCAAATTCTGTTGAGCAGTTTTTAATATATGTCATTTGGAATTTTTCTGCTTGTAACAACTGTGGTCATATTGTGTAGCAAATTAAGGTCACCTATATAAACCTGGAAGTTCTCGATGCCAGGATGCTTGCTGCTGAATTTGGTCAAATGTTGCTGAGTGTCTTCTTTAAAAGTTATTTATAGCTTTATCCATGTCAAGTAAAATAGCGACCAATTATCAGATGTACAAACTTAAAAGGATATTTTACTCGGATGTTTCTTGCCATGTTTGAAGGAGACATTGTCCAAAGATTTTTGAGAAATAAATGCTGATTGTTGAATGATTCGTGATAGAAGATGCATAGCGGACACGTAACATAAAATCGCGTTGGCATTATGTGCATGTGTAAAGGCAACAAAATCAACTTCTATAACATATGGTTTATTGCTCAATGGTACAGTTAATATGTTAAATATGTCGGTTATTTAGTGTCGATATTATTTAATAAAAAAGATTCAAGATCTTGTGATACGTATTAGTGACTCCTGAATAACCAGCCAAGGGAGTTTCATAGGCCACACATAGAATGTCCTGTCGATATGACATCGGAACAACAATTTAATAGCTCACTGACCAAACGTCACCAGATGGTACGTCAAGTGGTCTCCACTTTCTCATATGTACATATTGTTTCACAAAATACAAGCTGGTACTCGTATGGCTTCAAGTTCGCTAATAACTCTCTGAAACAAAAAGGAGATCACGGGATGTTGTTCCTGTTTGACAATTAGTGGTTATCATTTGTTACCCTGGTTAGCAAAAGAGAGAATAAGTAGTAAAAAGAGGACCACTTTGAACAAGATGTATTGATTAATCAATACTGTGAGCAAAGTTGACCGCATCAAAAGACTGACCAATACATGTGTCTGTACAAGCAATATTTTCATGATCAACATTATTCTCGAGAGCTCTTTTGCCATTGCTCTGGTACCTTAATAAGTAGGATATAAATCAGCTATTTAACTCTCAGCAGGATCAACCTTTTTATCCAAACACGGCTTGTCAGCTAAATTAATCACCATTTCGTCTCCAGCAATTTCATGACCTAATACAAATTGGATATCCTCAATACCCAGAGAAGTCAGTGCTCCAACAGTCATGGATCCTGAATCCATGACTGTTGGAGCATTGTCTTCTCTGGGTATTGAGGATATTCAATTATTATTAGGCCATGAAATTAGTCTCAGGGACTATAGAGTCCTAATGAAAAATGTATACAAAGAGTGGTAGTTCGAAGATACAACGTACGTACTATACGTATATTTTATTTATATCACACACAAATGAACATTCTTGCGTTTCCAATGTATCTAAGACTGGCTACAGAAAACTGTATATTAACGCAATGAATAAACTCTGCACATCCCTGTCCAGTGTGTCTGCTACAAAATGTAGTTCTTTACCGATTGAGATTATTCGCATTCCTCTTTGCAAATAAATACGTTTTCTATTTAGTTTTTGAACTTCCTCTCTCATTCATATTGATTAAACAAATATAAGGTTTAGATAAAGACAGTAGAATGGGAAATACAAACTAAGCAAAATGTTACTTAAGTTACTGTTATGATTTTAAGTAACATTGCTCCCAACCATACACATGTTTCTATCCTTATTTCTATCTTTCCCCTTTTGATTGATCCGTGCGACTGTACATTTTACCATCATCAATGGCAAACGAAAATCCGTCACTCTCTTTTCTCAACGGATTTTCTCCGGTATTTTCCTGCGATGGTCGAGAGAGAGAGCGAGAGAGAGATGTGGTTAGGGTGGGAAAACCTAACTTAAAAACATTTATTTATTGCCCGACCCCCATGTTCTTTAGTGACCGATTAGTCTGCAGCCTTACCAACCAGTGAGAGAGAAAGGCTAGGAGGCGGGGGACAGAGTAGCCTTCGGACATAGATAATTATAAAATAAAAGATCAAAATCAAAATAAGCAGCAGCAACAAAACACCCATTAAATAGATTATAGTAAGTGTGCTCCTCCTAAACAAAAAATGCACCGTACGTTCTCGACAGGCAATTTTGTATCATTGGTATATTGAACACTGTATAAATATCCTATGGAACGTGTACACATAACCATTACGATGACCCAGGTTCATGTGATCACTTGCATGTTCGGTTTTCTTTTTGCCTCTCACTCCACTGATTCGCCGTATGTTGTCCCTTATGCATGAGAGAGAGAGAGAGAGAGAGAGAGAGAGAGAGAGAGACGGGGATATTAATATCTTTCTATTCATTTTCTTAGGTCGCTAATGATTTTTCAGTAGAAGTTTGTCATTGATTTAGAGAATATAGAAACGATTATCAACTGTTGAAGCATGACTAAAGGCTGAAACAACATTTAGCCTATATATGTGTTTAATGCGCCATTGACGAATCACAGTTTGATATATCAAGGGAATTTGTATATCAGATTGCTTTATGCAAACACTTTAAAGCCATGTGATAGATAGATAGATAGATAGATAGATAGATAGATAGATAGATAGATAGATAGATACTTTGATAGATAGATTGATTGATTGATTGATTGATTAATTAATTGACTGATTGAGAGAAATAAAGATAGGTGTGTGTATGAGTGTGAAAATTACTATATTAAATGTATAATGCACTTAAGTCAAACGCCAACTCTGTTATTATGTACTTTTTTAAAACGTGTTTCAAATTTTTCAAGGAGTACACTGTTTTTTTTTCAATGTTCAGATGATTCATTTTTTAATCCATCTGCTTTAGCAAAGTTATCATTTGTTTAAGCAAAATTTGTTGATTTCCAAAACAAATTTCAAAATTTTAAAGCAAGAACTAAATAAATTTGGTATTTCAATATTTGTACTTTGATGCACTAATACTATCATGCAGGTTATAGAATTTTTCATTCGATCTCTAAGGAAATTCGAACCTAGGTCCACGGGTAAAAGGCACCCATCGCCTTGCCTGCACGCACCATCCCATATTCCATCACGACTAACATTTGGGTTATGGGAGAAATCCTGTCAGTCATTAAATATTCATTTATGCAAATATGCAAAAAATGACCTTGTTAGAAACGAGGGGTTTCATAGGACATTGTTGATTTTTAAAAAAAAGAGCCTAGTTCGTTTCGACATTGTGACATGTGCTGCTGGAAAATTAGTATGGTATCACGATTCCAATTGGTTTTCCGTTGACCTCAATGCTAATGTTTTGTGAAATGAATATACTTTCTGTCCTACCTCAGCATGCATGTCACACACTGTCATAGAGAACAATGTTAGATTGTGAATTTCACAAGGACAAAACCTGATACGCAATTGCATTTAAGAAAGACAACTCTGCTGGAACTAGACAGGGGTAAGAGTTATCTATTCACAACAGACATTTTCAGCCATGTGTACCACATTTTTAAAGAATCATAAAAATACAAAATAAGATCTTGATATAAATTAACATAATCTCTCATGTTGCCAACATGCTCAACTTTTCTTAAGCCTAACAGAAAGTGCAGCTCTTGCATAATGCACCAAACACGGCTAGTATTCTTGTTTGTTTATGAAGACAATGTTCCTACACCTTAAGCTCCGCCCACCTGGGGCTGTACAATTGGTACAATTGTTATACCTATAGCGAGCCTTAATTTTTTCAGTAATCTGTGATATAGCTCGGGACTGTGCATGAAACAAGTGTACTTAGTGCAGTTTGTCAAAAACAATTGTCAGGCAGTTCGTCTAGGAGAAGGAAACTCTGATTGCTGCCAAATGTCATGCTCAGCATTCCTTTGGACCCCACCAGCAAGGACGAGAGGGGGATCCTGACGTCTGGGCAGTCCAGGATCTCCATACTCCACGCCCAGGCTTGCACACTGGAGAGGTCACTCCAGTCTCGCTACTGAGTGAGGAAACAGCACGGAAGCTGACAGTTTACGGGTTATAAGTGCAACACAATTGGCGTAAGGAAGGGGCGCAACGGGTCAGTTTTGACGGTGGGAGGGATCATCGTGTCCCACTGGCCGACTACGGCCCGCCCAAAACCGGGCAGCCCCCGGTCCCCAAAACTCCGCAGCATGATAATCTCTTTCCACGCAGATAAGAAGGGAATAGTCCTGTATTATGGATCCTCCTCAACCTCCTTCCCAATTAACAGCGGTGTAAAGCAGGGCTGCGTGCTGGCACAAACCCTTTTCGGGATCTTCTTCTCCCTGCTCCTGTACTACACCTTCGACGTATCCACTGATGGCATATATCTACACACCAGGCCCGACGGGAGGCTGTTCAACCTGGCACGACTGCGCTCGAAGACTAAAGTGAGGGCTGTGCTCATCATTGAGATGCGTTTTGCAGATGACGCGGCTCTTGTGACCCATGCCGAGGAAGCCCTCCATAGACTGGGAGGCCGTTTCGCAGTTTGGGCTCACCATCAGCCTGGAAAAGACAGATGTCAGCGTGCAAGATACCACCATTGCCCTTTCCATCAAAATCGACGGTGTCACCCTGGAAGCAGTCAAGAACATGACCTACCTGGGGTGAACCATCAGCAACACTCTCGCGCTTGATATGGAGCTGGACAGAAAGCGTGGAAAGGCAAGCACCATCATGGCACGACTAACGAAGAAGGTGTGGAAAAACAACGCGCAGACAGAGGACACCAAGGTCCAAGTCTACCAGGCCCGGGTTCTTATTACCCTTCTATATGGAAGTGAGACCTGGAGTACCTACATGAGGCAAGAGCGCCGGCTCAACTCCTTCCATATACGGTGCCTAAAACGCATCCTGAAAATAAGCTGGCAAGACCGTGTCCCACACAGCGAGATCCTGCAGCGTGCAAGTACCCCCAGCATGTACTCCCTGCTGAACATACGCCGACTTCGATGGCTGGGACACGTCCGACGCATGAAGAATGGGAGACTGCCAAAGGACATCCTTTATGGACAGCTGGCAAGGATGTGTGCAAGAGGGACCTGAAGGCATGCGACATTTCACCCGTTGGCTGGGAAGTGCTGGCCGAGGACCGAGGCACCTGGAGACTGACGGTAAGCAAGGGCATATCAGTCGCTGATGCAAGGAAAGGCCAGTTTTCGGCAGAGAAACGCGAGAAAAAGAACGCGGCAGCAACCACAGTAACTCAGACTTCCCAGTATGTCTGCACCAACTGCAATAGGGACTGTCACTCGCGTATAGGCCTGCACAGCCACAGCAGACGATGCCAATACCCCAGAAACAGACAACACGCCAAGGGCGCTATTCGCATGGTCTCTCGAGACTGAGTCGCCAATGATGAATGGTCTTGAAACAAATTTAGCTGCTGTTTTAATATTTGTGCATTACTAACAAACTACATTTTGGGAATAAAATTAATTGTTTTATCTATGAGTTGTGTTTTATTCATATCAGCACTTACTGAACTTCACATGGGTGATATGGGATAAATCACATTATTTCATATTATATAATAACTAAATCAAAGGTCAATCTACCAACTAGTATGTATCTCTTCTACTTCAAAAAGTACAATTCACCTAAAATAAAGGCCTTTGTGTTTGTTTGGTAGATGCAGAACTTGACATCAGAGACAGGTGGATATGACCCAGTCTTATTTTAAAGTATAAGCTTTGAACACTTTACACTAGCTGCAGATACATGAGGTCACTAACCCCCAGTCCTCACACAAAGTTCAACCTACCCATCATCTTGTGTTGTGAATAAAATTGATTTAGTAAGCCAATCAGTCACCAGGTACAGTAGATCACAGCTTCTAAGTGGTTATGCTGGATTGGGGTGAAATTTGGTGAATAAAATACAGAAAAATGACAATTATAAACAATAAGTATAGCGAGTCAAATGGAGTTAAAAACAGGATGAAAGTGTGTATCTAAAAGGGAGATGTAGTTTACGATAAAGGAATTATAGGAGACAAAAGCAGCACTCAGAAAAACGAGAAGTGCAAATTTGATGAATATACCTTGCAAAAATATATGGGGGGGCAGAGCTCCATAGGTCCAAGGACAGTTCGAAGGCAACTGTGCTATAACACAGGCGCCAGAATTTCAGGTGAAGTGGTGTTCATTTCCATCTAACATAAAAGGGTGAATAATTTAGATAATATAGATACATATAATGTATATTTCTTCTACATAAGAAATTAACAATAATGGGCTTAAATTAGGCAGAAAATATCTAAACCAAACAAAAACATACTTGATCTGTTTTTAAACATGTAAACATTACTGTGAGAAATTAATAAATTGCTTCAACTTAAATTTGCATCAACACCGAAGGCTAATATAATACTACTCAAATCTCCTCTTTATTTTCATAACCAATCACTGAAAATGGGTTTTTATTTCTTGAAATGTTATGTCTGGTGTAAGGGATGTAAAGGAGATACCATAAGGCATAACGGTACCAATAGAACAGCCCCAGAATGGCGGAGTTTAAGGTGTAGGGAACATGTCTATATATCGAATAAAATTATGAATGCTTAATACTTTTGTGAAGAATATTTACAAATAATAATAATAATAATAATAATAATAATAAAGGACTAGCGCCTAATCTTTAGAAGCTATTAGCGGTTTACATCTTTAAAGGCAACACCTATAACATAAAAAACATGTGTGTGTGTGTGTGTGTGTGTGTGTGTGTGTGTGATTCGGACATTAAGCGTAGATTTAACAATTGTTCAGATATCGCTAAGATGTCTGCAGTGTGGCAGTTTATAGTGATGTCTAGCACTGGGGCATCATGCAGCAGACATGTAGCATGATGTCCCACCTAGTCATATTATCCTGACACCAGGCCGACCAGTCGTAACACTAACCTCGTAATGCTGAGCAACAAATGTTCTTATTTCAGAGAGGTCAAGGTCACGGTCATATATTGAAAGCAATACATTTGTTAGGTCTAATACACCCCGGTCTGATTTTATTATGGAGAATTATGAGCCATTCATATCGATGGGTTCTATATCACTCTTGGGTGATTTGGCTAATCCTATCCCTATTTATATTTTAAGGGACACATGAGCTTCTCAGAGTCTTTTATTGTCAGGTACTTTGCCTTTTCCTGAGAAGTCTGCTTCAAACGGGGGTGTTCTTGTTCAAGGAGTAGAGTGCGGCTTTGTTAATATTCTTCTCCATTGTGTAAATTTCTCATCAGACTTAGTCTCAGGACCAGTGACAGTCGGAATAGTGTCAACTGTACCCTTTGAGGGTATTCATTTATTACTAGGCAACGACCTAGCTGGAGACTAGGTTGTGGTTAATCCACATGTAACTGACAAGCCTTGTTTGGATCAGAAAGTCGATCCAATTATAAAAGAATTCCCTGATTTATTCTCAGCTTGTGCAGTTAACAGATCTATGGCAAAGAAAGCTCTTGAGAATGATTTTGATAACGAAAGTATTCCTTTAGCTGACACATGTATTGGCCATGCTTTTGATGAGGTCACTTTCACTTCCTTGTTTGGATCAATCAAAAATTTTTGACCGCAGTCGTCCTCTTTCAAATACTCATTTTCTTTATTCTAATCAGGGTGATAAACGACAATCAATTGACGTTTAACAGGAAATCCAAAAAATCTTTGTAAAAGTATACTACTGAATCCCAGGTCAGGAGGATAGGCATTCGGGGGTCATACCTCTGATAAATGACATGGAATATTGCGCAATAAAACTAATCTATCACCATCATTTTTCAATGATAAATAAACTTTTAAATTCGAAATTCATGCAAATGACGTGGGAAAAAAGCCAAAAATGCCACGAATCTGTCTACGAGGGCAGGAGTGCTTCTTACATTATTTTCTACATTCAAATGGATTCCCACATCACAATTTGTGTGCAAACATTTCCATAAATGAATCTATATCATTTTAAAATGGAAAACTTTCAACCTCTTGTCTAATCCAGGCAAAGCGTCCATTGGAACAAAGAAAATATACGACCATATGATAAAAGTTGCTTGGTTTTTTGGAGCTTCTTTATGTACTTGGAAGAATTACACAAATTATTCAAGTTATACTTAATGTGGTTCAAATCTTACTTGGTCAACAGGACACAAATTGTGTCTGCAAATGGAATACACTCCAGCCCAGTTAATCTCTGTTGTGGTGTTCCACAGGTGTCTGTTCTTGGACATGCTCTCTTCATTCTATACACTCAACCGCTCTCAAGTGTCATAGATCATCATCCAGTGTCTCACCAATTGTACGTTGATGACACCTAAATATACAAATCTAGCCACCCAGCTGACGTTGATGCTACCATCCAAGGTGTAGAGAGTTGCATTTCTGATGTGAAATCATGGATGACATGTAACAAGCTGCAGATGAATGATGAGGCCATTCTAATCACAATACAAAGACTTTCTCATTGACATCCTTTACCTCAATCAATAAATATCAGCAACATCAACATTAAATTCACAGTGTCAGTACGAAACCTAGGTGTTACTCTGTACAGTACTCTCACATTGCACCAACATGTCATGAACATATGCATGGCCGCATATCTTGAGTTGAGATGCATCAGCTCCATTTGCAAATATCTTTCAGTTGATGCCACTAAAATACTTGTGTGTTCCTTAGCACTTTCAAGACTGGACTATTGTAACTCATTTATGTCTGGTTCTTCTCAATATCTACTCCAGAAACTTCAAAAAGTTCAAAACACAGCTGCTTGGATCACACTTTAGAGTACCATGATCATAGCACACATCGCCGCTGATCTGTATCCTACACTGGCTATCCATTCGATCCAGAATCAAACACAAAATGTGTTATCTGTGCTACCTTTCACTGACAGACTCCAGTCCTACATACCTATCCGACCTCACCCATGTGTATAAACCAGGAAGATACTTACGCACTCTTCTGACAATCGTATACTAATTATTCCCACTATGAAAACGAAGTCATTTAGACAACGTTCTTTTTGGATTCCATGGCCCAGCAACGTGGAATGAATTTGCCACTAAACACAGTGATCCCATTCAAGAGTGCCCTTAAAACACACTTATTTCGACTGCAAGAACAAACTTAAAGGCCTAATAATGTTTCCTACCTTAATATTTTCAGCATGTTTTTTATGTTTTCTAATTTCATTGTGTTTGTGTTTTGTAATCATATCATTATATATGTTTTTATGTTATAGGTTTTGTCTGATGTTGTAAAGCGCTTAGAGCTTCTAAAGATTAGGCGCTATACAAAGTCCTCATTATTTGTTTTATTATTATACTCACTAATTCCACCATGGATATTCATAGCAATGTCTCTACTTCTGCTCAGTAAAGGTCATGAGAGAAAACTCTAGGCTGAGTCCTTAGCTTAACATACTCCATCATGTCCTAAAAAGACTGCCATTCTAGTATATAGTGCTGCTGATACTCCGATAAACAGTATTCTAATTATGTGTTTATCATGATGGTGTAGAAAAGGCTTGATTTTTGCAGTCTGATTTGCTGTCAGAATGTCACTTTTAATCAATCACTTCCTGCTAACTAAATCTTTTCATTTCAATGCAAATGCCTGTGTAAACACTTTAGAAGGATACCGTACATATTTCTTAAAATAAGAGTACCATACATCTTTGTTTGCAAGTTCGGTCCAACTGCAAGCAAAATAGACAAATATCTGCCATCGCATTATGTGATGGCATATCAGGGTCTATGTTTTTTGTCCTGCCTACTAAACAGTTTTTGTGATGGCAGATCTGGATGGATGAAGTTTGTAGCAAGTACATGAAGTACTTGATGTTTACAATCTGTCCACACAAAGCAAAATAATATCTGCACATTCAACAAGGAGTCTGTATCACATTATTAAATACTTTTTTGACCATTACGTTCAGTTCTGACTCCATATTATTCCTTCTCATATGATCAAACAAGTAGCAACTAGTATTGGACACATTTTGTTCATGTTTACAGACAGCAAAATATCACATGACTGTAACACGTGATCATATAAGGTCATCTGACATGAGCTGCAAATGAATTCAAGTTGGGAAATCAAGCTAACACAGCTTGAAGTAACATTTGTAAGTTACTATCTGAAGTGTTGTTTAACAGCTTTTCATAAAACTATGAACAAATATGCTCCGTTCAGTATTTTATAAAAAGAAACCTGTGATGGGCCTGTGATATGCCACTTAAGTTTGAATGACCTTTAGAAAAATCAAATCGAACTTATAGCAGTTGGCCAGGTAATTATGATAAGATGGATGCTATTGGTACATTTTAGTAAAGTCCGTTTAATATATGTGAGAAAATGTAAACATTAAGAATATTTCATCTGTTTTAGTAAGACTGGCAATATATTTAATGACATCTGCTACATTTCTAAAAATGAAAGGACTTTATGCCAGAATAAATGGGCTTTAGTAATCTCATCAAATTCGGCTGAACACTTTCAAAAATTAACTTTCTGAAGCATTTTTAGTTTTGTAATGGCAGCCATATTTAATGGTGGATTGAGATTAAATTTGGCAAGTCTTAAGGTGAGGCTCACCAGTTTTGTATTTTGCATGGGTTAGGCTTCTAAAGGATAATAATTTTCCCTGGTTTCCTCACTGGATTTACTGTTAAAATCTACCATGTCTATCTAAGGTAATTTTCAAAAAACCATTCATTTTACCTTTTTTTTTTTTTTTTTTTGGTGTATGATTGCTGGGTGTAAATACTGTATAAAAGGTATTATTTTGGCACTACCGATGAAAAGAGGAGCCATGTATTTAAATACATAGACTGTCATTCATTTCTGGTGCCACCCTGAAAAAGGAGATGTGTATTTCAATTAATACACTGTCAATCACTTTTCGTACCACCGTTAAAAAGGGAACCATGTATTTTAATATATGAACTGTCAATCATTTTTGGCACCGCCCCTAAGAAGGGAGCCATTATTTGGATATATAAATTGTCAATCACACATTTTTAGCATTATGTTTAAACAGAATTACTGTGAATTCAATGTAATTTGTCAGATAAAAATATTGAATGACTGAATGGTTGTTATAAAACACGAATTTAAAGATCCAAGCAAACATTAATCCTTTAAGAGAACCGTTCCTAAATCTGTAAATTAAATTGCTGACAAAAAATATCATTTTGCGACCATGAAAACTTATACACATAGCAATAAATGGATTTTCATCATTGAGTGCTATTTGTTTATTTTATATTTATTTATTTTTTATTTTTTTTCAAAAAGATGGATTTTATGAAAGAATGTATACTAAGTATGCATAGTGATGATGGAGACACATTTTATGCTTTCAGCACAGCAAAAAAATTGCAATGAATTAAATTTAGTCTGTGCTTTATAAATATATGACTTCACCTACAACTGACCTGAACCTAGCAAGGCGGAGAGCAGGTTTTATCAATATGAAAGGTGTTACTTCTTGATATGATTTCCCTTCAAGCAACCTGAAACTTGTATGAGTGTCAGCTGAAAACTATGGCTACATCAATATGATAGTGCGTTGCTTCTATATATGATTTCACCTTCAAGTGACCAGAACCATGCATGAGGGTATAAAGGAAAGCAAGTCTTCATATATGAATGGGCATTGCTTCTAAATATGATGTCACTTTCAAATGACTTCAACTCTCCTCCAGAAAATTTAAAACTGCGGCCTACACGTACACTGTGATGTTTAAAGATTTCAAGTCAGACGTACCGCTGGAGAGAGCAGAAGGGTTCATCACCGATTTGTGGGATTCTTTGTTAACCGAACTGAAACGACGATGCCAGTGCAAAGACGATATCTTGAGACTCTCAATTTATCAAGACGGTTTGAAGTCCCCTGTTTGGATCGAGTTTAGCAGCCCAGCAGAATTGATACTTTCCACGGTCATCGACAAGACTCAACACGTTCAGCAATCCAACGACAACTTTCACCTCACAGATGGAAAAGCAACACTGTGCATGACCCACGTTTCTCTTCCCAAAGGGATCGGACAACGCAGAAAAGTGTTACTGGTGGACGAACTTCGCAGCGCATCATCGTTCTAATCAACAACACTCAAGACAAGATGTGTTTAACCCATGCAATCGTCGTGGGACGAATGTATGCCGACAAGAACGAGGCGGCAGAATGCAAAAGAGCCTGTGAGAGCATTTGACAATCGAACCGAGCCAAACAATGAAGTGAAACAGAACTCCTGTTAAAGCAAGCGGGGCAATCCAAAAACGCATATTGTGGCCTTCGTTAAATGAAAACAATGCAAGACGTCTTGGCTCCACGCTACACGTTGAAAGTGCATCCTCAAGAAGATCGTGGAGAACTATTGTTTCGAGGCAACAATTTCAAAGACGGAAAATACATTCATGTCTATCATCACAGTGAACATTTCGATGCCATTACCAGTATCACCGGCTACCTGGGATATAGTTATTTCTGTGAGAAATGTGACCGGCTAAAACGATCGAGAGCAACACAAACATTGTGGAACGAAATGTGAAGGGAGTGTAGCCTCTAAACCCTGTCTTGACAAAGGACAAGAACGAGTGCATTGCCCTGCTTGTCCGCGAACTTGTGTCAGCCCTACCTGTTGCCAACAACATCCAAAGACGCAAGGTTCACAGAAGAAAAGTGCTTGTCAACTGCTAAGATTGTTCCCTACTTGTAGACAAGTCATACTTACCAACAGTGCCAAGGCGCACGTATGTTCAGGAAAGAAACCATGTCCCATTTGTTGCCAAATCGTTTAACTTCATCGTACGGACACGCCGATATTGACCAGCATATCAAGTGGAAAACTTCCAAGACCGATACGTGATTGTAACTATAAATGCCAGGCGAGAAAGTTGAACCCTTTAGCACAGCAATTATCAAGCGAGAGAAAACTCGAGTGCGATGCTGTGCCTCACGGGAACTTCACCAATGCAGTACCAAATCTTAGTTGTTTATTTACTAACGCCATGGAAAACTATGTGCAACCACTGCGACTTCCAGACTGCAAGACTTTACCTTATGGACAAGCTGATATCACCCAGAATAAAAAGGGACGACTTCCAAGAACGACACTTCATTGCGAGGACAAACGCTGAGAAAGATGAATCACTCTACAAAGATGAGAAAAAGAGAAGGAAAAATATAATTTACCTCTTTCACAACCGTATCATCACAGCCAAGTGCTTCCAATAAGGAAAAGGAATCAGCAGACCTGAAGAAGTATTTTTGGTTCCAAATGGCTCAGACAGCGACTTCGAGAAAATTTAGGACAACTTACACATACACGATGAAATTTAAAGACTTCGCGTCTGGCGTTCCAGCCGAGGAAGCACCGGGTTTCATTACGGACATATTCGACTCACTGTTAGAGGAACTCAAACGTCAGTGTCAACTCAAAGATCGAAGTCGTTTGAGCCTATCTATGTATCACGACAGTCTGAACTCTCTGGTATGTCTCGGGTTAAGTATACACCTACAGAATTAACTTCTTCCAAACTAGTGAGGGCTATTGAAGATGTGCAGACGATGAGAGAAACATTTGACATCACCGATGGAAAAGTGACCATTCATATGGCATACGTTGTACCTCCATGGGAAGAAGATAATGACCGCCATTGATCTGCTTATCGATAAATGTACCTAGCACGATGGATATACCAACAGATATACAAATGAAAGGGAGTACGTGATAGGAAACATCTATGCTGAGACACAGGTGGTAGCGGACCAGATTTAAACAACGAATGTAACGGATACAAATAAAAGCACTAACTTTGTCCTATTTAATTGTTTGTTTCTTGTTTTAGCTTTTTCTTAAAAACGGTCGTTAATTGTAGCATGAAACATGACATTCTTTCATGAAATGCATATACGTTGTATATACATTTTTTTAAGGCATGAACTTTGATTTTTAATAGTTGTTTTCTAGAACCAAGAAATAGGTAACCTGTGAATAGGTTTGCTCCATGTCCCAAGTTGTATGCATTAAATGGATAGTACTTAGACCAAAGCACAGGCCATAGAGCCCAGGTATATATTTTAATAACTTTTGTACAATAGACTTTTCTTTTGGGAGTCTCTATTATGTATGTGGGTCTTTCTTTGGAACATCTATGTCCTCTTTTATGTATGTTTCCATCTTCTTTGTTTGGGTGTATATTTGTTTGTTTCTGGACGTCTGTCTTTGTCCCTATCAACCCTTTGTCCCTATAAATACATTTCATCCTATACATAGTTTTGAATATATAAACCACATGACGTCACCAATGCTCGATTTCCATTTACCCCCAGGGGACATTCCCATGTTAAATTCCCAACGACCCTATAATGCAAACCTCCTCTTTTAACATAAAAGTCCATAGACCCCAGTCACCCCTATATACTACTTATGTTATTGCGGTACCTCAGGACATTCAAGACTTTTAGTAAATCGGGATATTCAGTATTATTGAAATTCATTCGGAACGTTCTATATTTTTGGACATGATAGAACATTTAAAATTATTAGGGATTTAATTCACAATACTACAAGTGTCTCTTGAATTTTAATTTTGTGTCCTCTGTATAAAAAATTGTTTTATTGAATTTTGCTTAAATTGTTGTTGCTTTTTGTGTTGTTGTTTTTTGTTTTTTTTCGTTTTTTTTTTGTTTTTATTTTTCTTTTTTTTTTGTTCTTTATTGATACATAGTTTAAGACCATAGAGTGCTAACAGTAATCATAGAGTTATGGCCACTGGTCTTTAGAGACCATGAGTTTATGTTTTTTGGGCGGGGATGTGCAAACATGAGTCGTCTTTTGAGACATTTTCGATTGGAACTGGGTTTCAATGTGGCAACATTGCTGTGGCTGCTTGTTTACCCCATGTGCATAGCAAATATTTCGAAGAATTGATTTAATGTGATCTTTGCCTATGGGATGATATGCGACTGTGAAATTGTTGGTGATACATGATTTTTGTCTTAAAATTCAGATTATTTACTTCTAACATTTTATCTCTCGTTGCGAGAAGCAATGTGGATGTCTGCTAATTTGTATTTAGATCATTGGCCAAATATTTCATTCATTTTATACGGTTATATTTCATTCATTTCATACGGTTATATTTCATTCATTTCATACGGTTATATTTCATTAATTTCATACGGTTCCTAAGAGACAGGCTTGCCATAAATAGACCCATGAATAATAAATACAAACGTAGCCTTGCCATATCAAATCGTTCGGGCATGGAAAACTATTGTATGGGTCTGACTTGATTAAATACTGAACTTGAATATTTTGATGTATAGTGGTAGTAGTTGAAGTAGATCTAATATTACTAGTAGTAAGGGTTGTGGTAATAGCAGTAGTTGCTTCGGCTGAGGTAGTGGTGGTAGTATGTGTTGCTGTAGCAGAAGAAGGAGTAGTATTACTGGTGGTGGAAGTTGAGATAGTGGTAGTGGCGGAGTTAAACTTAACAGTACCTGTTGATGATGCATCGTCAACATTATCCTCGAAATCACCCCCATCATCATCCCGATAATTACCATTGTCGTCCTAAATATCTACTTATCTTACTGCATGTCATAATGCAGAGTATTATTATTATTATTATTATTATTATTTAAACATTGTTGCCATCGACCGACTACTACAACCATCATTATCATCATCGGTTGTTCTTAAAAGTTTGAAAACTTCAAGTCAGTACTGCATTTTTCAGCCCCTTGTACACTGACTGCTTACATGCCAGTTCGGCTACACAGATATGAAAATAGGAAGATATTCACTATTACGCAGAAGTGGATCAGGGATGGGAGGGTGTGTTCTCAGCCGGTCCCCAAGCCTACCAAAAATTGAGCGCAAAACAAACAGAATGTTTCCTAGAGTAAGTTTCCTTTACAGTTAGGTTGTTACTAGTGTTCCCTGTTCATGCTCAAAATGTAGGAGATTACGGACACATGCCACTTGGGCGCCTATTGGTGGTTTCGTCCCACAAACATGTCGCCTACCTTGACTACTTGTTTATCCCTCCTTCAAAAAAAATGCATAAACGATAGTTCTGGATCCACTCTTATTATCATGTAGCTCGGCCCAAATATCTTGCAACATTCTGCGGTTCTTATTCTCCGTTCAACATAAACAAAGTTATTTCCTCAAACTGAGTTTATTGAGTGATCAAAATGCTAATAAAAAAATATTTCTAATCACATTGAAATTGCCTAGAAATGTATTTCATTACAGCAAAGGGATTTGTTTGGTCAAAGCAGAAAACATGAAGTCATACAATTAATATGTACATTAGAAAAAACAAAGCTCTTCAAATGCAAATGGGAAGCGGGAAACTTTTTTACCTTAACACAGTAAGCATAAATTACAGATTATTTTTATGTAATTGAGACTTCTCTTTGTTAGCATCAATCCAGTCAACTTTTAAAAATGATTTTGTCAGTTCTAAATGTCGAATAAAACTAGGAAAGCTTAATACTATTGGGGAAAATGTTTACAAATAAACAAGGCAGGAAAGATAAAAGGCATGTATTCTTACATTCAGAAAGGTGTTACGACCATCGTGTATTCAGTTTAAATTTACAAATACAATCAAGTGAAGAAGATACTTGTTTGGTATGTACAACTAGTAATGAGCTGCAATAGAAACATTGGAAGCAAATCAGTAGTTAAGTTTCCCATTTCGTTTGACTTATGGTTTACAATATTGCCAATTCTTATTGTAACCAACGTAGCACCAACTGTAGCTCTCGCCTTTCTTGGAGCATACATCATCCGGCCTGCAACATCTATCCCAGTTTTTATTGTGGTCCACATAGCACCAATAGTAATCCACCTTTCCGTACTCCTGGTGCCTGCCGCAAGGAAATGTAGGAAGACACATTCTTGCTTGGATATCTACCGATCCACCATTGCCACAGTATTGCCACTTGTCTCCAGAAGAACACCACTGGTATGAAGTACCTTCTCTGAAGCCACAGGATCCAGTGCAGCAGTAATCCCAGTTATTACTGAAGTCCGTATAGCACCAACTGTATGATGTTCCCTGGTGATAACCGCACTTGTTATCGGATCTACACAGAGTATTTCCAGCGGTAAAACTGTCTGCGGTATACTTTGAACAGAGGAAACCTTCAGTTCGAATATCTCTGCAGAAGCTTGATAGATCGGGTTTTGGGAACTCAGCAAGATTCGAAAAACGAGTCAACAAACCAGGAAACAACGAAGGATCGTCTAGGTCCAGTGGATTCGACAAAGGTTTATCGTAGCAACGTAGGGCGCAGTTGTTCATTTGCTCCGACACTGCATCATGTCTGATGCACCCAGATGCAATGCCGATATTTTTATCAGTCCAGCTCTTTGCGCACTCTGCAAATTCACTTGTCGCGCATGTGAATGTTAACTCGTTTATCATTGCTGCTTTCATTGCAGGTTTCTTGGATTCTTGACATAAGCAGCATATATTGGTATCTAAGCAACCATACAAGCAGCCTTGTAAAGTATCATCAAGTTTGCATGTGTGCGTATCTGGGTCGTCCCCAACAATACCATGTTTCTCAAGGAAAACTTCGCCGTATGTCTTTGTGGTTCTGTCGATGATTGGCGAAGTCAAATCTGGTTCAACTTTTTGTTTATTCGTGCTCTGAGACGGAATTATCATCGGCTCGTTGCACTTTTGTTTCCAATAAAGCAGACTATTGTTTTTTAGAAGCTCTCTGCTGCGTTTATTTGTAACTTCTGACATGTACGGCAAATTGAATCCTTCGGAAGTGTATGCTATTACCCTATGCCGTACATTTATGAATGGATCTTGACGAAGATGGTTTATTATGTTAATTGTACAATCTGGACAAGGCATGAACCATGAATACAAGAGTATAAAGTTGGGATTGTCTCCATAAATGTTGCGATAAGCATTCCATAGATTGTTTAACTGGTCCAGCAGAAGACTCTCAGCATGCACCATGGTCCCGTGTACTCTTTCAGGTCTAGATGCTATGTAGTTCCCAAAATTGCGGCTGGTGGACGGCGATATAGGATTCGAATTATCAATGATTGGCCTTCCATCTACTTCTGGATAAAAATGTGGATCAAACTCGTTCAAATTTACTATGTTTCCCATATATATGCAGCCAAACTGAAACCTATTGTCCGCACGTTGTTGATAAAAATAGCGAATAATAGTCATCATAAATGAAGTCCACCATGGCATACGCAGTATGCGGGGATTGACCTGAAATGGACTGTCAGAACGTGGCACATTATGAAAACGAAATGGACGATCGTCTGAAGCAGTCAAGTTCTCTCTTGAAGTAGTTGTGTCATTGCAAGCAATCCCTCGTGTTTGAATACTGTTTGAATGGATAAGCAGCACACAGCAGAGTGTGAGGATTGTATAGGCCATCGTGGTTTAGAGCAATACCTGAAAAAACGTAGACCAGTCAATAAAATAAGTTAAAAATATAATAACCAAACAATTTACCCGCCAAGTACTTATCAATATGTATACCCATCGATTTATCTCACCAGACATCTATGTGTGTCTCTGTTCATATTTTATGATGTATGTATATACAGTTATCAATCGTTTGTACGTTTTATTTGACTCTTAAAACAAGGGATAAATAAAATTATTCTGATGCCAACAATTTAAATATTGAAGTGTGATTTTGCGACCACCACTTACGCAATATAAGAGATATTCATCAGCCTAATTTTAAAGAGATATTAATCTTTGAATCTTTATTTTACACCATGTTGCATCAGAGCATCACATGAAGTGTCATAACCTCGAGTTAATAACCTATGTTGTGATGATATTTTTCTTTATTATTTGCTGTTTAAATTTTCAACTGTAAAATCTTTAAAAATTACATCTCATATTTCAATTTTATAAATTCCATCCTATTTAACCTGCCAACTATTCTAGCACTTTTCTTTCTCTTATGTTTGCAACCCTAAGATCAGGAGTGAGTGAGGGTGATATAGAATTGAATTCTTGGATAATATCGAAATTACCAACTATTACGATAATATCTAGAACTATCTGGTATATAAGGAGTTTATGGCGTTCCTAATCCTTTGGTTTTTCATGGAATATTTGTTCCTGTAGTATAATGTCAAATGCCAAATATGATGCTAACAAATCAAGGTTCCAATGTCTCAAGAAAAAGGACGAAGAATAGTTATTTATTGCGAAGTGTGATGTAACGGACATTGTCACAGGGATTTTCATTAATTTTATTACCAAAAAAAAGACTTACATTCCTATAACATGTAATGGAATAACAAAATATTTAAACTAAGAATCAAACATTTAATTTAAAACAAATATGCATAACAATATATATAATCAAGAGCGACTTCCAATCTATTATCATATAACAGGCATTCCAATCTCACAAGGAATTTTAAATTTTTGCCAAATTTTCTACTCTTGCTTGACCGTACGGGAAATTAGCCTCTAATTTATATACTGCTTTTATTCTGCATGTACGCAATGAAATCATTATAATACCAACCTCTCTCGTCATTTTTTCCTGCACGGTTTATTTCAAAAGTCACTTGGATATTGTGATACTTATGTCCTACCGCCTGTCTGTGTTTAAGCTCTTCTCTTAATCCGCTTTGTTGAAATTCACTAACAATAGTACATAAGTTGTGACAATCTAAGAGAGTGGTTGAAATTTTGCGTTTAGGGGGCCACAGGTCATATATATAAAAAATTGAAATTTACAGTGCAATTTAAACATTTCTGGATCAAATTTTGTACAAGCATTTTTAGGAGTACTGCATATAAAATGTGTTAGGGTTTGGGGTTATAACCAGTGTGTAACGGTCCTGAAGACCATCTGGGAAGGGGATGCGGGTAAGGCGGCGAGCATATAGTAATTTGTTTGCTCCTGAGCCCAAAGTACCTGACCTAAGTAAAATTTCAGTTACACTTTCAAATACGTTAAGACTTATTATTATTATTATTACATATATATATATATATATATATATATATATATATATATATATATATATATATATATATATATATATATATATATAGTTAGACAGACAGACAGACAGTCAGACAAACAGAGAGTGGATAAGGACTATATATATGGTACGAGTTGAATAACTTCCACCTTTCTGCAGACCTAGGAGACAATCGCTGGAAAATATTCAACAAGTTTCATAAACTGAGTATTAAATACTTCTCCATTTGAGATACAATTTATCACATAGTTTTTATTCTTAGTAGACAAAGAGTGTTGATAGAAAAAGGCTTAAAGGCTGTACTTTTTCCATTCTTGAGTGTTACCAAATAACCCCTGATGCGAGTTCAAAAATCTTGCACAATTATATAACACAAAAAGCATTTTCCAGGCATTTCAATTATTATTTGCAATATTTTCAACTCGTTTATTGCAAGTTAAATTATCAATCAGGGAATGTTTAACGCGATAATAGTTAATATATATTATTATTACAATGAAACACACGTACAGGAATTTATGCAAAGTTCTAAAATCTTACCTCTGGTCTAATTGCTCTGTTTTATCCACTATTTTTCTGTTGAATCCACTATTTTTATGGTTTCGCTCAAATTTTAGATATATTTTTAACGATGTGGGTGATGCGATATCCGAACCACAAATGGAAGTGTTTGACAACTTGAACACTGTTTATAGCAGCACTGCACAGTGTCACATGATCTTATCTAAACATACGGTGCCGAGTGTATGTTTGCAACCAATCACAGTTGCTTTTACTCTTAATGTTATGCGCATATATAACAATTGTCACGCACTATCTAAGATAATGAACGCCACGGCACGGCCGACTTAAGCAATCACAGTACTAATTCAGTTCCCATAGTAAACCTATGCAAACACCATGATATTAAAAATTCAATAATTTTAAATTGCTGAGTGATCATGATCAAACCTATATTTATCAGCATAGATTAAACATGGATATCAGCTTCTCTGTTGTGGAAAGGATATGAGAAGCGGCATTTTCTGGACCCGCATGTGTTTGAAACGTGTGCTTTCAATTCCGGACCAAAGAGTCAGGTGCTAATTTTAGTAATGAATGTTCCAAACTCACGACTGTTAAAGAACTGCAATTCCATCAATAAAACAATGTCTCTATTTTTTCATTTACAACTAGGATAAGCTCTCAAAAGATTATGTTTTCTAAAACATGACTTACATTATTAATCTATTTGATGTTCACATATTTCCAGGCTGGTTCCCATTTTTCCATATCATTAGTACCGTGTGTCCCATATTCACCCTGGATTTTCTTGACATCCCTAGGAATAATAGTTCATCAATACCTAAGTAAGCAATGTGCATAGGTCTGCTTGTCAAAAATTACATTAGTGAATAGTACATTACATTGCAAGTTCACCTTCACCTAAAGACCAATGGTGCATTTCAGGCAACATTTAAATATTTGAGCTTTATTAAAAAATATCAGAAAAATATTAAAATAAAGCTACCTAATAAGAATCGTCTTTTTTAATATCGCCATTCGTCTCTCTTCAATTTAATGCTGAAATATATTGCCAGCCTTGTCAAATTATGTAATTAATGAGTAAAAGGTCAAGGTGACCATCTATATGTACGTGTCTTATTACCGAAAAAGAGATTCAAACGACAAAAAATTACCTAAAATTACCCCCAGAAGACATATATTTTAAAACTAAAGTGAGGTAGACATAAGGCGATTAAAATGCAAAATATGAACTTTCAAAACATTCAATGAAAGAAATTAGTGGGATGAAAAATCATGAGAGGTTATCACCATTAAGCATTGGTGGAAGACACCTAAGTGATCATCTCTGAAGCATTATGTTTCAAAATACAACTAGGAAATATGATATTGCTTACTGTAATTACTCTATAGATGGTAAATTGTATTAATCTTATATATGTATTGCTTAGATATAAACCAAAGTGCAATACACATAACCTAACATATTCAAATCTACACACTGTTCCCCCTCCCCCCTTCTTGGCAACAGCTGATATATCTGAATATGCATTTAATACCCTACCTAAAGTCACTATGTGGTTTACAAAATGTATTAATTTTGCTTGTTATCCACAAATAGAACCATGCGATTGCATTTATAGTAAAGCAAATTGCACTTGCATATGTGGAGTCACTGTATTGATGTGGCTGTCTATAGGACTCACGGTACTAATAACGTAGAACATGCGTCCCTTCATACACTCGCACCTCTTAGGCGCAATACGTAGAATTACAATAATACAAAATACAATATAATTATAATTAAAACAACAAAAAGAAATGTTTCCTATCAGAAGTTAAAGTTTTTGCTCCATGCTATATTTATATAATTGCAATTACGAATAAAAACTGATGTATTGATGGACACCTTTACTCTGGTCTTTGTTCTTTATCTCATATCTAGATAATAACCAGAAAGAAATTCCTGCCCATGTAACATTAAACTTTTTAGGGATAGAACCAACATACCTGCGGAAGTCTTCATGAACCAGAACAGATGTATGTATGCATGTATGTATGTATGTATGTATTTACGCATGCATGCAACTATGTATGTATGTATGTATATGTGTGTGTGTGCATGTCTACATGTATGTATGTATGCATGTATGTATGTATGTATGTATGTATGTATGTGTAAATTCTGTTCTGGATTGAATCTATCTTTTTGCACTTTTGAAGAATCTATGTATTGGCTGCAAACTAGTTTGCAATTAGAAAATAGTTTTGATAATACCAGGACACCGTTGATTACATGCACCATTATGCAACATTAAATCTTCAGTTGATTGAAACATAACATTACAAAACACATCTTTGCTTGAACAACCAATAAGACTTTAAAATTAAATAATTTCTAGTAAACAATATACTTAACATAAGTGCATACAAGGTTACTGGTTGCAGCATAATAAACACAACTCTTATCGTAAGCATTATTTTAAGTATTCATCTTTCTTTTCCCATTAAGTACTTGACTAATTCAGGCAACTTTTGCTTATCATTTCCTTCCAGGAAACCAGCACATCGTTCACTCCCTAAAAAGATCCTGGAACTTCGACCGACCGTGCACCAGGATATATCAAATAAACTGTATTCGATATTAAATAACCCGTAACATGTCCTACAGGTATAAACTCCAAATAACAAATTTGAACGTGATTCTTTGCTTAAAAGTTAGAATTGTTTCAGCAAATTATTGAGTTGTGGATGGTTAAGAATGCTTTAAACAGTTAATAGTATTAATTCATTAAACTTTATAAATCAACACTGCACACATTATTATCCTCTACTTTTGAACTACAATAACTGTCGATTAGCTTAAACTATATCAACCATGATAGCTAATGTGCATCCCGTCGTTTTTAATTGAAATTATAAGTCAGTCATCCGTATGCATTCTAGTGTGTTTGTTTGCTTTGATGTGCAGGAAGGCGGGAGAGAGATACAAGAAACCTAGAACCTTTCCTAAGCTAGAAGCTCTTATTATTTAAACCCATATGGACGTTTTGGCAATCTGAATTGTTTCGGAATATATGTTCAACTCAGATTACAATTGGCATTGGCGTTTAATTCAATTAATGTGATCTTTCCCATGTTTGAAGTGTGTGGGGCGTGATGGGTTTGGTGATATTGAAGGTGAAAACCGCGAAAGACTTTGATATCTATGACTGCCATGAGTGTTACGATCTATGTATAATATTCTATGTAATTTAACGAACCTTCGGACACGTCAATCAAGAATGCTTATCATCCACTTATCTACTTCATCATGGCCAGTGATATGATTCCTGACCTGGTGAGAGTACTTGCATCATGCTGCATAACATGCGACAACATTTGGGAAACTGCTCGCACAACCTGAATCAAAACTTTAAAATATTGAGTACTTTAGAACCACAGCATCGCCAAAACGACTGCTCTACTTTCCTCGACAGTTGAAGGTCACGTTTATTTTTATAGTGTAATTTTTAAATCTATACAATGATGTGATTATGATGCATTATAAAAGACTCAATTGAAGGATGACATGACTTAGAGCAGATATCTGTAAGGTCTTTTAGCATCAATGAATCCCAGAGATTAAATGCTGTGAAGTAACATCAACTCCCATGAGAACTTTTCTTCTTGTTTAGCCCTTTTCAAAAACATATATAGGGGTGTGATAGTGAGACAGACAGAGAAAGAATGTGTGTCTTTTGCATACTTGAGATGAAGATAGATACTATGTTGAATGTGTATTTTTCTTTGAGTCAGTATATTGGACACTGCATAAAGAACGTGCTCAAGATAGAATTTGCATGTTATCCGTAATAGAGAGTTATTAGTACAGAGTTGGGATATTTTTGTGATAGTGTTTAAAACGGAGATCGTCACCTATTCTCAAAATAAAGTTCCAAGAAACAGAAAATAATGCAAAATGATACAACTGCGTTTGTGTATGAATCATGAATTATCATTTCCAGAATACACCAAAGGGTATAGAGATTCTGTCGTTTTAAGACTTGTTGTTACGATCAAAGGAAGTGGAGAGGGTTGAAAGAAAAGGGTAATTAACGTCATATATGACCCTGAAATAAACGACCACGTAAAATCACAATAAACAGTATATTTTGTTCATTTCCAATGGACACAAACTATTACAAATTCTGTGTTGCCATCAGCTGCATGAATCGCAAGCAAGTGCCTGCTGCTTTGCAGTTACAACTCTTGAACACTCCACACAATGGTCTGGAAACCAAGGACGAGTTGATATGGTTATTTAAATTTGTGAGAATATATATATATATATATATATATATATATATATATATATATATATATATATATATATATATACTGTTATGTATATTTGCTTTAATTGTTTTATTCTTAGTTTAAATTTTTTGCTATTTCATTACATGTTATAGTAATGAAATTTTATTTACTAGAATTGCACATTTTTTAGCAATTAGTTTGAAGTGATTGTTTTTACGTAAACACCAAATGATAGAATTTGTATCTAAAAGCTGACCTAGTTCCTGACCTTGATACAGAATTAGTAAGAGCTGAAGTAAACAACTTCTTCTTTTCTTCGTTCTTAGTGTGGATTTATAGGGTGGAATTGAGTCTGAACTGGGTGTACGTAACTTTGCACATGTGAATAGCAACTATTTCAAAATTCTGGTTTTACTGGAATTGCACAGAAGTCAGATATAATACTGATGTTTCGAGAAATAATTTTATTTGGGATTTTAAACACTTCGACGTCAAGGTGGTGTTTTTTCTGTTGTCACCAGTTGGAGTTTAATACTTTAATTTTTCTTTAAATTATTTGGATTCTAACAGATTAATTCTTTTCCCTGAGAATATTTAAGTGCTCATATGTAATTCATGGACAAAGACATTTATTGAAATTTTATTCGGAATTCAAACAGTGGAATATTTTTTCTCTGTTACAACAAAGAACTGTTGACACGTCAATACCATATTGGCTGGAGTATACGTCATCGCCTCCCATTTTGAATTTTCTTTGGGACTCCAACTCAACCTCATCAGAACATTTTATTACTAGGACTTCTATATAAAAGTGATTAGACTGAAAACAACACAGTATCGTACGTATTATTTGAATAATGCTTAACTAGACAGTAACAGTGATTAGACTGAAAACAATACAGTATCGTACGTACTCCAAATACTCTTTAGTAACATTCAGTTGCACATGTTTCTTCAACCTCACCTAACATTATTAACTAATAAATGTACATTTTCTAATTTAAGGACACGTTTATTATACATCTATAATAATTTTGGTACAATTAGTAGCTTCAAAAAAATTTTGTAATGGACTTTTGTGCAGCATATATATGCACATATTGCACAACTGAAATTGTAATAGTAAGGTTTGAATGTGAAAGTATAATGTGTACTAACATTATAAAAACAATTTCAGTAATACATGTACGTAGAATTAACATGGCATCAATCTCGTGTGCTAACAAACGTGAAGTCTCATGAAAAAAACAGAGCATCGTCGTCAACAGTCGCCTTTGCATTTATGTCTTTTAAATACAAAATTGTGGTCAAAGAGCGCGCATCTTAAACATTTGGGGGAAAATAACATTGTATTAATGTATGAGGAAAAATTAAGTGTGTAGTACAAACGGGATTAGGCAAATGCTTCATTTAAAACGTATCAAAATAAGCAGCCGAATACAAACACAAGCACAAAGTACTGAAACTATAAACAATCAACTTTGGTTCCACTTATATTATATGTTGTAAAAGGTGTGCTTGAAAAGATAAAACAGTATCTGACTTACATAGAATGACTGTAATCTCCATCCCGCCTCGGCTGCACCAATGTTTACTTATCCTACGAATAGGAAATATAATATATCTTATATATTTTTCTTTTGTACACAAACATAGACCGTAATTTTGGGATTATTGGATTATACATTTAGGTTAAGACCAATATTGTAAAAAATGAGTCGCTGAAAACGCAGTATGCAAATTTAGGTTTTTGAAGAAGTATCCAAGTTTCCAAACCAACAGTAACTGAGACAATTTGTCTGTGTCAGAACTTTTAACGGAGCCCATACAATATTGTTATCATGTGTAAACGATTGTATGAACGGCAGGTTATACAATAACTGGTTGAATTGACTAGAAATAGATTACAAAAGTCAGTAAAATCCCGTATGTATTTCATTTAAGTTTTGATGAGTCGATATTTTGCTACTTGGTGTATAATGCCAATATTAGGTACAGATCACTTATCAATGTAATCACAATGGCTCAAATCTAGATATATGAGTTTTTATTATTAACACGATAATAACACTCAGCAAACTTACATCCTTTGTTTGTTGTTCTTTTTTCTTATTCTGTAAACATTAAAATATTAAAAATGTCACTTTATAATAACAGTTTTTTTCTACATTGTCAGCATCACGAGTATTGAAGTTATCATTGGCGTTTTAGCCTTTTCACTTTTCATATCCATTCATATATATATATGTTGTTGTTGTAGGGTTTAACGCCATTTTTCAGCACAAAATAGGCTATACATGGCGTCCAGTGTTAATGGTGAAGGGAGAACCAGGGAAATTCCCGGAAAGAACCACCGACCCTCTAGAAGCTACTGGCAAGCTTTCTCACATACCCACATTGGCCGAATCCGAGACTCGAACCTACGCAGACAGAGGTGAGATGGCAGTGATCTGTAACGGAAAGCGCTTTAGACCACTCCGCCATATATATATATATATATATATATATATATATATATATATATATATATATATATATAATTGGGGTACGTGTGTTAAATGTATAAATGTATATATAATTCTAGAATGGAAATCTTAACAATTTCATTGTTATGAGCCAGAATCAAGTTCCCAACATCAGGGTCACAACGTAGCTTCTGTGCTGGACACAGTTAATTTGTTTCCTCCTGCCCTTCAAACCTATATATAGCTATCGACCGGGAACCTCAACAGATTCCAAATGATGACCAAAGAGCAAGCCTCCTTCGTTATGGTCTATACTGGAAACGTGTCGGATTTCTTCTCATGTCATTCAACCAATATATTGTTAGGTGTAGATTTCTACTGTTTCCAAGCAATGTCTTAGGGGCAAATTCATAACCCATTGTCCATGCCCCACTGTCTGTATTGGATATACCAGTATGTCAAGCTCAACGGCCTGTCCATCAGAACGATATAATTTTGTTAACTGCTGATTTCAGCAGTTTCCAAGTTATGATCCCAGGGAGGTATACCCACAGGAACGTGAGGGTGAAGCACAAAAGCCCAATGCATATGTCTTGGCCCTGGCCTTGAAGAAGACACAACCAATGTTTGGATCTCCATTAACAAGACATAAAATACTGAGAATTTTTTTTTAAAAGACAATAATCTTTTCAACCTTTGATGCTATACCTAAAGTCATCATGAATTTTTTTAAAATACTGATTTTAAAAACTAACCGAACCACGCCCACCCCCAATCATATTTCAAAGTTTCCAGTCTGTGTCTCTCTAATGGTAATGGAGATACATTACATTACAAATGGTTAAAGCTGGGTACCGCGACATATTTTGTACCGTGTTATACCTTGGTATTTATCACTATACCACGATACGTACCACAGTATGAAGCAATTTTCTAGGATAGAGGTCCGACACTTGTTTTAAATTTCCATCTGTCAATAGCTGGAAAAATGTTTTGCTCTGAATTATACCAAAATGACTTTGTATTACATACATTAGATTATTTGAAGAAAAACTTAATTATCGTAAGATAAACGAAATTAAATATCTTAGCTCAAAAGAAAATCTACCCCTCTCCCATGTCAAGTGGTCAGTTCCTGAAGTAAATGAATTTGCTACATGTATGTTAATTTTTGTATAAGTTGTAATCTGAAAACTGTAACTAAAGTAGGATGATTAACCTTGCACCAAAAAACAAGAAGTGTCGACGCTAAAGGCTACAATTTACTAGCTACATTGTTGATATAATAAGCAGGGAAACTTTGAGTGGGATATCAACACCTAGGCAAGATACTATCAGAGAGGACCAATAAATGCAAAACAAACTTAATCAACAAAGGAGAAAGTATTTAGTGCACTTGAGAAATTACATAAAATTCAAAACGAAAACAGACGCTCTCCTAAAAATCTTAGCCTGCTTTATAGTCTTAGAAAGAAATATATTAACATACACTAGTAATAGACAAATATACATTTTTTAATTCAAAATTGCTCCAGAATTTGGATTTGACTGGAATATCTTTCACTATATTCCAATTGGCCTCCACGTTGGTATAGTGACACATGTCAAACGTGTGATTACAAGATCATTAATGTAATTATATTTGTAATATTCAAAATTAATTTGTGGTAAATACGACGGTTTCATATAAAAATCTTGATAATAACGTTTTGAATTATTTTGTAATGAAAACTGAAAACATGCTGTTTATCTCATTAAATTCGTAACAAGATTAATCGGGAATTTCCGTTCATTCCTTACAGACGGAACCAAAAGAAGTACCGGTACAGTGAAAAGGCACCTTAGTACGTACCACCAGAATAGAAAAGTACATAGAACCGGTATACCGGTAATACCGCTTACCTCTACTAATAGTGAGATAAACTGACAAACAAGAAGACAATCTCAAATTTTTTAAAAATAGTCATGAGTATACAAGTCACTGTTATTTTTAACTTAAATATTAGGACTCGCAATGATAATTATAAAACCTTTCAAACAATATCAAAACATACATATCTTTTGTGAAACACCTTTTAATGACATGATAAACACAAAACAAATTTATATTCATTTGATATAATCATACAACTAAAACCCACACACATAACTAAATCAGCAATACTTTTCTTTTAATTTACAATCCTAACTATACTTTATAACAACTATACACAACAGAAACTCTAGCTAAAACATTATTTTCCATCTACCATATTCATATGATGTTCAAACTATCCTCAATGTTTTATAAAATCTAATTGTCATGTCAATAGTCTTCTCTGGAAATACAAAGTGTTCTGCTACAGTATTCTTGCAGAGAAACATTTACTGTGAATTATAGTGAATTCGACCAAGCAAACCTTTGCTTATATTAATGTGATTCAACGAAAGGATGTTGCCTCATCATTACAATTTAGGTCATTGGTACATTGGTACATTAAAGACTACAGGCCACTACAGTCACATCAACACTTTCAGCGTTGGAACTTTTTTTAAATATCACTAAAATTTATTCAGAACTATACATGATTAAGACTCATGTGTAAAATGTTTGGTAGAAAAGAATATTTGGATAAAAGAGAGAGTAAATAAAAATAAAATTAAAATTGTAATGGACATACAAGCTTCTCAGAGTCTTTTATTATCAGGTACTTTGCCTTTAGCTGAAACGTCTTCCCCTAATGAAAGTGTTCTTCTTCGAGACGTAGAGTGCGGCTTTGTTAATGTTCATATCCACTGAGGCTTAGTCTCAGGACCCGTGGTACTCGGAACAGTGACGTTTTGATCCTTCGAGGGTATTCATTTATTACTATGCAATGACCTAGTTGGACTAAAGGTTGTGGTTAATCCACTGGTAACCAACAAGCCATGTTTGGATCAGAACGTCGATCCTACTGAAAAAGAATTCCCCCATGTATACCAAGCTTGTGTGATTTCAAGAGTTATTCCAAAGCAAGCTCTTGAGAGTGGTGTTGATTACGAAAGTATTCCTTAAACTGGCACATGTATCGTTCTTGCTTTCAATGAGCTCACATTTGCTCCTGGTATGGATCAAATCAATGGTATTGATCACAGTGATCTCCTCTTTAGTACTCATTCTATTTACTCTGATCATGGTGACATACGCCAATCACTTGTAAGAAGTACCGGTTTGTTATTATGTTAAAAAATGGGTTCCTTATGAGAAAATGGATGCCACATGAGGTAACCGCCTGTCACGAGTGGTCACGAGTGGTCAGTGAGCTATCAGAGTGGTCAGTGAGCTATCAGATTGTTGTTCCTAAGTCGTATAGACAGAAACTTCTTAGTCAAGCCGATGAAACTCCTTTGGCTGGTTATTTAAGGGTCTATAAGACTCATGACAAGATCTTGAATCATTTTGGTTGGCCAAAAATTAAAATTGGTGTTTGTAAATACTGTAGATATTGTTGCACTTCTCAAATGGTATGAAAACCCAATCATAAGATACTTACGGCACATTTGCAACCTATTCCTGCATCTGACGAACCATTTCGCAGAAAAATGGTACTGTGTTGGTCCCTTACCTAAGACCAAGTCAGGCAACCAATACTTGTTGACAACAATGTGTGCATTCACCACATGACTCCCAGAGGCTATTCCTTAGAGCAACATTAAAACTAAAACAATAATAAAAAACTTTGATTAAAAAAAAAAATTGCACAATTTGGCCTTCGCAAATGTGTCCAACATCATGGGCCAATTTTTGTCTGTAATTTTTCAGCAAGTTATGCATGAATTAGGCAATTTTAGTAATGAATGTTACAAACTCAAGACTGTTAAAGGACTGAAATTGCATCAATAAAACAATGTCACTGATTTTTTCATTTACAACTAGGATAAGCTCTCAAAAGATTATGTTTCCTAAAACATGACTTACATTATTAATCTATTTGATGTTCACATATTTCCAGGCTGGTTCCCATTTTTCCATATCATTAGTACCGTGTGTCCTATATTCACCCTTGATTTTTTTGATAGCCCTAGGAATAGTATTAGTTCAATACAAAAGTATGCAATGTGCATAGTTCTGCTTGTCAAAGATTACACTAGTGAATATTACATTACATTACAAGTTCATCTTCACCTAAAGACCAATGGTGCATTTCAGGCAACATTTAAATATTTTAGTTTTAAATTAGGAAAATCAGAAAAATGCTAAAATAAAGCTGTCTAATAAGAATTATCATTTTTAATATCACCATTTATCGCCCTTCAATTTAATGAGGAAATATGTTACCAGCTTTGTCAAATTATGTAATTAATGAGTCAAAGGTCAATGTGACCATCTATATGTACATGTATTATTACCGAAATAGAGATCAAAATGACAAAAATTACCTAGAATTCCCCGAGAAGACATATATTTTAAAACTGAAGTGAGGTAGACATAAGTCCATTAAAATGTAAAATATGAACTTTCAAAACATTCAATGAAAGAAATTAGTAGGATGAAAAATCATGAGAGGTTATCACCATTAAGCACTGGTGGAAGACACCTAAGTGATCATCTCTGAAGCATTATGTTTCAAAACACAACTAGGAAATATCATATTGCTTACTGTAATTACTCTATAGATGGTAAATTGTATTAATCTTATATATGTATTGCTTAGATATAAACCAAAGTGCTAAATAATCCACCTAACATAGTCAAATCTACACACTGTTCCTCCTCCCCGTTCTAGGCAACAGTTGATATATCTAAATATGCATTTAACATCCTACTGAAAGTCACTCTGTGGTTTACAAAATGTATTAATTTTGCTTGTTATCCACAAATAGAACCATGTGATTGCATTTATAGTAAAGTAAATTGCACCTGCATATGTGGAGTTACTGTATAAATGTGGCTGTCTATAGGACTCACGGTACTATTAACGTAGAACATGCGTCCCTTCATACACTCGCACCTCTTAGGCACAATACGTATAATTACAATAATGCAAAATACAATATAATTATAATTAAAACAACAAAAAGAAATGTTTCCTAACAGAAGTTAAAGTTTTTGCTCCATGCTATATTTATATAATGGCAATTACGAATAAATACTGATGTATTGATGGAAACCTCTATTCTGGTCTTTGTTCTTTATCTCATATCCAGATAATAATCAGAAAGAAATTCCTGCCCATGCAACTTTAATCTTTCTAGGGATAGAAACAACATACCTATGCGGTCTGCGGAAGTCTTCATGAACCAGAGTAGATGTATGTATGTATGTATGTATGTATGTATGAATGCATGTATGTATGTATGTATGTATGTATGTATGTATGTATGTGTAAATTCTGTTCTGGATTGAATCTATCTTTTTGCACTTTTAAAAAATCTATATATTGGCTGCAAACTAGTTTGCAATTAGAAAATATTTTTGATAATACCAGGATACTGTTGATTACATGCACCATAATGCAACATTAAATCTTCAGTTGATTGAAACATAACATTACAGAACACATCTTTGATTGAGCAGCCCATAAGACTTCAAAATTAAATAATTTCTAGTAAACAATATACTTAACATAAGCGCATACAAGGTTACTGGTTGCAGCATAATAAACACAACTCTTATCGTAAGCATTATTTTAAGCATTCATCTTTCTTTTCCCATTAAGTACTTGACTAATTCAGGCAACTAGTACTTAGCATTTCCTTCCAGGAAACCCTAACATCGTTCACTCCGTAAAAAGATCCTGGAAGCTTCGACCGACCGTGCACCAGATATTAAATAACTCGTAACATGTCCTACAGGTATAAACTCCAAATAACAAATTTGAACGTGATTCTGTGCTTAAAAGTTAGAATTGTGTCAGCAAATTATTGAGTTGTGGATGATTAAGAATGCTTTAAACAGTTAATAGTATTAATACATTAAAATTTATAAATTAACACGGCACACATCATTATCCTCTACTATTGAACTACAATAACTGTCGATTAGCTTAAACTATATCAACCATTATAGCTAATGTGCATCCCGTCGTTTTTAATTGAAATTATAAGTCAGTCATCCATATGCATTTTGGTGTGTTTGTTTGCTTTGATGTGCAGGAAGGCGGGAGAGAGATACAAGAAACCTAGAACCTTTCCTAAGCTAGAAGCTCTTCTTATTTAAACCCATATGGACGTTTTGGCAATCTGAATTGTTTCGGAATATATGTTCAACTCAGATTACAATTGGCATTGCCGTTTAATTCAATTAATGTGGTCTTTCCCATGTTTGAAGTGTGTGGGGAGTGATGGGTTTGGTGGTATTGAAGGTGAAAACCGCGAAAGACTTTGATATCTATGACTGCCATGAGTGTTACGATCTATGTATAATATTCTATGTAATTTAACGAACCTTCGGACACGTCAATCAAGAATGCTTATCACCCACTTATCTACTTCATCATGGCCAGTGATATGATTCCTGACCTGGTGAGAGTACTTGCATCATGCTGCATAACATTCGACAACATTTGGGAAACTGCTCGCACAACCTGAATCAAAACTTTAAAATATTGAGTACATTAGAACCACAGCATCGCCAAAACGACTGCTCTACTTTCTCGACAGTTGAAGGTCACGTTTATTTTTATAGTGTAATTTTTAAATCTATACAATGATGTGATTATGATGCATTATAAAAGACTCAAATGAAGGATGACATGACTTAGAGCAGATATCTGTAAGGTCTTTTAGCATCAATGAATCCCAGAGATTAAATGCTGTGAAGTAACATCAACTCCCATGAGAACTTTTCTTCTTGTTTAGCCCTTTTCAAAAACATATATAGGGGTGTGATAGTGAGACAGACAGAGAGAGAGTGTGTGTGTTTTGCATACTTGAGATGAAGATAGATAGTATGTTGAATGTGTATTTTTCTTTGAGTCAGTATATTGGACACTGCATAAAGAACGTGCTCAAGATAGAATTTGCATGTTATCCGTAATAGAGAGTTATTACTACAGAGTTGGGATATTTTTGTGATAGTGTTTAAGACGGAGATCGTCACCTATTCTCAAAATAAAGTTCCAAGAAACAGAAAAAAATGCAAAATGATACATGTACGTTTGTGTATGAATCATGAATTTCCAGAATACACCTAAGGTTATAGAGATTCTCTCGTTTTAAGACTTGTTGTTACGATCAAAGGAGGAGGAAAGGGTTGAAAGAAAAGGATAATTAACGTTATATATGACCCTGAAATAAACGAGCACGTAAAATCACAATAAACAGTATCTGTTATTCATTTCCAATGGACACAAACTATTACAAATTCTGTGTTGCCATCAGCTGCAAGTGCCTTTGCAGTTACAACTCTTGAACACTCCACACAATGGTCCGGAACCATGGACCAGTTCATATGGTTATATATATATATATATATATATATATATATATATATATATATATATATATATATATATATATATATATATATATTGTTATGTATATTATATTTGTTTTAATTTAATTGCTTGATTCTTAGTTTAATTTTTTATATTCCATTACATGTTATAGTAATGTAATTTTGTTTACTAGAATTGGACATTTTCCAGCAATTAGTTTGAACTGATTGTTATTTCGTAACACCAAATGATAGAATTTGTATCTAAAAGCTGACCTAGTTCCTGACCTTGATACAGAATTAGTAAGAGCTGAAGTAAACAACTTCTTCTTTTCTTCGTTCTTAGTGTGGATTTATAGAGTGGAATCGAGTCTTAACTGGGTGTACGTAACTTTGCACATGTGAATAGCAACTATTTCAAAATTCTGGTTTTACTGGAATTGCACAGTAGTCAGATATAATAGTGATGTTTAGAGAAATAATTTTATTTGGGATTTTAAACACTTCGACGTCAAGGTGGCGTTTTTTCTGTTGTCACCAGTTGGAGTTTAATACTTTAATTTTTCTTCAAATTATTTGGATTCTAACAGATTAATTCTTTTCCCTGAGAATATTTAAGTGCTTATATGTAATTCATGGACAAAGACATTTATTGAAATTTTATTCGGAATTCAAACAGTGAAATATTTTTTTCTCTGTTACAACAAAGAACTGTTGACACGTCAATACCATATTGGCTAGAGTATACGTCATCGCCTCCCATTTTGAATTTTCTTTGGGACTCCAACTCAACCTCATCAGAACATTTTATTACTAGGACTTCTATATAAAAGTGATTAGACTGAAAACAACACAGTATCGTACGTATTATTTGAATAATGCTTAACTAGACAGTAACAGTGATTAGACTGAAAACAATACAGTATCGTACGTACTCCAAATACTCTTTAGTAACATTCAGTTGCACATGTTTCTTCAACCTCACCTAACATTATTAACTAATAAATGTACATTTTCTAATTTAAGGACACGTTTATTATACATCTATAATAAATTTGGTACAATTAGTAGCTTCAAAAAAATTTTGCAATGGACTTTTGTGCAGCATATATATGCACATATTGCACAACTGAAATTGTAATAGTAAGGTTTGAATGTGAAAGTATAATGTGTACTAACATTATAAAAACAATTTCAGTAATACATGTACGTAGAATTAACATGGCATCAATCTCGTGTGCTAACAAACGTGAAGTCTCATGAAAAAAACAGAGCATCGTCGTCAACAGTCGCCTTTGCATTTATGTCTTTTAAATACAAAATTGTGGTCAAAGAGCGCGCATCTTAAACATTTGGGGGAAAATAACATTGTATTAATGTATGAGGAAAAATTAAGTGTGTAGTACAAACGGGATTAGGCAAATGCTTCATTTAAAACGTATCAAAATAAGCAGCCGAATACAAACACAAGCACAAAGTACTGAAACTATAAACAATCAACTTTGGTTCCACTTAAATTATATGTTGTAAAAGGTGTGCTTGAAAAGATAAAACAGTATCTGACTTACATAGAATGACTGTAATCTCCATCCCGCCTCGGCTGCATTAATGTTTGCTTATCCTATGAACAGGAAATGTAATATATCTTATTTATTTTCCTTTTGTACACAACCATAGACCGTAATTTTGGGATTATTGGATTATACATTTAGGTTAAGACCAGTATTGTACAAAAATGTGTCGCTGAAAACGCAGTATGCAAATTTAGGTTTTTGAAGAAGTATCCAAGTTTCCAAACCAACAGTAACTGAGACAATTTGTCTGTGTCAGAACTTTTAACGGAGCCCATACAATATTGTTATCATGTGTAAACGATTGTATGAACGGCAGGTTATACAATAACTGGTTGAATTGACTAGAAATAGATTACAAAAGTCAGTAAAATCCCGTATGTATTTCATTTAAGTTTTGATGAGTCGATATTTTGCTACTTGGTGTATAATGCCAATATTAGGTACAGATCACTTATCAATGTAATCACAATGGCTCAAATCTAGATATATGAGTTTTTGTTATTAACACGATAATAACACTCAGCAAACTTACATCCTTTGTTTGTTGTTCTTTTTTCTTATTCTGTAAACATTAAAATATTAAAAATGTCACTTTATAATAACAGTTTTTTTCTACATTGTCAGCATCACGAGTATTGAAGTTATCATTGGCGTTTTAGCCTTTTCACTTTTCATATCCATTCATATATATATATGTTGTTGTTGTAGGGTTTAACGCCATTTTTCAGCACAAAATAGGCTATACATGGCGTCCAGTGTTAATGGTGAAGGGAGAACCAGGGAAATTCCCGGAAAGAACCACCGACCCTCTAGAAGCTACTGGCAAGCTTTCTCACATACCCACATTGGCCGAATCCGAGACTCGAACCTACGCAGACAGAGGTGAGATGGCAGTGATCTGTAACGGAAAGCGCTTTAGACCACTCCGCCATATATATATATATATCATATATATATATATATATATATATATATATATATATATATATATATATATATATATATAATTGGGGTACGTGTGTTAAATGTATAAATGTATATATAATTCTAGAATGGAAATCTTAACAATTTCATTGTTATGAGCCAGAATCAAGTTCCCAACATCAGGGTCACAACGTAGCTTCTGTGCTGGACACAGTTAATTTGTTTCCTCCTGCCCTTCAAACCTATATATAGCTATCGACCGGGAACCTCAACAGATTCCAAATGATGACCAAAGAGCAAGCCTCCTTCGTTATGGTCTATACTGGAAACGTGTCGGATTTCTTCTCATGTCATTCAACCAATATATTGTTAGGTGTAGATTTCTACTGTTTCCAAGCAATGTCTTAGGGGCAAATTCATAACCTATGGTCCATGCCCCACTGTCTGTATTGGATATACCAGTATGTCAAGCTCAACGGCCTGTCCATCAGAACGATATAATGTTGTTAACTGCTGATTTCAGCAGTTTCCAAGTTATGATCCCAGGGAAGTATACGCATAGGAACTTGAGGGTGCGGCACGAAAGCCCAATGCATATGTCTTGGCCCTGGCCTTGAAGAAGACACAACCAACGTTTGGATCTCCATTTAACAAGACATAAAATACTGAGACTTTTTTTTAAAAAAGACAATAATCTTTTCAACCTTTGATGCTATACCTAAAGTCATCATGAAAATTTTTAAAATACTGTTTTTAAAAACTAACCGAACTACCCCCCAATCATATTTCAAAGTTTCAAGTCTGTGTCTCTCTAATGGTGATGGAGTTACATTACATTACAAATGGTTAAAGCTGGGTACCACGACATATTTGGTACTGTGGTATACCTCGGTTTGTATCACTGTACCACGATACGTACCACAGCATGAAGCATTTTTCTAGGATAGAGGTCTGACACTTGTTTTAAATTTCCGTCTGTCAATAGCTGGAAAAATATTTTGCTCTGATTTATACCAAAATGACTTTGTATTACATATTTTACATTATTTGAAGAAAAACTTAATTATCTTAAAATAAACGAAATTAAATATTTTAGCTCAAAGGAAAATCTAACCCTCCCCCCATGTCAAATGGTCAGTTCCTGAAGTAGATGAATTCCCTACATGTATGTTAATTGTTGTACAAGTTGTAATCTGAAAACTGTAACTAAAGTGGGATGATTAACCTTGCACCAAAAAAACAAGAAGTGTCGACGCTAAAGGCTACAATTTACTAGCTACACTGTTGATATAATAACCAGTGAAACTTCGAGTGAGATATCAACACCTAGGCAAGATACTATCAGAGAGGACCAATAAATGCAAAACAAACTTAATCAACAAAGGAGAAAGTATTTTAAGCACTTGAGAAATTACATAAAATTCAAAACGAAAACAGGCGCTGTCCTAAAAATCTTAGCCTGCTTTATTGTCTTAGAAAGAAATATATTAACATAATAGTAAGCTATGAGATTGTTGTTCCTAAGTCGTATAAACAGAAACTTCTTAGTCAAGCCGATAAGAGATCTATAAGACTCATTATAAGATTTTGAATCATTTTGGTTGGCCACAAATTAAAAGTAGTATTTGTAAATACTACTTCTCAAATGGTATGAAAACCCAATCATTAGATATTTAAGGCACATTTGCAACCTATTCCAGCATCTGACGAACCATTTAATGTTACTGTGTTGGTCCCTTACCTAAGACCAAGTCAGGCAACCAATACTTGTTGACCACAATGTGTGCATCCACCACATGATTCCCAGAGGATATTCCTTAGAGCAACATTACAACTAAAACATTAATTATAGCTTTGATATAAAACAATTACACAATTTGGCCTTCACAAATTTGTCCAAGATCAAGGGTCAAATTTTGTCTGTAATTTTTCAGCAAGTTATGCATGATTTATGCTTTCAGCAATTTATGTTTCCTACCTATCACCCTGAAAGCCATGGGGCTTCAGTATGATCTCATCAAACTTTGAAAAACTATGATTCGGTCATCTTGTTTTGGTACTGGAAAATATTTTGATGAAGGTGTTAATTTTCTGTTGTTTGCTGTTAGAGAATCAGTTCAAGACTCTTTAGGAATTAGTCTTTTCGAGCTAGTTTTGGGGCATAATGTCCGCTGACCATTGAAGTTATTACAAGGGAAACCTCTATTAAATAAAGACACAGAAATTAATCTTCTGGACTATGTTTCTAAATTCAAAAATACGTTGTAAAAGGCTTGTTAAATTGCAAGAATTCATCTGCACTCTACTCAGTCAAAAACGAAAGTATGGTTGAAAAAGGTAAAACAACAATACCAAGGGAAGTAGATTAAAGTCGATGATAGAGCTTTGTCTATCTTGCCTATACCTGAAAATCATTCTTCAGGCTAGGTAATATGGTCCTTACACAGTTGAAAAAAAAGTGAGTGATATTAGATCATTAATACTCGTAGGAGGCTAACAAAAGCAAGTTTGCCATATTAATATATTAAAGGAGTATGTTGATAGATAATAGCCATGTTAATCACGCAATCAGTTTAGTTATACCTGTCTCTCACAGTGAGGATTCAAGCGATGGAATGCAATCGGACTATAGTGACTTTGGGGTAAAAGGTCTCCGGAATTCAGAATCTATGAATAATCTGGACAAGAAACTTCCACATCTGCAGCAACACGAAAAGAATGAATTAAAACGGCTATATTTGCAAATGAGTTATTGTTTCCAGATGCTCTAACACGAACAAATAGAATCTACCATTACAGTGAAATTGTAGGTTTCATACCCGTGAAACAGCATCCTTACAGGATGAACCATCTCAAACAAGAATGTTTGAAAAAAGAAATTCGGTATTTCCTAGAGAATGATTTCGTTGAACTGAGTAACGAGTAAAAGTGACTGGAGTTCACTATGTATTCTTGAACCAAAACCAGATAATACTTTCCGCATGTGCACAGACTATAGCAAAGTGAATAGCGTGACCAAAACATATTCAATTCCATTACAAAAAATCGATGACTGCATTGACAAAATTGGAAATTTAAATGTCACCAAGTTTGACCTTTAGAAAGAATTCTGACAAATTCCACTGACGAAATGGGCAAAGGAAATTTTGACATTCGTAACTCCAGATGGACTTATCAATATAAAGTGAAGCCACTGAGGATGAAAGGTTCGCCTTGTATTATTCAATATTTAATTAGTATCTAGTCTAGATAATTGTGAGGCTTACATGGATGATGTCATCATCTACAATAACACCTGGAAAGATCACTTAGAGACGATTCGGAAATTGTTTATAGATCAAGTGATGCAATTTGACAACTAATTTATCCAGGAGTGAGTTTTCTGTGCCTGTGTTATATTTCTAGGACATAGCGTGGGACACGGACAAGTTAAACATATCGATGCTAAGGTCAATGCCATCTCTGAATTGCCTAGGCCTGTCTGTAAAAAGCAACTGATACGATTTTAGATATGGCTGAATATTATCGGAAATTTTGCTCAAATGTTTCCATAATCTTTGAACCACTGAAAAATGTGTTCAGTAAAAAGACCGAGTTTTATTGGTCTGGAAAATGTCAGGAGGCTTTTGTTAATGTAAAGACAAGACTTAACAGTGAACCAGTTCTTCCAGCTCCAAATTTCAGTCATTTAAAATGTCTGTTGATGCAAGTGATGCTGGGGTTAGTGCAGCATTGGTTCAAGAAGACAAAAATGGTGTAGATCATCCAGTGTGCTATTTATTCAAGAGTTTAAACAAAGACCAGATAAATTATTCCACAATCGAGAAGGAATGCTTGGCTTTGCTAAACTTTCAGGTGTATATTAGTTCAGTTCCTTCTCTGATTATTGTATTTAGTGAACACAACCTCCTTGCTTTCATTGGCATGATATATAAAAAAAATATTAAAGATCATTAAGGTCGAGTTTGATGTTACAGGAATACAACATTGACATCAGGCACATCAAAGGAAATGACAATTTAATAGCATATGTACTTTAACATTAGAAATATGATATTGTTCAATGTATACTTTGTGTCATTCATTAGGTTTCATCTTATGTAATTTTTTATCACATGTACATTTTACTATTAGTTAAAAGAAAGTTTTATGGCATAAGTCATTCGTTTTCTTTATGAGGGAAGGTGTGATGTATATTTAATTTGCATTGTTTGTTAGGTTTTTTATTCATTATATGCTATGGGTAATATAAAATTGTATCTAATAGCTAACCTTGTCCATGACGAGTGACATTTTTTTAAACAAAATTTGGTTATTATGATTATTATTTTACACCAAGTCCAGGAAATTTGTATTTTTCACACAGCTCGCTCTGGTGTACACGATGATTATCACATCATTTATTGTAACAGACCTTCTAAATATACTTAAGATTCTTCTAGAAAAATGAACTTTTAACCCTCATCTGGGTTATTCTTTTAGGTCTTAGTTTTCTTAATATAAATCTTGTTTATCTGATTAGTCGTTCGTGCAATAACATCTGGGCAAAAATAGTTGTTGTGTACAGTGTTTGATTTAGGCTGAAATTATTTAATTCAAATTAACCTTCTCTGGAAACACAAAACTGCTCCTCTATAATACTCCTGGAAAGAGACATTAACTGGGAATTATCACTATTCAAACATGGAAACCTTGGATTATAATAATATGATTCAACAAAAGTCTGTTGGCTCATCATTACAATTCAGGTCATTGGTCACCCCAGGCACTTCTACACTTTTAGCATTGAAAATTATTTGGAATATCACTAAAGTTTATTCAGAACTTGAATCATTACTACTTGTATTAGAAATTTTACGACTATTTGGGATTTAATTCACATTAACAAAAGATTTTTTTTTAAGGCCATAGAGTTGCAATAACTTGGAATCATAAGCTTCTACGGTAACAGTCACAAGTTGTTTGAATATGCAAACATTATTCCTGTATGCTATTTTTAGAACTCAAAATGCCATCACCACTTTTCAATTCTGGACTTTGTCAGATTATCTATGCAAGTACAAAAGTTTCCCATGTACTTTATTTGGCAAAAAGTTGTGTTTTTAGAAGGATACCAGACCTTTTGAGTTTCCTAGAATTTTATACATTTTCATATCATGCAGCAGTGCTTCTTTAATACCTACTAATTTAACATCTATGAATATAGATTTTATAATTGGGATTTCTGTTACAATACAGAAATCATGAATGTGTGCCCTTAGTAAATAATAATTCATTATGAATATGTATGTCTTATTATTTCAGTCATCACTTTTTGTTGGTAAATTTTCTTTGTTCTCAGGCTTTTGATCTAAATGATTGTTAAATCTTGTATTACTTTAAATGTTTGGTCAGATGCTGTGATTTCTTGTAATTCTTTTTCAATAAATGTTTTTATAACCAGATACTACATGATTTGTCAGAACAAAAAACAAATATTAAAGCTTGTGAATGTGCTGCGTTATTTCTGTCTACATTTACACTACATAATTTCTTGTAAGAAAAATATATTTTCTGAGACTCATATTCCTCCTTTATATCTTCTTGTATGACTAATATACAACAAAGAAATTAAGCATGTCAAATACTGTTACATCATAAATTAGATTAAAATATGGATGAAGATCTAGGAATAATTCATTTCCCCAGTGTGTTCTTAAAATAAGGTCATTGCAGTTAAACATTGTCAACAGCAACATTATTATCTCTGATGACCTTGCAGTAATATGTTGGGCTTTGAATCCTGTAGTCACAGATGCCACATTCCACTTCTAGTCTTTTGTACAAGATTTAAACCCAAGGTCAAATGGGATTCTGGCAAAGTGGTGTAAGACGTATGTCTTATGATCAATTGTCTCTCATCGTGCACGTTCAGATGCCAGTCGTATATAAGAATAGTGCCAGTTACTTGTGAAAGGTCTATGGTTCTACCCAGGTGGTCTTTGGTGCCATAAAAGTAATTGGGTTTATCTCCAACAGTAAAACTGGCTGCCATATATATATTCTATTTAGCTGAAAAGTATGTAAAACCCATAATGATCTACCAACAACCCATAGTCTCATCTCTAAATGACCTTGGGTGTTGGATAGACCTAAAACACCAAATCAACCAGTGCTTGCCTTTACAGATCACTTATACATTTCACCTCTGTCCATGTGAGTTTGAGTTTTAGTTCAACCAATGTGGGTATGTGAGTTGGTGATCTTTATGGGTTCTTCCTCCCTTGCCAAAATAAGGGGGAGGGAATAGTCAACAAAAAATAAGGGAGTAGGTGGAGGAGGTGGCCATAGTTAAAAATTTACCTAATACTTAAATAGTAGCAGTCTACTGATCATCAATGTGACATCATTGGGCATGGTCACAGGGGGGCTCTCCTGGTCTGGTTGACTCCATATTTGATGACTAACTGTGATGCTGTCAAGCAAACTATATCTCTCTTTTTCTAATCATTATTTAATCCAATTCAGATTACAAACTTGGTTTAATGTCAATAAAATTGGTTCTAAAACTGACAATGCTTTTTTTGGAGTGCCCATTCCATCAGATTCGAATTTTTATATATTAAAGCTGAAATTAATATGTTTTATCCTAAATTACAATGATGAATAAATGTTTTAATGTGAGACTTTAATGCCAAAACCCATAACGTCAGTACTTTTGGGGAGAAAAGATTAATTCCTTCTCAAATAATTCAATTTTAGTGCTGACTAGGTACATTTTTTAAATGATACCATGAAAATTCTTGACATGTATAAACTGCACAAGAAACAATATTAAAACAGGAAACTAATACCACTGGGAAAATACTGACAAGAATATGTACAAATAATAATCTTTTTTATATAAAATGGAATATGTGGTGAAGACATGAGTGCTGCTTCTACAACTTTCCAAAATACATTTGTTTACTATTCTGTTGTTTCTAGCAACACTGTGAAATATGACAATAATTTCTGCATACAGAAGTTGAACCACTTTCTACGTAGTTGCTTCTTGTTAATTACTAGTTTTAGGTTTTACTACAACATCAAGCAAATTTTACCTACTGACAATAATACATTATTACAAAAACTGAAAAGGTAAATAAATAGAAGGAACAATTTTATTAAAAATACTGGCACCAGTAAACTAGAAGAGATATAAAGAAAATTCAGGATGCACGTCATAGTATATAATCCATATTTCAGAACGACAACAGCCTTTATTCATCTCATTATTTAATGACATTGCTCCAAAACGTTTTGTGATAGATCATAGCAATCCAATTTTTAATAGAAATAACAAACAATGGTTGGAAACCAAAAGCCAAAAGGCTTGCTAAAATATCACCATGTGAGAAATATACATAACAATAACCAAACACAAGCAGGACAAATATTATCCATCCCGATTCAAGTTTACACACATCAGTCAGTCTTTATCATGTTTAAAGCCATAACTTTTGCATATAGCGAGCATGTTCTTCAATGGGTAATATCTCTGCATAATGTGAAAGTTTGTCTCATTCCATTGCTGCCATAGTGGTTCTACTAATTAGAGCTCTGCATTCTTAATTGAACAGGGATTCCCTGTTGATCCCTTTAAGCATTAATCTATCAATTTTTTTCTGAATTTAATATGATCCTCATCTGTGTATGTACTGAAAACCCTCTTTTGCAGTATACTGTCTGAAAAGGGATATGCACAACTAGATTAGTCAGTTTAAGCAAGTTATGAAACTGTTCTTTAGGATTATATACAATTTTTCACATCTCTTAGGTACTGTCTCTCGGATATCTCTGTTCCAAAATACAATTTTTCACTAACAAGAACTCTGCCAAAGTTTCACTTTCTTGAATCAGTGCTTTGCTGCCTACTATGCCAGATTTCTTTATGTTCTATAATGCAGTGTTAGGGTTTTAAGTCTATCAATGCTATTGTCTGCATGTTCAGACATAGGTATTTTAATCAAATAAACATGCCTTCTTTTAAATTTCTTTTGATATTCTTATTTATTAAATTTATTTCAACCCTTACCCTAAGTGCTGATTTTTTACAAATGAAATGAAAATTGCACTCTACTTTAATTTCTGTAATTTAATTTAGACAACATGCTGTCTGCTTGTCCATCCAGCATGTACATCCAACTTATATTCAACATCAATTCTGGCCTAAATATCACACGCTGATATATCCAGTAACACTTTCCCAAGTTCCAAGAGAATGACATACTTCAAAACTTTCAAAATCATTGTCATCACAGGTATAATCAACCAGTACTTCCAAATGAAATAGTCATTTGAAGAAAAACTATACTGAGATTTGGAGATTTGGGGTTTTCTAGGTGGCCTGTCTATTAAACACATATTTGTAAAATTTCATTGATGAATTTAAGGTTATACTATGAAGGAATGCATGTGCCAGGGCCCGATATACCAATCAAATTAAGTTTAATATCCATTCATGTTAAGCCAATGTATCCAGATCCATAGCCTGAACCCAGCCAGGTTTTGGCACTATGCAGTAAAAACCAACCCAGACCCCACACCCAGCAAAATCCTTACCTGTCCTTTCCTAGAAATATATGACTTACTTTTGATTTATGTGTAATAATCTTCTAAAACATTTACATACCAGTTTATGTGACCCAACAAGTAATAGTGTCTGAGAAATTACCCGTTATCCAAAATACAACTCTAACCTAGAAAAATTGAGCTTTGTTCTAATGTGAGCAGAAATCAATTATTAAATAGAGGTCACAGTGACCTAGTTTTCAAAGTTGGCTACAGCATTATTCATGAAACATTTACATACCAAACTAAGTAATTATGAGAAAATAAAGTAAACATAAACACTAACATCAGTGTTGACAGATGACAGACTTATGGATAGATATCCATAAACCAGAATTATTTTGTACACTGGCCAAAAATAGATTACAAAATTCTTAAGAAGTAATTTATAGAAAATACAGTATTCCAAATTTAATACAAGTCAGTAATTCACTCTTACAAATAAAAAACTGAATTCTCTATTTTTTCTGGTTACCAATTTTTGAGGGGATTTCATGTTAGCTGCAATCCATAAATGTAAACACCCAACAAACAAATATCCTTCACTGGAGAGCAATGGACTCTTTCCTCAAGCCAGAAATTAAAATACCAAAGAAAGTGAGCTTATTTTTGCCTGCATCAAAGCAGTATAAAGTCTAACTATCTAGAGTTGTTTTGAAGTGTCTTTGAAATTCCATGACTTTCAGATGGTTTCAAAACAATTAAAAACTGCAAATGAAAAAGAAAGTAAATAGAAGGATCTTGGATGTGCTTTGATTATCAAAAGTATCACATCTTCTTCAAGATTTGTATCATGTTTGGCATTTGAACTTCCACTATCTTCCATATATCCATCATATTTTCAGATGTCTTATAACTGATACATATTATAAGTCATAAAAAACATCCATTATTGTGGCATTTTAATAAAATAGCTGACAGCTATACAAAAATGACAATAAATCAACATTATAATGATACATGTCATCTCTTATTTAGTGACATACATTCTCAAAAGAAAGTAGTCTTTAAGAAATATTTTTAAAGTTTAACCCATCATGATGTCATAATCCTATTTATAAGTTATTTCAATAAAAAAAATGTTGGATTGTGCAGTTTTCAAAAGGTAACAACCTCATATTTAAAGAATCCAGAGTCACAACAAGAATGCTTTCTATGATAGCAGATCTAATCTACTGGATAACTGGTGTGGTTAGTTTTATGTGAATGTTCAAAAGTAAAATAGTCATTAACCATTCTAGCTGTCTCATAGAAGCTAGTGTTATGTATATCTATACTGTGTGTTTAACTTTTGTCCATGACTGTAGATCGTACTTTAAGATAATGGTCATCTGTAAACAATATCTTTACATTGCTTACTTTTCTCCATGATTGCAATTCGTAAATAAGCTATTCACATAGCTTTCTGAGTTAAGAATATTCAACAAACAAACTCATTTACAATTTGATGGAATGTTCCATTAGAATGACTGATATCTAGGTCAAGGAAGGGTGTGTGTGTGTGTGTGTGTGTGTGTGTGTGTGTGTGTGTGTGTTGTAATCAAATAATACAAAGTAGTACAGGTAAATATATAATTCATAGTAGTACAGCAGGACATTCAAGACTACTGAAATTCATTAGGAACATTTAATACTTTTGGAGTGTAATAGGACATTTAAGATTATTTGGGATTTAATTCATAATATTGAGTCTCTTAAAATTTCACTTTGTAACTCTGAGAACAAAATAAAGTGTTGCTTTTTCTTAAACTGTTGGCTTCAAATCTTTCTGTTACTTAATTTAAGACCTAGAGTTCTAACACTAGTCTCATGCAAATATTTCTCGCCATCGATCTTATTCAAACCATGCATATCTATCAAGAAATCCAGTATGAACAAATTAAATAAAGTGATAACATTGGCAAACAATATAATAAGCTTGTGAGGAGAAAAAAAAATTAGCAACAAAAGATTAAAAAATATTGTCAATTCACTATTTTCAGTTGGGTAGCCATTTTCATGGTATTTTTTGTGTTTCCTATAAATCACCAATTCAAACACTACTTTGAAATCATGGGTCCTTCTTCATTTGATAAATTTAACTAACAACTGTAAATCCTTACTTGACAACAAAAATTGTTATCTAAAAAATAACGAATTCAATGTAAAAACAACAGCATAAGTTACTTACAACATGTGTCACAAATTGAACTTTTCCTAAATGCTTTGTTACATCTCCAAACTCTATTTTTACAAGGGCTGTGGTTTCATTATATATTTAATGTTTTCAATATCTTTATTTTTCAATCAACAATGAAGACATTTTATGAAACTTTCATGAATTTAATTAATGCACTCATGAAAAATAATTGAAAGGAACAAAATTAAACATACACACACAAATCAAAACAAAAATGAACAGTTAAAGATACCTGTGCCATGCTTAACCAAATACAGAGGTTGGACATATATATATAGTTTATTTTAAAATAGAATACAACTCTTGAATCATACAAGAAAAGAAGATTATGCAAATCAAAGAAGTGAATAATTGCACTGATACACAAAAATGTAAGAGGTGCAACAGATAAATAATATAAACAATTATTATTCAATTACTATGTATATATTTGCAACATTTATTACATACTGTTAATTAGGAATGTCTTGTTCAAAACAAATGTGCTGAAGGGGTTTCAATTAATATCAGAACATAAACAAATAAGTCTCTCCAAGGGACTCATGCTGTACTGTCTCACAATTCACAGGAATGCAAGATATAACTGTTTCTTCAACTCTTTTATTCATTTCAAGTGCTGAGTATTTAAAAGATCTCCGATATTCTTGAAAAATTCCAGCATAGCAAAACCTCAAGATGAGGCAACCATCTGGTTCTGAGAAGTTCTAACAAACTTTTCAAGATGGTCACCATGGCAGCCATACTGAATGAATGGTAGGCACTATATTCCTTCTGGACCAACAAGACATCATAAGCATCATTTACTGATCACATAATCCATGTGACCATCCATTCAGCAATAGTAGCAATAACAAAATTTTCAAGATGTCATTGTGACAGTTATATTTCAAGTCATATCAGCACCAATTCCACTTAGGACTGCACATCACAAGACATTTTTAAATGAAGGCTCCATGTCAATATGACCATCCATTCAGAAGACGTAGCAAAAACAAGATTTCGAGATGATCACAGTGGTGGCCATTTTCATTTAGAAATAACTAGACATCATAAGAAGTCTTTTAGTGAAAACCTCATGTCAATATGACCATTCCTACAGGTGTACTGCTAACAAGATTTTCAAGATGGCCACCATTTTGACTTTATTAGGGCACTATTTTCCTTCAAGACCAACCAGACATTATAAAAAGTTTTTTGTGTAGATATGACCATATATAAAAGGAGCATAGATAATAACATTTTCAAGGACGCCACAATGCAAGTCATATTGAATGTCAAACTGGCATCATTTTCATTGAAGACCAGCTAGACATCATGAGAAATCTTTTAGTAAAATTCCCATCTCAATATGACCATCTGCTCAAGAAAAGTAGCCAAAAGATTTTTTAGAAGACCACATGTCAGCTGTCTGAAGGGAAACTATTTTCAGGACCAACTAGATATTATAATAAATTCTTTTTTGAAAATCCCATGTTGATATGACCATCCATTCTTGAGTAATGATAGAAAGATTTTAAAATTTGCCACAGTGGTGGCCACAATGAATGTCAGATTGGCACCATTTTCATTCTGGTCCAACAAGACATCATCATAAGAAGTTTTTTGTGTGGATATAACCATCTGTTTAGGAGTGTTATCAGATATACTATTTTCAAGATGGGCAATATGCTGGCCATAACTGAATATCCAAGGAGCATCAGTTTTGTCAGGACCACTTAGAAATTTGGATGAATGTGTATGTGTAAAGATTCATGCCAATCATCCCAGTAGTTTAAAGGGAGTGGCAATAACAAAAGTGTACTAATGGATGACAGACAAAAGGTCATTGCATAAGGTCTTTTGGCTTATGACCAATAAAGCTAATAACCACCTTGTCTTTAAGCAACAGTGAAGCAGAAGCAGTTAATGGTGTATATATTATTCTGCTGGTCAAATTGAATCAATGTACATTATAATATTGTGTCACTACAAAGTTCCAATGAAGCCCTGTTAAGGTATAGTTGGGCAGGATGTCACGGTCATAAACAAACTATCTTGGAATTATATCTTGGAAAGAAAGCAAAATACAATTAGTGACACTTTGAACATTTGCCTTGGGTAGCACAAGTGACTATTACAAATCTGCAAGTACAATGGTCTAGTGTTCTGGCAGTCCATGACATGGTGTGATGACCATTTTGATACATCAATGTGGACTGTCACCTTGCAGATGGTTGTGGTTCCACTGATTGCTGCAGTGGATCCTGTAGTAAACTGTTGGTAGTAGATGAGCCAAGCACAACAGGTACCTTACTAAGACGTACCAACTCTTGTGACATAGCTTCCAGATCCTGCAAAGACACAACACATGATACAGACAAACTTCTTTTCCATTTCCTACAATTTACAGTTTCAATTATCATGATAAAAACGATGCATGAAAAAACAAGATAAACAAACAAATCTGTTTTCTGTAAATCTGTTTGCACACAGTAATGTTCACATAGCACATACAGAAAAATGCCACCTGCCAGAACAATGTACCAGGATTAATATTTTCCCCAGGTCTATAATACCTACACATATACTACAGCATAATTTACAGATTAAAGACAATGTCAGCTCCGTGTACACAAGAATTAAACATTTACAAACTTCCTTATAAACATGATGACCTGGCCTCCTTCTATATATATATATATATATATATATATATATATATATATATATATATATATATATATATATATATATATATATATATATATATATATTCTCTTCTTCAAGAAGTGGCACAAATTATCTTGACTATGAGGCCTATTAATCCAAATATACAGAGTCATTCAATCTCTCCTAAAATAGTCGCATACCAAATATTTTGTTGTCCTATGAAAGCCTTCCCTGTCCTTTAGCCAAGTCTGATAACAGCACTTACAATGTCCACTGAGAGTCTGATGATGAGATATTCTATGTCCACTAGCATAAAACTGTTTCTGGGGACTTTGCTATTTCCAGGTAAAGTGTATTGACATGGTTTTCCATTTTCCCAGTGAAGGTCTAAAGATAGACATTCAATGCTATGTTAAAAAAGATATCTGATAGGAAGTCTGCATCAAAATAGCAACGTTTCCTGACAGACACTTTCATTACACCAGCAGTAAAAACCCTATTATTCTAATACAATGCATTCACTGAGGGGTCTCTAAAGGCCTTGTGTTAGACCCTCTCATCTTTCTTTATGTAAATAAAGTTCCATTCAGAAATGAATTCTAGTTTTAATGCAGAGGATACTTAGAATGATTAGACTTGGACATTATCTGAGTTTAAAGTAGGTTAGAACTAATAATGATAGTACCAAATGAAGATGAAACAAAATGTATGATATCAAGACAGCATATAAATCCAAAAGTTGGGGAACATATAGCTATTTTACACAATAAATATTCATCATTTTGGTTTTTGGGGAATCTAAACTAAGTCTTAGCTAGAGGGCAGTGCATATTACTTGAGATGCACATCACTGTTTATAAAACCAATCTTTCTTTCACCATATGAAAAGACCTCTTTAAACAAGACAAGTGCATGTGCATACCAAACATCTACATGAAGCTGCATCAGAGTAACTACAGGATTTATTAGGCCTTATCCTACACTAAATTTACCACTTGAGGACAAGACCACACTGAAACCTTCATCAACCATAACCAAGAAGAGAGCAATTGAACGAAAGATTTGAGTACTCTTGTATAATGCCACTGAATATTGTTCCAAGTCAAATTTAAAAACAATACTTATTTAATATTTAATGAAAGATATTATAAGCATGTGCATATTATTAATAGATTTAAACTTAATTTAGTATTTATATTACAAAATACATCTTAAATTAAATCACAGATACTATTAACTTCTTTTATTATGTACAGAGAAGGTATTTGCTTGAAACAAGTGACTAACATGAATTTCATCAAGTGGATGAAAATACCTAAGTTTTTCACCCATGAGATGAAATATATCCATTATTTACTGATAGCAAACAAATTTTCTTTTTATTTGATGCTCAAATGTATTGGCTAGCAAGATGTACAACAGACTGAAGTAGCCGATTCGTACTGGATCCTTATGTCATGTCAGTGGTTTAACGCTTATGTTCTGTGTTTTCGACAAATGGCCATGCAGAACAAGAGTACCGAAATCGTACATTCTACACCAGCTATGTGGTAAACTGTATCATGTATTTTACAATTTTGATGTAAAACCCTCTTTCACTTGTCATATACTTCATCTTCATCTTAAGTCACTAAGTATTCTCTATATCTTAATTGCAAGCAATCTGCAAAATCTCGTCAAGGTAACAGGCATAAACTTAGGTGACTTTTTGCTGAAACAATTTTTCTTCTCCAGTCTCAATGACCTTGACCATTTATCTATTTATAACTGACCCTGAATTTTGACCTACGGACTTCAATTTAATTGAAGCATTTTCTTAACTCAAATGCAAGCCATCCATAAAGTTTGGTCACAGTTTGTGGCACAGAGCTTGAGTTATGTTGTGCAAACCATTTTTGTTTTGGAGTCACACTGACCTAGACCTTTAACCTGTAAACCAAAAAATTATCGGCTGTCTTCCATGTCTCAAATGTAGGCCATATACAAAATTTAATCAAGGTATCTTGTACAAAATCTAAGAATTTTTATGGAAATCATTTTATATTCCTTAAATCCATGTCACAATGACATTTTGACCCCCTATGAATAGGTGTCTTCCTTGTCTCAAATGCAAGCCATCCATAAAGTTTGGTCACAGTTTGTCGAACAGAGCTTGAGTTATGTTGTGGAAACCATTTCCTTTTTGGAGTCACTCTGACCTTGACCATGAACCTGTAAATCCAAAAATTATCAGCTGTATTCCTTAAATCCATGTCTCATTGACATTTTGACCACCAAAAGAATAGGTGTCTTTCTTGTCTCAAATGCAAGCCATCCATAATATTTTGATCAAAACATGTGATACAAAGCTCAAGCCATCAGATAAAAACAATATTTATTAAAGGCATTATGATCAGACCTTTTCACCCCAAAAATCAACAGGTGTCTTTTCTAATCACAAACACAAGACATTGATAAAGTCTGGTCAAGGTATACACAAGTAAAATTATTTTGTGAAAATAGTCTTCCTTCTTAAATCACTGTGACCTTGACCTTTCACCTTTAGAGCCCAAAATTAACAGGTTTCTTCCTTGCCCCAAATGAAAGGTACTTACAAAGTTTGGAAATGGCAAATGATGGAAAATTCAAGTTACTGTGATATTAACCAGGGAATAGACAAGTGTACAAATAGTTGGATGAACATCATCACTTGATATGCTCTTCCTTATATCAGGCATATAAAACCTTTTACTGTAAACCAAGATTCTCAAATGTCCTTGACCTTACATGAGCATTAGAGCATACAGGTGCATCGATGTGAAAGGAGAGAGCTTCCTTATCTGACAGTACAAGTATGATAGCTATCCATTACTGGGTTGGAGACCAATGACAAGAGAGAAAAACATTCATGGAAAGCTTGACCAAGATTTTCTGATGACCTTTACGTTACAAAAAGATGAAAGGGAAGTCAGAGGTATATGGATATTAAAAGACAAATTCTACAGTCAAATATGATAATCCCTCCAAGTGTATAAAACATATAGTATAATAGACAGACTTGAACTGAAAACATCAAGGTTTCATCAAATTATGTTTCTCAAAGAATGTTTATCTGATCACATTAACATTGGGAAAAAGCTCCTCTACCGCTCAAATCCATTTCATCTTTCCAACAAATTTTTGATAAAGACATGGGTAGAAACTATTCCTACCATTCCCCTTTCCTCACCTCACCACCACAAGGCAGCTATGGCTGCTTACTAAGTTTTAGCTTAAGCTTAAAATTTGCACTGAGTCATGGGAGGATTTAGGAATGTCATCAGTTAAGTATTCCAAGAGAAACATAATTTACAAACAAATGTTCTTTATCCTTGTAACATATTCTCTGATCACACTAAAATTAGGAGAATAGGTAATAGGAGCATGCAATGCTGAGCATCCTACCTATACTTTGGTCACCCTCAAGGGAATAAGGTGTGTCTGTGCACATGTGTGCATGTGGGGTGGGGTGGGGGTGGGGTGTATTTTTAATGTAGCTTTAACAATATTCTAGTCATATTGCTATGATCTCTACAGTGTGGCAGTTTATAGTGATGTCTAGCAATGAAGCATCATGCTGCAGACATGTAGCACAATGTCCCACCCAATCACATTATCCTGACCAGTCTGTACACTATCTTCTTAATGCTGAGTGCCAAGCGAGGTAGCTGCTAGTACCATTTTTATAAGTCTTTGGTATGACTTGGCTGAGGTTCAAACCCACAACCTCCTGCATCTGAGGCAGATGTTATAACCACTTAGGCCACCAGAGCGGTCATCAAGGGAATAAAGATTCTTAATATCATACCAGAACTCTTTGCTTGCCTGTTGATGGCAGCCTGTCCTTCACTATAATGCTTAGTTGTACCATCAAAACTATGGAACCATTTGCTCTGAACATATGGTTCAGGTCCACGGAAAGGGCATGTAACTCACCCTGCATGCTTAAGTTAAAGAAATCAAGAAACACATTTTGTGTGATAGCAGCTTCTAGGAGGTGCAATACAAGGGCTCAAACTGATTTGAATTCAGCCACTTCATCACCCATAACAAATTCTGCTAGAGAAATAGGGTAAGGTACTTTGGCCAATTAAACTCAAACTTGGCTAATATGTCTGATAAATCCTTTGTGTGGCCTGTATCTGCTCTAAAAATGATGCCTAAATGTGTCTGAGGTCATTAATCAGAAGCCTAAGACCAAAGTAGGGATTAACATATTTCCTCTAAGGACCACACACAAATGTTAACCAATTGTCAGATTCATGTACTCGAAGAAAGGACACTGTTGCTGTTACACCAGTCCCTGTAAATCTGCCACTTCCCCTGCTCATCATATTCTCTCCATGACAGAAGTCTTGAATTCTTTTCTTCACTGGACTCTGCTGACAAGAGCCAGGTATGAAGGAGTAGCCTGTCTGGACATCGATGAAACACAAGCAGCAGTGGCAGTAGCTGTTTGATCAGGTTGGGCCTTGGTGATGAATTTTCCTGAAAATATCTCTTTCTAGACTGACCAGACCATTTCCCCAGGACCTGTTCCACTTGACAGGGGCTATTAGGATCACTTTGCATGCATGATCCCACACTTCTTGAATTATTTTCAGTACCAAGACTATAGGGGACATAAGCATATCCCCAAATCCCTCCAAAATGACTGTGAATACATCAATGGGCCATGTATATGGGTCAGGATGGGTGAGATGATGGTGGACAATTTTGTGAATCCACCTTATCATGAACAGATCTATCATCAGGTAGCCTCAAAATGCACAATTTGCTGAAGGATAGATGGGTCTTTGGACCACTCTGTGTGAAAGGTCTGGCCCCTTCTTGATAACAAATCAGCCAGGACATTGAGCTTGCCTGGAATATATCTGATTTGGGCACACCAGTGGAGAAAATACCAAAACGGAATGTATAGGTCTCGTAATTGGACACACACCCCAACACCACCCTCATTTCAGCAAGAAGGCCACCACCAAAGAAGTGTCCTGACCCTTCCAGAAATGAAGCTTGTAAGCTATGACCTTCAATTTTCGTAACTCTTCTGGATCCCATTCACCAATGCCCACAAAGAAACTGAACAACAGATAGGTGTTACAATCATTTAAGCAGATCTAAGTCTGATTGATCTTGCCATTAATAATAATAATGAGAACTTTGTATAGCGCTTAATCTGTAAAAGCTCTCAGTGCTTTACAACATTGGACAACACATAAGGACATGATTACAAGAAAGAAACACCATGAAATTAGAAAACAGAAAACATGCTGAAAATATTTAAGGAAAGGAAACATTATTAGGTCTTTAAGTCTGTTCTTGCAATTGAAATAGATGAGTTTTAAGAGTGCTCTTGAATGAGATCACTGTGCCTTTGTGTCTAAGTTCAGTGGGCAAGTTGTTCCACATTGATCGGCCCTCGTATGCAAAAGAACATTGTCCATATGACTTCATTTTCATAGTGGGAATAATGAGAATATGAGTGTCAGAAGAGGAACGTAAGTATCTTGCTGGTGTGTACACATGGGTGAGGTCAGATAGGTATGTTGGACTGAAACCCGTTAGTGAAACGTAGCACAGAGAACAAATTTTGTGCTTGATTCTGGATCAAATGGATAACCAGTGTAGGGTACAGAGCAGGGGGAGGTATTCTCTGATCGTGGTACTCTAAGTATGATCCGAGCAGCTATGTTTTGAACTTTTTGAAGTTACTGGAGTAAATATTGAGAAGAACCAGACAGAAGAAAGTAACAATAGTCCAGTCATGAAATTGCTAAGGAACACACAAGTATTTTAGTGGCATCAACTGAAAGATAATTGCAAATGGAGCTGATGCATCTCAGCTCAAGATATGCAGCCATGCATATGTTCATGACATGTTGGTGCAATGTGAGAGTACTATCAAGAGTAACACCTAGGTTTCGTACTGACTGTGTGAATTTAATGTTGGTGTTGCTGATATTTATTGTTTGAGGTAAAGGATGTCAATGAGAAAGTCTTTGCATTGTTATTAGAATGGCCTCATCATTCATCTGCAGCTTCTTACATGTCACCCATGATTTCACATCAGAAATGCACCTCTCTACACCTTGGATGGTAGCATCAACTTCAGTTGGGTGGCTAGATTTGTATATTTGGGTGTCATCAACTTACAATTGGTGAGACACTGGCTGGTGATCAATGACACATAAGAGCGGCTGAGTGTATAGAATGAAGAGAATAGGTCCAAGAACAGACCCCTGTAGAACACCCCACATAGTTCAACTGGGCAGGAGTGTATTCCATTTACGGACACAATTTGTGTCCTGTTGACCAAGCAGGACTTGAACCACAGTAAGAATGTATCATGAATGCCAAATACATGCTGGAGACGGTGAAGTAATATATCATGGTCATTTGTGTCAAATGCTGCAGACAAATCAAGGAGGGTGAGGACTGTAATCTTTCTGCTATCCAAAGCAGAGAGAAGGTCATTAACTACTTTCAAAAGAGTAGTTACAGTACTGTGGCAAGGGCAATATGCGGACTGTACATTGCTAAAAAGACGGTCTGAATTCAGATGAGATACAAATTGGGATAGAGCAACTTTTTCTAAGATTTTTTACATGAATAGGAGATTAGAAACTGGGTGGTAGTTCTTTAAATCACTATGGTCAAGTGTTGGTTTCTTCAGCAGAGGCTTTACAATGGCAGTTTTAAAAAATTATGGGAATTCCCATGGATGAGAGAGAGGTGTTAATAACATCAGTTAGTGAAGGCAATATTGGATCTAAAAACTCAAGCAGCAGTGACGTTGGAATTGGATCAAGTTCACATGACTTTGGTGCACTCTTCATCACGATTGTATATACTAAATCATAGAGACAGGTTCAAATGCTGCTAACGGTTGCCGCTGAAATTCTGTTTCGTAACTGTATGGTAACAATGAATCAATTGAAATTGTGTTGTCAAGATTATCCCTAATGTTTTGTACTTTGTCACATTGTCACAGAAGAAATTTGCAAACAGGTCTGGAAGGTCGACTGGAGAGAAGGTAGTTGGAAGTGGTGAACATTTGTTCCTTGACATCAGCTTATTAGTAATCTCGAAGAGCTCTTTGCAGCTGGAACTTTCTGAGATCTTAGTACTGTAGTGGGCTGATTTCGCTGCATGGACTATGTTTGTGACATTCTTCTTAGCTCTGCATATATTTGCTTATGAAAAGTGAGTCTGGTGGAAAGCCAAAACGTCGCATAAAGCAAGTCATCACACATTCACTGTGGAGATTTTCATTATCATGCATTCTATCAACATCAGAGTAAAACATATGGGTCAAGGCCACTGTCTCAGTGTACATTTTGATACCTCTCCAATGAATAAACTGTAAAGATGTAAGCCAACAGTTGCCATGGCAGCTGTGAAAGTGCCAAGGCTGCCCTTGCCCAGTAGAAAATGTTGGTAACTGTGCTAGCTGGTCTGCTTGGCTCTCAGATGGCCAGTCAGCTCAGCTTTTGGCTCTTCCATCTCCAGCTGACCCAACACAAAATTCACTGTAGGCACTGGATACATCACTTTTAATGAAAGAAGGACCCAACAAAGTCTCATCAATTACACTGGCCTGTAACAATATTTCTGAATGCAAACTTAGTAGCATTTCAGTCTACCTACCTGAACCTGCTGTATCTATCTTTTGTCCTTAGGAATACATGTTCTCTGATCATGATGCAAAAACACTGCATGTAGCTGTATAAAAACATTTGATATGCATGGCAGATCCCATGCATGTCCTCATTTGCCTTAAATCTTTTGTATTTTATGCATTTAATTAACATGGTTTATCAATGTTCAGAAACACGAGAATGCAGAAGAAGAAAAAATTCAGGAAAGAATAAACTGAAAATATCCATCTGCACAGATAATCAATACATGTTAATAAATAAGCAAATAAATATCAGAAGCAAGCATAAATGCAACCACTGGTACAAATGATACCATACTAGAGCACAAGGTTAAAAAAAAAAACATGAGACCCTTTAAGAAACTGATGTTCTATGAGCTGAAAAGAATTGCCAGGAATTCAAGATATGGCTATTTCATCCTTTTAAATGCAGATGGTTAAAACAATCTTTGATTCTTTACTAATAACAAAATTTTCATATCAGCTGCCCTGGTGAATATACTGGATGTCAACTTGGCACCCTTTTCATTTCAGACCAACAAGGCATCATAAAAAGTTTTCTGGTGGAAATCCCATATTGATATGACTTTCTGTTTTGGAGGAGAAATGAAACAAGATTTCAAGATGAATGCCATGGAAGCCATGTTCAACATCGTATCAGCACCATTTCTATTTAGTACCAACTAGACAACATAAGAAGTCCTCTGGTGAAAGCACAATTCTGATATAACCAGCCATTTCAAGACAGCCCCTGTGGAAGTCGTAAGTCAGATCAGCACCCTTTTCATTTATGACCAACTAGACTTCATAAGAGAACCCCATGGCAATATTACTTTTCATTCAGGAGGATTATCAATAATAAGAATTTCAGGATGGACAATGTGGTCGACATCAACTCAGCAGCATTTTCATTTAGGACTAACCAGACATTTTAAGATATCTTCTGATGAAAACTAATGGCAATATTACATTTCATTCAAGAGAAATAGGAACAAGAAGATTTTCAAAAATGGCCACTTTGGTGACCATATTGGAAATAACCTTGGTGCTGTTTTCATTAGGACCAACTAGACATCTGGTGAAAACCCCATGTCAATATGACTTTCTATTCATAAGGAATAGTGACAATAGGATTATTAACATGGCCACTGTGGCGGCCATAAAGACTTTGAATAAACCCTATTTACATGTAGCATGACTAGACATCCTTTTTATAAGTGAAAACTTCATGTTGACCATCCACTCAGAAGGAGTAACAATAAGATTTTCAAGCTATCAGATTCGCCCTATTCTGAGTTAGGATGCGTTAGGATCAGAGTTCATTTTTAGGTGAAAACCCCATGCTGATATGACCAGCCATTCAGGAGGAGAATTGATAAGATTCTCAAGCTGACTGCTGTGATAGCCATACTGGATATAAGAGCAGCACCATTTTCACTTTGGATGAAGCAGACCTTGGATGAATGTATTTGCAAAGTCTCATGGCAATCCTCCAAGTAGTTTTGAAGGAGTAGTGATAACAATTGTAACGGAGAGACACGTGATGAACCAGTACAGCCAAAACTGAGATATGAGATATGACATAGATCTTACTGAGCAAAAGCTAAAGACTTGGTAAACAACCAACAACTAGTGGTGGACAGGGGAATTAAGTTGAAGGGCTGGGAAGAGTTGTCTATATGAAGATAAATGGGAAAGATTTCATTTTTCTTTCTTTCCATGATTGCTGGATTCTACAAGTAACAAAGCATCTTCCTCAAGTTAATGAGATCAGTGAATGTATTCAAAAGGAGAATCAAGATTTTCAAATAAATGTGATCACTTGATATTGGTTTAAAGTCAGAGGGAAGATAGTGGTTCATGGCTGTAGAGCAGACCTTCCTGGTTCATTTATATAGTCCAAGTAAGACCTGTATCCCACCAAGAGTTGGGAATTTATCAACATAGTAATTTTAACTAAAACCTTAAAAAATGCTGATGCCAACACTACCCATGGAATGGATGACATCTAGATCTTGCCTAAGCTAAAGCAAGCCCGACAAAATATTTAAAGATAATGAAAAATCTGTATACAAAATACAAGGTTAAATATGCATATCAATAACAACAGGCAAGATAACAGTCACACATGAAATTATTTACCCCTAAGATGGGATGGTTTTACCTTCACAATTAATAACTTGAGGTAACTGTGACTGCTGGGCAAGAAAATTTACATTTCACTGTAGAAACAAACAGACCTACCTTCTGCAGATGCATGTTTTTGGTAAGAGTTTCCTCTAACATGTTCTGTAGTTTTTTGTTCATCTCCTTCATGCCCTGGTCATCCTTGCTAACCATATCCAATACTTTCTTCAACGTCAGTTTCTCTTCACTATAAGAATGATGTTGCCGTGTGTCTGAGGAAAGAAAAAGCAAAGTTTTTGGCATACTTATGCTTCTCTGATAATACTTACCTCATCACATTAACCAGGAAAATAAACTATGCTACCTCCCATGTACAGCATTATAAAAAATGAAAAATCATCTATCCTGTCTATCTAAATGAAACATATGTAAACTTTTATATATTATCTCATATTTACCACTAGTTGTAAGCACAACAATACATTAACTAAGATACATGCATTCAGAGGGAGGTTGGAAGGGTTTTATAATAATGTGAATGGCCTAAGTGGTTACAGCATCTGCCTTATATGCGGGAGGTTGCAGGTTCGAAGCCAAATGGACAATTCGAAAATAAAACAGTGTAATTGCATGGACCTTCTTGCACTTCAACACTCACCCTTTCTGTCAAAGAAGGCATATGGCATGCTTTAAAAGCCAATCTTTGGAAATTATTGCATTTCAGTTCAACAACATGTTACAGCAAGTGTTATTAATGGTCAGGGTTAATATGGCAAGCAAAGGATCTCACTACAAATGGACACAATTTTGTTTTTGAAAGATCAAAATGTGTTTAAAGTAACAACAACGAATGCTATAACAACATGTGCCATACACAAGTGTAATTTACAAAAAAAGGAATAGCCAGGTTTAAACAGCATCAACCATATATATATATATATATATATATATATATATATATATATATATATATATATATATATATATATATATATATATTACAATAATGATCATAACAATATATCACTGGCAACACCCGCAATGATACTGTACCCATTATTACTGTAAAAAGAATTGATGACTCATGGCTAGCGAAGATTGGGCTACGTATTCTGTCACAGTTAAGAGACTAATGAAAGAAAACTTTGATCTACATAAAGGTGACTGTTTTGATGATGAAACTTGCTGATCTGATTAAAGAAGGGATGTAACTTGGAATTCTAATGATTAAATGATCATGGTTGGGTATTAATTGATGTGTAAATTTTACCTAATCACTCATGAAGTAAATAAAGTCCTTGTGAGTGATTAGGTAAACTTTGCACATCGATAAATACCCAACCATGATCATTTAATCTATAAAAGGAATGCAGATATCTCCTATGTAGCATACCTGTGCGACTGTCCATCACATAGTGCTCAATAACTTTAGCTTTCTGTAACAAATCTTCTGCCATTGCTGAATTGCTGGTCTCCAGATGTGAGACCTAAAAAAAACATATCTCTTTACTTCACTGATATATCTAATGCACCATGATTATTTTTTTTATGGGTATCAATTTTCATGGTTTTATGAAAACTTACATTTTCATCTGTATTTAAATTTGACAACTTGGGAAGTAGTCCTATTGTTTCCATAGAAGAATAACCAATCACTGGCTCCTGAAATTCATGATTAGCAACGATAAAATCCATGAAATTTGATGCTAATGATTCAATATGGCCAAGTATTGTGTCTTTCTCCAACGATAACTGTGTGATGGCTGAATATAACAGCACACAATTTGCAGACAATCACAAAATCACTACAATTCTGCAGTAAATATTTTTCTATTTTTAGTAACAGCAGCCATGTCTAATTGCATTTTTTTAAAAGTCGCTTTTTACTTCTTTCTACACATTACTAAACACACAATATTTTCTATCTCTCTCACATACCTTTTCCTCTAGAGTCCATTTCTCTTGCTGGAGCACTGCCAGCCTGTTAAGAAGTTCCTGATGCTCTTGGTCTAAATCACTTGGAGAGTCAGGACTTTTTGATCTGTTTGGTGATACGGGGACCTGAAAGTATACATAAATTTGTGTTTGGCTTACATGCACTACAGGCCATAATCAAAACTTTTGAAATACATAAATTATTTGAAATATATTTAAACCTAAGATTTCTTGCTTGCTATTTCATCTTTGCAGATTTTCATGGGGAATCTGTCCAATACACAATTTTTTTTTTTTAAATATAAAATATGTAAGTAGTGGTAGAACTGAAAAATTTAATAGCATCCAAAATGTCTGGCATCAGAAAAATGCAAATTTTTGTACACTTTTAATAAAAGTAGGTTCACAGCACCATCACTAATAGCTAATTTTATTTAATGAAAAGCACGTGTTTTACATCAAAATATTTTAGAAACAGAATTTTCATGAATTTACATTTGATTTGTGAAACAAAAGTGTAACACAAAAAAGAAGCTTTCTTTAATCAACCAGAGCCACATTCTGTGGTGGATGTATATTCTGTGGTGGATGTGGATGTATATTCTGTGGTGGATGTATATTCTGTGGTGGATCTATATTCTGTGGTGGATCTATATTCTGTGGTGGATCTTTATCAACTGTATAAATTAAAAAGAACTTTTTGCCAGAATCTTTTCTGCTAAATTTAGTCAAGTCCTATCGAGCAGATTTTCAGAAGAAGCCATTTCAAGGTTTTTCTATTTTTAGAAATCACTACCATATTTGCTTCCTATAAAATCAGGAATATTGAGTAGTTTTTTAGAAGAATTATCAATTTTTGTATTTTTAGCAACAGAAGTTATATCTGATAGGGTAGATGGGTATAATTTGTACCAATATGAAAGCCCTTCATGCCAGGATAGCCCTTCAATGAATGCCAGGATGTCAAACTGGGAAAATTCTGTTCAGTGATTTTGTTTTAGAAGTCACTTCATGGAAGGGGGTTATGGTGACAATATTAAAATGCACCTAAGTATTGTTTGAACAAAACTGAAGCACTTTATGTCAGGATGTTTTCTGTCGACTTCGATTGTTGTTGTTGTTGTTGTTGTAGGGTTTAACATCAGTTTTAAGCACAAGATAGGCTATACATGGCGGCCAATAAAAATGGTGGAGGAAGAATCCTGGAAAACCTGGGGAACCATAAACCCACAAGAAGCTAATGGCAAACTTTCTCACGTACCCACGTTAGTCAAGCCCAAGACTCGAACCCATGCAGACACAGGTGAGCACTTTAGACTACTCAGCTACTTGGGCCCCCATCAAGTTAAGTAAAATTTGGTTCAGCAGTTACTGACAAGTCATTTAAATGTGTTTCTTGTTTTAGTAAAGTCAGTAATATTTAAAAATAAATTAGCATCATTTATATAAATCTGAACACCATTCAGCATTTTTTGAGATATCATTTGATGGTTTTTCTGCTTGTAGCAGTTGTGGCTATATTGTGTGGCAGAGTGGCATTATTTATGCAAACCTGAAAGTCTTGTCTGGGTTCTTTCTGCTAAATTTAGTCAAATTAGTTGATATTTGTTTTTAGCAGTTGTCTAAAGTTTTTTGTACTTTATCTAAACAGCAACCATATGTCAGATGTACAAAGCTTGAAAAGTCTTATTCCCAGGATGCTTCTTGCCTTTGTCTGGATGAAAGTGGTCCACAGCAGCCTTGGTGTGTCCAAGTGAAAGGCACAAAGATCCCATTTCTTCAACATGATTTAGCCAAATAATGTGTTAAAAGTGCTGTCATAACCAACAAAACAGTCAGAGATACCTCATATAAGTTTCTAATGATTCATACACAGCTGGATTGGGATTTGTCAGCAGTCCAGAAATTGGAAAATTAATTATGAGAAAAGATAATGTTTAAGAGCTTACCTGTTGACTGCTTGCCAGAGAATTATAAGTACCAGCCCCACTGACTGTGGGACTCCATGATGATACAGAACTGGAAGTACAAATTACATTACTTTAATAACTCAAGGATAGGAATGCACGTTATATTCTTTATTCTAAAATGAACTCATTTAGTCTCCCTTAACAATGTAGGAAGAAAAACAGACATTTATCTTACACAATAGCACTTTGTATGGTGTTTGCAAGCAGCATTAATGCTCAGAATGATTCAACAAATGTGACATGTTCACCAATGTACTCAGCCATGGTTTAGCAGATGTTCATGTCCTGCAGAACTACATCAACACAAATATGAGCCAATTTTTTAGCATTTTTGTTTTTTTAGAATTAATTCATTAAACCTGTGTGCCACATTTACATATCAAGAGTTTGTACCCTACTTCACAGTTCTGTACCACTGATACAATTTAAGATACACCAAAATGGGTGGTATTACTAAAAAGTAGACAAATGTAGCTTTACAATGATACCAAATAATGTAGACTTTTTCTACATGCATTACAAGATTACAGTGGAAAAAAACTAAATTTTTGAGACTTGATTATTTTAGGCCAAAAAATTACCAGGTGTTGGAATCAGAGTGTGTGTCTGGGTTTTATACTTTTTTGGTCCAAGATCTAAATCTAAAGCAGACTTGTCTGAAATGCACAATGACAGGTGAACCATTGCATAAAAAATGTCTGATAAGTTTGAAATTGGGAATAAAAAGTGGCCAGGACATGAAAATGATGGGTCCAATAAGCTGAAACAAAGAAGTCCAATTTTAACCCTTCTCCACATGCACAAGCAAAATAACCAATCCAAAACAACATCTTTAACACAACTAGGCACCCAGCTAAATGAAAAGCTCTTGGAAGCAGATGTATTTGCATGTATTCAGAAGTATCCCCAAAAATGTGTTTCATACACCCATTTCAGCCAAAAATGACAAAAATCTCCAGGGGTTAAATAGTTACAATATTGACTTGAAAAGGTATATATATTTCAAAAGATAAGTGCCTGGTTTTATTGTTGCAACTTTTTAAACAATCCCCTTATGTTTGTACATTGAGAAAAGGTATCTATCAACTGAAATGGACACCTCTTTTAAAGTCACTACTTTTTAAGAGTTAGTCTTATATTATTTGAACACTCCTGCTTTAATGTGTCTTACAAGTGCAATGGGGTAAGAGAAGATGGTGCTCAATTTATCCAAAGTGACAAAATAATTACTATTTTTGGGAAAACAGTGAGAGAAAAAATGAATGACAGCATTAACATTGCAGTATCAACCTATGTTTAGCATACACTGGTCCAGTGAAAACAATTCATGTACAAAGTAACATAGTTCAACCCATGACAAAATGGTGTAATAATCAGGATAGAAAAGTAAAACATTGTGTGATAAATCTGACAATAACATAAAACAGAAAGCAGCACTGAATTTCATGATTATTAAATATATATTAATTTCAGTGAACAGCAATCTAATTAAATTTAGTTGCAGAAAATGCCACATTACAAACAGAACAGATAAATGATTTTCATCCATTTAGGGATCCCATAATTAGGAGTTATCTCCCATTCTCTAAGTTCTAAGTTATCAAGTGAAACAGCTTGATAAAAACAAGTCGATATATATCTCACAAAGCATATTGACTAAATCACACCATTTTCATTTTTTTAAATGGAAAAATGACACAAAACAGAAATACCTCCGACTTCCAGTCTCCTCCTTATAGGAGTCATCGGGAGATCTAAAGAGATCCTCCATACCTGCAATCATATACAAACTAATATTAATCATATAATCACACCTTAAAAGTGTGCTGCTAGAATTATGCAAGATGTTGATTGCATCAAACATATTTCCATCCTAAAAGTGGCTTCCTTCTGACAAAAGAATCTTATCTCAGAAATGAATAAAGATTTTCAAAATGTAACACCCTTTTACCTAAGTATCTGCTAATCCAAATACCATTCAAATGTACTTGTTAAGATCAACATCAGATCTATGTTTAAAACTACTAAAAACTAACACTATGAAAATGTCATTTACATATACTGAATCTACTAACTGTAATCAGCTACAACTTGAACTAAAGCAAGCTAAGAATATTACCATATTCAAAACAGAATGTTTTAACTACCTAATCATATACCTCACTAAGTAGTAGATCAGTTTCTCTTTTATTTTTAAGGTTATGCAAAGATCTATTATGAACACAAATATATAGTATCAATGTGTGTTTTATTTGGATTTTGAACATAGCTTTAACAGTTTTTCCACCACCATTTTAGGGTTACAAAAAGCCAATTTCTCTATAAATGTCACCTTCTAGTAGTGCTATCTGATGCAAATTCCAAGAATTCATCCTCACTGTCAAATAAATTTCTGAAATCCTCCATCATTGTCTAGACAATTTTCATGGTCTAGTCATCATAAATATCATCCATTTCTTTAATTTCACTGTCTTATGCAGTTGTTTAAGTAGACAATGAGCTTGGGCTCTCTAACACTTTGATCATACAGTCTGTGAAATCTATTAAAGGTTGTAACTGAACACTTGTCAATTGTGTGGCTAGATCAAAGGAAGTTCAAATAACCACCCTCTATTACCTGGCACTAAGCAAGTATCAAACCTGCTGCTCAAAGGTTGTCACATGGGAAAATAAAGAGCGTGATGCCTTTACATGCTGAAAAGGAGCAAGGTCAAACATTCACTGGAAGATGTAGAACCTATTTGACACCAACCATGTACATATAATAAATTCATGGCTTGGTCACAAGGATTGTCAAGTTGAAGACAAATGAGTGAAGACTTTACAAACTACGGGCATACTGTGTCACGTACACTGACAGAAAACCTGGGAAATATCACTTGGGAATTAAAAATATAACTTGTGGATAAGAAAATATACAACTTAAATCAGAACTTTTACTGCATCAAACACAGTGTTTATACTGTAAGACACAAATATTAATACAAATACAGGTTGTTAGGACTTACTTGAAAATGGAAGCAATATACCCATGGTAATCAACACTGACAGACACGTCACTTTGCAGTGGGTAGTATTTAATTTATCCATAATATTTTTAAATCAAAATAACTGTAGATATAAGTCATTTATAATGAATACTGTCATGAAAATGGTAAACACAGTATATACAACATTTTTGGATGGAATAGTGGCACAGAAATGTAAGCGTCTTTGAATTCACAGTGTTTCTGTGTACTGCAAAAATCTCACATTTCCAACATTACCCTTTCATTATCTAATCTTTTTCATGTCACATTTATAAAATGACCTCTATTCTTCATGAATCAAATTATTTGTATAAAAGGTTGACTTATCAATACATATATAAGGTATTCTTCTGTTAAAAGAACAGGACTCCTTTCCAATTCATTAATTTAAAATACCAAAAACATTCATTCAAAATACATCAAACCACATGCATTAAATTCAAAATATTTTGTAAAAATAAAATTTGTGCACATTTCCAAACATTTTATTCACACTGGGTGCACAATAGTTTTAAAATATCCATATTTCCATGGAGTAAATTTCAACTATTTAATACTGTTTGCTAAGCTTGGTGAATACACCAAGATGAAATGAAGGTAATATATCAAATCAGTATTCTGATAACCTGTTAAGACAAAAGCACAAACTAAACTAAGCATCTACAATTTTTGTCACTGCTATTGGTGATGTCATAAATATAAATTTCTTTACATTTTTCTTCATATACTTCTCAAAATAATTACTCCTTACCTCTGGAATTCTTACTATCTGACAGCACTTCCTGTAATTTCTCTTGCAATTTTTCTGCCCTTTTCCGTTCTGCATGTAATTGCTTTTTCAGATCTTTTAGCTAGAAGAAAAAGCATTGACTGCTGTTCTATTAAAACATTCCCAAAGAAGGCAATATTAATATGATTACCCAGAGACGAAATTTATGTTTGTATCTTATTCATATGAACTCTTTGCGTTATTAGAGTAACCTGGCAAAGAGTTCTGAAATACTGTCTTCCCTGTATGTTTAAATGGAACAATCCTGATCAGCAAGGTAACAATTTATCTGCTAAAAATATCAATCTAAAATCTTACAAGTTACTGATAACTGTTTTGGCATCATACCAAACAATTTCTTTTTAAATAACCATGAAAATACATGTATAATCGCAACAGTGTACTTTGTGAGATTATGATCCTATATTTTGTAAAAATTAGCAAATGGCAAGAAACTTGTTTTTATATACATCCAGGATAATAACATGAAAAGTTTTTTATACAAAACATACATACTGTAAGGTCAAGATCTAATGAAGCCCATGGACAAAAAATGTATTATCATAACTGAATTTCATTTTAAACAGGAAAATAATAAATAAAACACAAGTGGTGACCTTCTTAGTAACATTCAATAATTTGCTACATCTGATCTGGTAATAAATAGTATTTAGAGTAATCAAAATCCAGCACACTAATTATGCAGAAAACTGAAGCCTAACTTATTCATAATTACCTACCCTGTATCCATGAATACAAATGCCAGTGAAGAGGAAAACAGCTAACAATATTAGGTACCACTTTTAGTGTACTCTTTATTTCCTTTTTGTGTTTCATCTATGTATTATCATCTCACTGTTTCTTCCCCCATCTTCCTAACTTTTTCTTTCTTCCTATCTCCTATTATTATTATCTTTTTATTTTTATGACAACTTATAACTCCACTGTGCACATTTCTCTCTCTACCTCTTACCACAGACTGGCCTTTCTTCTCATGCATTTTTTTGGCATATACACCATCTTTCACCTCCTGGAAAATTCAAAGAAGGACTTAAATAACAAAATGGATATATGGGCACCCAACATGGCACTAGTCTATCTACCTTATAATGATTTCATCTATGCATCTACAAAGCAAAACTTTTGAAGGAAACCCGACTATGGCATAATGGTCAGGGTCCACATCGTGTTATGAAACATATCCTGCAATCCTCAGACAAGTCAGTTAACTTAAGAAAATGTGTATCCTGTATGTTATACAGCTCTCCTACATTATAACGTGTCTCATTATAGCAGGATTCCAGATATAATGCAGTAGTCCTATTGACCCATGATGAAATTCATTCCAATGAATACCTATATGGGTTGAAAGGAAACAAGGTGAAACTTAGTCATATCTACATTTCCTTTTCAAAAGACCATCACTGAACAAAAATAAATAGTGCCTGCTATACCATGGTTCTGTATATTATGCTGTTCTCAATATATCACTGTCCCATACATATCATGGTCCTCAACATAATGTAGTTTGGGACATAATGCGGTGAGTGGTTATGGAGCCCAACTATTGCATGATAATGAGGGAAAGCTATATGAGGTAGGGGTAGGAGTGGGCACAAAATAATGGGCTTCAATGACATTTACTCATTTATATTGATAGATATTAAATGACAAATAGTGAACACAGTGATTATATCGTTATGAAATAGTTGATTTTATGCAGAAAGCCAGGTATTTTTACCATACATGTACATGAAAATTGGCAACTCTATAGCCTGACTTGTCCAAGTACACAGGTATTTCAAGGATATCTAAATTTTTGAGAAGATATATGAAAATATTTCATATGTGAAAAAAATTCCTTCCAAAACTGTTTCCATTTGACCAGTGAAATATTTCCATATATCTACTCCAAAAATATAGATTTTGTTTATTTTATATATTTCTTAATGGAAAAAAAAACATAGACTTGCACAGATTTTCTGCATTCTGTACAAATGCAATTAACAGCTGCATTACTAGATCAATAAAAAGAAGTTACAATTTACTATAATTTTTAAAACATGACATTTTAAAATATTTTTTGAACATACAGTGTATCATGCTTTGAATTGTGCATTTTGTCAAATAATGGCTATTTTTAACACATTCCATGTACAAACTGATACTGTTGGTGTGGGGTAATGTACAAATATCACATTGCAATTATATCTAACAGATGTCAGAGTTTAACATCTTTAAAGCCCCAATGCTACCATTTATCATAAATTTCACCATTCTTTGAATCTAACTAAAGTCTGGAAGGAAGGAAATGATTTGTAAGAAAAGTTATCTGACATAAACCATTTTTTTGAGATAATCAAGATTTTAGGTTTAAACAACATTCAAATATTCAGTTTAGAATTAAGAGTTGCCACCCCTTATTTCAGTCAAATGAAGTCACTCATAATTTCAATCTATTTTCCTGAGTGCTCCAAAAGTAGTGATGATGTGATACTTTCAACAAATTCAATTGACTAATCTAATAACATATGATGCATACACTAATTCAAGAAGAAATGAAGAGAGGCAGACAAGCTTTTTAAAGCACATCTCAGAATCTGAGAAGAAGTGTGCATTAGATAAAAATAAGATGAGTGAATAGTGATTATCAGCTGGGGTACTGGAATAACACAGTGAAGGGCAAACTTGGACAATCTGACTGAAATCAGCTGTTCCACAGATATCATCAGTCAACATTGGATTCATTCATACACGTGGAAATTGGTAGGGTATCTCAGTTCAAGTGAGAAATTACATGGCTCATAATGTAACAAAACTTCAACATAATCTTTTTTTAATGAAACCCAATGATGTTTAGTACCAATATCTTTCAAGATTCAGTGTTATTCAAATGATTTAGTTTATAAGACTTTTGCATGTAATAGTGACATTGGGTCTTTAATCAAAATATTTTAATAACTGTGAATATTTTGTGAGGATCTTCATTCTTTATCCTTTTCATTTCTACAATCAAACATGCGGTTCAGTAGCAAATACTACATTCAATTTTCAATTGTCATTTAATTCTGGTTTGCAAACAACACTAATCAACACCCAATGTATCCATCATTTTCAACCATGATTACTTAAAAAATGTTATTAATATACTCAATCACAAGTTTTTTCTCTTAAAAAATGTGTACCATTTGTCATATAGTATTACAGATATACAATACTATAAGAGTGATACATATCAACAGGTTATATAGTTCTGTCACTGACAGTTTCCATGATTCATGAATAAAAATTTAACGTTTTTGCTGTTTGGAGTATTTTTTGGCATTTCTTGTTGGCAACTCATTGATTGCATAAATATACACAAAAGGATCTACAAGTGATTGCATTTTAAGATAGGTACATCCTAATATGGAGGGAGAGAGGAAGGGAGGGAGGGAGGGAGAGAGAAAAAACAAGAAGAAAAATTAAATAGGCCTAAATATAGAAATACAGGTCTGAATAACATACACAAGAAAGACAGATTTCCTAAATGTGAAAAAAAAATCAAAGTGCACATGCTGAAAACTTTGGGATAATCTCTCTGTAAATTATTTTCCTATGTTCCTAATGCATTTTTAAAGTGTAATCAAAGTGCACATGCTGAAAACTTTGGGACAGTCTTGCTGTAAATCATTTTCTTATGTTCCTAATGCATTTTGAAAGTGTAATCAAAGTGCACATGCTAAAAACTTGGGGAGAGTCTTGCTGTAAATTAGTAAAATGTTCTCTATTGGATGTATGTACTTATGACATTGCATTTTACAGCACCTCACTACAATAGTGGCTATATGGTGCCAATTCATTCCACATGAATTTAGGAAGATAAACCCTTCTAAACATATGCAAACATTAAGTACAAGATAAAGTGTGCTTTAATGGAATAACAAATGCATAAAATGCATAAGACAGCACTAAATTAAGGATAAAATATAACCACAACTGCTTTAAGTGTAAAAATGTAATTTTTTAAAGTAAATTATGTAAATCGAACAACACTTATCCAATCACATTAATAGTAGGAATATAAGCTCACTAATACTTGAATCCATCCCTTCTAAAGATGAAAAAAATTGTTTCCATATTTATATAAAACAGAGACAAAGGGCAATAACCCTTGCATATTATCTCCCCTTCATACCACCGAGTGTAGCTTGTTTCAAGCTGAGCAATGGATCAATGAGTATGCTCACATGGCAGTAAGGATGGGAGGGTGTTAAAGTAATGTCATAACACTGCACAATATACACTAATAGACAAGTATTTTCACAGAAACATAATTTACTTAAAAATTTGCTTTCTCCTTTGAATATTTCTCCAATCACACTGCATTAGAATAATCATTAAGAGGAGAGGATGCTGAGCATCCGACCTCTACATCGGGTGTCCTTCTGGTGATGAGTAGCTGAAATGAAAGGTAACCCATTCTCCTAATGACACAAGCAACACAGTCCAGGATCCCAGGATCTGGGACTCTTATATATGGTTGAGAATGTGAAGTTGAGACCTTCTTACCAACTTAAATTTTCACTGGTGAATCCAACAAAGCTAACTGGATGTGTCAATTGATTCAGTTGGGTCTTGTGGCCATCTGTGCTACTGCCACTGGACCCACCAGATTCTAGGTTCCCTCTGTGGCACCAAATCTCTGAAATGAAGGCTTGTGAACATTGGCTCTGCCTACAGCCAACAGCTTCTATTATATCTCGGGTTGGAGCATTGCATCTGAATGCAAGGATTACAGAGATTGCTCAAAACTTCTGAGCAGTAAACTACGTGAGGTTACTCTGATCTGGTGAGACATCAGAGTACATGACCCACTTCAGCCAGGAATAAAGGGCAAGAAGCATGATATCCTGAGTTCTGGCAAACAGACATTACTCAAAAAATCAGAACAGTAAGCTACATCAGGCAACTCTGATCTGGTAAGATGCCATAGTACACCAGGTGTACAACCCACTTCAGATCCAAAAAAAGGGCTTAAAGGGTGATATTATGTGTTCCAGTTCACACTGAAAGGAAGAAGCATTTGCATGTGCCACAATATATGTGTGTGCTGCAAGTTAGTTCTTGAGAGCGTAAACAGGATCTTCCATGGCTGCTGTTCTTGACCCGACTACTGACTGTTTGACTAGCTACCAACAGACAGTAACCTATTTTGGACTACAAAGCCCAATGGTGTCATGAGAACCACCGAACCCTCCAATCTGAACTGATGGGAATTTGGGTCAACATAAAGGGATACACAGCTCCCTTAACCTGCATGCAGAAGCTAAAGCTATCAGGAAACATGGTCTATATGATAGTGACTTTAGCAACATGTAGGTTAGAAGTTCAAAGGGATTCAAAAAGAGCCATGTTAAAACCCAGGATAGGATCCTTTTAGAGACAAAAAGAGGAATACTGGTCAATGAGACCAATATAGTCTAACAGATCAGATAGATCTCCATCCCACCCAAAAACATGTTTGCCATGATGCCGGATTGTGTCCAATATCATGGGGTGGAAGCCTTTGTTAGTGATTAGGGCCCAACTGTTTCTCCTCAAAGTGCCAGAGAAAAGTCAGCTGAGGGATAGAGGCACACAGAGATTACTCTTGAGTGTCTCTCCACAACGGAAGGTTTGAATTGTTTGACTCACAAGGCTGTCCTGATAAGAGCCAAGCATGTAGAAAAAGAGGGCAGTCTGAGCAGAATTACCACCCATGACAGTTGATGCTGGAGAAGATTCAGGTTGTCCAGAATCTTCCTGGGTGTACTATTGCTAGAAAGAGTGGATCAGTGACCCAGGTCTTGTCCCATCAGAGAGGGGCTATCAGAATCATCTTGCCATTCTGACCCCGTAACGTCTGGGTTATTTTCAGTATCAGCACCGTGGGAGGGCAGGCAAAGGTCCATAACTCCTCACAAATGACTGACAGTGCATCCACGGCCCAATATTTTTGGGTCTGAAACTGGAAAGCTGAAGTTGGGTAGCTTTTGATTTCATCTCGTCATGAAGAGGCTGATCGTTGGATGCCCTTGAAGTACACAAATCCAAGTGAAGACCAACTGATGTAGGGATCATTCTGTTTAAAAGACATGACCCCCTCTGGACTGAATCTCAGCCAAGACAGTGAAGTTGCCATGAGTGCATCTGATTTGTATGTTGATACAGGGATTGTTGCACACAAATAGAAAAAGCCAAATAAGAACACACAAAGCGAAGTGATGTGGTGCTTCCATGTTTGAGGAGACAGGTTACCACCACAGAGATGTTTGACTGAATGAGGACCGTTATCGCCTCAGCAGCATCTTTTCAAAAATGAATGGTATTGATGACAGCCTTAATTTCTAGGATGTTGATGTGCAGAGGCCATTCCCCTGGCTCCATGGTGTTGTTGACTGTAGTCAAGGTCAGCAACTGGTCGCACCCCCAATAGTGTGCTGGCAAGGCCTGCAGAAAGAGACGCCCAAATGTGATCAAGTCCACTGCCATATAATAAACCAAGGAGTTGCAAGAACTCTCCCACTGAAATCCAAGTCCTGTTGGAAATGGACTTGATAAGTTCAATGACTCTGGTAACATCAACACAAGGGGTCGCACCAGATTCCAGTTCATTAAGAACTCCATACCCAAATGGATGGAAGATGGATGGAGGTCTGACTTTCCCAGTTCATTAAAAGACCTAGATAATCTAGAAGAGAGGGAAGGTTGTTCCTGCCTTGCAGTAGGATAGAGCATGTGTTTCTGTAGGATGCAGCCCAGGTACACTGATGTTGATGTAGAAGACATCAGCCAGAACAGGGAGATGACACAATCTGTAGTCTGAGTGAAAGCCCTGGTGCTGATGTTGAGGCCAAAGGGAAGAACAGTGAATTTTTATAAATGTTGTGATGGTAAGCAAAATGGAGAAACTAGCGAGAGATGGGGTGGATAGGGATGTGAAAGTATGTCTTTCAGATCGAGACTGATGGCATACTGACAGCATATTTGCCCTGTCTGATGGAGAGGTGGACTGACCTCCCTGTCTCCACCTTGAATTGGGTGAGGCGACTTCAGTCTATGGTGGGCCTAAACCTGCTGCCTGCATTCCCTAACAAGAAACAGCCTCGAGTAAAACGCTGGGGATTATGAAATTTACACAAGTTCCTGCTTTCAGTTGGTGTTTTTTGTGTGGACGACCGTACGTATATTCTGTGATAGAAATGCATCCATCTCCCAATCTGACAGTGTATTCATGAAGGGCAGAGAGGTGATTGTTGATAAACAAAACCCAAAGACCTTCAGAATGAGGTGAATCAGCCCCCCCCCCTCGCTTCTGTGGGAAGAGAGAGGTCCTGTGAGCTCAAAAATCAGTTTCATACTGCTACTGTATGATTGCAAGCTAGATGCATCCTAGGGATCAATGTTGGAGCACGTGTAACGAAGATGATCCCCTGTCTTGAGGTCGCTAAACATCCCTTAACACTGATGGGGACTGAGTGGTACAAATGCCCATGGCTTGAGAGTCAAGGTGGAGGAGCAGTTCCTGAGATGCCTGCCTCCAAAATTCCCCTATTCTTCCTCGAAAGCAGTGGTGACCCAAACAGGTTCATCCAGAAATGGTGGATATGTTAGGGTGGGAGCAATATGGATCACACACATGCTACACGTTGTATTAAGAGTAGACTGACCGAACCCATCAAAGAGTTGGCCATGGCATGGTAAGCAGCCCTGGTCAATGACTCTAGCAATTCTGGCCATTACCTCCCAAGCATGGCTGTTGCTGGGTGTCTGCAATGATACCCCTAACCAGCTCTGAGAGGTATGGAACAGATTTGTCTGCCCTAAAAAGTCAGACAAGCATACATGTGAACTGCTACTACATTCTTGTCAAGTGCAGAGAGATTGGTTCTGAAGGAATCTGTTGCCATAAGTCCATTTCTTCCAACTCAATGAGATCTACCAATTCTTTAGAACAGCGGTAAGGATGGAGGGATTCTGAAGTAGCCAACATCCAAAAAAAACAAAAGGTCCTTGATGGCAGTTTGAAAGCTAACATCAGTCCATACCAAGGTGGATTTGAGGAATTCCGCTGCACACACTGTGCATCGAGGCCTAAATGCATCTACTTGCAGCACTAGAGAAGACATACCAGGTGGTATGAAGACTCAATCACATCCTCAGTAAAACTTCACTAGCTCTGCCTTGTGGAAAAGCAGTGAAAATATGGAAGTCCAGCTGGTTTGCCAAGTGAATGGTCGGCCTGGAAGCTGGTGGTATAGGAGACAGTCAGGCTATCACTGGTACAGGTCGTTACAAAGGAATGGCTGGACAGACTGATTTCTCACTGAAATCTCCATCACAGAAAGAGCATGTCACTGACAGTAAGTTGGACACTAATATCCCCGTAAATCATATCTGGCTAGACCCCATGTTGGAATGGCTGGACGGATGGTGATAATTCATGTATAATATACATTAGAGCCAATGGATTGGGTGTGAACTGCATGGGGTCAGCTCGGATGCTGGCAGTATACAAAGGATCTGGCAATCACCAGAAATGGCCGCAACAAAGGCCTGGTTGAATAGACATAGTTCTCATTAAACTCTACAGTACAGTAATGATAAGATACCAATGGTGCGGCCAGACAGATGAATCTATCACTAAGATCCCCATATGAACTATCTGGCTGGACCATCTCAACAAAAAGGTTCCCATGCTGCTATGGCTGGACTGCTGGTGTCGGCTGGGTGGTCAGCAATATCAGGACGGCTGCTGACTGTTGGATGGCCAGTAATGATACAGAAGTATTAAGAGTTGAATTTAAAGGATCTGGCATGAACCCCATGCGCCCAGACTTACATGCCCAAAGGCCATGCTCTGACATGCAGAGAGATTTACGCCTCATGGACTGCCTAAAATTGGGGAATACTCCCCAATGTGCCAGGATCTTCAACAATGAACCGTAGGTTGTCTTCCTTAATTTATTCCTTCCTTCCATCCCTTCAATGCCAAAGGGACGATCTCTGTTGACGTGCATGTTATGCATAAAGTAAACATTCCTCCTGAAACAACACAAGAAGAATTAGCAAAGTAGTATGTGACTAACTAGCTAACTGCCAGTAAGTATATGAATAATTACCCTGACTTCCACTGACTATGCATTATAGATGCTGCATATCAGAAATAGTGTATACATTTTATAAACAAAACAGGAGTCATGGAGACTTCCATACTCTGAAGTTGCATATAGATCATTCAAACTGACATTCTGCTGAAATAATACAAAAAAACACAAACTAAAGCAGAAACTAGTAATGTGTTGAAATTATTAAGTCACTTAAACACTGTCAGAACTAACAGATCAGTGACACTGTTGTATCAGAAATCTATGACCCTGTTATAAACTTATGCACAATGCTTAGTTAATAATTAAACCATAATTCTATCAAAACAGTGTGAAAGAGGAATAAACTAACCATAATTATCAAGCAGCACAACAGAATTTTGCTAATAAGAGTTCTGTAACAGAGTAAGCAAACAATGTCAAAGGTACACTTACTCGTAATGACCTTGTATAAGGTCAACGATAGCATGGTGGGATGGTGATCTTACAAGACAAAGTCGCAACAAGTGACAAATCACTCAAAAATTGGCAGAAATTGTAAAATAAAGCATACAACCTACAGTATATCAATAAATCAGCATAATAAATCCAAAATGAACACTAAATGGGCCATTAGGAACACAATAAGGGCTGGACTGTCAGAGGCTATTGCACTACATATGCTCTGCACAGCAGCAAAGTTAAAAACTAGAAACACCTGGTGGTATCAAAGGATGGTTATGGGCAAGAGTTACTGCCCTTTGTCTACTTAAAAACAGGATAAGATGTTGTCTTTTAGCAGGCTAATGTTCCTAACGTTATGTGACTGAGGAACATATTCGAAAGATAAATATAAATTCTCAAATGCATTCATGTTCCATTCTTTTTTCAATTATCATTCATCTCTGTGTTCTGCATTTGTGCACCCTGATTTCATTTGTATTATCCTGCATTCTGTTTGGACTCATTCTGCATTCATGTTGCATTAGTCTGCATTCCATCTTTGTTTCAGTGGCAAAATTACCCATTTTCGGATATGTACGTAAAACATACATACCGGGACAGAAAGACAGATAGGAGATATACTAAAAATCCCAATTATCTAAAGCAATAATTACTATCTTAAAACATTGCATGCAGAAGGTCTGGAAATAAACATTAAACATTTTACAGGTTTTCAGTTGAGGTCAGTATGTTAGCAAAGAGATAATTAATGACACAACTGCATGGATAGATTTACAAAACAAAGACAAGTATAGAAGCATACATAATATCATTTGTCTAGATTTTTGTATAAATACTGCAAACTATTTCCCAGTAACTATATGAATTCCATGCATCCAGTAAGATACATAATGGAGTTTTTAAATCATATTTATAGGTTTAAGTCAAAATTAAAAGTGGTATAACAACTTACCTGTTCTAATTTCTTTATCTTTTCTGTCAATTCTTTAATCATGGCCTCTTGAGATTCTTCAAGTTTTTTACATTTCTATAAAGTATAAACATTTCAAATACTATTCCATGCATGTTTAACTCCATAATTTCAATTATTTTAATACAATACAAACTACATATCACTAAAGATTTATGTTTTAAGGAAGCGTCTGTGAGTATTCAATTTTCAACTTCCTCATTAAACCTATAAAACATGCATAATTAAAACAAAACTTTGATAAATCAAACATCAATCAGCTGAATGTTTGGCATTACTTTAATGACTTGCTAAGTCCTAGCACAGAGTTTTCTCCAGTCTGTAACACTCAAAAAACTTTGAACAGCCCCCGCCCCTTCTCAGGCTAACAACCCTCAAAACACTTCAAACTGCCCTCGCCCCTTCTCAGGCTAACAACCTTCAAACAGCCACGAGGACAAGGTATGGAGTAGGAATGACGAGACAATGGGGTGAATAAATGATTGCTCACATCAAGATAACTCCTCCTACATGCTCTGCCAAATCCCCTTCCTACCCAAAAGAAAGGATGAGTTTATATTAAAATAAGTGCATATTTTGTCTGAAAATAATCAGAGTATAATAACTGATCAACATATATGAATATTCTGATAAGGACTATATTATGTACTATGTTTTACAGTCATATGGTGAAAACTTGACTGCAGTTGCAGTCAGAAAATTCTGTCATATATCCATCTGTAAGACAAAAAGGGAATAACTCTTAAATTTGTACAAAGATTTATCAATATCAACATCTTTACATGAACATAAAAAAGACAAGTTGGATTCAAAATTCTAATTTATACTGCATTCGACTGAAGTAATTTGTCAAATGTGCATAATCAGGGCCATAACACGTACAAAGTCTCATGGAAATCCGTTGAAAAGTGTGAGACTAGTTGTATTCACAAAATTGTCTCATACACAACATACAGCTGCAAGACAAATTGGTTAAATCTCTGACGAAACTCAAATGAGCACAGTGATTTGTTGATATGTGCCTCTTTAGATAATAACTATAACATGTACCCAGTTCAACAGTAAGCCATCAAAACCATGTGACTTGCTGCATTTATGTGATTCTATCATACATTGCATTCATCTACAAGGGCAAAAATACAATAACTCTGACAAAAATTGTGGCAAAAAAGTGCTTTCTCAATATATGCATCTGATGATGATGATCCTAACATTTACCAAATACCATGGTGAGGCAGTGAAGCTACATTCACAAGATTCTTCCATATCCTTAACCCAACTGGAAGTATAAAAAAGCCAAAAAGCTAATATAAGATTAAATGCTCATGGTTGGGTATTAATCAAAGTTTACATTTTCACCTAATCACTCACTAATAATATTAAGTCACAAAATTCTTTATGTTAACTCTGTGAATAATGGTTACACAAAGTGAGAACAGGGGATCTCACTGAAAATGGATACAATTTTGGTTTTGAAAGATTGAAATGTGTTTAAAAAGCAGGAGCAACAAATGCTAAAACAACAGGTGCCAGACATACACTTAATGTTTAAAAAAAACAAAAAGGCAATAGCCAGGCAAAAACAAAGAGAAAAAAAAACACCTAGTGACAATGTTCTTCCCATTACTGCTATGACCAGCAATGATGTTCTACCATATCTATACTGATGACCCTTGGCTTGCCAAGATGGGGCCAGGTGTTCTGGCGCAGTGTGAAGAGGTTAATGAAAGAAAACCCAGAACTATCTAAAGTCACATATTTTGTTGATGAAATTTGCTGATCTGATGACAGAAAGGAGGAAAATTATTTATAAGGATTAAACAGTCCTGGCTGGTTATTATCAAAGTGTAAATTGTTACCTTTTAACAGTGGTGAAACATATTGTCCAAGCAAAAATGCATTAATTTATGAGGTGGGGGGCTTGTAAAGCCTGCCATAAGTATTATTTGGCTAAAGAAGTAAGTCTTGGAGTGCAGGAAGACTGTGCAACGACACTGTTTAAACTTCTGACTGCCAATTTTAACTGGAGCTGCAAATTTGATCTTATGTTGTGGGGTTGTGGGGCTTGTTATTATCCTGCTATCTGGAGTTGGTATAATAAACAAAGCATCACTTAAAGTATTGTGGAAACTGATTTGGAACCATAAGTATTTACTGATGTAAAAAACATCCAGATCAGTATCACATGACCATTTATATCCAACTGCACAGCACCAATATCGGTCAATTCATAACAACTGGAATAATTAACACTTACTACATTATGGAGCAATAATTTGTTGATATGCACATCTTCAGGTAATGACCATAATATTTATCAAGTTTCATCGCATATTCTCAAATTCTGCCTTAGATGATTCCTCACTGCAATTAAAACTCACCAAAAACAAGTTACATAAGTACCAGTTAATTATATAAGTACCAGTTAATTGTATAAGTTATTTTATCCTACAGAGAGGTTGATTCTTCAAACAACACTGGAAGCTCTGTTTTTTCATTTACCATATTTGCTGGCCTATAAGTCGATGCCGAATGAAATACGTTTTAACATTTTTTTTGTACTTTGGGAGAATATTTTTTGTACAAAAAATGATGTGTCATATGATAAGCGATTTGGATGACAAAATCCATATATAAGTCAATTCGGAGTATAAGATGAAGCTAAAATTTTCTGGTCAAAAAGTATCATCTTATAGGCCAGCAAATACAACATTCCCTTCTTGTAGCAATAACATGTCTTCACCAGAGTAACAAAAGAGTACAATCATGATGTTGTGTACAAAATACACTCACTTATAAGTCGAGTCAAACTGTATACAACAAAGATTTTGATCTGCCATAGCATAATGCACCTGCAGATCAAGGTCTATCTTGTTTGTTCTACAAATTACTTATAACAAACTGCATAGACACAGATCTGCAAGCACCTTATGCACCGGCAGATCTGGGTGTGTGCATTTTGAAGTTGGTTTCATCTTATAATTGAGTATATACAGTATATACCTGTATTTCTTCCATGTGAGATTTATTAAGATCATCCATTTCTTGAGTATGATTAGATGTAAGCTGAGATAACTCCTCATGATGCTCAGTCTGAAGACATGATATAGTGCTGTCCTTCTCATCTAGGGTCACATTCAGAGAATCCTGCATGAAAACTCAGACTGATAGAATATTTAAACTTTAGCAAATTTATGTAGACTGTACAACATATAACATATATTAAAGTAATTTCAATATGGTCCAATATCCGTAACTTGAGTTTTCTTAAAAAATGTCAGCTAATTAAATAATATACATGTAACAACAAAACATTATCAGGAAAGTTCTACTATTTTGGTTGTTGTTGTTGTTATTGTTGTTGTTGTAGGGTTTAACGCCATTTTTCAGCACATGATAGGCTATACATGGCGGCCAGTATTAATGGTGGAGGAAGAACCCGGGAAATCCTCGGAAAGAACCACCGACCCTCGAGAAGCTACTAGCAAACTTTCTCACATACCCACATTGGCCGAATCCAAGACTCGAACCTACACAGACAGAGGTGAGATGGCAGTGATCCGTAACGGCGAGCGCTTTAGACCACTTGGCCACTTGGGGCCCCCTACTATTTTGGTCAGGTACAGTTAAAATATAAAATTTATAGCAGCTGGTAGAAGATGTGGATCTTTAAACTTACCGACAGGACACCAAAGACAAAGGTTATTTTTATTACAAAGCAAGCTGACCTCGGAAGCTGACTTTGGATACTTTGAGGCCAGTTTTTCTGTTTTCTTTATTTATTTGTTTACAGGAGATCAATGCAAAGGTTATTTTATTGCAAAGCAAGCTAACCTTGGAAGTCAACTTTGGATTCTTTCTTTTTTTATATACAAAGATGTCCAAGATATGGAAGCTAACTTTGGTTCCTTTTCACTGGTATTCATGGGAATTTTGAAAATAAATTGAAACAATGTAACTATTCTTAAAGTGACACATTATTTCATGGATGGACATCAATGACCCAGCATCACTAAGATAAGTTGGAGAAAATGAAATCATTTGATGAATTTGTGAAGGTCAGAAGAGAAGCAGATGATTTTGCCAACAATATGATCATTAACATGGATGAAATTCTAGTGTACTTTGATCTCATTCCTGGATGGACTGACGATAAGATGGGGGGGGGGGGTCAAAAATGTGAGAGTTAACACAACTGATGCAGATTTTGTGAAAAAAATCTGACTTTAGTCATTGCAGTTTCCACTTCAGGTGATGTGTTCCCTCTACTGATAATTTTTCACTGTATCAGGAAGTTAAAGAAAAATATTCCTGCACCGAAAGAATGGACTGTACGTGTGCAGGAGATTAATTAATGAGATGATGATGCAGTGGATTAAAGAGTTCTATCTCAAGTACAGTTTTATATTTTTTTAAATAAAATTTCAGTTGGATTGCATTAACTGACACTTAATTTTCGAATGATTTGAAAGGCGTCCTACAACTTACAACTCGAAAAAAAGTGAGGGAAAAAAAAAATTACTTTCAAAATTAATTTATGGTATCCTAACAAATATGATGTCCCAACATATACAGTAAATACGATAAACCATAAATGCTTAAGCATGCACCAGCATACAAAGGACAGCCAATAAGACTGCTCAGGTAATGACAATATACATAATCTGAATTATGTACAGATGATAGCTTCCAGAGTGATACAAAACAGATCAAAAACTAATCCACTCATATCTCTAAAATTAAACAAGAATAAAATTAATGAAATAGCCCTCAATTTAACTTGATACAGAATTGATTTTCATTTCCTAAATAATAACAAGAAGAGGGGATTAAAATATAACAATTGCAAAAATGACTTTTTTTTAAACTTGAAAAATGACTTAAAAATCAATAGCAAGATCAATTGGTGCCAAAGATAATGTTGGCAATACACTAACTTCATCCAATGCACATTTTAGGATGTAAATGTTTTGCTGTTATGTTTATTGTGAAATAATGCTTTAGTGATGATGGAAATCAGGGTTTTTTTTATGCCAGTCTGTGTGCAATATGATTAGCAGAAGGTCAGCTAATTAAAGACAACAGTCCAATGGATAAAGCTTTATTCCTTATCATTGTTCCACAATGGAAAACATGATTACACACATGTAGGAATGTGACATGCAGTGTCCCACAAGGATTTCTCATATAGATACAAAAAGCTGGCCAAAGCCTGCATGTCGAGCCCACCTTTAAATTTCAAAATGAAATATAGGTCATATTAACCTTCCTTTGGTAAAAAGGAATTTGCACATACCAAAATACACTGACATATCAATCTAAATGACCAAGAGTACTAAGAAACTGACCAAAATGCAAACATTAAGCTTAATGAAGCTTGGATTCTAGGCCAAGCAAACTTTATGTTAATGATTTGGTACTTTACCCAACAAGATGCATCCAGAAACCAATTTGCATGACATAAGAAGCTGAGGTAGACCAAAAAAATAACTCTATGACCAACGTGCTTGAAAAACTGACCAAATTACTGAAGTATAACAAAAGAAAAAAACTATAATCTCTCACTGAATGGGTAAACACTTTGAAAAAAGGATAAACTCGCACCCTAAGGATAACCCATAAACCAACATAATAGGAGATAAAGTTAAGTGCATCCTTAAGTTTTATTCCAAATCTGAAGAGGATGGGTTAAAAAAATGGTATTGAAATAAAAATGAAGGAACAATACTTTAAGATTGAGGTTAATCCAGCATGTAGATGGATGCAGAGAGTATGTATGTCGGGAAGACAGATGTGCAAATGGAGATGCATAAAGACCCCAAACTGATAACTATGTCAAGCTTCCACCAAAGCAGGTTCAATAAAAAATATACCACACATGCTTCACAGTGAGAGGAAGCAGTCCAAATCACCTGCAATGAGTTGTTTCCCTTGCAGTGTCATATTCATGATTAAAATTGGTTGGTTTCACACACGTATGTGTGTGTGTGTGATTTGGATTTTTAATGTAGCTTTAACAATTTTTTAGTCATATCGCTACGATGTCTGCAGTGTGGCACTTTTAGTGATGTCTAGCACTGGGCATCATGCCGCAGACATGTGGCATGATGTCCCACCCAGTCACATTATCCTGACACCGGGCCGACCAGTCCTAACAATAACCTCTTAATGCCGAGCGCCAAGCGAGGCAGCTGTTAGTATCATTTCTGTAAGTCTTTGGTATGACTCGGCCGGAGATTCACACATGTAGACTGTGTTAAAGAACATCACTTATTCAACAGATACTCCAGGACTCTTAAAGTAACCTTACATTCAGTAATAAAATTTCTTAATAAACCCTCAAACTAAACAAAAATATTGTAAAAATGTTCATCTGATGTGGTATTTGTAATTATTTTCACTGCAAACACTTACTGCTTGTAAATTTAAAGAGAATTTCTGACAACTAAACTGATACAATACCACACAGATGAACATATTCTGTAACTGCAAGTACATTTATGTAAACTGCAATCTAATCATTAGATCTTTTATATGCCTTGAATCCTGTCATTTTAGAATTGCTATTTTATCGACATTTAGTATATGGTATTTTCACAGCCAAAACACAAGGATTACCTCTGTTTCATTCAGTCTTCTTTCCAACCAGCCATTCTTTTCCTCAAGGGAGGAAACTTTAGCCTGTAACTCTTCAACCACAGGTTTTAGCCTCTCTAACTCTGTTGACCTCTTCTGCAGAATTAAAAATAGCAATCTGAAGCACTTTGAAATTGATTTGAAATATTAAGTCATCCAAATAAGGAAATTTCTTCATTTCAGATAACTTAAAGTTCTGCTTAAAGAAAATTTGAACCCTTTTAGCTCATTTAAGAACAAAAGGCTTAAGTGGGATTGCGAGTGCTCACCTAGCTGACATCTGCTTAATAGCCAAAACATGATCAGCTGCTCAAGACATCAGGGTCTGTAGAAGGCTTTCTGTTGAAATTTCTTTTATTATATTCATTATATATGTTATGAAAACAATTTACTAAAGGCTGCTCTAATTTTGTCCTCTCATCCATCAACATCTTTGTTCGATAATCTTTATGCCAAGATGCTTGCTGTCAGCTTTAGTTCAGTACTGCTGAGAGTTCTTTTGCAATAAATTAACAAAAGGACTTTTTTATTTTTTATTATTTGTGGCCATATTTGACTGTGGATCAGCATCATTAATGATGTGAAAAGCATTTAAACTACAATGGATTCTTTTGGCCAAATTTGATCAAATTCTTCTGTGTGGTTTTTGAGAAGTCACTACAAGTTTCTTTGGAGGTGGGTTGTTTTTTAAGTGGCAGTCATATCTGACCTATAGGTGTCATTTGTACCAAACTGAATGGCCTTCTTGTCAGGATGATTTCTATCATACTTACTTTAATTCTGTTCAGCAGTTTGTGAGAATAATTCTTTTTTCTTTTTTAAGTAATGGTACCCATTATTTTCTGGGAGACCTGCATCATTTGGACAGATTTAAAGCCATCATGCTGGAACCTTTTGTCATCTTTATCAAATCTGTTCATTAGTTTTTATGAAGTTGTTTAAAGGTTTTTGCTTTAGTAACAGTGTTCACATTTATTGAAGGATTGGCATCATATTAAAAAACATGAAAGGTATTATGCCATAATGCTTTGCACCATATTCAGTAAAACTCTGTCAAATTTTAGGAATTTGTTTTAAGATTTCCTATTTATCGTACTGGTGGCTAAGTTTGATGCAAGACTGACATCATTTGTAAAAACGAAGAGGCTTTGATGCCAGGTGGCTTTCTTTCAAATTTTATTAACCTCTGTTTAGTGGTTTTGAGTTGTTTAAAGCTTTATCATCTTTTGGTAATAGCTGCCATATATGATGGCAGCTTGGCATAATTGGTACAAACCTGAAAGCCTTCATACCATGATGGTTTTTGCTAAATTCGGTCCAATTCTGTTTAGTGGTAATTGGGAAGTCGTTGTATTGTTTTTTTATTTTTTTTTTAACAATAGTGATATTTGATGACAAATCTGCATAATTTTACAGACTTGAAATGACTTCATGCCACAATGCTGTCAAAGGTCAAATTCTGGTGATAAGCAGTTCCTGAAAAGTTACTTGAAATGGATCTTCATCATTTGTACAAATATGAAAGACTTTCTGCTAGAATTCTTTGTGTTTAATCTTGTAAAATTCTGTTTAGCAATTGTTGTGAAGTAATCTGAAAGTTTTTATATTTTTAATAGCAGTTACTGTATTTGATGAAATAGGTGCATCAACTGTACATAATTAAGAAATTTTACATCTTGATGCTGTCAATTCTGGTCAAAATTATTATAGGATTAAATTATCATGGTTGGGTATTTATTGATGTGTAAATTTTACCTAATCACTCACAAAGTAAATAAAGTCCAAAGGTAAAAGTTACACATCGATAAATATCCAACCATGATCATTTAATCTTTATATTTCCAATTTACTTCCTTTCTAACATCAGATCAGCAGATTTAACCAACAAAACATTTACTTTTATGTACATCAAAGTTTTCTTTCATTAGTCTCTTAACTGCGATAGAATACATAGACCTATCTTTGCTGGCCAAGATCCATCGATTCTTTATACAATGATATGGGGTTGAATGTCATAGCGGGTCATGCCAGTGATATACTGTTATGATCATTATTTTAATATATAAAAAATGGTTGCTGCGGTCAAACTAGGAATATTCCTTTGTTTTGTTTTTTTAAATTACGCTTGCTAATAGCACGTGTTGTTATAGCAATGTCGTTATGTTCTACGCATTTCGATCTTTCAAAAGTAAAATAGTGTGCATTTTTAGTGACATCCCTTGGTTGACATATGACCCTGACCTTTAATAATCGCTGTTGTAACATGTTATCGTGGAGAAATGCAACAATTTCCAAAGATCGGCTTCTAAAGCCTGTCGTATGCTTTCTTCGTCAAAAGGGGTGAGTGTCAGAGTGCAGGAAGGTCTGTGCAATTACATTGTTTTAACTTCTAATGGTCGCTTTTAAGCTGTAGCCTGTCATTTTAGATTGGAAATCACAGGAGTGGGTGGGTGGGAGCTTGTTGTTATTATTATTATTAGGGTGTAAGGTGTTGATATAGATAAAACTTCACATCAAATGATCTGGTAAAAGGGAATCAAAAGTAGTCCGCAGAATTTATCAATGTGTAAAAAATTCCAGATCAATATCACATGATCGTTTACATCCAATCAAAGCGAAGAAAATGCAATCAATTTATAAAAATTGGAATTATATTTAGTTATCGTAAGAAGTTGTTGAAAGTTCATCTTTGTTTTTAGTAACAATGGCTAAATTTGTTAGCAGATCATCATAATTTGTACAGCCTGAAGGATAATTTTCCATGACACTCTTTCAAATTTGGTTTAAACTGGTTCAATGGTTTTTGCAAAGAAGTTGAAAATAACAATTGCAAACACATGATGGATTATGCATGATGCATGATGGACAATGCACAATGCATGACATAAAATTATGTTCACTTTGACCTGTGAGCTAACAAATACAAACCCTCAGAAGACAGTGCCCATCCAGTTGCAAACAACTTAACCTTAGCTATGCTATCACATTATGCGTGATCAGATCAGGGTCTACATTGTTTATTCTTAAGTTTTTTTTTGTGTGTGTGTGTGTGTGTGTGTGTGTGTGTGTGATTTGGATTTTTAATGTAGCTTTAGCAATATTTCAGTCATATCGCTACAATATATGCAGTGTGGCAGTTTATAGTGATGTCTAGCAATGGGACATCATGCCGCAGACATGTAGCATGATGTCCCACCCAGTCACATTATACTGACACCAGGCTGACCAGTCATAACACTAACCTCTTAATGCTGAGTGCCAAGCGAAGCAGCTGTTAGTACCATTTTTGTAAGCCTTTGGTATGACTTGGCCAGGGATCGAACCCATGACCTCCCACATCCGAGGCGTTCTAAGTTTGTATTTAAGCAAACAGCATAGACCCTGATTTGCTGGTCAATCATGTAAGAGCAAATGAAAAATTTAATCACCCTACTTATCTTTTGCCCTCTTCAAATGCTTTGTTTCGATGGTGCTCTGATAATCAACACAAACCATTATAAGCTGGCCGTGTTTTATACCCCGGTTGTGATTGTGTGATGTCAAATGTTAAGCCAAAATCTTTTCTATATCCTCTTTGGAGCAGTTAAAGAAATCAAGATAAGTTTGGGCAATATACAAGGCATTCTACTTGAACAATGAGTATTTTCACCTCTACATTGTTACAATGCTTCATCCAATACAACTGACCAAAGGTCAACTGAGTACTGACAACTGTTCTTCAACTTCTGCCCATGCTTTTTATATTGACATCACAGGAGTACTGAGATGGGGAAAAAATTACTGCAAAAAATGTACAAGTACCCAAATGAGTACTGACCTTCTCCTCTTCCAACTTTTGCTTGAGCATTTTGACCTCAGCATCATAGGAGTGCTCCATCTTGAGCATCTGTTCGCGATGAACATCACAATCCTTTTGGTATTTGATGGCAAGCTCATCCAACAGTGTTTTTCTCTTCTCCGCAACCTGAAACATTAATAAGGCCAATTTACAGAGTGAATTCAGAAGCTTTAAATACTTTAACACTGGGTCAGAGCTTGTCATAATAAGTAAAGAATAAATTAGCACCATATGCTTTACATGATCCACAAAGGTATAGACGTTCTTACATGTTAAATCACTCAATCCTTATACGTATTTTACACAGCAAACAACCTGTGCTCCAGATGATTGCAAATCATGAACAGCAAACAGTCTGATTTGCCACCCCATAATGCTGTAGCAGATCACAGATCATGAACAGCAAGCAACCTGATCTGCCATCATATAATGTTCTTGCAGATCACAGCTTGTGAACAGCTAGCTATCTGACCTGCAATCCCATAATAATATCTAGATTCCAAAGTAAGAACATCAAAGAAACTGATCAGCCATCCCATAATGATCCAGCAAATCATGGACTGTAAATAGCAAACAACCTGATCTGCCATTCCATAATGCTCTGAAGGAGAAAAGACCGCAAACAACAAAGAACCCGATCCGCCATCCCATAATGCTTTGGCAAATTTCAAACACCAAACCATCAGGCTGGACATCCTACAAAATGTAAATCAGACTCTGTGCTGCTACCATAACAATGTCAAGTCCTGGGACAGGAAAGAATAAAAATTGTGTCTCCCAAGACTTATATGGACAGAACAAATGTAATATTTTCAGTATCCGAATACTCAGAGACACAAAATTGGCAATATTAACCATTTGTCATACAGCAGTAACCAGTACTTGTTAAATTATGATGTCAATAAACAACTATAAACTACTAATTGGTTGTATGTTATTTATTTTGCATGTACATATTTTCTGATTTCTGCAACATTAAGTAAATTAAGACAAATAAAGACATCATAATTTGCAGGCCACTTAACGTTTACCAGAAGACCTGTACTATAGTGAACAGTACCTACACATCGCATATCGTGCTTAGCTTCACTTGTATCCTAGTTTATTCCTAAATATATTAGATGCAGATTTTGATTTATTCATGGTTTTTATCAAACCTCATTCTTTTAGCTATACATACATTGCTGTTTTATTTACTTTGTTTCATGCACTCGAGATTTACTGTTTTCAGTGATTTAAACAATCCAACAAAGTGATGTAATTTATATGAAAAGACATGTTTAATAAATATTTATAAATGTATTAGGCACATCACCAGCAAATTATTACCAAAAATGTCACATATTTATTTTAAAAAATTACCAAAATTGAGGTTAAAATTTTATATATAAAACAACTACAACATGATCAGTCCAATTAATTATGTACTCCACTTCCGACTTTGGCAGACTGGTTGTTTTGGCAGCTCCTCTTTTGTTTTCTGACAGAAATGCCAACCAATTAACTGTTTATGTAAAGAGGCAATGCCAGTACCCCATTGTTCTAATACATTATTCCTTTTAATCACCATGGACAGGATAAAATTAGCACAATTACTGTGGCTAAATAAACATGTACCACTTCATTATTATTGCAATCATTATAAATGGATTATTTTGGAAATTTCTTAATCATGCTTTAGAGAGATTACTGAAGTTTAGTACAGTGGTGCCTTTGATACAAAACCATGTACCTCATTCAGCACAAGTCAAAATCTTCAATGTACATCCAGTGGCACCATGATGTAAGCAATGTCACTATACAAGTCATGTGACCAATGAACCAAAACATTTTGTATTGTTTTAATACTTGTACCACATTTTATTGAGTTAGGTATTTAAATTTTCAAACTACAAAATTAATCACTGGTGACTTTTGACTATTTTAATGCAATAATGCATGAACTGACAATAGTCAACTAGAGCAAAACTTCAATACAAAACCTGATCATAATACCTTTTAAGAATAGATAGAATGTGGAGCAAGTTACATCGCCTTACCCCTTAAAAGGCCCATCTTCATTCCCACTAAAGGCATATGAGGCAGCTTTAACTCATGAGATATAACAATCCTGGAGTAGTGACTCCATATACCTTGATGCGGCTGACCAAGAACAAATTTTCCACTGCAGATCTCACAGAAACCACTGAGACATATCACTAAGAAACTGCCAAAGACCTGGAAATAATGTCTGTTGTGTTGCTGCTATAGGTCCCACAAGACAATCTGAGCCCTCTGGGATGAAAGATCTCAGAGGCCAAGCTAGAAAATGTTGTCTCTAATCTCCATCCCATGGTTAGTATAATATCAATTAAAGAACAGTTGCATTTGAATTCAATGCTGGTGGCAACTACTCAGGAGAGAATTTATAATAATAGTATTTAAATCTTGGATTAGTTCTCTGTATGCAGAGTGAATAATCCATCTTATCCAGGGCAATAAGGCTGAGCTGAAATATATCCCTCTTTCACTGGTAATAACAGACAAGGTCTCCCTCTTTGTACCAACTCAGCATCACATGAAGAGTCGAACCTAAAAGAGGTCACCACTAAAGACAGAATGCCATATGTGGAAGCCTGTTCTCAGTAATGAAAGTTGGGGTCATCTTGTGAAATCAAACCATCCTGATGGAACTGTAGATAGCTCAGGTCGACTGATAAGGCACACTGATCCTTCCTGCTATAGCTAGAATGGCCAGGTCCTATACAAGAACTGAACCAATGATACTCTAGACAGCGGTTCAAATGGTACATTATTCAACCCTGTCATAACCGATGGTAGATCCCCTTCTGGAAACAGGTCTAAAACCTTCAGTCATGACAGGTCAAAGGTCACCAGCTGGTCGGAGAGCTATCTGCCATATGCAGCAACAATTTTATCACTCATTCACTTTAAAAAGCAAGAGAGGAAAGTCAGCTATCTGGGATAATGATGCCTGAAGTAGACCTTGCTCAAACCACTGAGAAAATTATTCATTACTCATACACTTTCAAAGTGGTAGGCCTCCTCCCCCAAGTGATTCTCTCCACTACTTGTTCTGAGAGATGTTTGCCCTTAATGACTTGTTTGATATAATTTATATATGCATGTTCAACAGATCTGGGTTCAGATAAAGTCCTGGTGTCAAGGTTGTTTAAGCAGATGAGAAACAGCCATGATTTCCTTAAAATTCCCACTGCCCAATTGAACAAGTTACTTTTCATTGATTTTCCTCCTTTAGGGGAGCAATCAGGCCAAGATGGCACTCCAATTCCTTCTCTTTCTACAAGATCTTTGGGATCAAAAGTGTTGGACGATAACTGTAGGAGGTCATACCATTCCAATCATTGGAAAAAGTTTTCACTGCCCAAGTCTTTGGATCTGGATCTGGAGCGACAAAGGTTGGGAGTTTGTGTTCCACATTGTGTCAAATAGATCAATAAGTGGGTGATCCCAGCTTGTACAAATTTAACAAAATACCAAGGGGTGAAGCAATCAATCAGTTTAGATTAAGTGACTCTCGATGAGTCTGCTAATACATTTTGCCTGCCCATAATATGAAAGACTTGACTGAATTTTTTGTTGATGACACCACCTTAGAAAATCACATGCCAGGAGGCAGAAGTCTGGGGATCTGGTTGTCCCTCGCCTTCTCGTATAATTCAGCACAGTGGAGTCGTCAGACTGAATGGTGTGTCTTTCCATATAGCAGCTCCATCACATATGAAATGCTGTCACTACAGTATTCATCACTAGAATACTGATGTGTAAAATTCAGTCCTGAGGTCACAATCCACTGGCTTCTAGAAATGATGTTAGGGAGTGTGCATCCCAGCTTTCTGTGATGACATCTGTACAAAACTGTGATTCTCTGAGGATGGACATCCAAGGAAACACCTGGCATAAACCAAGCTTGGTTCTCCCATTTACTGAAATTGGTTTAGTTGTTCCTGCAGGCCAAGTTTTGGTCACCAATGGGACAACCAAATCCTTTGCAAGGGCTTTATAGGCCCAGGATACCAAGATACCACCATAAGGTGGAGACACAAATGGCAAGGAATTCTTGGCCTGAGATGTGATTCTTGTGAGGATTGAAGACTACATTGAGATCATTTCAAGACATGTTCTTGAGGAGGAGAGACCCTGGTACTTCTAAAGAAAGTTGGCCAGAAAGATGGAAATCACTGATGTGGAGGTGGCTGTAAGAGCAACATTATTCTGTTCATAATACGTTTCAAAACCCTGAAACTGATGTTCAAACCAGAGGGAAGTGCCCTGAATAGGTATATAAGTCCTTAAATGTCAGAACATACCATGAAGCCATATGATATGGGTCCATGATGGAAAGGACTTGGACGGATTCATAAAAGTCATGGACTATAAACATGTTATGGACTGAAATGGTTCCTAATGGTACATGGGTTTGAACTAGTACATAAATATTACCTTTATCTTTATTGTTTTCTCTTTTGTTTTGGTTTTTAAGGTATTTTTGAAACACAGTACCAAATAGATAATTTATCCCAAGGCTGGATAAATTTATCCCAAGGTATTGAACCAACAACTCTTATTAAAAGTCTGATGGTCTACAAACAGATCTACCATGGTTCAAACTGAGGTATAAAACTGGCCATGAACCAGAATGGGTCTCTTTTGGAACCTGGGTCTGTCATGGTACTTGAATAATGTGGTACTATACTGGCATGGGTCTGCTGTGGTACCTAGGGACAGTTATACCATTAGCCATGGACCAACATGTGCCTATGCTGGGTAGAATCCATGTGATCGGCAATACTGCAGCCAGTGTTATGGTGCCAGGCTGGGATATGTGATATTGGATAATAATCACCCATACCCTCTGGCATAAGATGACAAAGTCCAGTACTGATGGAACTCAGCCATCATTTTCTTCTTTCAGTGCCAAGGTCAAAATACCTATCATTGCATCGCTCTATGTCTGGGCAACCAGGACTGGAACATCGTGACAGATCATTATGGTGCCATTCAACATTCGTTGTTGAAGGCATTGGACTGCAAAAGATACATAAAGTAACCGGTAAATCGTGGCTATAGATTGCCCTGGGGAGATAGTAGGAACAGGACACAATGGCACTAAACTGGAAATGGACTGACATGAGACCATCTGACACTGTAGTGGATGACTCTTCCCTGTGAGTGCCTATGTTATTATGCCAGAACAGAATATATGACATTAGATTATCATAAGTGGTCCCCTCAGGCATATCTGAAGCCTGGATCAGCATTGGCATTGACCATGAGCAATCTATATCTAAAGGCAGAGTCAGGTCTCGACTGAACAGGGTCATTCCATTTGGGGGCAGGTTAATCAGCCTGTCCCTCCCTGCATTAGGTGAGGCCATGTCTGAGCTGGTGTTTACCACTGCTGATCTACTTTGAATATCATACGAAGTATAGACGGGTTGTCTTAACAGTACCACTGAAAATTTTCCAATCGAGATTCATGATGCTGGCATGGATAAGAGATACTGGATTGCATACAAGTCCAAACTGCATCGGATGAACCATGTCTAAGCTGGTGTTAAGCACTGTTGCTCTACCTCAGCTGTCATAGTACGTATAGATAGGATGCTGTACCAATGCAGAATCAATAGTAGTACTACTAATGGCATCATCCTCTTTCACTGATGTGCTATTTGCCTGTAGACCCATGATTCTCCATTCAATCTTGCATGTTACATGTCTGTCCCTGAAATGGATCCCAAACATTCCAGACATACTTCTGATTATCCTTATCCAGTCACAGCACTTAATCCTGGCCATTATGTTGAGTTTATATTGACACCTGTGAATACAGAGCAAAATAGAAAGGTGAGATCATCCAAGCATCATGATGTGGAATCTAATAAACAAAATAAACATCATTAGGAATTATCTACCTGATATTCCTGGTCTGTAATATTATGCCGTCAGTGACCAAATAGCCTAGCATTAACTTACAATCTACAGAAATTTATGTGCACTATAATAACATCCTGTCAATGACTGCAAAGTCACATGAATATTACTTAATGAATGTACTAGTTACCATGGCAGCAATAACAAAAAGGCGCTGATATGTATATCGTATGACAAGTCTGCTTCAATAACATTAGAAAACATTGAGACAGAAAAGATTGAGAAATGATACTCCAACTTATTCAGTAGTGTGGAAAAATACCAACTGATACTGGATATTTGTGAGGTGTCTAAAAGGGCATGCTTCAGAGCAAGAATAGAATTAGTAAGTGGAGCCTGGTCGGAATTTGATGACAATCCCTATATCCTTGTGGAGATCACTCTTATCTCCCACATATGTTGGTAGAAAACATTTAACTTTTGTAAAGCTAAAATTTAACTTGGGAGGGCTGGATTTAGGAGGTAGTGGTTGCACTTCTAAGGTATTATGAACCACTAAAGAATCTAAACAAGAAATAAGTTAAGAAATTGCTTAACTTGTGCAGTTTCTAGCATAGATGCCACCAATGAAGTGATTACAGGTGAGATAAAAACAGATACATGTGACCTAGTTTACTGACCTTGTTGGCTTCTTGGACAGCTTGAATCTGTTGATCTCTGTCATATTGTATTGCACATAACTGTTCTGAGGCTTCCTGACTAGCTTTCTGACTTTCCTGAAATATACACATGTAAAACAGCTATCACTTTCTGGTACCTTGAATGTTTGGGATGTGATGTTAGGTTTGATTTTTCCTGTCACAGGTTCTTGAGAATCATGTCTCTTCTACATCAGTCATGTACTCAAATGAAACTTTGGAATAACATTACCATGTGCAATTTGTATCCTAATATGCTGGGGTTCCTTGTCTTGTCTGTGACTGAGGCAATGATAGTGTTTTTAAAGACATATATTTCACACATTAGTTGTTGTATTCAACTGTAACTTTGGTGTAACATGACTAAATGCCAGAAGATGATACCCAGTTTGAATCCTGGTATGCAAAGGCTTCCCATGTCACTTGCTTGGACAGAAAGTTGTGTGATCATAGCAATTGAGTCTACAGGCAGAACACCACAATCTGCAGACAAGCTAAATTCTGATACGTACACATGCTGTATGCTCTGGAATCCTAACTGCAAGGCCTCAAGATTGAACCTCATTTCAGACTGGAATCCTAACTGCAAGGCCTCAAGATTGAACCTCATTTTAGACTGGAATCCTAACTGCAAGACCTCAAGATTGAACCTCATTTTAGACTGGAATCCTAACTGCAAGGCCTCAAGATTGAACCTCATTTCAGACTCATTTTTTGCCCTAGATATGGGAGATTATACATAAACTAACTTCCTTCATCTACCTCACTGTACATGGTGATTATATATTATTATTATTATTATTATTATTATTATTTATATTTTTATTTTTATTATTTCTGGCAAATGGCACAATTTCCTATACAGAATTCACCATATAAATTTATCACCCATTAATTCTGGTGGAAACGGTTTTATTTATACGTTTCTTGGAGCTTTCCCTCTAATTTTCATTTAACAAATATTTGCTTATACATATGGTAAGGAGATAGCTAGCTCAGATAAATATATATATATATATATATATATATATATATATATATATATATATATATATTGGAGCTGGCTGTCAAAAGTAACATGCTTTGTCCAAATAAAAAAGTGTCAACCCAATGACTGTCAGGTCAGATACTTGTGATGTCTTGTATGCTGAAACACTATCATCTATTTACTGTGCATGAAAGGAATTGTAGACACAGATGTACCTTTGTATTGCATATGAGCATAAATGTAAATGGGTTTCACTGTCGCATACAGCATTACAAATGGTGCATGGTTTTAGACCTAGTGATTTCAAAATACTGACTTCTGTTCATTCATTGATAACTGCATAAAGTGCAGGAAGTGGTGGGGTTGTTTACCCTTAGTTCTAAGGCTGTGGATCTGACCATGTCCATAGTACTTATAATGCTATTTTTCTCAACATCATGATAATGAAGACAACCTTTGTCAGGAAACTGTCCTCGTTACAGAAGTAATCTTCTGCTGTTGACTCAGGTATATGAAAATTCAAACTTTATCCTCTCTTACCATCTATTCTATGTGATAAACTTTATCCTCTCTTGCCATCCATTCTATGTGATAAACTTTATCCTCTCTTGCAATCCATTCTATGTGATAAACTTTATCCTCTCTTGCCATCCATTCTATGTGATAAAATTGTTTAATTTACTGATTGTTTTCAAATTTATTCTAAAATTATAGAAAATCAGACCTATGTCACATAGTGCTATGCTATCAGACCAAACATAATCTGTTTTAAGTTGGACATTTTACTGATGGACTGACAAGCTGAATTTGATCAAATGCTGTACATAATGAACAAATGAACAATATTCAACTTTTTATAATCCAGTTTGATTTTTTTGTTGTACAGATTCATGTATGAACATGATTATAATAATAACTGAATGTGTTTATAAAATTCAATTCATGAACAAGCATGCATGAAGTATATCATGGTACTAACCCTCAAACATGGCTCATGTATTACGCAGCTCAGTTATTGTATTTATAGCTGCTACAGGAAGTCATCAAGCTTCATGGGGAGGTTTAACCAGGCTACTAGGGTCAATGGTGACATTGGTTTAACATTGGTTCAAGGAACAATAATGATTAAAGCTGTGCGAGGAGCCAATGGTTCTGGACCAAGGAGTCTGCAGGTTAGGGAGGTTCCAGAGGGATCCTTCAGCAGGCTGGGAGGAGTAGACTACATGATATTATTTATCCAACCTTCATCAAGAATGGCAGATAATAAGTATTCATGCTACTTGCCTGGATGCCAAATGATAATGGCATCATATATGTTGATGGAATATACATTAAGCTTTGAACCAAAAGGTCAATGGCATTTTATGTTTGACACACTAATGCACCATCATACATACTGATGAACAACAAGATATTAATCATATTTGTTCAAAAATCTATATATGAATCATATCTGTTGACTAATTCATACATCAATCATACATGTTGACTACTTCATACATCAATCATATCTATTGACAAATTCATACATCAATCATATCTGTGGACTACTTCATACATTAATCATATATGTTGACTACTTCTTACATCAATGATATATGTTGACAATTTCATACATCATATCTGCTGACAAATTCATACATCATATCTGTTGACTACTTCATACATCAATCATATCTGTTGACTAATTCATACATCATACATGTTGATTAATTCATACATCAATCATATCTGTTGACTAATTCATACATCAATCATATGTTGACTAATTCATACTTCATATATGTTGACTAATTCATACATCATCTATGTTGACTACGTCATATATCAATCATATTTGTTGACTACTTCATACATCAATGATATATGTTGAAAATTTCATACATCATATCTGCTGACAAATTCATACATCATATCTGTTGACTACTTCATACATCAATCATATCTGTTGACTAATTCATACATCATATATGTTGATTAATTCATACATCAATCATATCTGTTGACTAATTCATACATCAATCATATCTGTTGATAAATTCATACATCAATCATATCTGTTGATAAATTCAAACATCAATCATATCTGTGGACTAATTCATACATCAGTCATATCTGCTGACTAATTCATACTTCATATATGTTGACTAATTCATACATCATCTATGTTGACTACTTCATACATCAATCATATCTGTGGACTAATTCATACATCAATCATATATGTTGATAAATTCAGACATCAATCATATCTGTTGATAAATTCATACATCAATCATATTTGTTGACTAATTCATACATCAATCATATCTGCTGACTAATTCATACATCAATCATATCTGTTGATAAATTCATACATCAATCATATCTGTGGACTAATTCATACATCAATCATATCTGTTGACAAATTCATACATCAATCACATATGTTGACTAATTCATACATCAATCATATCTGTTGACAAATTCATACATCAATCACATATGTTGACTAATTCATACATCAATCATATCTGTGGACTAATTCATACATCATATATGCTGACTAATTCATTCATCAATCATATTTGTTGACTAATTCATACATCAATCATATCTGTGGACTAATTCATACATCAATCATATCTGTTGATAAATTTATACATCAATCATATTTGTTGATAAAATCCATATATCAATCATATATTTTGATAAAATTCATGTACTGAAAACATTTAGTTACAAAAACAACATAATTTGAAATGGAAATGGAAATGGCTACTGTGACCACTACCACAATATAAAAGTAACAATTACTGCAGATTTAACAGTATAAACTGATTTCTATTTGCTTGTAAGAAAGAACATGACAAATTTAGTTTACACTAAACAATTAAGTGCAAAATCTGAGACCTGATTGAAACAAAGGTAGATAAACTTCAGTTCTAAAATCAAGCTGACAGAGAAATCATAGATGATATGTAGATGATTGTGTAGAAGACATAAAAACAGAATAAACTAATCAAAACATTATTGTGGCATCATGTGATGAAGGTTAACAGTCATATCTGAAGTTGGATAAGGCTTCTTCTGCATGGGTATTCTGCTTGGAAAAACTCTCTCGACACTGATAAGTGATGTGTTTTCATCCTATTATTGATAATAAGTCCATAAGTACCAGTATCAGTAATGTAATTTGCTTGTAGCTGAAACTTAATTTGTTAAAGAAACAAGAGTCCCTAGAAGTGACTGGCTGAAAATCATTGCAAGGAAATTGAAATAAGACCATTTTTGCCTTTTAACTGCTAAGTGTTGAAACCATCTCTTACATTATTCAACAACGACAAGAGTTTATAATTAGCTGCTGTGAATGTAAGGTTGGCACCATTTTCATTTAGGACCAACAATACATCATTTAAGACCAACAAGATATCATAATCTGGTGGAAACACCATATTGATAACAGTTTCAATTTTGGAGAAGTAACAATAAAAAGGTTTTCAAGATTGCTGCCATGGTGGCCTTAATGGACATCAGATTGGCACCATTTCAATTGCAGACCAACCATAAGAAGTTGTTTGGTGAAAGCACAATATCAATAAAATAAGCCATCAAGGAGAAGTAGCCATAACAAAGCTCTCAAGAAGGCCATTTTGTAGTGGCCAAAGTTTCATTTACAACCAACCAGACGTTATAACAAGTGTTACTGTGAAACTCCCATGTTATATGACCATGTTTTTCAGAAGTGACAATTAATATTCAAGATGGCCACTGTGGTGGCCATACTAGATATTTCATTTAGGGTCAACAAAATATCGTAAGAAGCCATTAGTAAAAAAAAAACATATTAATACAATGATCCATTCAGAAGTAGTGATAATAAGACTTTCATGATGGTCACTGTGGTGGCCATAATGGATGTGCACGAGGCACCCTTTTCACACAGGACAAACTGGACATCACAAGGCCATATTAGACATAGGATCAGTAGAGGTTTTCTAAGACCATGTAGACATCATGAGAACATCCATTCAGGAGAAGTGGCAATAAGATTTTCAAGATGGCCACTGTTGCAGCCCTAACTAACATCATATTACATAGTTTCACTTAGGATCAATAAGACATCATAAGAAGTTATCTGCCAAAAACCCAATGTCATAAATGCCAATCCCAAGAGAGGTATAAGTGTAATTACCACTAATATTGGAGGCAAAAAGGTGTAACTTGAGCATAAAAAGTGTAATCTATATATTACATGCCATAATTATGGTATATTGTATGAAAAATGTACATTTCTTTTTACTACAAACCTGGACCTGCTGCTGGTCAAAATTCTTGTGACAAATTGGCAAAACCCATTTTGATTAGAACCGAAAGACAAACACAAGACATGCCAATGAATTTTTTATATTCAAAATCACTTTAACTAATCTGTTATGTCCAACGTTCACTGAATGATGATGAAGTTCACAAGCTCTGCAATAAGCATGACAATGTGCTGAATCCCAATGCTGTATTACATCAGTCTCATAATCTCCTTTTCATATTTGTAAAGTTGATCTGTTGATTTTCTGACATGATTTGAAGTTGAAAAAGATCCATCTCCTCTAAAAATTTTCATTATAATATAGCATCCACAAGTCACACAGTGAAAGCATGCTTCACTTACATCTGGCACCATTTTCTTTAAAAGACTCATCTGCTACCTAACTATATGATAATATAATTAATCTGTCAAGCAAATTTTCATATTAAAACAACCCATCTGTTTTTGGGAAATTTGTCATATACAGTTGTTATAAATAGAAAATAAGGAAAACACTAAATGTACTCTTCCACAGCAGTCTTCTGTTTTAGAATATTTGCAAATTTATTTGAGTGGGTTTAAAGAGATAATAATGAAAATGACAAACATCTTTTCTTGCTTTTACTAGTAATGTATCAGAAACATGTTATAAATTTACAGGCAAACATAAGATGCAATTAGGTGAAAAAAACATAATGATTATGCCAAAAGCAGTGGTTAGCATGTATGCAATATGACTTTCAGTTCAGGAGGAGTAGCGATAACATTTTTAAGATGGCTGCCATGGTGGCCATAATGGATATCAGATCAGTACCAGTTTCATATAGGACCAACCAGGCATCATAAAAAGACGTTTAGTCCAAAACTCATACTGACAGAATCATGGTCATATTGGATTTCAGAGTGGAAACCTTTTCATTTAATATGAACTAGACCATGGCATGAATGTTCGTGTGTATAGTTTAATGGCAATTCTCTATGTGTTTAAAAGAGTAGTGATCATAAACTTGTGTTAGTGGACAGCTGGACTATGGACAGCAGTCCATTTCATAACAAGTAGAACTAAAACTTTAGAAACAAGGAGAGATAATATTTCTACGGAACAAATTTGTCTGTCCATCACTATTTCTTTCCCTCTATTTGTCGTTCCAAATGTTAAAGTAAGTGCAGTAATGTAGAAATTAGTCCGACCTATAGCTTAAAATCATCCCTCTGATGACTAAGACTAAGCTGATACTGGCATCCCCTCACCTGATGTAAATAATACCATCCATCTGTCTATAAAAAAAAACTTAAAGCACAGTAAAACATTATCTGGAGTGATGAGGAGACATGAATTTTGTCCAGATATTATTTGGTTGTCAACATAACTAATCAATTTACATAGAACAAGAAGGACAGGTCCTGCATATCGATCAGTGTAATCCTGTAAAACATATGACACTGACCCAAGGTCAAAAGCTTTTTTTAAAAAACATGTCACAGAATAAATTGTCTCAGTTTCATAATGATTCATCCAATGTATTAAGAAATTCCATCAAGGAGTTTAGGAAATATAAGCAAATTCTAAATCTTTGACCAATACCTTAAGGAAGATTTTCTAAGAGTGTGACCTTGAACCCTAAGATCAAAAAGGTTTGAAAGCATGTTGTATGTCCTATTTTAGAAGAAGATAAAATCCATTAGGAATTTAAGAAACATGAGCAAATGAAATGTTTTTAACTATACAATTAACACATATGTCCTGGAATTGTATAAATCCTTTAATTTATTAAATACGTGTACCCTGGTTTCATTTTTTTGTGTAGAACAATGCTTGAGAAAGATTTAAGTATATTGTACAATATTTCAAAACAGTGAGTTGGGTTCATCCTATGCGGCATGTTCGAAGTGCTTTCGATGGGAAGAACCAAATACTTCCAGTGCACAGACAATGTAGGGCAGCATCGTCTGTGTATAAATGCCTCACCGTAAAACTAAATCTACACATTACGGCATGTCTTGTCAGTGAGCAGTCTACTTTAAGGACTTGCACATCTTCAGCTGTAGAGGTATGTGAGTTATTTATTAATTTCTTGTGTATAAGTTATAACTATTGTACTACCATGTTTATTTTTTTATATTTTCTATGTAGTTTCGGCCTACGTGGTATAATGCAAATATTTTCTATTCTGGTTTGTGACTTAGCAAGAGATTTATATTAGCAAAATAAAGTTGCATTTTTAAGAAACGTTTAGTACAGTAGGATTCTTATCAGGCATGGGTTCGCTTCTGAACCTGTGTATTGTTTTGTACTTATTGTGCCAATAATGTAATGTGTATAGCTTACTGAACCTAATGTCATTATGTTTTATGGTATATGCCCATATCATGCATAGTACACGGTGTTAGATGTATTTTCAGCTGATTGGTGTTGCAGCTGTTAAGCTGATTAGAGTCGCAGCTGTAGAGCTGATCGGAGTTGCAGCTGTGGTGCTCATCGGAGTCAACATGGTACCAGCTGTAGAGCTAACCACAGAAGTTGACCATAGCAGCTGTAAAGTTGAACATAGCAGCCGTAGAGCTGAATTAGAAGTGTTGCTGGTGATAAGCAGGTGATCGGGTGTTGCTGACTGATTGGTGGGCACTCATTGCTTGATTGACCAAGGAAATGAATGGTGGTCAGTGACTACCTGGAATAATGACTACTTGACTGACCAGTGTGACTGGTAGCCAAGTGTGCTGGTGATGGAGTGTGTAACTCCATACAAGTAATCTTTTAGCCGTGGGCTCATTTTTGGGGGTTTGTAATACCCAGTGTTTTGGGATTGTTAAGATATTTGGTATATAAGTCCCTTTGTTTTCATTATTTTACTATTTGAGTAAAATAGCTCATTTTTTCACTAGTTGAGTAAATACATTTTACTATATGAGTAAAGTACAGTACACATCTTTCACTATCTGAGTAAAACACATCATTCTTTTCATCGTGTGAAATCACTGTGAATCATTCACCTTTGTCCTTGTACTGTGTAAGGTTGTTTATTTGTATTTTCATTTGCTGCATTATTAGATTCGTGCGGATCATGTTAATTCATCCAATATTTGGATCTTATACATGCACGTATTAATCATAATTCTTTCCTCATTCAAGTCATTCATCATTAAACATTGTATCTGTATCACCATCAAAAGTGTTCTATTGTAAATCCCAAATCCAACCTGGTTATCTTGTTTCAACAAATTTTTAATCACTGTGACCTTGACCTCTAGGTAAGAGGACAAGCATGACAGAATGAACTGTGTTAGCTTCATAATGATTCACCCAAAGTATGAAGAAAATCCATTAAGGTGTTTCAAAAATATTTAAAAAAAACGAATGAAAAATGGATAAGAAAAATTTATGAATGTGACCTCAACCCAAGGTTAAAAAAGGTCAGGCGCATTGGTATATGCAAATCAAAAACTGTAACTAACACCAGAAGAAAGTACTGACAGGAAAAGTAACTGCTATGTCTCACTTCTAACTAATGTGAGCTTGGGAATAACTCATGTCATCAGTGATTCTTTGTCATTCCACAAGACTGAAAACTATAGTAAAGTGTCATCCAAATAATCAATGCTTTACTGCAATGTGTAAAAGAGTCTCACCTGTAACTGAACCTGTGTAAAAGAGTCTCACCTGTAACTGAACCTGTGTAAAAGAGTCTCACCTGTAACTGAACCTGGAGGTCATCCCTATGTTGTGTAAGAAAGAGAAGCTTGGACTGAAGTTCTTTCACCTGCTGCTGATATTTCTGAGTCTGTTCTTTCAGCTGCTCATTACCTACGATGCTGGCTGCATCTACCTGGAGTTGACATAATTCAATATATGACTACTTGCCATCACCATAATTTTGAAAAGTGTGTGTGTGTGTGTGTGTGTGTGTGTGTGTGTGTCTGTTTGTGTGTGTCTGTATCTGTATGTTTCTTCTTATTTTGGTATAAATTTAAAGAACTGTGTAGATATGGCCTGGTAAGAGATGAATTTGCATTTAAAAGACAAGCAATTACTGGCTTTCAGAGATGGATGATATCAATACATGGGTATGGTCAGATTACTAGTGATAAGAATGCCTTAAAATATATTATAAAAAGTAAATCTTTCTGTGAGTACAATAATGATATATTTCCTTATATGTTTATACATTTGATCTTTGACCCCCTCCTCAATAGATGGATAGAAAGAAATGTAGAAAGATAAGTGGAATGTATCATAAAATACCAGACCCTGAAGTGTAGAAGTAATATTAATGCTCCATAGTGTACTAGTTCTAATACTATATTTAATACTGTACAACGTACTTTTCCTTTGTATATTTTAATTATCATTTTCTATATTCTCTGGTGAATAAATTCCAAGGTGAATGTGAAATACATAAGTTCAAATGATGTAATAGTCTAATTTTTTCAGTTTGTAACAAAACTGTATTATAATACATGAACTTGATGGCTGGAGTAAAACATTAAGAGTGTAACTTGCATGCTGCTGTAATGTTGCTGTTTTAGCCTCCAACTCTTTAATTTTCTGGTCCCGACTAGCTACTGAATCTTCAAGGCTCTGTAAGAGATATTAACAGCTAAATGAAACAAGGAGCTCACTTGTTAAGTAAAAAAAATATTCTTAGTTACCTAAAGTAAAACAGTCAAGCCCATGTGTTAGAATGAACTGTCATAGTTTCATAATGATTCATGCAATGAATGATGATCATCTAACAAGGAGTTTAAAATACATGCAAATCACAATAATGTAACCAATACCTGATGATCATCTAACAAGGAGTTTAAAATACATGCAAATCACAATAATGTAACCAATACCTGATGATCATCTAACAAGGAGTTTAAAATACATGCAAATCACAATAATGTAACCAATACCTGATGATCATCTAACAAGGAGTTTAAAATACATGCAAATCACAATAATGTAACCAATACCTGATGATCATCTAACAAGGAGTTTAAAATACATGCAAATCACAATAATGGAACCAATACCTGATGATCATCTAACAAGGAGTTTAAAATACATGCAAATCACAATAATGGAACCAATACCTGATGATCATCTAACAAGGAGTTTAAAATACATGCAAATCACAATAATGGAACCAATACCTGATGATCATCTAACAAGGAGTTTAAAATACATACAAATCACAATAATGTAACCAATACCTGATGATCATCTAACAAGGAGTTTAAAAATACATGCAAATCACAATAATGTAACCAATACCTGATGATCATCTAACAAGCAGTTTAAAATACATGCAAATCACAATAATGTAACCAATACCATTAGAAACTAATGACTGATGCTGCCAGAAAATTGACAGCTATGTCTTGCTTTCAACTACTGTGGGTTGACAATAATATGTGTATCAAAGGAGCTGGAGAATGTCATCTCTGACCTCCATACCATGGCTTGGATGCTATGAATTATTGAGCAGTTGCATTCAAATGCTATGCCATCGGCAAATCCAATTACCTCACAAGTCAATGAGTAGAAAACTCATCTGGTCTTGGGTTAGTTATTTGCATGCTGAGCAGAAAACACAACATATCCAAGTGGCTCAAGACAGTGGTTTCAAGTGTGTATTTTTCAACCATCCCAAACCAGGGATGGTTCCATTTTGGACAAAGAGAAAGTCTTTGTTCTAGCCAATATCCTCCCTTTGAAGATGATGAATATATCTGGAATGATGGAACAGTACCTCTTCATAGTGATAGGGGCTAACTTCCCATGAATAACTATGGGAGGAAGTTACCAGGTAAATGTGATACTGGGGCTTTTAAGGGAGGTATGTCATTCTGCTAGCATCAATGGGACTCAAATTTCCTCCTCATAAGCTTTCAAAGTAGTGCATCTTGTGACTGAGTAATTCTATCCATCAATTATTTTTTTAGACATGAGCCAGCATCATTGGAAAATCTCCATTTGCAGTTCAGCTTGTCAGCTAGTGGAGAGAAGACAGCACTGTACTGAAAATCACACTGCTAGGTTCAAGTGGTCATTAACCTTTGATTAGTAAGATCTGATTCCCCTGCTGTTTGGAAGACTCTGGGAATAAGAGGGGTTAGACATGAGGCATATGAATCAAGGCTATTCAAAAGTGTGTGTGTGTGTGTGTGTGTGTGTGTGTGTGTGTGTGTGTGTGTGTGTGTGTGTGTGTGTGTGTGTGTGTGTCTGATTTGAATTTTTAACTTAGCTTTAAAAAAAATTCCATCATATTGCTACGATGTCTGCAGTGTGACAATATATAGTGATGTTTAGCACTGGGGCATCAGGCCACAGACATGTAGGATCATGTCCCATCTAGTCATATTATCCTGACACCGTGCCAACCAGTCGTAACACTAACCTCTTAATGCTGAGCACCAAGGGAGGCAGCTGCTAGTACCATTTTTATAAGTCTTTAAAATGACTTGGCCAAGGTTCGAACCCATGGCCTCCTGCATCCAAGGTGGATGATCTAACCACTATCCAAAATATAGAATGAAGGCAAGGAGACTAGTAGCAGGGTTCATACAGAATTCTGAATGAAAAATTCAAAGACTTTTCCCAAACTTTCAAAGACCACAAACAGCGATTTCCAAGACCTATTTTTGCTAACATTTTGTATACAAGTTATGTTATATGAGAAAACAACCAATGCAAAATACTACAATATTGTTTAATGATGAAATTCAAACTATAATTAATGTAAAGAAAGAAAACAGGAAAACTTGATTGCATCTGAATCTAACAACCTTGGGGAATTTTATTTGTGATTATGGAAAGAAATTAAACTGTCTGGGTTTATTTCAATTTTTAAAACTTTTAAAGACCTCAGGGTAATCTGCTCGATTTTCCCAAACTTTCAAGGCCTTGTAAGTGCTACCTCATTTTTCCCAAACTGTCTAAGACCTTCAAAGACCATAAGAACCCTGTAGTAGTATTAGTAAAAGGGATTTCTGGACAACTTAAAATTAACACTATATTTTAATATTCTTTCAAGGTTAAATAGAAGATGGTTTTGCATTACAGAGGCTCAAAAATGATAAATTTTCACATTTTAGAGGGTGAAGAATGGTATAGCAATGGTGTTTTTTAGGTAAAGGAAGGCAGTTTTATATTGCCAGGATGGTTTAAAGTATGCCTGTACATTTTAAAGGAGAATGACATATGTTTTCAAAAGTATTCTAATATGATTTTGGAGATTTTGTAATTCACTTTATCTTTTTTTCAAAAAAAATTCTTGTCGACATTTTGTTTTAATTTTTTCAAAGTTTTGTATAACTGATATTGAGGATACTGAGGATGTTGAGGATATTGAGGATATTGAGGATTTGTATGTTTTCTATGTAGATATACAAAAATATTTCACAAGTGACAAAACAATGTTTCCATTTTACACGTAAAATATTTCCATATATCTACTAAAAACATGTACCTGTTCTTTTTATTATATATTTTTAAAAGACAAAAGCCATCAATTTACATGGGTTTTCTCCATTCTGTGCCAATGTGACTAACAGCTGCATTACTACATTGATAAAAATAAGTTACTAAACCTTAAAATAATTTTGGAACAGCAACATTTTAAAAATTTTAGGATGTACATATGATGTTTCAAATTTTGTATTTTGTCAAAAACATGACAATATTAACTTCATAATGAAGAGAATTTTTGTTAGCACATATCATGCATAGACTGATATTTTTGGGGTGGGGTAACTAGAAACAAAACAGAACAGCTGTATCTAACAGAGTTCAGACCATAACATCTTTAAACAAGAGATTTTAATGATTGTGAGTTTACTTGGACAGATTTTGGTTCTTCATTTTGATCATTTCTACATTAAAATATAAATATTTGTGCAGACTTGGCAAACCTGCAGTCTAGCTAGGTTGCAGAAGATGTATCCAATTTTCAACTGTCGCTTAATTTTGGTTTGTAATCAACATTAATCAATGCCTGATTTATCTATCATTTTCAAACTTGAATATGATGTGACTTAAAATTGTTACTTAAACATGTTTAGGAATATTATGCTCACAACTAGGTGCATACAATGTATTTAACTGTAAAATCGGCTGAAAACAATTTTTTTGAGCAATATGTTTCTTCATAGTTATCTAATCATAATAAATTAGGACTACATCTACTTTGCAAATCCAGTACTCCCTAACGTTTTCAGCCACAAAGGTCCCAAAGTTGTCTCCCAAACTAGGTGATAGAAAAGAATTATATCCCCTTGTGCAGAGGGTCTGGCACAAACTTCTGTTTATATATTAGTTACTACTGAAGTGATGAGCATACTCTATCAGGATTTTATGAAACTCCTGAGAGATTGGTGGGGTGTGCCCTTATTACAATGATGAAAACATTATGGAAGAAACGTATTATAATCCAAAAACTGGTTTCTTCTTCAAATACAATTATCTTATAGTACAGTAAGAGAATAGGTAAGAGGTGAAGGGAGTTGAATCCCCTTACCCAAAAGAAAGTCCAATCTCCTGTTACTTAATGTACATGAAGTAGATTCAAATTTTGTGAATGAAACAAGCTAGGGTTAGCATAACAATATGTTTGATTGCTGTTTGTAAAAATAAAATTCAGTAATGTAAGTTTAGTGACCTTATTGTCTTTCCTTCTTTTAAAGGTAAAAATAATCAAGGTCTAGTAGATACCCTTCAGGAAGAGATTTTCAAACAAAAAACTCCAGTTTCAATAAGCAGTAGCCTATTCCTAGTAAGGAAAGCAGAATGAATGTGTGAAATGAAACCATCATGGCACAACTGCAGACAGTTTGGATTGACCAATCAAGTTCTATCTCACTGGTTCTTCCTGCTGGAAGTAGAACAACTTGGACTTTGCTTTGAGACCAGCAATAATTCCATTTGCTTGAAAGTTGAGTCAAATAGGTTCTAGACACAGGTTCAAAAGGTATTTTAATTGCCAAGTCAGAACCCATGATAGATTCCATTTTGGACTCAGTGACAATGCCTTCAGTTATTCAGGTATTTGTTTTGGACTCTCTATTCACCTCCATGATGATGAAAATGTTTGAGATTGCAAAACAGTACTAGCCCGTGGGCCTTCTTACCTGAATGATTCTGTCCAGAACTTATTCTGAAACTTATTTTGCCCTGTGGGATTGATATAATCCAAGTAAGTGGATTCAATAATTCTAGGTTTTACTGAAATACCTGCATTTGTTGTTGCCTGAGCAGGTTAGGAAACACCAAGATTTTCTGGAAATCTCTACTTATAAGTTTAATAAATCATTTAGCCATAATTTTTCACACATGAAGATGCAATCAGAACCTGGTGGCACTTTCTACAAGACTTCTGAGACCAGACATGACATCAATTCCTCTGGATGGAGACTAACAGGGAGGGAAACTAGAGAGAAGTGATCCTTCTCTCACCATGTTTTGCTTTCCTTAGCCCTAGGAAACTGTGTTATCATGAGAAATGGGTTTCATATAACTGTTTCCCCATTTGACATACACTTGGATAATCAATGCTGTTTCTTGGGTCTCTCCTTTGAAACAAGGCCTGTGTGAGGCCTGCCTCTTTAAGTACCTTTTTACATACTTATTCTCCTTTGAAACAAGAGCTGAGCTCTATCTATTTGGTCTGTGTGAGGCCTGCCTCTTTTAGAGCCTTTTTACATACTTACTCTCCTTTGAAACAAGAGCTGAGCTCTGTGTATTTGGTCTGTGTGAGGCCTGCCTCTTTAAGTGCCTTTTTACATACTTACTCTCCTTTGAAACAAGAGCTGAGCTCTATGTATTTGGTCTGTGTGAGGCCTGCCTCTTTAAGTGCCTTTTTACATACTTACTCTACATGACCGTGGGAGAGCATGTTGAATAACATTAGCTGTGATCTAAGTATGGTCTTACAGTGGTCTTTAAAGATGGCAGATATGGAGAGAAAGGCATCTCTTTCTACAAGCTGTGTTTTCACTGACATCCTGTGGAATTGACAAGGATGTGTTCTGCTGATCTGTAAAGAACACATGCCATCCACAACACTGATTTCCAAGTGTAACCTACAGGATTATTGATAGAAAAGCCTGGGCTGTGTAATGATCTAGCTAAGTTGAGACACCATTATCTCCAAAATGTTCACTGGGCAAATTGTTGGTCTAGGATGGGTTCAAGGTACAAGCATTCAGACTGATGCACTGACTTAGACAGTTCATTCAATTGATACTATAACCCTATGAATTTTATATTACAACCTAATAAAAGCAAAGTTCCATTTGGTTGTTGTTGTTGTTGTTGTAGGGTTTAATGCCATTTTTCAGACACAATAGGCTATACATGGTGGCCAGTAATAATGGTGGAGGAAGAACCCGGAAAGAACCACTGACCCACAAGAAGCTACTGGCAAACTTTCTCACATACCCACACTGGCTGAATCCGAGACTCAAACTCATGCAGACAGAGGTGAGATGGAAGTAATCTGTAATGGAAAGCACTTTAGACCACTCGGGGCCCCCGAAACTCCCATTTGGAAAGAAATTATAAATTTCACAGGTCCAGTAGAATTTTTTCATTTTTCCCCCTGAAAGACTGATGATTGCATCAATCAGTGTTGTTCAAGTTGTGATAGACTGACTTGTAGCATATAAACTCCCTTGCAAGTCAGATCTGCCATCTCATAATGCACCGGGAGAACTGAGTCTATGAAGTTTGTCAGGAGGAATCAGTAGAAGAAAAAACATAGACTCTGATCTGCCAATTATTATGCATTCGTAGATCAGGATCTATTTTATTTGCACCTGGAATTATATGTGAGTAGAGGTGGTAACCAGATGGAAGTAATGACAATATATTTAATGTGGCTATACCCATCCACTGACCTTTTTAAGCTTGTCAATCTCTTGTTGCAGCTTATTAATTTGGTCTATGTAATATTTCTGATCTCTTTCCCTTGATGACTGAAGCTCTTCTATCTTTTTACTGAAACAAAATATATCACAGAAATATTAAAATGGGAATTGAAAAGCTGAGCCCAAAGCATAAAGCTAATATTGTATAGGAATTATTCATTGACATCTTTCAATATTTCTTTCCTGATATCATGTCAATTTAATCTGTAGTTCATCAAAATCCACAGATGAAAAAATACTTTTATTATCAAATCAAATTTGTTGAGGCAAATGAATTACCCTTGTGCTTGCAATGATTTTTTTACAAGTCTGCACTTTTTCAAGCACATTATGGAAATTGCTGCTAGGATTTCAGAATATAATTTCTTTTAAAATTATTTTGCTGCATTTTCCTGCATATTTCTGCAGAATGATTCTCAAAGCATTTCCACAGATTAATAGCATCATCTTGCACATTTTAGGAGTGGGGTACCTGATGACGAATAAATTAATTTTATGTGACTTGGGGAATAAATTATTGTAGCCCAGAAAACATAGTACATACTGAAGAAAATGATCAATGATTATGAAAAACAGGTTATGTTTATTGTGATAAGCCAATTTTTCTAAAGCAATAAATCTGTTCATGAATCAATTTTTATAACTAGAAAAGTCTAAATAATTATAGCTAAAATCAGGTCAACTAGAACCAAACAAATATTGACTTTATTTTTAAATATTTATTTTCACAGGTATCAAATTTCATGATTTTGCACAAATTACATTTTCACTGTACTCAAATTCAGATATAGCAGGTGCTTCTATTTTCTTTCTAGTCCATAGCTTTTTGATCAGTCTTTAAATTTCATGGTTTGTAGCAACAATATAAAACAAGAAGACTGGAACTCAAAAAAATATTATAGAATTCATGATAACATTTCTATATCAAATGCAATTCAAAGACCAGGGTGTAAATGTAAGACCATCTGTAACAAATATTCATTCAGAACTAGTCTTTCTGTAAATATTAACAACATAAACATAAAGTGTATTTTGGAGTAAGAGACATGTTTTGTGTTGAGTTTTAATCTTTGAAGAAACATGGTTCCCTGTCCCCTCTTAAACTTCCAAGAAGTTCAGATTGTTGAAATGAAGTAAGACAGGGAAGCTTACCCTCACATACGTTACAGATCACTGCCATGGATGTGAAAGGTTTGTATTTATAAAAGAACATGATCAATAGTGAATGATGACGACAACTGAACTGATTGATGTTAAGTTGCACTGACCTACTTGGTATGGTCATGCATTACTTCTCAGGATGAAAGCTCATATCCAGTTTCGTGACATACAAGCAAGATTGTCCCAGAAACATGAAAACTGTATGTAATCGCTAGAGCTATAAAGTTAATTAATGTGACCTACTCTTGGTATTGTGGTGAAGTACTGCTCAGGATGCATGTATATGATAAGCTCAATGATTGTAAGGGCAAGTGACTAAAAATTAACAAACATAAAAGATGTACATGATCACCAGAGCAAGAACAGTAGGTCACAATGACCCATTTTTGGTATAGTGGTATAGTACTTCCCAGAACGCATTTAAAAGTTTGAAGAATGTAAAAGCAACAGTATCTAACAAACTGACCAAAGCAGCATAAGAAGTTTACCTAATCAGTGGAATGTATAAAGTGACAGTGACCTACATTTGATGGTGTAGTACTCCTCTGCTGACTGTCGGTACAAGCAAGTAACAAAGAACAAATCTAAACATGAATAACACTGATGACTGATAAGAACATGGTAATTTATCCCTGATTGTGACACATCAATGCAAACAGTTCATCTTAAAATGCCCGAATGAGTGTGTCATTCTATTGCATAAATAAAAAACCTACATAAATCTTATGTATATAAATGAATGATGTGTAGACAAACCAAATATAAATATGACAAAGATAGTTAGTCCGTACAAATAGTAATGATCTGATCCTACCAGCTTTCAGAATTTCACCTTAAAAGAAAAACCACTTACTTGCTATCCTTGAATAATTGCTCTTTTTCTTCTTGTAACTGAACATAGCTGGAAAATAGTGCTCAACATAAACATGTGTAGAAACCTCTATTTCTTTTGTTTCATTTTTCAAGTTCAAATTTTTTTGAAAGTTTAAAGTTTGAGAGCTCTACTTTTCAGAAGTTAGAAAAAAATTATCCACATTAACAGGAAATTTACATGTCTGATGTGCCTATTTTTCCCTTTTTGATGTTAATTGGAAATGTTACAGAATGCACTTTGAATTAGGGTTTTATATATAGATGAGGAACAGACAGAATTTCTTGTGGTCTAAATGAAAATAGACAAAACCAGATGCACCCTGATTTCTGATTATACAAAGAACAAGTTTGATAAGGAATGTAATTTTTTGTAAAGAACATTCATTCGTCAAATCAAACAAGTTTGTTTTCCAGACAAATCAACTTTTGATTAGTATTTATTTAATTAAAAAAATTGAGATTTATAAAAGTCTCATACTGTGTATCAAAGAATAACTGATGTGCTGATGTCAGCAAAAACAGTGAAACCCTTAACACTTTCCATCTGGGTTGTGCTCATAAAATATTGATCAAACATCAGTATCAACAATGTAAGATTAAATGACTTAATTTGATAATGGTGTTTTATGGCACAGCAACACAAACAGTTTATTTAGTGCCAAGGCAATCAGAGTATAGTTCTTAGTCTTGGATGCACCATGGTAATCGACCCAGATGGAAACAAATGTAGGATTCAAACTCATGCCCTTTTGGTTGCAACTCTAGCACACTAAACTTGGAGCCATAACAGCACCTGCCTAGAACAGACATCTTTTATGACATGCATCAGAGTGAGACTATACTATATCCCAAAGCCTGCAGGAGATTAAATTGAAAAAATTAAAAAGTGTAATAAATGATTTGAACCTACCTTTCCTGCTTTTTCTTCAATTTGTCTGTTTGCTACAAAATAAACGGCATTTTCATGTTCGATTACTCTGAAACATATTGATAAAAACAAAAGAAGTTTTGCTTTCTGTGACTTTATGCAGTTATTTCAATTTAAAAATGTACAGAATAAATTTAATGAATGTACTTCAAAGTATATTAAAGAAACTGAAGCATGTTAATCGTACAAGACTTCACTCAATATATGAAATTATTCAGGTTTTGCCTAAGGCAAGCATGAACTTGATTTGTGTCCAAAAAACATCTGCTACCACTGCCAAGAAACAAGAACAAGTCCAAAAACATATTAAAACATGTCAAAAAGGGAAAAATTTCTTTCACCTATCTAAATTTTCATATACACATGCCTACCAAATTTAATTTGTCTAAATTATGTAGTTTTTCCTTAACTGTGCAAAACAAAGGTTTTAATTTAAACATTTTGAGGCCCCGAAAGTTCAAAATTATATTTTAAAAATTGAAAAATGGCTACATCTACTTACATCATTTACATATGCATACAAAATTTCATTTGTCAATGTCATGTGGGTTTTGAACAAAGCTGCTAACAAGCTTCTGAAGAAAGAGGGACAGATGTATGGATGTACAGATGTATACAAATTCATCAAGATGCATACAGATCGATACAGACCCATCAAGATGCAAACAGACTGATAGAAACCCATCAAGATGCCCTTGCTGCAAGCTGGGACTTCATAAAAACTGCAAACTTCTTCAAAATTTTGAAATGTGTTCTTGTGGAAATAGCCTGGAATGTGGTGATGCTTAAATGGTTATCTTTTAATACATGCCACATATATACTTATAGGAACATAATCTCAATCAGTAATTGTTATGAAAGAAAGCAGTCTACTTATACAATATTCCATAGATAAATAAAATAATAAAAGTTGCACATAGCCAATGTGAACCTAATTCAATAAAAATAAAAATATGAGGTGATCTCTGACCTCCTCCTCCACTCTACTCCAGAGGGATGGGGTTAATATGGATGACAAAAAGCAATCCCATTCCCTAAACATCAACTGCAGCAAGTTTCATCACATTCCTAGTGGTAGTTTATCAGTGAACAGCCTGCACAAAACTTTAAAACTGATCTGATGCCACCACTGCTATGAACAAAATCTGAAAAAAAAAGTGAGACAATAATTGTGGTATCTCACCTTTGCAACCTCATCCTTAAAGGTAGCTTCTTTCTCCAAATAATTTTTTTCACTACTTATAATTTTATTTTTTAATATCTTTTTCTCTTCAAGTTCTGTATCAAGGTTTAATCTCAACTCTGAAAAAAAAAAGAAATAAAATGAGTAAACTGAATAATGCAGAAAACAGACTCAACATAATAATTTGAATAATGCAGAAAACTGACTCAACATAAATTCCTTCGAATATGAACATGAAACTTATATTACCAGTATTCTGTCAAGGATTTTTTTATAAATCTTTACAATCAGCTATGAATATGTTATATTTTCCGCACAAACAGTCTGTGGCATGTTGAAGTATGAATTTCAAGATCTAAGTAGAGTACTTGTATTTTCTGTAACTTGGGAATGATACAAAGTTGAAGCTCTTGGTGTGCATTGTGGTACAGTTCACAAAGTCAGAAACAAAACTATAATGGGACAATTTAACTTCAGTAAGAATGGTACAAAACGACATTAAATACTTCAGTTACAGTAAAGGCTTTTAAAACACTATAAAAATGTCAAAACAAAAAGCTTCAAAATGGTATGCAAACAAAGGAACTGTTGGAAACCTGTAAAACCGTATTGCAATGGAACACAACCAAATGTTATACATCTGGCACATTACACAAATAACATGAAAAACGATTGTACTTTATAAACATCATTAGAGAAACTAATGGCTGACATAAGAAGTACCTTATACACTAGATGATAACTTGGGTCCTATTGCAAACAACATAGACCCTGATTTACAAACACATAATGTGACTGCACATAGACTTGAAATAAGTTTGAAAATCTTTTTATTGTTTAATGTATGTTCTACTGATTACTTAAAAAAACTGCATAGACCCAGATGTGTCAGCACATTATCTCATGGTAGATCTATGTCTATGCCGAGTACAATACAATTGCTAGAGATTCCATGACTCACCATTGAAACGCCACACATTTTTTTATCACTCTTACCCCTACCACACTACAGTACCCAACACCCAGACTATGACCAAACAAATGCATGTGTAAAGTATGGTCAGCATTTCTCTGAGCCGAGAACTTTGATAAATAGCCACTAAATCAATAGGATTCTTTCTTAACAACTTTGTAAAGACATCCACAAACTATGGTGAAAGTACATGGTTGATGACATTCTGTGCAACAAACATCTTTCTTCTTTCAGTCAGTGACCTTGTCATTTGAGCTTTTGACTCCAAATCCTTAACCCATGTTCAAGCCATCCACAAAGTGGTAATTGTAGATGATGGACCATTTTTGAGTCATTGTGTAAACTCCTGTAAGAAGCCTGCACTCATCACCTGAAATCATATTCTTATTCCTCAGGTAAAAACTAAATCTTTCACAGTTTGACAGCAGTGGTAACTAATCTGTCAGCAATGTGAGTGAAATCATAATGGGCCTTGCTGGAAATTTTCAAATCATCACCTGTACAAAGAATTGCAAGACTAGATGCATTCACTATGTCTTTCTTTCCTGATTTTTGTCTCTCTAATATAAAATATACACATATATTGCACACATCTATGCACACGCACACACACACATGCACACAAACACAAATGCATGCATGCACACAGACCAAAACTAATTCATACACACAATAATGATTGCAAATACCCATGTATCTACAAAAACAGGAGTCTCAAATGTGGCACAAAATGATTGGTGTCACAAGGTGTCATAAAAAAAAGTGCAGGCCTTGGGCCATCAAAAATTCCCTCATGCGGCCATCAGGGTGGTTTGAGTTTGAAACCTCTGTACTAAAAATAAGCATAAGAGACTGGCCTAAACCTGACTGAATCTGGCACATTACTTTTCTTTTCCTTTAAAATTCCTTCATTTACAGTTTGAAACCTGTATATTTTTTTAAAGGTCTTGTAATCGACCCTTATAAATGCTAATGTCCACCTGACAACTAAAGATTTAAGCCATAAAGTTATCACTTTGCACAAATCATAGTAGACAAAAAAGGAGTAAGTTTACCTTCTATGTGATGCTTTGCAAATTTCCAATAAGGTCCACTGCATAAAACTGCTAGAAATTAAAGTCTGATTTATGATGTGTATAATCTTACTTTCTATAATCTTACTTTCTATAATCTTACTTACTTTCTATAATCTTACCTTCTATAATCTTACCTTCTATAATCTTACTTTCTATAATCTTACCTTCTATAATCTTACATACTTTCTATAATCTTACCTTCTATAATCTTACTTTCTATAATCTTACCTTCTATAATCTTACTTTCTATAATCTTACCTTCTATAATCTTACTTTCTATAATCTTACCTTCTATAATCTTACTTTCTATAATCTTACCTTCTATAATCTTACTTCCATAATCTAACTTTCTATAATCTTACCTTCTATAATCTTTCTTTCTATAATCTTACTTTCTATAATCTTACTTTCTATAATCTTACCTTCTATAATCTTTCTTTCTATAATCTTACCTTCTATAATCTTACATACTTTCTATAATCTTACCTTCAATAATCTTACTTTCTATAATCTTACTTTCTATAATCTTACCTTCTATAATCTTACCTTCTATAATCATCTTACTTTCTATAATCTTACCTTCTATAATCTTACTTCCATAATCTTACTTTCTATAATCTTACCTTCTATAATCTTTCTTTCTATAATCTTACCTTCTATAATCTTTCTTTCTATAATCTTACCTTCTATAATCTTACCTTCTATAATCTTACTTTCTATAATCTTACCTTCTATAATCTTACTTTCTATAATCTTACCTTCTATAATCTTACTTTCTATAATCTTACCTTCTATAATCTTACTTTCTATAATCTTACTTTCTATAATCTTACCTTCTATAATCTTACTTTCTATAATCTTACCTTCTATAATCTTACTTTCTATAATCTTACCTTCTATAATCTTACTTTCTATAATCTTACTTTCTATAATCTTACTTTCTATAATCTTACCTTCTATAATCTTTCTTTCTATAATCTTACTTTCTATAATCTTACCTTATATAGTCTTATAGTCTTACTTTCTATATTCTTACCTTCTAGAATCTTACCTTCTATAATTTTCCTAAGACTATCTACATCACTATCTAGAGCACAGTTTGTCAAGTCATCTGTCTTTTCTGAAAAAGAAATGACTGTTGAAAATATGTCATCACTAATATTTTTAACACTCCAACTCGCAATAAACCTAAAAGAAAAATAGTTATTGCTGGAAAGCTACTTAAGTAACTCTCCTAATATTTTCTTTTCTTCCTTATCATCTAAATCATCCCCATATTTTACTATTATTACCACCTTAATGTTTGACTCCTGAAAATCAGACAAGTACAATAAGGAAGTAATTGTATAACATTGTGATAAGCTATTATTATATATACATTTTTCCCACCTGTTGGGAGCAATCAGGCAAATGTGGTGATGATTTCTTTGCTGCCTGTAAGACTTTAGCAATCAGATTGGTGGGAGGGAAGGTGAATGAATCAGAACATTCAGGCTCATGCAAAGTGTACCGACTACTCAGGCATTTGGGTCTGGGATTGTAGAGGCAAATGTGGGCAGCTTTACATACCTCACTGAAAACTGATGAATTTTCATTGGAATACCTAGGGGTGCACAGACCATTTGGTTTTGAGTTGGCTTCTTTTGCCAAGAGAGTGTGGTTGTTAAACAATTAGGGCAGACTTGAATGTGGATTTGTCATTAATAACACCACCTGAGAAATCCCACACTACAGAACAAAGAGCTGGTCCCTCCTTACCTCCTGATGTAATTTAGCACAATGGAGTTGTCAGACAGAATTATAGTGCCCTTTCCAGACAACATCTAATACCATGACTGAAATGCATTCACTGTAAATTCTGTCTCATAGAGAAATGTTAAGCACAGTCCTCCAAGATGTGCAAAAAAGGGTGGCATGAGTATGGGATCATTCTACCAAGAGGGAGGTTGATGGGGAGATAAACTGGGACAAAAGTGCTATCACCCCTCTTTGCATCACCAGAGGCCATTCAAAACTGTAACCTTAATGCATGAAGGGCTTATATGACTGCTTCGTTGTTTGTCATTTCCTAAGGGGGTCTGTCTTGTTTCTCTGCTTCCTGGTATGAAACGAGGGCCAAGGTCACAGTACTGCCTTCTGGTGATACTTCAGGAAGGTAGTTTTTCTCACTCTGTCTCTCTGGATCTCTCTCTTTGCCAGTTGTAAATTCACAGCTCTCTTTGCCAGGTGTAAATTCAAAGTTGCTGTAATGGAAGTGTGTGTTCACTGCCCCATTAACAACATGTGCCATCTGGAGACTGAATGGCTCGGCCAGGCTGTGTTTAGATTGCTGATATACAGCAATGGATACCCATTAAAGTACTGACCCTGCCACAACATTTTGAACCAGTTCTTGTGTGTTGAAGGAATGACTTCTGGTCCATATGAATCTAGGAGGATTTTGACATTCCAAAGAATGCAACATCTGGGACCTCTGTTTGAAAGACAGGCATGTATTCTATATTAAATATCTGGGTAAAGTTAGGATGTAGTCTTTCTTGTGAGAAACAAAGTTTGTTCATGCTTGAGTCTTCAAGTTACCTCCCTAAACAGTGAAATAAATCAATGACTCTATCAGACATTGGAAGCTGACTGCCAAAGATGGAGTAAGAGGCAAAATTCTGGAGTCAAGAGATGGAACACTTCCTCAGTCAATGCATGGAAGGCTTGTGAGCACCAGTCCTTAAATGCGAATGATCAGGATAACATTGAAGCCCCATATAACACATGTGAAGCTAGAAAAGTTGCCAAGATGGGCAGCAGAATAGAACACTGTGGTCTCCAGCCACTTCCTGAGTGAAACGTCAATTGTCAGAGAATGGTACTAGCAAGACAGGACTACACCTCTGCCACAGAAGGTGTCAAGATGTGATAGAGCTAGGCCTGGCACTATGGTTATCCAGTTAACTCTACTGGAGACCAGAGCTATATATAAGCCATTCTTTCACTGATGCTCGTACCAGTCATCTGATGTCAAGATGGGATAAGATGGGATATTTTATCATAATACTAAGTCCATTTAGACATGAGTTAAGGCTCTGTCAAAGCCTGTACTGACCTCAGCCAATCCACCTCTGACAGCAAAGTCCAGTTCTGATGGATAAAAGCAAATTGCTTTTCCACGCCAGTTCTGGTTTGCATGATGTAAGAGTTTGCCAAGATGGGATACTGCTCACTGTATCTGGTATCCTTGGGAAAATGTTGAGATTGTTCCAGAATCAGTACTGACTGTGGCCATTTAAACTCTGACATCATCGCTGGTCCAGCTGGGCCACCATACCAAACTGGAACTGGTTTTATAGGCAACACCAAGAAAATCTGTTCTTATGGTGGAGCTGTATGTGACGCCCATGATAATATGGCTTATACTGATGATATCCACATTCTTGATCCTGCTTTTTCATGCTTTCTCACTTTCCCAGGTACTTTGTTTTGCTAAGATGGTCACACATACATTTTCCATCCAATGTGCAATAAATGTGGCATATATAGCCTGAAATGCACCTAATACAAGTCAAACAGGAATCATGGTTATCTTCTGCCAGCTTAAAATGTTTGCACACAGTGTGCTTAGTCCTGCCAAATGTGCTGATACCTGTAATTACAAAGAACAAAACAAAAGCACATACAGGTGAAGACAGTGAAGCATCACATGAACTTACTGCAAGAGGACACAAACAACTGACATGAATGTCTAATACAAGTATATTAATGACCTTACAGCATGTAATACAAGTCAATTACTTTTAAAAATGTACATACTGAGTCAAGTACTACAACTGATTTAATGTACCCAAGAACTGGTTATAAAAGTGGTACTAATATGTGTCTCGAAAGACAAAGTTAAACCAATACATTGTGAATTCTTTGTCTCAGAATAGAGAGCAAAATATAAAAAAATATAGCTGAAGTGTACTTCCAGACATTAGAGAACTCTTTAAAATCAATCCAATGATGCAAGGGCACAAGTGGAAAATTGTTTTGAGAGGTCTCAACCAAAAATAAGAAAGCTTTGCAGCACTGGCAGAAGTATTAAATGAATTATGGATGGGATTAAGTGTCACCCTCCATCATAAGGGAGATCAGTCCTGTTTGAATCCTAAGGAAGGCAGCCAAAATTTGCACCTTTTATTGCCGAAGACTGACTTGAAATGGCTGAATTTAAAAGATAAAGGACATACTCCAAATGTATTTTGATTGGGTAGTGTATCTGAAGAGGAGACTCAAAGGCAAACCAAGTCTCACAATTCTGATTTCCAACCTGTGTGTTTTATTTCAGGATGACCTTAAACTGCTGCACTGTTTGATTCTTGTTCATAAATAATGTCATTTATGCCAGCAACAGAATTCAAACAGTGCATTAGACCTACCTTTTTCTGATTTTCTTCTGTCAGATTCAGGTTGATTTTCTTCATCTTGAGTTTCAACATCTTCAGAATAACTGAAAAAATTTAAAACCACCAAAATTATATCATTGATGAAATGTCTTTTCATACACTCATATATCTGCACAGCTTTGTATATGTATATGTAATTATATTTATTTATTGAAAACCTAAACAAACTGTTGGAAGTTGTAATAATAATAATAATAATAATAATAATTTTCTGTCCTGTACATATAACTAGTCTGTCACTAATGCAAAGATCAACTTAGTTATTTACATGTTTACAAATACAGCACTTTTCATGTTTTATGAAATAACAAATTTATTTTATTTTAAGTTTACTACAATTTATCAAAGATCTGAAAGATTACTGCTTGGTATATCTGACTGATCCATGACCAAATACAACAGGTCCCAGACCTCTAACAAAAATAATTTTCAGACTAAGTACTCAAAACTATCAATTACAACCTTTCATTCCTAGACTCCTGTGTTTCTGGTGTAGAGATTTGGTATGATTCATGTGAAGTTTCCTCACTTAGGCCACTGGAATGTATCTGTTCCCTCAAGTTAGCTACCTGTTTCTCATATTTCTCTTGGCAAGCTAAAAATAAAATTTTGACAAAATGTAAGATCAAACTCAACAGGTTTAGATACTAGAATACGTCTAATTTTGTCAAATTGGGCACATTTATTTAGGACCTGAAAAAGCACATTCTGACAGAGATGGCAGATGTATGATTCACAACATAAAAATGACAACAATGTATCATGTGTTCGCTATTATTTTTGAAAGACCAGTGCGTTTTTTCTTAAAACTCCTAAACCTGAAGCTCTGTATCAGCAGGCACATGACAACAATAATTAACTCTAAGTACAATTACATTTTTTAAATCAGAGGCAAGCATTATGAGCTCAAATCTTTCATGACATATCTTCTTCACTGGAGTATTTTCTTGCCAAGTCGTGAGTAAACGAACAAACTGGTGGTGTTTTTCAAGCACTCTGATTTTAAAATGGTAGAAAATATATCCCACGTGACACTAAGTAATTATATGGAACATCAATTCAAAGCCTGAGTTCAACTAATTCTAAGTTTTGGTTCTCTTTTTAAAAAACTATGAAGAAAAAAGTCTGATACAAAGTTTTCTATAAAAAAAAAAACACAAAGAAAACTGTTGTGTATATTGTCAAGGTTACTAATCCTTCCTGATTAAAGTATCTGTTTTAAATGAAAAGATCTTTTTCTAACTAAATGAATGTCACAAAAAAGCCAAATTCCAACAGGTTTTATTTGTTAAAGTTGACTGGATGAACACCTTCAGTGACCACTGGCATGGCCGATATCTACTAAATGGTAGAAAAACCAACAGTAAAAGTCATGTTTTATATATTGCCAATTCCTCCCTTTGTTGAGAGAATGAGTGAGATAAATTTCACTCAAACTTCAAACAGATGTTTTATACTTAAATTTCACTTCAATAAAAAAACATTCACAAAGACTGCTTCAGTGTGTAACCTGTCCAACATACCGTGGTGAAAATGCCAACTTAATTACTCCCTTATTCATACTTAACTTATTCTTACCTTATTTACACTTAATATACTAGTCAGTTTATGAGTAAAGAAGAGCATCATGAACTGTACATTACATACCCACCAAAGGTTGAATAGGCAGAATGCATGGATTACTGACCAAAAGGTCCCTATGTCACTGACCATGACTGTGAACACTGACCCTTAGACTTCAAAACCTATTGGTTTCTTTATTATGGTAAATGTGATTTATCCTTTAAGTGTGTTCAAAGAATTTACTTTATAGCAAAGATTATTCTGCAAAACTTGTTTTCCTTTCAGTTACAATGACTATGGCCTTTGACCTTCACACCCCCAAATCAACAGGCTTCTTCCACAAGTCAAGGCCACCACAAACTTTGGTCAAGGCATGTGATCAAGAACTGACGATATCATGCAAAACCAGTCACAGTGACAGTGACCTTCAACCTTTGGATCCCAAAATTGATAGGCATCAGTGTCATCCAAAGCATCAGACATTCCAAAGTTTGGTAACGGTAGATGATGGAGTTTCCATGTTAGGATAAGGAAACAAAACAGGAAATAAATGAGAGCATATATGGAGGGACAGACAAAATATAACAAAATATGCTTGCTGTATGGCCTGAGAAAAATAAACGTATTAAGTATTTTAGGTACACCAACACATACTAAAATACAGATCTAAGAATGAAACATATTTAGAAAATTAACATGGGCAAAACTACCAAAAATATGAACATATAAATAGTCTTGTTGTATGATGGTGCTTATTTGCAATGTAGTGCAAATATGTATGCATACAGTAATGTTTACTGCACCTCATTTTAACAAGTGGCTATGCACTGCCAACTAAAGGAAAGTATTAAAAATGTCAAAATTAACTGCACAAAAATTTAGAAAGATAAAGTTTTCCAAATAAATATAACATTAAGTATAAGATAAATACCAAACATAACAATGTTAAATTTCTGTAAAATGTACCCAAATTACATAAAAAAGTAACACATGTGAAATCCTTAAAATATGAATACACTGTAAAATAAAAGAAAAAATAACTAATTTTCAAAAAATGATATTTTTCTATATTTCTTTTTGATCTTTTTAACACAAAATACAAAGATTGGGTGTTAATGTATATTTGATATCAGAGACTTGTCTTATTGTGTGAATGATTAATCACAGGACATTATTTTATCTCTGAAAGTCACCAGTTATATTGACAATGGGGTCTTTAAGACTACAAGTCCAAGTTATACTGATAATGGAGACTTTAGGGCTACTAGTCCCTAGTTAAATTGACACTGGGTACTTATGGGCTACAAGTCCATTGTTATACTGATGATGGAGACTTTAGGACTACAAGTCCCTAGTTATATTGATGTTGGAGACTTTAGGGCTACAAGTCCCTAGTTAAACTGGCATTGGGTACTTTAGGATAAAAGTCCCTAGTTATACTGATGATGGAGACTTTCGGGCTACAAGTCCCTAGTTAAACTGACATTAGGTACTTTAGGGTTACAAGTCCATAGTTATACTGATGATGGAGACTTTAGGGCTACAAGTCCCTAGTTATATTGATGATGGAGACTTTAGGGCTACAAGTAGCTAGTTAAACTGACATTGGGTACTTTAGGGCTACAAGTCCCTAGTTATACTGATGATGGAGACTTTAGGGCTACAAGTCCTTAGTTAAACTGACATTGGGTACTTTAGGGTTACAAGTCCATAGTTATACTGAGGATGGAGGCTTTAGGGCTACAAGTCCCTAGTTATATTGATGATGGAGACTTTAGGGCTACAAGTCCCTAGTTAAACTGACACTGGGTACTTTAGGGCTACAAGTCCCTAGTTACAGTGATGATGGAGACTTTAAGGTCAAAGTCAAATGCATAGTGCTTATGGCAACCATATTTAAAAATGTTTCCTATCATTGAATACTTAACCAATTTTTGTTGCTGTACAGTGCTTAGAATCCACAACAAGGCTAGTACCAATGATCATGTAAGCAACCCAACCAGATTCTTGATGAATATATATGTGACCCAACACTGAATTAAAACTTCAGGATGATCAGATTTCTAACTTCTTAATGAATCTTCATTTTCTTTCTTGATATTTATCTCATTAAATAAATGTTTTTCAATTAAATACATTTATTTCAAAATTTAAGTATTTTTCAAAGACATCTGAGCATTTTTAAGTTTCATTCCAACCAGTTTTCAAACACTACTGAGTTTTTTCAAGCACTTTTCCAAACGTTTTTGGCGCTTAGCTCAAATTTAAGTACTTGTTTGTGCAAATCCTGTATGACCATTCATTCAGGAGCAGCAATGTCCAATGTGGCCACCACAGGGCCATCTTGAAAATCTTATTGCCATTCATCCTGAACATTTGGTTTGATTCTTAATTATATACTGTGCAACATAAGGCTATTACTAGTGTACAAAAGGTCCTCACAAACTGTGTGATTATTTATGGTAAAGAAATATATATGTCAGAGGTAATCAACCATACTTAGTGTAAATATACACATCATTTAGACAATGCTGCAAAACAAGAAGACAGATTTATACATATTATCACTATTATGCATACTTTGTGCAAATGCAGAATTTTATATGTATCTCTTTTTGACAGTCAGCTTCATGGTGGCTAATCCACAAAAATGTGTTCCATAAAGGGGAAAACCATTGGCTGTTTTAATCATCAATTTTCTTTATTAAAAGTGATCCGGGATAAGAATTAAATATACATTTTTGGAAAAGAGAGAGCGACCTCTTTTATCTGTAATAATTTCATAAAAATTTGATGGGGTGCCACAACCAGCCCTTATTAAACCTTATCCTTTAATTAATGCCATACCAGTCAACTTTTTCTGCAATGCTGCGTTTTGCGCCTGAAGTCTACGGATCTCATCATCCAGTTCTGCTGTAGCTACAGGTTTAATGGTCTCTGAAAATATCTGACTTCCACCCCGGTCCTTAACCTGCTTCTCGAGTTCCTCGTTCGTAGAAACAAGCTGTTGAGATTAAAATGGGTTAATTTCTCACAGTTAATCAACTTCTACAGAATTTTATTGAATGCTACATGCTGAAAACTATAGGTTCATAATTCTGACTATCAATCTTTCCTTATTCTGAGGTGTTCAAGTGAAAGACATTGGCTTAATCAAGTAAATAATGATCTCAACTAAAAATGTTAAACTTAGGAATGTATCACAGACCAATAGGAAATTCAGCATCAATGCTGAAAGTTTGCTATAACAGTATATCAACTGGAATAAAAAACCTTCATCATGCTTATGCTGCAGTTAATATATGGTCAACTCTTGTGACAATGACCATGTTAATTTCCTGCCATTTTTACTGCTGCAACAAATCTGAAGTGTAATGATGATACTTGGAATTTCTGGATAATTTCCTCCATTGTCTTCTAGGTTTCCAACCAGCAATTTGTCAATGAGAAGAAAAAAGTCAACAACAAAAAATCTTGATTTCTTATTTAATGTTACTGTCATCATTATCAAAATCTCTTTTATAAATGTTCTCATATTTAAAATACAATTTTCCAAAACCTAAAATCAAAATACAGGAGGAAATGAGTGATAATTAATTCAATCTCCAAGTGGAGTATTCCCTTTCTAAGCTCAAAATTTACCAGTTAACAAATTTGTCTCATGTTTTTTATGGAATTCATAATATTGACTGCCATTGTAATGAGATTTCACTGCATGGATGTAATCATCATCACAAATGACAAATACAGGTAAAAAGGAAACATGAAAAAAGCTTAATTCAAACATTTATTAAATACCCATTTAATTCTACATGATTGATTTGGCATTTGATACAAATGTATCCATATTTCTGCATCACAAACCAAGATGGAAACTACTTTGGTGTTTTCTTTGACACCCATGCATTAATATTTTTTGACAAAGTCAATCAAAGATTTTATAAACCCCAACCCATTTGTAAAAGAGGTTGTATGTATAAAAAATATTTACAAATGCATTCATATTTTGTTCCGAGTTATGGAAAAGAAAAGAACTTGTTTGATATAGCTTATGAATATGTCTCAGCTTGATGGCCTTAACATATACCTACACCAAATCCAACTCGTTCTTTCTGCCAACTCAAAACACATGCAGTTTTATGAATATATATGACTATAGTTAATCTATAATAGAAATTAGAAATTATTATATCCACTATGGATATCAACACGGCAAGAAAACTTCATTTTAGAAGGAAGTTTCTCATAAATTAATTGATATGGTGACTGATTATGCCAAAATTATTAGAATAAACAGTTTGAAAATTTCAGGTCTTTGCAAAAGCAGTTCTCAAACAGCTGGAACCCACAGACTATTGTTCCTAGTGTTCTGGCAAATGTTTAAAAATGGTCCATGATCTCTGTCAAGTAAAATAACAATTATATGTGTGTCCTTTCTCTTCACATTTCATGATAAGAATTTCAACCTACTGTACAATTTATTCTCTATAAATTCATCAATTATCAAGACAATCAGTGAACCAGACAACCAATTATCCAAACAACCTACTATCCAAGCAACCAATAATTATCCAAACAACCAATCATCCAGAACAAAAAACCATGTCTTTTGTATAATTGCTGCATTACTGCACTCGAACATGCTGCAGAGGCAGGATCTTACCCTGGAAAGTTCCTCCATCAGCGTCTGGTTCTGGAGACGGAAGTCTTCCTCCTGACTCTGTAGCTTCATCTGCAGACTGTCATTCTCTTGTATCAATGCCTCAACTTCCTATAAAAAACATACTTATTAAGGTGGCGCTCACCAGATAATATGTACTTTTGAGAGAGTGACGTATGTAAGGTGAAGTAGTTCGCATTTAAAACATGCACAGTGGAGAGAACGTTTGCATACCTCTATGCTACATTAATGTAATGTGGATGATATTTCTTTTGGATATTGTACTTTTGGAAATTTTACATGATTTAAGCACACTGCTAACTAAAATGACTGCTCCCTTGTGTTAAAAAATCAGTCTGAATTAGTCTAAAGTACACTATACATAGCAGCTATTAAAATAGGGAAAATGAATTTTGCCAGACTAGACAATACCAGCTTCTGAAAGTGCAATGAATGAATTACCAAATATATAAAATGTAAAAAAAGTTATCGGCTCTTTTTTATACAATTGACCTCTGAAGTTCAGGAAGTGAAAATGACCAAGTAGAGCTAGCACTTTTTTGAAAGGTGCACATTTGAAGTAAGGCCAAGCTGTATACTCTATAACCCATAGTACACCCATCAATCATACACCAAAATAAAGGGAATTAAAGGTTCTTTGCATTATACCTAAGATATACAAGGTCTTTTTTAAATAGCCAGTATAACCAGTGAGGAAAGCCGGGGACATTCTTTTTCTTTAAATTCCTAACCCTATGCAAAATGCGAAACTGTATAGCGCCACCTTAAAGAAAATAAAAAAATGTTTGCAATTATTTTTTTTTATTTTCATATAATTATGTATGATGTTCTGAATAAAATGGTACATTCATATTGCATTTAAGCATGAAAATAAGCTAATTATGATCATTTTTCTCTTGCTTACATAATTTGCCATGAGGTATATTTGTGTGAGTAGTGACTTTAATTATGGGGAAATTAGAAGACTTAGAATATAGGAATAGAGTCAACTTAAATTTAAAACTGTTGCAATAAGTGACAGAAATATATGGTGAAAATGTTTCTTTTCATTTATTTGCAATGAAATAAAAAAATAAATGAAGAGAAAGTGAATTCGCTTCTTCCATATTAAACAATAGGCAAATATTTTACACTTTGACCTTTGACCTTTATGAAGCTGATGAGTTACCTCCCTTTTCTAATTGTAAAATTCATTGTTGATATCTCAGAAATAATTCTGGCTAGTTTCATGTTCCTGTCATTCAGCATAACATTGGTTGCTATGTTTACAAAATGTAATGTGCATTCTTAAAATAGCTCACTTTTATCATGGGGGGGTAGGCTGGACTTATTAGAGACTCTGACTCTCATAAATACTGTTCTGTGTGGAAAAAGGCAGGAGAATTATTCATAAGGATTGTTTTGATGCTTGCGACTTAAATGTTTCAGCCATATAAACATAATTAAATCATAAAAAATAATACCTACATCTTCTTTATGGTGGCGCTCACCAGATAATATGTACTTTTGAGAGAGTGACGTATGTAAGGTGAAGTAGTTCGCATTTAAAACATGCACAGTGGAGAGAACGTTTGCATACCTCTATGCTACATTAATGTAATGTGGATGATATTTCTTTTGGATATTGTACTTTTGGAAATTTTACATGATTTAAGCACACTGCTAACTAAAATGACTGCTCCCTTGTGTTAAAAAATCAGTCTGAATTAGTCTAAAGTACACTATACATAGCAGCTATTAAAATAGGGAAAATGAATTTTGCCAGACTAGACAATACCAGCTTCTGAAAGTGCAATGAATGAATTACCAAATATATAAAATGTAAAAAAAGTTATCGGCTCTTTTTTATACAATTGACCTCTGAAGTTCAGGAAGTGAAAATGACCAAGTAGAGCTAGCACTTTTTTGAAAGGTGCACATTTGAAGTAAGGCCAAGCTGTATACTCTATAACCCATAGTACACCCATCAATCATACACCAAAATAAAGGGAATTAAAGGTTCTTTGCATTATACCTAAGATATACAAGGTCTTTTTTAAATAGCCAGTATAACCAGTGAGGAAAGCCGGGGACATTCTTTTTCTTTAAATTCCTAACCCTATGCAAAATGCGAAACTGTATAGCGCCACCTAAATGAGTGTTCTTTCAATTAGAAATGTGCCCAGTGGACACAGATACCCTGATCTTTCTGGCAAATAGTTCACCCATTTTGTGATCTATACCTAATTAATGACAGGTGTAGACCTGAGTAAGATTTCATCAGAATATATATTGGAATTGGAAAGTGATAGACTGAATAAGAAAACAGATGCTGGCCATATGTCACCCTGGCCTTGTGGGCAGGACTATAAATGAATAAGCAAGGCATTAAGTTTCATTAAAATATCCTAATTCACAGACTGGAAAACTGAACTATCCCTTGGGAAATTTGAGTTTGCCATCAAACATAATATCCAAACAAGAGTAAAAAATAAGATAAAATATGGGATCTTTTAAGGAAATCACACTATATTTATTTTAACTTTTGTTTCCTATTTATTTTTGTTGGCGCCTCAAGTCCAAGGCAAAAAAGTGAAGTTATAAAATATATATATGTCAGTAAAAGATGATATATATATATATATATATATATATATATATATATATATATGAAGATAAGAAAGTTTTCAGAATGCTGAAAATTAAGAAGTGCAAAAAGAAGCAAGTATATAGACAGATAAATGGAAAGACAGGAAAGGATGTGAAAATAGCTATATTTTCAAGAGTAAGAAAGAGCACAAGATGTTTATGTAAACCAATAACAATATTTTAGCCTGGGGTACTCAATAATCAATGATGACTGGAACTTTCTTACACATTTCAAAGCATCACGCTGGGGTTTTTTCTCTCCTTAAAACAGGTTCATAAAAGCTAGAAACTTCATAAAGTCTCCATTTATTTGCCTAGACAACATAAAATATTTATTTCATCAGCTACATCAACAATAATGAAAGCATGACTGTTTGTAATGATTTATTCATACTTACAAATGAAGTGTTTGTTAATATTTATTTAATTCACTTACTAAACAATTATCATCACATCACTTTGAAATAGTGACATGCATAGAAATATTTTACAAGCCAACTTTGAGATTGAAAACTACTTATTTTAATCCACTGTTGTGTATATAGTGTCTTTAACTTTTGGTCCATGACTATAGGTTGAAATGAACTATAAATATGTTGTTGACAAGTTTTAAACTCAGTCTTAATAATAAACCTGTAAACAAGTTTGGGATAATTTTCCATTGGATGATTAAGTCAGGTGGGTTCTGTTTCAACTTGAGGATGGATTGTGAAATATGTTGCATCTGAGATATTGCAACATAGATCAAGTAGGAAAATAATGTGATATAGAGCAAAAAGGTGTATATAAGGACAAAGAAGTCAACAATCAGTTCATTTCTATATCCTATGTAATTGTTTAAAAATCAGTTCCTAAGATTTTGTTTTAAAATCAGTCTGCAGATGTATTTAATGTTGTGTTTATATATAATTTGAGGAAACATTTATTTAAACTATTTACTGGAATTACAAAGTGCTTATATTACCAGATTTAAGCAATATTTCAAGATTATTGTAAATTCATTCAAATGAGTTTTTGACAATGCCATTGTGATACATCAAGCCATTTGACACTTCAGCATATTCAAGGATATTGGTACATCAGCACATTCAAGATTTTATATTTATTTGGAACACTCTATTATTTTGGACTTTATAGGTTTATTTTGTATTTAACTGACAATACTGTAAGTTCCTCTTAAAATTTAAATTTTCATTTTACAACTTAGAGAATTAATTTTAAAATTATTTGTTTGGTTTAAACAAAATCTTGTTGGTTAGGCTTCGTTCTGTTATTTAGTTGAAGACCATATAGTCATAACACCATTAAATTTTTTGCCATACAGAAAGTATGTATCAGTCTCCTGTAATTATCACGTAAACAACTGATCATAAACACCTCAAGTGGGTGTTACATTCTTGGTACGCAGATTATGCTTTGAACAAAATTCTCCTGGCAGTTAATTAGTTATGAATGCCTTTTATTTCCAACTATACCTGTAAAAGATATTTCATAAGTTACATTATTAACTCCTAAAAATCGGCAACATGCATCAAAACAATCTTTGACAAGCCAACTGTTTATAGAGTTGGCAAGCTCACACACTGCATGAGGCTTGGTTAGGCCATGAAAGTCCGAGAATCTTGGATACATATGAAAATGACAAGTAAAATGTAACTAACAAGTTGAAAAATATATATATATTCCTCATTTATCAAAACCTGCATAGGTTTTAAATAGCCAAATAGTAAATATTCACATTATCACATCTGCACAAAAACATGCGAGACTGACCTTGACACTGACTACAAGAGGAAAACAGCATACAATAGATGAAAGACACTGTGACAAGTTGTGTAATAGAAGACTGCTGTACATATAAAATTAAATAAAGGTATATATGTACTGTGGCAAGATCGCATGGTATAAAACCTGCAAAACATAAGACATTACGAGCAAAACATGATCCCTTTCTCTCTCCTCCTCTCTATCTCAATTTTTGGATTCAAGTTATGAGGCATGACTGTCTATACATGATGTGCAATGGGTTACAGTCTAATTGAGTATTTTTAGTGGTTAAAAAAACGTTACTCCTGAAAAGAGTATGAGCCACAAAATTACATTTTCCCTTGCCATGACTTTGACTGTCAGGAAGCACACACCATCTTTTCATGATATATATTTTGGCAAAGTTTATTAGTGGTTCAAAGATCAGACTCAGGTCAAGGGTTCAAATCTAAGAGTTACATTTCCCTTGCCATGACTTTCATCTTGAAGTAGGGGGCATGGCTACTGTGCATAACACACAAACTCGTCATGATATACACACGGGCAAAGTTTGATGCAAATCTCTCCAACCGTTACATAAGTATGGGCCAGACAAGCAAATGCCATAACATAATACACCAATCTTTTGATGACCATATAACTGCAAGAATTTAATAAAACATCATTTTCAGGATCAACATGGATACCAGTATTCATCCTCTTCACAGACAATGATAGAGGCACAAAGGGGCCATAACTATGTTGTGATATTTTGAGTGGAAAAAAAACAATAAAGAAATATATGAACTATTTCAATTTGTAAAAAAAGATACCTAGGCCTGAAATCAATATGAAAACAAAATGCTAAAATACAGCTCAGATGTATTTAAATCTTAAAGGGATAATTAAAACTTGATGAATGGTTGTGATTAAACAGGTGAAGTCTGAAGAACTAACTACTGGTATACTAAAAATTATTTTTACAGTTAATCTATGTCTAAACATGGATTTGTGTTTGATAATGTTTCAACTCTTAAACCACATACATGTACACAATAAAAATAGGAAGCTAACGTGAAGCATTTGTCTTCATACTAAAGACTTCATCAGCAGACTGATATATTCTCTATTGAGTTTGTAACAGACTCCATCCCTGTTCGGCATCAGTTTGTGCGCACAGATGTAGGCAGATTCTTAAACCCCAGCTCAAACCAGCCTTAATCTCAATCTAAGACTTTTACTGAGTTAGAAGATACAGTATGGCCAGGGCAAACATTGTGGATGTGCTGTGGTACCTCAGACAAGCTTGAATTTGGTCTTCTATGTTCATTAAATCTCACTTTCAATATCCTTTCCATTTCTCATATATAGTAAACAGACTGTCCCAGATATGTGGGATATAACAATATGCTGCACATCTGAGACAATCTGTTAACACTGCTCACTATTCCCTTAAGTGAAGTCAACCGTTAGTAGAGACTAGATCAGTCTGCTGATGAAGTCCTTAGTACACGGACAAAGCTTTCGGTTAGCTTTCTATATTTATTGTGTATGTGATTTAAAAAAAGTTAAAAACATTATCAAATATGAATAATACTACTCAGTTAAATTTTCACCAAATATATGGATTTGTGTATTTACACACTAAAATGTAACCTGAAAACAAGAATCTACATACTAGCTGGAAAAAAATATTGTTCTACCTTAGGATAAAAATAATTAGAAATGTAAACGAGAATTTCTATAAACACAACAGTGCATTATCATTCCCTACTTACATATATGTTGAACTGAACATTGTAAATGCTCACTAAAAGCAAACTTTTAAAAGATTTCTTTCAAAATAAATTTAGCTGGAGTATTACCTTGGCTTTCTTACTTTTGTTGACAGCCTGCAAAAGATTAAAAATGAACAATAAAATATTTAATTTTGTGCAATTTATATATATAAAGCTTAATATTACTGCCATCTCTTGCTTATTTCTAATGTCACTGGACCAATGACCAATCTTATCACAGACAATCAGTGAATAATTATGAAATTGCATCTGAAGAACTAAGTTTGACCCACTTCAGGCAAACACAGTTGCCTCTTTCCAAAACAAAATAATAAAAAATACATGTATCCCAAATGTCAAAATTGGAATATATCACACTAATTTGTTTAACTACATGGTACTATTTTCTGTCAGGAAGCTGATTATGGCTTACATATTTGCCTGCCCTCTAGTTTTAATTAATGTTAGGGGATATAAGCCTGCTACCTCATGAATCCAACCCTACTGGACAATAACTCTTGCCCATTACCTCCCCTTGCCACCACTAGGTTTGGTAGTTTTTAAGTTAAATGGTACACTAATGACTGGAAAAGTTTTCTCGGAGAAACACAAAAACATTTGGTTTCTCCTTCAAATACATTCCCAATTCACATTAACACAAGGAGACTGGGAAACTGGAGGGAATGCTAAGCATCTGACCTCTATCTTGGGTATCCTTCAAGGGAATGATGGCTGGATTCCAAATGCTAATGATAACATGTTCTCCTAATTACATAAGCAACAAAGCCTAGGGCCACTTGATCTGTGACCCCTACATATGGTTATGAAGATAATTATTAAAATCTTACTGACAGAATTTCACTGGCAAATGCAGTAAAGCTGATAAACTGTGTTGATTCTTTTAATTGGGTCTGGTGGTAATCTGGGCTGCCGCCACCAGACCTACAAGATTAAGAGTTTGCCTCTGCGAAGCTGAATCTCTGAGATAAAAACTTATGACTCAACAAAATTATTTGTCCTAAAATATAGAGTGCAAAAAAACTACTTTAAAAAGTAATCTATGGTGTCCCAACAAATACAGTGTACCAACATATATTGTAAATATGGTACATCTTTTGATAGGGCTGGATTTACGAGGTAGGAAGCTTATATCCCCTAATGTTAACTTTACTGGGGAGAGTAGTTAAAAGAGAAAAGAATCCTTCAACTTTTTCAATGGCCCACTGTGGATGCTCATACATCTAAGGAAAGTCAATGATAAATGCTGCATAGGTAAAAGTGATTTACTCTGGGCAAAATAGAGTTAAATTCATGCAAGCTGCATGACACAGTGCCAACAAAGGACTCAAAACTGACAGAAGTCAAAGAAGCATAAAATATAGGTTGCAGCTGCATACTTTTGGTAGAAAGATATACCCACTAAGACACATTGACATATCAATTTCGAAGATTCTATGGCCAATAATACTAACAAGAAAAACTGACCAAAGGACAAAACTTAAAGCCACAGTAGAAAGAAACCTAGGTCAAACTACTTTTGGCAGTTTGTTTTTTGTATCCACAAGCTAAGTTACGTGACCCCTTAACCAACTGTGCATAGCACACAGAGTTAAATGAAAATCTTAACTAAAATCAGTAAAGGGTGAAATGAAGGTCACACTGACCTCCTATTGGTAATTTCGTGTTTTTTTTCACATTAAGAAATATCCACATACCAAGTAACATGACTCTATGGACAACCGTACACAAGAAACTTACCAGATTACTAAAGTATAAGCAAATTTAAAACCTTTTACATCAAGATTAATATCTACCTGTAAGTGCTAACACTATGAAAAAAAGAGAAAAATCATAAACCCTTTCGATGTCCCACAATATGGGATGGAAAAATCATAAACCCTTTTGGATGTCCCATGAACCAGGATAGAAAAATCATAAATCCTTTGGATGACCCATGAGCCAGGATCAAAACAAAATCATAAACTCTTTGTATGACCCATGAAACAGGATGGAGAAAATCATGAACCTTTTTGGATGACCCATGCAATGGGATGAAAAAATCTTAAACCATTGGGATGAATCAAGGAACAGAATGGAAAACATCATAACCCTTTGGGTGACCCATGAACCTTCTGGATGACCCATAAACCAGGATGAAATATAATTCTACAATGAGCAATTGCAGGATTCATGCTAATATTTCACAAATGGCCAAAAGATTAATGGAATGCTCTAAAATAGCGCATTATGTCTGCAAGCCTCATTTTCATTTCTTTTGTTCTAAATGAGTTATTTAACTCTACTGGTTCTTAGTGCAAAAATAGTTTTGATATGCTGACAAAATAATGATCAGGTACCTTCTGTGCTTTGTTTAATTCTTTCTCAAGATTCTCATAGGATTCCTTAAATCCAACCAATTCTGGAAATAAAAGGAGACTTTTGAATTAAGTTGTTCCCTGTAATGATTTTTGGTAATGTTTTAGTAATGTGTTAGCACCTTTCTGGATGCTAACACCAGTAAAAGTTACCTATGAGATAAAAAATTGCATTTTGAGAAATATTACAAATTTGAAACATTGATTAATTACATTAAAAACACTATCCTATTAAAATAAAAAAGACTTGAATGAGCAACTTTATTCATGGGATGTCACTCAAAAAATCAAATACTGTTAACTGGAACAATTTAATGACAACTTCACTGTATTTTAACCAAAGTATGCATACAAACGAGTTTTGCCATACGAGCTGACTTTCTGTACATTAAGAAATAGGTTTCCAAGGTAAAAGACATATCAAACATCAATAACATTGAAATACTAACCTCTTTCCTGTTTCTTGCACTTAGCATCTAATTCATAGTTGATAGTCCTTAATTCAAGAAGATGTAGCTGTAAAAGCAAGCAAATGTAATTTTGAAATTACAATAAAGCTGGGTAAATATCAATTTAGATTGAATTATTTTCATTAAGACAAAAAATATCCACAAAATCTCCACCTAAATACAATTGTGTTCTATGCAAGTGATGCAATGAATCATCAAATTATCATATACAGTATATGAACCGGGCAGCCGAGTCATCTAAAGCACTCGCCATTATGTATAACTGGCATCTCACCACTGTCTGTGTGGGTTTGAATCTCGGGCTTACCCAAAGTGGGTAAGCAAGAATGCTTGCCAGGGTCTTCCAGTGGGTTGGTGGTTCTTCCCAGGGTTTTCCTGGGGTTCCTCCACCAGTCATACTGTCCTCTACCACAGCAATAATGTCACACATTTGATAAACTAATTCAAATTGATAGAAGACTGACAGAAGAGAAAAGTTTAAATTTCTTATAGTGATTGATATAGTCTTTTTTGACTGTTCGAATGTCTGTTGCTCTAAAACCCCAAAAAGATTTCTAAAACGTGTTTACCAAGAAAATGGTTGAAATGCATGTTATATGCCATCAATTGCATAGCAACAGCCCAAAAAGACATTTAGAATCTAGTCTTGTATGAGCTGGTGCCAAAAATGGCAAGATCACTTGTCTGGCAACATTTGAGGCTGAAATTCTCTAAGAAAGCTGGAAACTAATTGTTAACCATATCATTTGATAGGAATGTACTTCAAGTTTGTTCAAAACTGGATCTGAAATGTAGCTTTCAGAGTGGCAAAAAGCAAGATTAGGCAAACAGTTTATGTGCAACTCGTTCTCAAATTTGTCCAACATACATACCTATATTCCAAGTCTGGTTTAAATCCATGTTCATGTTCTTACAAATCAATCAATATTAACTATGCCACTGGGACATATTCTGGAATTTTCATGTACTTTAGAAATGAGATAACATGTTCATGATGATTGCAAGAACACTCATGCAAACCGAGCCACATAATTAAATTCACCTTAACTGAATTAGTCTTGGTCATTAAATCATTTTACATCTTCTAAAAGACTACAGTCAATTAAGTTCTTTGTTAAGACCAGCCTTTTTGTTAGCTATAAAATAACCAGCTCAAAATGAGAAGTTCAAGGCTAATTCAGTGCAACAATTTAACAAAAAATGTTAACAGTGCTGTAAAATTAGACAAATACATCATTAAAATTTGTACAAGTAAAAAAAAATTGAACCGGCTGCCAGCAGCAAATGAGATGGATTGATTAAGACTCAGTCTAGTATTGCAAGTTTGTGTCATAAATTCTTATTAAATGCAAATTTCCAAACAATCAACCCTAAAATATGCTGAATGTAGAAGGCTTACTCCCAAAAAAAAATTTCAAACCCCATACCCCAAATACATGCTAAAAAATTAAATTTAAAAAATACCAATTAAACATTTTGAACTGACCCAAACAGCATCCACCTTTTTAACCAAAAACTATTGAATGTAACCCACAACCTTGAGTTTCACATGACCAACATGAACTTAACTGCATAACTGCATCATCCTCATGCTTTTATTAATTAATATATTTAGCTACAATTCACAAAGAGACACTAGAAACTGGGGGTTCTGTTTTGAAAAATGGAGTGTTGGTTAAGTATTCTCCTCAGCCTAAATGCAGATTCAAACTCAGAATTTGATTCTTTGGGTACCATTAAAACATCTTTTATTTCCTTAAAACTCTTCTCCATATTTAAAAACATTCATCTGGGTGAATCACATCTCTGAAATCTCTTATATGCATATCAGTTCTGTAACTAATGAGAACTAAAATCTGTGTCAAACATCAGTCATTTATTTGTATGCATTCTCCCAGCATTTCTGCTATTTTCTTACTATCTTCTCTTGATCAAATTTATAACTGAACTCTATCCTGTCATCATATAATTTCTGATCTTTTGGTGGCGGCTGGATGCCTTGCAAAAACTGACATCTTTCCACTTGTCACCATGCAATTCACCAAATGCTTATCAGTGATATCAATATTAAAATACATTCTATATAATTCTTGATTATTTGTTGAGTCAGCCAATGTGACCTTTCCTGACTGAACTGTACTAGCCTGATGTTCTAGATACCCTGTTATGATTCATCATCAGTAATGAAATCAATATTCAGGTCCAGTACACTTGACTAGTTCCACATGCACAAAGACTGTTTTGAAAATAACAACACTAATTTACTTTCTGTGTTGGTAACACAGAACCATTTCAGTTGGAAGCATTTATTGTACCCCATCAAGTGCAGTATGTTGGTAGGTACTCAAATAGTATAACAAACAGACCAATTAACCATGAAAGGGAATTTAGTCTCATGTTTTACATAAAACATCTGACACAAGACGACTTCTTAACTGTTAAACAATTATATTTTGTAATTTCAACAAGTTGGAAGTCCAAGTTACCAGTTTGTGACAATCCTTACAAATCATGGACATCTATATGACATGGAAGGACCATTTCTGTCTGTGTGTTGTGACACTCCTTACAAATCATGGACATCTATGTGACATGGAAGGACCATTTATGTGTGTTGTGGCACTCCTTACAAATCATGGACATCTATATGACATGGTAGGACCATTTCTGTCTGTGTGTTGTGACACTCCTTACAAATCATGGACATATATATGACATGGAAGAACCATTTCCATCTGTGTGTTGTGCTCATCAAATCAGATGCCATGTTCAGAATGGTGGCGTATTATGCTTCAACTGTTTAGAGGACACTAATAATCTTTTTCAGTAAGACCTCGAGTTTAATGTTAGCTGGAAAAATGCATGTGTGCACTGTTATGAACATGAGCAAAGTGGGGGCCAAAAACACCCAGGTGTGAGCCACACCCAGCTGCTCCATGGATAAATAATGGATCCAATCAGTACCCCTTTGATGAAAAAAGTAAGCATGTTAATATCAATACTAGCTAATTATTCTGACTTCAACTGTAAGAAATTTTCGCTGCTCAAATGGAGTAGTGACAGCCAGCGTTTTAGTGATCTATTGGCAAAATCACTTACCTCATGTTAGGACGTTTCATATGTAAGTAAAAACAAGGCATATATTCACTGAAGACATAGCTATTTCTCCCAATCAACAAAAAATATATATATTGAAATCGAAAGGAGAAATTCATTGGGGTTTTTCTGTTCCTTTGATATTAATTTAATACAATGTATGATTTTAATTTAGAATGGGAGTTTTACTACGTATTTTGTATCTTTCGTTTTCATTAGAAGTGTTATAGCTAACCACATTCTCTAACCTAGATAAGTACACCTGGAATTTACACCGACGACACGGCAACTCTTCCTATTCATTTGATCTCGGTGTTAAACAGGTTACGGACAATATCATCTCCTGTCCCTTTACATTATTCCCAATTGATGTTGGATCTTATTATTTTCTTTAGTTTTTCCATAAAATCTATAATTAAAACGTAAGGTTCAGTCATGCGTATTATTAGATTATTTGTATCAGGAAAACTTCATCGAAGTCTGTTCAGACCTTCGTTTGTCACTGCAATGATAAATTTAAACATTAACAACCTGCATCCGATGAAACTCCTCCTCCGACAAGGACGACGCCATTTTGTTGTTTTGACGTTTAAACATTCAAGGGAAGAAATCCTTCCCGAAACTTCGTCACGGATTATTTGAGCACAAACGCAAATAACGTAAATCTGGCAAATAGAATTCCATGTAAATCAACAGCTGTGACAGAAAATGCAATTAATTTTAATGGAGATTATTGTGTTTACAAATCTTTTCTATTAGATGATGATAAAAACACAAGAAAATTGATTTTAATTACTTTCATTTTGTTATTGTATTTTTGTCACATCAAATGTGGAGATTTAATACAAACTTTTATGGGATTAAAATACAAGAAATGAAAACCAAAAACATAAAGGTAAAAATTACTGTGTGCATACATTCTGCTTTATGCTATCTAATGGTAATGCAAATAAAAAATGTAATATTATAAGTTGTGATGAACAAAAATAAATCTTGGAAAACTTGCGTCCATGGAGTATAGTGAAAATAACTGTCTGGTATATTAGCAGGTGAAAACTGTCATATCATGCAAATATGTGAAATTTGTAGGTCACAGTCACCTATTAAAATATGGACCAAAGTTATCTCGATGAAATTTAAAGTACGACGAACAAACTTAAAGACCTAATAATGTTTCCTACCTGAAATATTCTCAGCATGTTTTTCAATTTATTGTTTTAAATGTTTTTCTAATTTCATGTTGTTTGTTTTTGTAATAATATTATTATGTTTCTTATCTTATAGGTGTTGTCTAAAGTTGTAAAGCGCTTAGAGCTTCTAAAGATTAGGCGCTATACAAAGACCTCATTATTTTTATTATTATTATTATTATTATTATTATTATTATTACTATTATATAGCATGCAAATAAAGGAGTACATTGGATAAGAATGTAACATCAGGAGAATATGGGTGATGGGTGCTTAATGTTTAAACTGAAATACACATACACGCATTATATATTATTAATCTAAAAATTAATCTTCACACACACACACACACACACACACACACACACACACACACACACACATATATATATATATATATATATATATATATATATATATATATATATATATATATATATATATATATATATATATATATATCAGAGGAACATATAATTCAAATAGTTTCAACTGCACACTAGAAACGGATGCACACTAGATTAAACAGATAAATGACGTATACATTCAAAACAAGATAGAAAAATATTTTAGCCAAAAATAGAGAGAAATGCAGTGCATTTGTCAGTCACGCAAACGAAACGAGTGAGCCATGTACTCGGAGTGTAAACTAGTCTATGATCTGAGGTCAGTGAGTCTCTGACTTATTAGTAAACATTCAGCTATCTTCATTTACTTACCAACTTTATTTACACATCTCGCTCTATGTACATGACGCTCTTGCTTAGCAACAAGGCTTTCAGTATAGATCTATGACGAAACATTGGGTCATAGACCTTCTACAACCTTACCAGTATAAGACTAGGACATTATACATAACAGTGACTCTTTACAAATAGACAGTATTTTACCACCAGCTCAAACACTGTTAGCTTTAACAAAAAAAAAAAATAATTAGAATGCAGTGAGATGCTGAAACACAAGCAGACAGATAAACATATAATACGTTGATACCTGATCGAATTAATTCAGCATAGCGTACAAGCACGCGTGCAAATAAATTAATATTCACATAGACTAGAAGTTACAGAAATAGAAACTTAATACATAGATCTGGTCACACAAAAAACAAAGATCAAAGCTCCAATACTTTCAAGACAAATCCTGATAAAGTAGGACAAGAAAATAAATGGTATGTCAAATCATAAATAAATCATAATGCTGACTTCTTAAAAAGCAAGACACTGGAGGCTCGTGTAAATAAAGGAGCCTGAATGTGGATAGCAACATGAAGAGAAAAGTCCGAAAAATGAATTGCAGCCTCACTCTGTAGGTAATAAGTGGCTTCTTCATGTCTTATCTAGGTGGGGACGAGGCTTTAGGTATTCTTGCAAAAAAATTGTAATGCATCTTTTTCACGCACATTTTAAGATTTCTGTTTCTGATCTACCTCTTCTAAAATGTAAGAAAATCATCAGAAGGATCCTTTAATATCAATACGAAATAAACGTATGAATAAGCAAATAAGCAGGAGTATATATAGCAAATAAGCAAAATTGAAACAGAATCATCACGAGAAAAAAGCTTGTACATTGCCTCAAGGAAATATAAACGAGTTCAGATTTTTATTCCCGTAGCAATCCAGACAGTATGATTTTTTTTTTCCAGTGGCATTGAAAACTACGTGGGGAGAAAAGGTGGTATGTATGGAATTTTACACAGAACACGTTTTATGAACATGATAATTATATAAAAAAAACAGTGATGTAACTTAACGTTTGTTTTACATTTGACATACTATATTTGTCAGGAAATACGCTACAACGAGGTGGCTGTTTCATAGTACTGAACTGCAGAGTCACTTTTTGTGGTAAACATCCTGGGATGTAGATTTGGGGACTTGCAGCGGATATGCAGCAAATCATTCATCTCAACAAAAGTTCAAACGAATTTTAAGATGAGCTTATCCGCCCTTATATTTTATGAGAGTTACTGACCATTATTGAATTAGAATAGGCATCCGGATGGCCTGTAAACATCCTTGTATCGGCCACGACAAATGCCACACATTCGAGTAGTTGCATCCTCCGTGTCCGTCCGTCCGGTGTAAGGTTTTTGATTTAGCTGTTTTAAATGGGGAATATCTCTTGTTTTGTTCCATGGGTCATCATTAAACTTTGCACGCCGGGGGGTGAGGGTGGGGTGGTGTAAGGGAGGAGTGTCTCTTGAAATTAAGGTAGGAAAGGTCACGGTCACTGGCAGTACTTTTTAAATTTAGATAGCTGTTCAATGGTTAATAATTTTGATCCGATAATACTATTTATCATTGTCAAGGACAAATTGACAGTAGACAAAAAGTTATATAAATACTGATAGTGGTGTGGAGGCAAAAAGATCATAGGTTAAAGTCGAAATGATCGTTTACTTATTGGGGGTGAGGGGAGAAAAACATATAATAACAATAAAGCACCATCGTAACGCGAAAGAGTCCGATGATGGCCGTAATTAACATAGTTATTACTACTAGTAGACTAAAAAAATAGGCATTCAACTGGCTTGTAAACAATAGCATTAACATTTTGTGGTTTGTTTTCAAGCCAATTTGCTGTTAAACTTCACCTCATCAAGGCCTTAGACGAAGTAAACTGCTTTGTTGACAGAGCAGACAAAATTTATTTCTAACCCCAAAAAATACTTTCTTAACATCTTTGATTTTGCTAACAATCATTCATCAGTTTGTTCAGATTTACCAAATTCTCCACCCTGTACAGAACATGAACTAAATAAATACTTTTTCCAGTTTATTTTGTGGCGGTAAAGCAGAGAGGCGAGACTCGTATAGCTTCTTTCAAACGCATTAGTGTTACATGCAATTTTCCTGGATTATGTGTCTTTTCTAAATGAAGATGATTTATGACACAATTAGTTTCTAAACAAACATTTGGAATTTCAAGGTATACGATTCAAGCTGTGGAAAATAAAATTGAAAGAAAGTTATTTTATCCAATAAAAATACATTTTTGTACAATGTTATTTGTGCCATATCACTATGTAAAAACGTATCATCAACTGTTTAAGAATGCTTGGCTCAGTGGAAGTTTCATTTAGGCAATATAGACAATTGCAAGTCATACGAAAAATGGAGAACGAAATAGTGTTGTACTTATTCAAAATAGTTTGAATGCGCAGGGACATCCAATAAGCTTTGATGAGATAAAATGAAGAAAAAGAAAAAAATAAATAATAAACAAATAAGACAATACAATAAATAATTTGATACAGCACTTTGCTCTTACCTCAAATATATCAGCCAAGTGTAAAAAAAGAATTATGCTTTGTTTTGAAGTGGAAGTTGTTTGCTTGCAGTTTTAAACAAAGTTTCACTCCTCAGGGCAAGAGAACGTAGCACACTTATTAATAAAGACCTGATAAGAATTAAAGTACAAAAGTCAAATGGTCAAACGTGCAATTTTGTCCAGGCACAGAGAGCATGTAACTGGTACAATGAATGGACAAAAGATACCAAACTGACAAACTTTAATTTTAGATTTCTCTATGGACACCTTGCTTCCAAACCATTTTTGTAGAAACGTTTCTTTAGGTGAAAATGAAAAATACTCCTTTCTGTTACGGATGAATAGAACAGACTTGGGCCTTTTATGTGTGGACTTATGACTCTCCAGTTGCTGAGCACTCTCTGGGGTTATTTCTGGAGTGATCCGAAATTATAATTCTAAGTTTAGAATTACACGAAAAGATGGAGTTTATTGGATCTTTTTTTTTTTTTTTTTTGTTAATTATGTGTTATATACAGATCAGGTAGTGCATTAAACGTTCCTAATCTTACCAATTACGAAAAATTATATCTTCTCATGTAATTAAAACGATGGAAAATATGCAGCCAACGTAATCAAAGAACTGATGAGTTTAAGAAAAAGTGGACTTTTTGTCAACTTTTGGTATGTTATGGGTTTCTTTTATTTATATGCAATCATAAAGCTGTCTCTTACTTTAACGTGTGTTATATATGTTTTTATTATGTGTGTGCGCAATGGATATAATATCACAATTCAAGAAATGTAGTTTGCATGCGAGGATATCTTTATTTAAATGTGTGTGAATGCGCCCCCGCACGTATGTGAATGCATGTGGGCGCCCGCACACCTCTAAACATGTTTTGGCTTTCATCAGAAGAACTTAACAGCTGGTAAATGGCTGATTTAGGCTATGGCTGATTCGGACCAGGCTGATTCGGACCAGACTTCTGGCTGACTCGGACCAAATACCGGCCTGATTCAGACCATGTGAAATATTATTAAGTTTCGTCTGGGGTTTAAATATGTTTCAAAAAACATTTGTTTCAAGATGATATTTCTCATTTTCTCACAAGTAGGTTGAGCAATTCAAGTATGCATTTGAGGCAACAAAACCCCGATAGTACGCGTGATAATGCGCTTGTAATATATAATGAAACGAAATAACGTAAGACTGTTAGCAGCAGTGAGGGTGAACAGACCAAGTTTGTTTCCACATTTGAGGGTTCCTACGAAATAATTATTTTTAGAAATCTTTATTTTCAAAATTAAAAGCTGCTACGAGATGTTATTTTTGATCGAAAAGACGTATGTGACATTCTATAGGTACTCACCCTCACTGCTGCTCCTAGTAAAGAAAATTTTAAAATATTTGGTCAAGATCGATCCATAATTATCTTGTTATTATAAATTGAAATTATTTGCATATAAATAATGACATGTATCGGAGAACCACATTCTGCTTGATTAGCACGAGAACGATTAGCAGCAATAAAAAAATATCTTCCTGCGAGAGAATCTTTTAAAAGAAAAATAAGAGCAGTTGAAGATGCTAAACAGGGATTTACTGAGTCAAACGAGTCATTATTCAAACCAATAACTACAACCACAGAAAAAATCCTACTCGGAGATGTTGAAGATCCAGATGTGAGAAAAACAGGTATTCTTCCAATATTGAAAAAAATTGAGGAACAAACTCGACCTCAAGCTCAAGCTCAAGCTCAGCTTCAGGATCAAGATATATTTGAGAAATATGATGATGAAGAACCACTATCTGCAGCTATTTTTGCTTTAGCTAATAAATTTAAACCTGGCGCTGTTGATCAAATAAAATCAGTCAGGGATATGAATAATTTAGTTAAATTTGCTTATGAAAGTCATCGTGATAAAGGCAGATATGTAAAACCAGCATATACTGATAAATTTATTAATCCAGAAGATTGGGGTAAATGGATATTTCGTATCAGATACGATAAATATCATGCTAAGGGTGATAGTTATGATATATTTAAAAATATGTACGCTAATTATGTTCAATCACTACGGGAACAACAATTTCCTCCACCTCCACCACAACCTTCTCCACGACGTCCTAGACAACCTTCTCCACCACCTTCTCCACAACCTTCTCCACAACGTTCTAGACAACGTTCTAGACGACCTCCTCCTCCACCTTCTTCACAAAAACATCCTAAACAACGTCCTAGACTACCTTCTTCACCACCTCCTCCGCAAAAAATTCCACCACCTTTTTCACGAACACCTTTTCCACCTCCTAGAACACCACTCCTAGACCACTACTTTCTCTATCACCACCTAGACAACCTCCACCACGTACTCAATCACCTTCTCCACCACCTACTCCATCATCTAGATTATATTATCCACCTCCGCGACTTCCTCCACTACCTCCTCAGCAAGAATTAGAGGAAATAATCACTGAAGATGAACCTCCTGTTACTGGTAGCGGTTATAATTCTATTTGTCCTGATAGTGTTGTTAATGATGTATCTCGGCTAGAAGTTCTTATTGGGGGTAAGCGAGCTTTAAATAATTCACCAGAAATAATTAACGGGGCAGCTGACATTTATCAGCGATTATTTCGCGGTGGTATCGTGGACGTTCACGTTTACAGAAATCTCATCGATGAAATCAAAGACGAATACAGCGATTAGTTGTTAGATAAATAATTAATTAAATAAAATGATCGTTCACAAACATCATCGTAGACCTGTGCAAGCTCGAGTAGTAAATGTTCGGTTGCCCATGTACAAATTTACTCACGGTAACGGACTTAGTGACGTTGTTAAAGGTTTTATTTCAAGAATAGCTCCTAAAGCCGGATCTGTTGCAAAACAATTATCGATGAAAGCTATGAGCTTTGTTCGTGATAAAGCCGCTGCTGCTGCTAGTAATATTGCTAGTAAAGCTTTTGGTAACGTCAAGGATAAAATATTAAATTTAATACACAGAAAAAAAACAACCTGTTGAATTACCTAGCACCTCGGTGATGCCCAGCGACGTCAGTAAGATTAATAAATGGCGCGGCAAATCAAAAACTAACAGAATTAGTCAATCAAGAAACAAATAAATTAGTCAATCAGGAAGTTAATAAATTAATCATTCAGGAAGCTAATAAATTAACAAATCGAGAAATCAATCAAATAATAAATACTAGCGCGATATCGGGAAGTGGTCTTCGTTTTAGAAGGCAATCTTTATAATAAAATGTTTGCGAGGACATCTAATGAAGCATTTGACATGGATGAACCCATAAGCAAAGATACGTCAGTACGTGATTATCAGTATTTTTCGTACGACACAGTAACGCCAAATTGCGATAATAGAGTTGAAATTCAGGTTCATGATACAACCAGATATTTTCTACCATCTGAGGCGTTTATCGAGGTTGTAGGTGAAATTGTAAGAGTCGTACCAGCTGGTGGTCCTCCAGCTGTTGACACGTTCGCAAGTGATTTTAAAATAGGATTTGTCAATAACGGTATTATGGCGTTATTTAAGAGCGCCGCATACATGATTGATGGAAGAGAAATTGAGTCAATTACCGACAATGTTGATCTTACTACGACAATTATAGGCCTAGGTAGATACTCAGATGATTTTACTAGATCAGCTGGTCCAAGTATGATGTTTGCCAAGGATAATACTGACAAAGCTGATCATGAACAATTTCTTAGTGTACAATTAGCTGAAACTGCCGCTCATGATCAAGTACCCGGAACAATAGCTAAACCAGCCGCCCCGTTTTCATCGTTGCAAAAATATAATCCCGATTTTAATCTGGGATTTTCAACACGTAGAAATATGTTAACAAGTCTTCGTAGAAGATTTTCATGTGCAATTCCATTATCACATATATTTGGATTTTGTAGAAATTTTAGAAAGGTAGTTTTTGGAGCCAAACACACAATTGTCATTTATCGAAAAGGTAACAGTAATGATGCAATTTGGCGAGAAGCTGGTGCTGGTGATGGCGATAATGGCAAGGTGGTATTAACTAAAACTTACCTTGTGGATGCCAGCAATACCCCCATCAATATCTGAAGAACAAAAATTACTTTCCTTCATGGATCAAGGTGGTAAATCAATAATGTCGTGGTTAACAACAACCACCGATGCTAGTACTCCAAGTAAAATTGGAAGTAATTTTACCTGGCACATGGCATCACAGCAAGGTGTTTCTGCACCTAGACATATCTTTGTTGTTCTTCAAAATGTTAGTAGATATGATCAGCAGCATAGTCACATGATATTTGATCAATATAACGCCAGCGAAATATCATTGCGAATAAACGGACAACAGGAACTATCTGAAGAAATATCGATAGTTTTTTTTTAATTATTCAGTGGTTCGTGCATATCATCGATTGTTAAGTTTTATGGGGCGAGATCAAAATACTGATACTGGATTACAAATATCACAGTTAGATTTTGTAAATTTATATCCAATTTATTATTTTTAACTAGAACATCTCGATTTAGTAAAACAATCTGTCGTTGATATACATTTCAAAACCAAAATATCTAATCCCAAACAATCATGATATTAGAGCAGTTGCAGTCATACTGAGCGATAGAACTATGAATCTCGAAGGCATTAGCGGTCGAATGAGAATCGTTGACGCACCGGCGGAAAAAATGTAATCTAAATTTAAATCAACCATTTAACTATAAATGCCATACGATCATGTTAGTGTGACTCTGACTCCGGGTCAGATAAAAAAAACTTCAATCAAATATAACAAAAACATGCGGAGTAAGATTAACGTTAAAAAATGCTCAAATTCAGGGTGGACCAAATAAATTAGCGTTAACTAAAACTCAACATGGACATTTTACCAAAGCTAAATCAGCAAATACTGGCGTCAATGTAATCTTTCTGCGGGTGCCATTAAAGATATGGTTAAAGTTGGTGGATTTTTTTCCACTTTTAGGTTTATTACCGGCGTTAATTGCGAAAGTAGCTGCCGCTGCTCCGATAATAGCACCAAAAGCTGCTCCGATATTAGCGAAAGGTGCCTTATTAGGCGCTGCTGGCTACGCAGGTAGCAAAGTGGCAGAAAAAATAACCGGGGGGAGATATGGTAAAAAAAAGGTCGCGGCCTAAGATTGGGACCACCAAGAAACGGAAGAGGCCTTCGATTAGGACCGCCGCCATGGCAAGGAAACGGTCTAAGAGCTCGTTAAATATCACACCGATGTCAAATTTGATTTATCTAACGAGGTTAAAAATAAAAAAATAAAATTCTTCAGGGCGTATTTATGCGAGATCAGTTACCAGCTCGATCAAATTCTAACGAAACGGGAATTATAAATCTCGATGACAGTATTGGTCCAGGAACACACTGGGTATCTTACGCGATAAATCCGCGTGAAATTATTTATTTTGACTCGTACGGGTTAGCACCACCGAAAGAATTTCTAAGCTATGCAGGACAATTAAATGTTCCAGTTTGGTATTCAACATTACCAACACAGACATTAATTGATCCACCGATATGTGGCAGTGAAGCAATTAATGTTCTTGATGAAATATCAAAGTCGTCCAAACCGTACCATAAGGTCGTACTTGGGTACACATCTGATAAATTAAATCAATCGCGATTAAATAATGGTTGATATTTACGGAAGATCTTTGATATAAAAAAAAAAAAAAGGACTGGTTGACGTCGATTTGTCAAAATACGCAACAAAAGACGACCTTAATAATTTATTAGCAATATCAGGAATAGATCCTAACGAGGTTGTTATTTTTCAAGATCAACATGGGAAATTAAAAACGAGCAATATTAAATTAACTGATATAATTCGACGAATTGAGTACAGCGCACATGTGAGTCATTTTACAAAAGCTCAAGAAGAAATTAATGAGATCAATGAAAGAGATAACCAGGTTAACAAAGACGCCGCCAAAATTGTCAAAGATATCGTTGATGCTATCAAAAATATTAATGAATCTATCAGGCAGATTAATCAGGTAGCTGTCGAAACAAGCTCGGTAACTAACGTAGCTATTAGGCGAGTTGATGAAACAGCTGCTGATACAAACAGAAAAATATCCGACATTAACAAAAAAATTATTAACATCGAAGTATTGAAACACTAAAAGGATTTGAGGTTATGTTACCCGAGGTCATCTCGAAAACTAGTTTTATTAAGTTTCCTAGAGCAATAACGTCATCACAGGTTAATAATATGATATTTATCGCAGCAACGGGATCAGCAACGTGGACACCAGAAAATAACATTTTCAAATACACAGCACCAGTCACCGGCGTGTACCGGTTATATATATTCTCCAAGGCGAGATTTAGAATGATAACTAAGGAGTACGATTGGCGGCATCCCATAGATAGATTTCTTGGGTTTTTAACTATTTTAATGAATAAAAATGTCAAAGAAATATTTACGTTAGAACCTTTTGTTCCTGAGCGAGAAAAAGAAAAGTACGTAACACCGACATCATATTGGTGGTGTATGGAATTTATCGCTGAGACACCCAAATTGTTCATGTTGTAATAATATAATGACCGCGTCCGAGTACAGATATAATCAGGCACGCACATGGCAAGATTCGCTAAAACTCATCATAGATACGTACCAGGCAAAGATAAAAAAAATATCAGCGAAGATTAGTTATCATCGACGTAGTTGTTTATTCGGTATCAGCCGCTGTTGCCGGAGCCGGAATAATATTATCCGTGGTAACAATGATGGCGCCCGTCGCTGTTACAATTTGTGTTTGTGCAACTACGACGCTAGCAGGTGTTCTTAATATTATTGCGAAAAAAATATCCTCGTGCACAAATGAAAAATTATCCTCATATGTACTTAAATTGCACACGGCAACGACCGCGTACACAAAATTATCATCGCTGCTGTCAGAAAGTCTCAACGACGGGAATATATCTGATTTTGAGTTTTCCGCGATGATAAAAATTTACTCGCAAGCCGATATTAAAGCTACGAATATTAATAATGTCGGAGCTGCAACAGATTGTGACGAACACAACTCCCCATAGAACAATAATGATTTCGGCAAGCTCGACTAAGCCAGAATTTAGCATTAATTTTCCAACAGCAATTTTCGTCGACGAAATCGCGCTATCACATTTGCGAGTTTATTACAGTTGGCCCAATATCAGGTCAAAATCATTTGGCGGTTTATTATCAAATAATTCGCTCGTTTTTGCCAATAAAGATAAACTAGATGGTACTCCCGATTGGAACGTCGTTGGACTACCAACAGGTAGTTATGAGATCGAACAGATTAATGACGAATTATTTGTACAAGATAAAAAATATAACTGGAGATAGCGAACCCGGAATAAAAATATCTGTACACGAACCGACGTTAACTTCGACTATCGAGGTAAAATCACCATATGTCGTTGATATTTATGCTAGTTCAATCAGAACTGTACTAGGATGGCCTGAGATTGCGCGCCAGTACAACCAGCGCCACCAGAACCTAAAAAATCCGATTATTATGACCCAAATAATTTTCAAACAGACAATAGGATTAAAGCACTAAAATATAACGAATATTACGATAAAATGCAGATCAACGGACTTAATAATTGTATTGTCAGAAATAAAGACGATATATTATTTAATTATCGTTATTTTAATGTACCAAAATATAGCGATGACGGACTGAGTGTAACTATGCTTCATGGAGAACTATCTCTTGAATTAAGTGAAATTACTGAGTTCTTTAGAGAAATTAAACAATTTATTGAAGATGAAATACAGTTAATACGATAATATTTTCAAGAATGTATTTTTAACGTATCAAGTTCATGTAGGGAAATTTTACTTTCGTCATCGAAAATAAATTTTGTCGCAATATATATGAATTTGATTAACGAGAGAATAATTCAGACGATAATCAGCAATGAAACACCACAAAAACAAAAATTTTTAGACATATACGGGTTGACCGAAGCGACGCTGCCAAATTTTAAATTTCCCGGTTATGTTTCACCTGATGAATTAAGAAAATCCGTCACTGACATCATTGATGAATTATTTTCTCAACTAATCGCCTCGTGGAGAAGAACATTACCGCTTGCATCTGTACTTAGGCATGATAATAGTCAAGAAGGACTCGGAGGCATATTTCAACAGATATCGTAAATATAACAAACGTCGTCGCGGTTAATCTTCACTGTGACGTCGTCGAAAACAGTTATAGCGCGGATGCGTCTGTGTCAAATCAGGCTCAGCAGGGATTTATTCTTTACTCGTTCTCGCCAAAAGTATCACCGGGATATTTAATTATACAAGAACAGATTAATCCGATCTATCTGCGGTGTCATAATCGATTATTGTCAAGAATTAATTTCAGATTGACCGATCAGGAAGGAAATTTACTTGATCTATGAGGTGAAACGTTAAATATTAATTTATTAATAAAATCTTCAAGATACCTTACCGCCGTGAAAAAAATAACAAAAAAAAAAACAGATAAAAAAAGGTAAAAATTAACAAAAATAATATTTTTTAATTTTCAGGCAACAAATTACAATTTTTCGTTAGGTCAAACACCGAGCGGTTCTTGATTGATTTATCGATAAATTGTAAAACATGACGATTTTTTTCGAAAATTACCGGGAAAATCAGTAAAAATCGTATTAAAAATCTTATTTTTGAGCTAAATTTGCTGGGTTTTTTTACAATTTATCGATAAATCAATTTGAAAACCGCTCGGGGTTTGACCTAACGAAAAACTGTAATTTGACGACTTTTCCTTGACAAATCGACTAAAAATGACAAAAAAGCCCTTAAAAATTAAAAAAATATTACTTTTTTTTACAAATTTACAAATTTCATTTACCATTTACAAATTTTCATTTACTAATTTTCTTAACTCTCTCGCGCGAGTATTAACAATTTTTCTTGATTCGTACTCGTCAGACAACTCTGATCTGATTTTCTCGACGGTGCTTGATAATGTAACAAAATCCTTAATCTGTGATTCATTGACTGATGCTAACGACTGGTACATTGCCTGCTGAATTTTCCTTATATATTTATACTCAGCCGGCAGAACGTATCTACCTTCGTGTTTGTTTTGTACAAGCGTGTCAAAATCCGCGACGATTTTGTCAGTATGTAACTCGATTGAGAGTGATATTTTTTCTTTTTTAATTCTTCGACGGCGTCAATTATATTGTTGATATTTTCCTCGTTCATTATACTGAATATTATGTTTCTAAAAGTAAAAAAAAGGTATTTTTTAATGTTATTTATTCATCTAAAATCAGAAGAACGTAATAAAGTTCAATCCACTCATCAAACTTGTATGAAAATGCTGATTTAATTATTTTTTTCTGCAACATGTTGAACTGAGTGTGGATGAATATTAAAATATTTACCAGCAGCGCTTATGGACTGAAATACCATCTCCTCGCCAGTTTCTACGTTAACTGATTTAACTGCTTTGGCGCCGCTACGATGACGACGACCGGCATTACATCGTAAAGAATTTTCACTCGGAGTAACTGCTTGGAGGTTAGATAATTTATTATTTAATTTATCTCCATCAATATGATCAATTACAAGATTATCTTTGATTGGTCCGTTAAAACACTCGTATACAAATCGATGACAAGAATAACGTTTCTTTTCGTGATTTACAGTAAATCTGAGGTAACCAGCATTATCAATATTACCAACTGGATTTTTTTGTTTTGAAGCTTCTGACAACACCGTCGCACGATGCCTCGTGGTTATCGACTGTTGGATGCTTCATGAATACCGGATTCATATACTAAATATTATTTGTCTAAATCAAGGTTTGCTTGAAAATCTATTAAGATAATCTTCCTCGCATTTGATGGCATTATCACTAGTAATATTTTTTTGTCATAATGTCTCTTTAGTTCTCGATAGCGTTTGCCGCCGCATTTTATACATAAACGAGTTTTTCCTCGTAATCCAATGCTACATTTTATGCATCTAGTTGGTCCTGAACAACCCTTACGGATAGCTTGCATATGTTCGCCACAAAATTCATTTCTGCATGATTTATTGCAACAAGTCAACGAACCAACTAATATCCATCTGCATCGGTTCATTATTATTTAGATATTTGTCTAAAATATAATATGAAATTATTTGACCTTGACGAAGCTGAATATGATATACCCGACGCTGATAAAGCTAAGAAGGAGTTTTTTGATGATGGAGCGGTTCATACTTGGTCAACTTGGAAAACAAATTCCGTCGATAATACAATGACCGAAGAACGAGCAAAAAAAATAATTGATTATTTTCGAGTTAACCACGCTGACGAGAAATTTATATTTGGATTAAAATTTATCGCACAAATGTCCGACGAAGTTTGGGTTATTCGTGATAAACGCGATCCCATAATTGGAGGGAAAAAAATGTTATTTTAGCCGCGAGTAGTCGACCTGGATTATTAACCGGCGTAGATAAACCGTATTATGCTAGATCTTATCCGGTAACTGCGGTTGTTTATGGAATTTATCGGCTAAATAATAAACCAGATGTTAAAAATATGTCCTTGATGAAAGTGTCTTCGGTAATAAATTGTGTAGCTGAACGAATAATGGAATATTTAAAAAATACAAAACGCGGATCAGGTTTAACCTCGTTACGGTTAACAAAAATAAATACTTGGGCAAAATCTGTTGTTGATGGTGCATCGATAAATGACGTTGCTGCGTTATCAAGTAAACTAAAATTCCCAATAGTAGTAAAGACATTATCAGGATAAATTTTATACGAATCAGCTTATAAATCTCGGGGGGCGTCGATTGACATTGTTGATCATAATTCACATGCGTGGACATCCGCGGTAAGAATATTCCCACGAGATCGTGTTGTTAAATTCTATCCCGAGAATTCTGAAATGTTTGAATTTATTCACAAAATAAGTAAATCAGATCCAGTATCAGTGTGGTTATTTCGCAGCGAAGATAAATATGATCAGTTTGTGCGACCTAACGGTGACGTTTATAGGAATAAATTATTACACGATTCGATGAGTGAATTAGCAGAAAAATATTCAATAAATTCCGAGCAATTATTAACTAATTGTTTCACTGTTCCATCTGTTGCTGCTCACGCTGCTAGAGAAAAAAACTCATGGAAGCCAACTAGAGGTGAATTTCTCAAAGATATTCAGGATAGTTGTGTCGAATACGGACACGGCGGATTGTGGAACACTAAATATGACCACGATAATATGATATCTGTTGACATGGCCGCATGTTATCCTGGAAGTTTTTTGGGATACGGCGAGTGTGCAAATTATTTTGCTCAATTTGGGCATCCCTGCAGCGAAATGACTCTAGTGTCAATCAATGGTACTTTACCGGATTTTCCTTTAACCGGATTCGCTCGTGTGGTATCATTCGAATTTGCTGAAAATTTACATAAAATCTGCTACATTTGGTTTGGAAAACATTTTTCGTATCGACGTTGGGTTCATACGACGTTGTTAAAATATATGTTAGTTTCATCCATGTTAACGTCGTTGATAGTTAGTGAAGCAATTATTTCGTATAAAAAACAAACTAGCGTCTGGTTGCCAACTGATCACGACGAAAAAAACTGCAAAGGATTTAGGTAGAAAAATAATAGGTAAATTTACTCAAGGTGGCGCATATGATCATAAGCGACATCATTCTAGGTTAATCATGGATGATGCTGAATTAGATTTTATAATTGCGGATACAACATCGAGAGGTATATTTTATAACCAAGAAAGTATTTACCTCAACGACGAAACAAAATTAGGTACCGTAGTTAATTATCTTGACGGAGAATCACCACAATATACTCATTTAAGATCGTCGATGCTAGCATATGTAAGCATTAATCTACTTTCGATGATAAATAAATTTCCCGATCACGCAGTTAGAGTAGCAACTGATTCGTTCTACTTCATTGGTAAATACTCGTCGCTGTTGGAAAATTTGGTTGGCAATGGTGCATGGGGAACTTGGAGAATAAAAAATGAAGATATTCTTTGTTATTGTGAATCAGCTGACGTCGTTGACGATGAGGAATATCATCACGGTACAATACCAGAAATTTCTTCATCACCGTGTGTTTATGATCCAATTTCACGATATAAATTTGTGTACGTGAGATCACGGGCAACTAAATCCAATTGACGGTGAATCACCACATAACTGGCTAAAGAATTTTGTTGATTATTATGAAGAAGTTAATACCGATTATAGATCTCTTGATGTATCATTGACTGAGTTTAAGAAATTAATTCGATTGCAACCAAATAAAATTCAGTGTGACGTTATGAGAGAAATAATTAATGAAACATCGATGAAAAATTTCTTAAATTTATGGAGACCAGGTCATTTGGTAGTTGCAAGCAGAAAAATAGTTCGTGATAATCTTCAACGAGAATTTTTTCAACTACAATGTGAGAAATTTTCGTTATTACCGGTGCCGTTATGTTATCGACCAGCAGATACTCGACGACAAAATATTGACGTTGATGTACCGGGAAGAGGAAAAAAGAATTTGGTATTAAATGATATTGTCGCCGTTGATATTAATCTCGTCGAAGAGGCGTTAAATGCAGAAAAATCACCGTGGAAATTAGGATATGCTATGACAATTCACTCATCGCAGGGATTAACTATTTCATGGGAAAACAACAAAATAATCACTGCGCGATTTGTAATTGTATGATGTCATGGAAATTTCAGAAAAATGATCCCCGACAATTTACTGTCGACAGAAAAAATAATAATCTTGGTCATGCACGAGAAAATGTCACATTAGCGTGTTTAGAATGTAACAGACGTGTTATTTCAGTGATTTAGGCGGTAACTGAGTATCAGCGGAAATTATTTGTAATTCTTCGTGAGTAATTCCACGTTGAGGAGCCAACGAATCAAGAACATAAATTGCTGGCCTTCCCGATGACCTTGTCACGGTGGATATTTTATATGATGTTACGCTCCAAACTGGATCAGTTGCTCTTTTTCTGCCACCTTCAGCCTCACCTGGTGTATACAAATATCTCACAGTGATACTACCTAGCACGGGTTGTGTTGAAAAATTACGCCTTATTATTGGTATAATTGTTTTTGTAATAGCAATTGCTGGTCTCATTTTTATTGTTCGTGTTATTTCGTTATTAATCGCGCTAATTACGTCTGGTAATCTTTCTACCCACTCCTGAGATCTTTTGTCAGAAATAAATTCTCTCGCATATTGATATCCAAATAATCGCTCAGCTAATGTTCTATTAAATCGCTCATCAATTGCTTGATCTCGATGAATTCCAGTGTGACCGTGCCGTATATTAGTATTATCTTTTTTCATCAGCGATGAAACAGCACCTAAAAATTCTCTGCCGGGATCAACTTGAAGTAAATTTGGCCACGTTAGAACACGTTGATAAATTCTGGTAAATGCATCTGCAACCTCAGCAGCTGTTTTAGTTATTAGCGGCTCTGCTTCTTTGTATCTGCTAGCGATATCAATAACCGTCAACACATATTTGTAGATTTTACCGTCAACGGTGTCATGTGGAAGAAACATAATATCGGCCTGATGAACCTCATTAGGTACACTAACGTGAAAATGTGCGTGTTCAATTTTTTTTTAGGCGGAGGAAGATAAATTTGCCAAACAGCTTGTTTAGATAACCACGATGCTGCCACGGGAATTTTTACATGAGCAGCTTTTGCGAGCTTGCTAATTGCTGCTTTACCTCGCCAAAATCCTCATGGAGAATAATAAATCGATTCCATATTATTAATTACCACTCCGATACTTAATTTACTTTTCATCGCGCCCTTAATCAACCAACTAGCTAATCTTTCCCTGATAGATTTTCCTGGAATAGAATTTAACGCGTGAATTAAATTTACATCCGCGAGATGCCTTTGTTGTAAATCACCAATTCGGTAAGCAATATCATGAATATAACACGCATTATCGATAGCATTTACCGGATTTTCGTTTAATTTTGGTTTATCATTGCTGTCAAGTTTAATATCTAATCGAGTACCAGGACCACAATAATTATATCCGGGAAGATGTTTTTCTCCAGGATACTTTGCCCAAGGAGCACCAGGTATTCCAGCTAATTTTGCGGCGATATCACCACCGTGTTCCTTTTTTTTTTTAGATTGCTGTCCAGAAATAAATCTAAATTTTTTTCTGCAGCATCTTGCGCACTCACCTGTCATTGCTAATCTGTTATTGCGCGTCGTAACTTTAGTTAGGCCTATCGTTGAAGTGCGTGAACGACATTTTACACAATATAAATCCATAAATATTATTATATCATGAATGTAATTGATTTTTCAGCCACAAAAAACGAGAACAGGTTAAACATCACGCAGCGCTACCAAATTCCATTAGAATGATAATAATAGGACCATCAGGATCTGGTAAAACGCAGTTATTGTTAAATTTAATAATGCGGTGGCTAAAGTGAGATAAATTATATTTAGTTGCACCATCCGTCGACGATCAGCGATGTTATGAGGTACTAAAAGATTTTAACGAAAATGCATCCGCGATAAGCGATAACGTTATTGAATTTATCACAGATATCAATGATGCACCAGGCGTCGATGATCTTGACGGAGAAATTAATAATTTAGTTGTATACGACGACGGAATGTTAGACAAACAAGCAAATCCAGCGAGAATATTTTCTAGTGTAAGACATAAAAATACAGACGTTATTTATGTAACTCAGCGATATACACAAATACCAAAGGTAATTAGAGATAATTTTAACATTTTAGCGGTATTTAATGGTGTTGACACACACACGTTAAGGAATATTTATCAAACATGGTGTAACGGTGACATGGATATTGTTAAATTTAAAAATCTATTTAGTCGTGCTCAGTCAACTCCACACGGATTTATAACAATACATTTACATGATCCACGATCACGATATCGAGTTGGTCTCGACCAAATATTTTAAAATTTTCTTTACTAGGAGCAGCAGTGAGGGTGAGTACCTATGGGATGTCACATACGTCTTTTCGATCAAAAATAACATCCCGTAGCAGCTTTTAATTTTGAAAATAAAGATTTCTAAAAATTTCGTAGGAACCCTCAAATGTGGAAACAAACTTGGTCTGTTCACCCTCACTGCTGCTGACTGTTTATTTTGCATCGGCAATTTAGCAGTCAAATATTTTTTTAAAGCAGCTCATTCAACTGTGTGCAAACTTTAAATAGTTTATTTTATTGAGAAACAATAAAATTACGAACACTGCCAACAAGATTCCAAACAAAACTAGTATGAAATAGTATTCATGCAGTTCGAATTTTTGAACGGAAACGGCTGTGTGATCGTAGTCGAAAGATGTAAAATGTTTTAGCTATCGTTTAAAGCGCATCATTTTATTTGTCTTCTTTAATTTATATTGAATCATTTAATTGTATGCATATTACGGAAGGAAATAAAAAACGTGAAAACATCATCAGAACAGTAACATTATATATATATATATATATATATATATATATATATATATATATAGAGAGAGAGAGAGAGAGAGAGAGAGAGAGAGAGAGAGAGAGAGAGAGAGAGAGCAGAACTATGCTCTTCGTCTGGTTGTTTTCCCAAGATCACAGAAAGTATAAATGATAACAAATGAATAAAATAAATCATAGATCTAATATTTTTAAATTTACAAAGAAGGTATTTTTACATATTATCATATATATTCATATAGTTTTATCAGGATTGGAAATGGATGTGTTAATGGCTATTTTTTACCATTGTTATGGTCGATCAAGAGAGCAAATTTTTTGCTGTCATTCCCAATATAATAATGGGACATCCTCGGATAGAAAGAAAGAGAGAGAAACGATGCTAGCCTCTTTAAAGCGGCGGTGTCACTCTAGCAATGTAGGTGTTACATTGCTAATATGTGCGAAAAGTTACTTGGATTCGAACTGGAAATAGGAAGTCATAATCTAAAGTCTGCATATAGCAATTCTTTATTCAAATTAAACATCACTCGGTATAGAAAAAAAATGACACAAATCATTTAAAATATATAATAAAAATGTTATATTTGATTAGAGCTAACCAACTTCACACAATTCTATAATTTCTATATTTTGGAATTAAAAGCCGAATAAATTACCAGCAATGCAAAACTTCATAAGTAATACACATTTTTTATCAAAGCATTTCATCGAATGTTCGTATTAAAGAAAAACCTAAATTATTACTTTTTGCAATTTAAAAGTATTTTGTTTCTAAATAAATTATTTTGTATCATCAAGTTGGTAGCAAGCCATTTTTACAAAAACCAATCTTAATATTATAAATTAACACATATTCAAAATAAAGGAATATTCAACCTAGTGATAAGAGTGCTCGCCCTCTTGCTTACATCTCAAAATCCTCTTCAGGCTAAGTACTATGGTCCTTATACAGTTGAAAAGAAAGTAAGTGAGAAATTGTTTCATTAACACTCCTGGGAGATGAACAAAAAAAACGGCTTTGCCATATAAATATGTTAAATGAGTATGTTTATAGCGATAGCCCTATTAATCATAGTCAGTTTAGCTGTACTTGCTCCACATTGCGAGGATTTAAACGATGGAATGCAATCAGACTGTAACCAATCTTTGGAATTCAGAAATATTAAATATGGTAATCTGGACCAGAAACTTTCACATCTTCAGCCACAAGAAAAGAGTAATCTAAAACAGCTATTATTATTTGAATATGAGCACTTATTTCCAGATGTTCCAACATGAAGAAATAAAATATATCATGATGTTGAAATTATAGATTCCACACCTATGCAACAGCACCTGTACATCATGAATCCTCTTAAACAGGAATGTTTGAAAAAAGAAATTCAGCATTTGCTAGAGGATGATTTCATTGGACGATGTAAAAGTGACTGGAGTTCACCATGTATTCTTGTGCCGAAATCAGACTATAAAAATGTGAACAGTGTGATGAAAACATTCATTTCCATTGCCAAGAATCGATGACTTTATTGACAAAACAGAAAATGCAAAATATTTTACCAAATTCACCTTTGGAAATGATTCTGGCAAATTCCACACCCTGAAGGACAAAGGAAATTTCTGCATTCATAACTCCACATGGACTTTATCAATATAAAGTGATGCGGTTTTGAATGAAAGGTTCGCCTTCTACTTTCCAATGTTTAATGAACAGGATTACATCTGGTCGAGATAATTGTAATGCTTACACTGATGATGTAATCATTTACGACACCTGGAAAAGTCACATGGAAACAATTCAGAAATTCTTTGATAGACTCGGTGATGCAAATTTGATAAGAAAAAGTGAATTTTACCAAGCTTCTGTTACATTTCTAGGACATATCATGGGGCAAGGTCAAGTTTTTGGGTACAGCTGTATATTACAAAAAATTTTGCACCAATTTTCCCACAATTGCCGAATCCTTGACCAATTCGTTGAAAACCACAAAAACCAAGTTTCATTGGGTTTAAAAATTTCAGGAGGCCTTTGATGAGCTAAAGGCCATACTGAAGAGTGCACCAGTTCTTCCAATTTTCAATCATTTAAAATATCTCTTAGTGCAAGTGATGATGGGGTTAGTGGAGTGTAGATTCAAGAAGACAAAAATGGATCATCCAGTGTGCTATTTTTCTATAAAAAAAATTAAATAAGCACCAGAAAAATTATTCCACAATTGAGAAGGAATGTTTGGATTCAATATTGGCTTTGCAACTTTGAAGTGTATATTAGTTCAGCTTCTTCAATTGTTGTATTCAGTTAGCACAATCCCTTACTGTCAATAGCAAGATAAAACACAAAAAAAAAAACAGAGACTGTTAAAGTATTGTTAGATGTTGCAGGAATACGGTACTAACATCAGGCACCTGAACGGAAAAGGTAATATAACTGCAGATGCACTTTCAAATGTATAAAAGTATTATATACTTCATGTATATCTTCTGTCATTCATAAGACTTCATCTTGTGTAATTTTTAATATGTATATTTATTTGACTAATGTTTAAAAGGAAGCTTTCTTATATAAATATTTTTATTCTTTATGAGGGGAGGTGTTATGTGTATTTAACTTGTTTGTTGTTTTTAAAAAGTAATCTTGTTTTATATATCTGTATTTTATACTTTTTCGTTGTCCAAAATCAAATTATTGGTGTACCTGAACAGAGACATTTATTTTTGAAACATCATAGCTAATATTTATTATAGTATATATTAAATATTCAGATTATTATTAGCTGTAAATGGCACAGCTCCTGTGGCCTAGTGGTAAGAGCTTCCACCTTGGATGCTTGTTCGAACCCCAACAGAATCATCCCAAAGACTTACAAAAATGGTATGAACAGCTGCCTCACTAGGTGCTCAGCATTTAGAGGTTAGTGTTAGGACTGGGTAGCCTGGTGTCAGGATAATGTCACTGGGTGGGACAGGATTCTACAAGTCTGCAGCATGATGCCCCGGTGCTAGACATCACTAGAAACTTCCACACTACAGAAATTTTAACAATATGACTGAAAAATTGTTAAGGCTATGTTAAAAATCCAAATCACACATATTCACTGTAAACATGTTTACTTCAGTTTGAGGTAAAGATAGTCTTGATTCTGACCTTAGAAACTTCCACAAAGGAAATTTGCTATTAAGTTGATTATTTCCAGAAAATTGTAATTGCAACATAGGTCAAGTAGAGGGGTATATAATCTTGTTTACATTAGAATTATTTATTCTTGTCTTAACATCCAAAGCAGAATCAAGTCTTACTTTTGTGTTCAGTTTTTAAATTGGGTGGATTAATTTATTTATATTATTTTTTGCTGGAATTAAAAAGTGCTCAATAACAGTCTTGAACTAAAACATTAATTTGGAATAATAGTGAATTCAGACAAGGTCATTTTGGATTATATTATTGTGATACATCAAAAGACTATTAACACATCAACATATACAGACTATTAGCAAATTCAAGACTACAGGGCATATCAACACATTAAAGATCAGAATTTATTTGGAATACCATTGGAATTCAATTGGAACTTTATTCATTTGGACTTTTGATAGAACTCTGAAGACTATTTTGGATTTAAGTCATAATACTTTGAGTTCTTTTTAAATTTTCACTTTGTATTCTCAGGAAATATATATTATTTATTGAGTTTTACAAAACTTGCTGGTTTTTGCTCTTTTCTGTTATTTAGTTTTAGACCATGGAGTCACAACGGGCGTCATTGTAATGTATTCATTTATATGAATGTTACTGATATCTGTATCTGTTGATGGACTAAATTTACTTAGTGACTAGTCGTTTATCCTCTCTTCGCTGTTTTTTAACAGTATGTCATTATTTCTTCTTCATTATTCTTGAATTCATAATTTGGCGATGGATTGTTTTCATTATGTCAAAGGCAGTAATAGCCAAACATTTAAAGCACTTTAGCTTCATCAAGTCTGTAAAGCAATATTAAAGAATGTATGCTGAAGTGTGAACTGCAATAGCAGTAACTTTACTATGCTTTGGTATAGCTATTGAAGTGTGAACAGCAAAGCCATGCCATTATAGCAGTAACTTTACTATGCCTTGGTATAGCTACTGAAGTGTGAACAGCAAAGCCATGCCATTATAGCAGTAACTTTGCTATGCTTCTGTATACCTACTGAATTCTGTTTCATATCTATATACAATCTTCACTGAGAAGAGGCTTGCAGCAACAATCATGGAGTATGTTATTATTGCATCCTTAATTCTGATATCTATTGATCCTCAACTTGCAGTTTCATTTTTTACTTCAATTAAATGTTTCCTCAGTCTTGTTGTCCTACCTGATGTACACATACACACCTAACGAGAAAGTGATAATTAAACTGATACTCTGTCTATCAATCTGTTGGTCTCTCCAAAATATTTTCCTGGCCAAATATGTCTGATATATCATTGGAAAAAGTGACATAAAAGTTTGTCTCATTTTTTTCTCCTCTTTCATTAAATCATAATCACTATTCATAACTAAACATTTCAAGCAAACAATGATACAATTTTGAAAAAGGTGGTCAAGAACATTTAGAAGGCAACAAAAATGCTGGACATATTCATTCAGCCATTTTTTAAAGTTATCAATATAACAATTATTATACTTAATATTCTGGTGCAATTTATAGTCATGTGACTGAAAAATCACTTACCACAGTCTAATCAAACGATACAAGTAAAATCATAAAAGTTCATTTTCTAAAAAATCATTTTCATCACAAAGTTGCTAAACACATAATTTCTCCCCAACTACATACACCGGTGTGCATTTCTTTTATCTGTCAATTAGAACAACTGTTTTTTCAACATGAAGATGCTGACCTCCATTATTGTACTAACAGATTGCAGTCAAATGTTGTCTTATGGCACCAAGGATGTTACACACATTTGATGTGCCAGAATTCAGCTATGGGTAAAGTACTATGTAAAATCACATTTTTTCATCTCCGTCTTGCAAGAAGAAAAAATATTTTTCAACTCAAGGAGCTCATATAATACAAGTTATATATATGCCGAACTTAACTTTTAAATCAACTGGTAAATTCCAGTAATAGTGCATAAGTTCTGTGGTCATCAATGACAATACTAAATAATATGATCACCATTCTCTGCTTCGTGACAGAATCTTATTGCCATACAAACATCAAATTCAAGCTGAACTGTCTACAGAGCACCTGAAAAGACTTGCACTCTGAATCATGTTTTAAAATGGGAGCTATTGAGTACCATTGTACATGCCAAGTTATCATGTGCAATAATTATATTTTATACAAATTAAAAAGGATTTTGTATATTTTAGTGTGAGATCTTCAAGTTGTCTAATAGCTTTATTTTTGCCATATGACTTTGAAGATGATACAATTTCAAATAAGATTTGCATGAAGAAAACAATTATAAAAACAATCACCATATTCCACCCGTGACCATGCAATTAGTAAATTCAAATGACACTGTTCAAAGTCATCATGTGGATCAAAATTTATATTTGACATACATCAAATTCCATTGATCACTTAAGGACTGATAGAGAGCACACACACAGGTTCCAGTTTGTATCAGCTTCAGACAGCTACAAATGTGGAAAGTGGAAAAAGAAGTGTAAAGAATAATAATAATATAGCATAAACAAAATTAATGGAGTCAAATGTTACTAATTTTTATTTGATTGAAACAATCAGTCCACATTAGCCAATACTGAATATTAACAACTCTCTCAACAATCTCAAAGAAATTAATTACATGTAACTAGCTACAAGGAATAAGAGTGGATACTTCAAAATGGCACCATATAATGTAAGTGAATGTAGATAAAGAATGATTTTCATGACATCTACTATTGACAAAATATGATAAGGTACCGTACTAGCGTTATAAACACCTAGTTTGCTTCCTTAAATACAAAATATTACTTACACCAACTGCTTGCCTGTTAACTTTTATGTAAAACAAATTTGTATACTAAATAAAAATACTGGAACCTTCATTTCAATGACATCTCCAATGATAAGGGTGGAAAGGATTCTTGTCCTTAAAAGGTGGTTGACATAAAATATTGAGCAGTGACCTTGACCTTGAAGATAGCAATCACAATATGGTTACTACACATCTTCTAATGATGACGCTCTAGTATAATACATTTCATCCCTTCATCTAAATAATCTTTCAAGTTATAGAGTCGAAGAGAAAGTATGATGGAAAATGTAAAATACTGAGTTCTTGACCATGATGATAGGACGCCCAATATGGTATGCAAGAAGCCTCGTAATGACAACATACAAGTATACCAATATTTTTACCTTAATCACAAACATCTTTAAGGAGTGGATGAGAAAGCGTGATGGAAATAATGACCCTAAATGTAGCATCTGACACACCTTCTACTGTTGATGTTGTGTAAATATACCAAATTGCATCCAATAATCTCTAACATTATTGAGCTGAAGGAAAAGTATGGTCCAATGGACGAACAGAAGCAGAGAGAAGGAAGGGGACCAAAAAAGTTCTGTAAAGACATGCCAGAGAATTTACATTCAATCTTCAGACCTACAAATGGATGGAATGATATCAAAAGTTATCTTGTAACGCAAGTACCATTATCACTTATCAAATATCATGATGCAAAATGTTAAAATACAAATCATAATTAAATATTTATAGCTAATGAACCTTCAAGCACTTAATACTTAATGAGAAGCAAATGAGGTCAGACAGGGTAGGAAATGATTCCTGACTGGATTTACTGAAAATGAATTCAGACTATCTTCAAATGAATTCAGACTATCTTCAAATTCAGACTATCTTCAAATGAATTCAGATGCATTTGTGACTTTAATGACCCATTTTCCTCCTTCCCGATGTCTCCTGCCAGTTTACTACTGTTCACTGATGAATTTAGAAAAAAATTAAAACCAGAGAAAAATGGAATAAATGAATAATAACTAATTCTATAACAAGACATAAATATTATACTTTAATTTTTAATTTGACTTTTGATATGTTTAAGATTAACAACAGTTCATAAGAGATATGAAATATAGGTTACATTAAACCCTTTTAAATAATACATCAACTGACACTTCCACCAATTGATCCAGGTACATTCTCACTTGCATAGGAAAATCATTAATGCACACAAACTAACTGTAATGACTTAGAATTCAAAGAAGAAAATAAGCTTGTTCAAGTCAATACTATTTTTTTGAGTGAACTAAACACAAAGTTACCATATGTTCTCAATATTTCAGCACAAGAATAACACATCATTAGCACTATATATGTTGTGGGACACAAAGAAATTGTCATAAATTCAGGAAACATTTCTAATGATAACTATTTACTACACGTATAAATATGTGACTAACAAACATAAATAAATAGATAATAAATTAAACTAAAAACATGTTCTAATGTTTAAATATCTCAAATATGATTGCACACATTAACATATTTTTTAAAACATGTTCAATTCCACAATAAACTATGCATCCAACACTGAAAATACATTTCATTCTCAAAACCAACAACTTCCAATCACTCGAGTTTATACATGGTCATAGGTATCTGACTATAGAGACATACATTAAAAGCAAATTCAACAAAACTCTTTCCGTCCATAAGACATGTTAGTACAACTGAAACAAATATCCAAACACTTGAATAAGAACAGTTTTGGGTGAACATGGAAATAGAAAATAGGTAATCAAATAGTTGTTTACCCAGTTGGTTTGGTAACATTTTTATAAATAAAAAATCTAAGAAGGTGAAATGTAAACTATGCAATGCAAATTTAGTTTACAATGGAACAGCTTCAAACCTACTATATTTGTTGAAATTCAAATCCCAACTCACGTTCTTCACATCACTGCTAGTTACATTTGTGATATTCTTGAGAGGATAATGTATAACAAGTTTACGAAGAACAAAGTATTAACTATAGGTCATATCAAAAGTCAACAAAGCCAAAATAAATCCATCGACCAGAGCTCTAAAATGTTTTAACACTTTTGTTGGACTCCCTGTACTCCCCCTCCATCTTACCATAGAAAGTTAACTCCAATATATTGTAACATTTGGTGTCTTGAATTAATCCATTATGCAGCTTTTGTTTTAAAAGTGCTTTAAATCTGTCACAATCATTTTCTTGAAAGCCTCTAAAGTTAGTAATGCAGATTTCAGCTTACATATCAGCAAGATGTTGAACAGAATCATTTAAGTTGTAGAGGTAGCGAGTTTACTTTGTACTCTCAATGTTGCTGTTCATTAGTACAAATCCAAAATTATCAACATGTATTCCAGTTGGTGCAGGAATTATTTCGCCTTTTTCTTCTTGTGTCTTTTTTGATAATGACAACCATTTCTTGCTAATCACTCTTTTCTCATGAAAGCAAATGATCTACTCCCAGACTTGGCTGAGGCAGGGAACTAATTACTATGTACCTGGCCCTGGTATTGCTTGCATCACACTATTTACAGAACCTACAATGTCATTCCACACCTATTGCAGTCTACAGCTTGTGTAAAAAGTTGAGACAATAACAATGTAAAGGTTTCATTGGCACCCATTATTTATCAAGTATGAATGTGTGTTTAGTATGGCTTAACAGAATAACTGTATGCTGATTCAGGCAAAAAGTTAGCCCTGTCAGTGAAAACAAATCACTTCCCTGAGAAATTTTTCATATAGTGCCTGCTTTAATGGGACAGTTAATGAAGTTTCAGTCATTTTCCATATATCTTCAGCCCTAAAAAAAAAAAAAAAAAACAGTTCCATTTGTACTGAGTTTGAAGATAAACTGGGAAAATAACACTTAACATTGATTTAAGTTTTCATGTGAATCATGAAATTGTTTACTCAAGACCCTACGCTGTCATTTAATTGATTTAGGTGACTTAGTTCAGTTACAATGTGGTCTGACTTGGAGTGGTAGGTGGGTGTCAATAAATACCAAATGAGACAAAGGAAAAAGGATGGATTTGACATCAATAAATACTCAAACCCTATTTGGGCCCCGAGTGGCCGAGTGGTCTAAAGTGCTCTCCATTACGGATCACTGCCATCTCACCTCTGTCTGCGTCGGTTCGAGTCTCGAATTCAGCCAATGTGGGTATGTGAGAAAGCTTGCCATTAGCTTTTCGTGGGTCGGTGGTTCTTCCCGGGGTTTTCCCCCGTGTTCTTCCTCCACCATTAATACTGGCCGCCATGTATAGCCTAACGTGTATTGAAAAATGGTGTTAAACCCCACAACAACAACAACAATCAAACCCTATTCTGACTAATTCAACAAAAAAAAAGAACAGCAAAATTAAACATTTGTTTCAGCTCTACACCTGTCTAGAAATTGGTGTTTAATGTAAACAAAAATCCACTCACCAACAGATGAGTAGCTGGATAATATACAGACTAGTAAAGAGGAAAGTACCAGATTCCTACATGTCTGCAAATTACCTGTCAGTCACAGTGACTTATTTTTGGGATGGCTGATTTACTCTCGGAACTGCATCCACAAACTAATTTTTATAAGTGTATGTTAAATAGGGTTCAAGATATTTAGTGAACAGATGACTAAAAATGCAAAAGTCACAAAGGCATGAAAATTAGTTAGTGTCCTAGTTTTGGTATCGCTGAGTTATCTCATTGAGATACCTATACATATACAAGATTCATGAGTGCCGGTAAAATAGGGTCCAAGCTGTTGATTGTGTAACAAATGCATACACAAACACAAGTCACTTTAGTCAGAATAAACTAGTTTTTACACAAGATTACAAAACTTGATATGCGATCACACAGACTATGATATTGTGAATGTAATGAACAGATGGCCCAAAATAATTTTTAAAAAAGTCACTAATATGGGAATATATGGTTAGAATGAGTGTTCATTTGGAAGAGTTAATCTTGTTCAGATGTATTCACATACCAAATTTGTTTAGGCTGGGAAGATAGATTCCTATAAATTGAGGCTGTAACAGAATAATTGCTCAAAAGTTTAAAGTTACTAGTTTGAAAAACAGATTACATTAAACTAGTTTTTATATGGTTAAGTTACCTTTGTAACATGCAAAAACATACCAATTTTCCTATGTTGGCAAAATAGGGTCCAAATATAAAGTATACAGAAAAAGGAAAACTGAAATACAAAAGTCACTAAAGTGTGAAAATTTAGTCACACTGATTTGATTTTGATATAGCTCAGTTGCTTCTACTATAGTGCCCCCATACAAATGTGCATGAATGCTGACAAAGTAGGGTCCAAGATATTGTGTTTAATGAATGAACAGCTGAAAATATAAAAAGTCATTCAAGTATGAAAATTGGGTCAAGCTGGCCAAGTTTTTATATTGTTGAGATACTTTTCGTATGTGTGTGTGTGTGTGTGTGTGATATTTGGAATTTTAACATAGCTTTAACAATTTTTCAGTCATATCGCTATGATGTCTGCAGTGTGGCAGTTTAGGGATGTTTAGCACTGGGGCATCATGCCGCAGACATGTAGCAGGATGTCCCACCCAGTTACATTATATTGACAAAAGGCCGACCAGTCCTAACACTAACCTCTTAATGCTGAACACCAAGCGAGGCAGCTTTTAGTACCATTTATGTAAGTCTTTGGTATGACTCGGCCAGGGATCGAATCCACGACTTCCCACATTTGACAAGGACGCTCTAACCACTAAGCCACCAGAGCAGTCGATACTTTTTTTGAGTTGAATCCACATACCGATTTTCATGAAAGTATGTTAAATATGGGTCTTATATATTAGGAGCCATAATAAATGAATGTTCAAGCTGAATATAGAAAGTGTTTCTCATTCCTAAAAATTAGATCACAATGACCTAGTTTTCAAACTGATGAGTGTGCAATCCATGACATGACTCTACATATCAATTTTCAATGATGCTGATGATAGAGGGTTAAAAATATTGAGGGTGTGATGAACGAGCAGCTGAAAATAAGTCATAAAGCATGAATATTATGTCACATTGACCTAGTTTTTGTATGGTTGTGTTACTTAATGTCCAGCTGTATCTACACAGCAATTTTTATAAATGTATGTAAAATAATGTCCCAGATAATGAAAATGTAATGAACAAATGGCTGTAAAGTTAATCTTGGGTGCAAATCAGGTCAGACTGACCTGGTCTTGGTACAATTAATTTCTTCAAGAAGTACTGACATGCCAATTTGTATGTGAAAGTGAAAGAGACTGAGGATAAAATGAACAGCTAAAATAAAAATGTTGCTCAAGTTAGGTCATTCTGACCTTGTTTCAGTATGATTGAGCTAATGTCCTTGAGATTAGCCTAATTTTCAGGAATGTTGGTGAAATTGGGTCTAATATATTATATGTTAATCATTCATGTATGAAAATTAGACCACACAAGCCTAATTTAGCACTGTTGCATTACTTTTGTCCAAATGTATCAACATACCAATTTGCATAAGTGGAATAGGGTCCGAGGTATTGAGCATACAACAATACAAGTCACTTAGGCATGTAAATTAGGTCACAGTGATCTAGTCACTCTTTTAAGATGCATCCAAATAATAATGTTTAAATGTGTAGGTAAAATAGGGTCAGAGATGGGGGGGAGAGCAAAAAATGTTGTGAGGGTAATAAATGATCAAATGAGCACCTGAATGAATGGGGATAAAAAAATATAAAAAATAATGAAATTATAGTGACCTAATTCTGGCACAGCCCATGTGACCAAATATTTCTTTCATATTAAATGCCATGATGTATCATAAACCAATGTCTGAATAAATAGTACTGCAACTGTATTATGGTACATTTTTATCTTAAGATTATAAATTTCACAGGTCTGCTTGTTCATTAAATAACAATGGATACAAAGTGTTAGATGCATCTGACAAACATATAGTCATATAGTCCTGAACATGCTATGATACAAAAGTCAAGATACTGTAACAATCACGGAGTACATTTATCATAAAGCACTATATATTCAAATTAGTCACTGGCTATCTGAACTAAAATGAAAATCAAAAGGCTATGGGACTGAATCATGAACTTCAATGTATACTTTTAATGATCTAATACACCACAACAATTTAAAGACCTATACAATTATACAAAATTATCAATGAATCCACATATAACTCTTAATTCAAACTAGACATTTTCCATACAAACTATGAGTGTACAACTGCAATTCAAACACACATGTACATACACAATGAATCATGAATTTTTTGCATGAAAGTTCACAGCTATAAACATGTAACAAATGTTTTATAAGTAAATGAATTTGGTTTTGTGATATGACTAATAAAGATGTGTTACATGTCTGGGCAAATTCATTTTTTAAAGATACTGTTTGGAATAAGAATGAAACATAATAACTAAACTTCAAGCAAATAGTCAAGTACAAGTACCCTACTAAAAAAGTCTGAATCCTAAATCCACCATTATAAAACTTTTCTTGACTTCAATTCTTACTTGAAAATATTCAGATTGATCAATACACTGCATTTGTATAATTTATATTTTGAAGTAACACTTACCATATGTACTTGTTTATAAGTCAGGTCCCATTACAAACAACACAGACTCTTATCTACTGAGTAATGCATTGACAGATCACTTTGACCAAACTTATAATGAAGTATATACAGCATTACTCAAACCATGGAGTAAGTTTTATGACAGAGGGTCCAGATCTATTTGCAGGACAGACAAAAATATCAAGGTATATTCTCTTTTCCCAAAATCATATGTAAATGGAACAACTATGACCCTGATCTGTCATTGTGTTATGGGACAACCAGTCTGGGTCTACATTATTCACATTTAGGTACATGGCTAAATACAGTATAGTACATACTTGCATATAAATCAGACCAAATTGCAAACAGCATAGATCCAGATCTGCTAGCACATAATACACCAGCAGATCAATGTTGTGTTCTACTGATTATCTAAACAATCTGCATATATCCAGATCTGCAAGTGCATTGCGTGACAGCAGATTTGGGTCTATGAAGTTTGCAGTTGGATCCAACTTATAAGCAGGTATATATGGTACTCATCCCAATTTGAAACTCCGCTTCATGTCTTCATTACAATGAACATGTTGAGCGAGAATATCAAACACAATCATATGCATAAACAAGGCTGCAATGTTTACCAAAATGTCCAAATATGTACATGGTATATAATAACCCAAATGATGTTGTTAAATCAAAATGGTTCAAAACTCAGCCCTTCCATCAACCTCCATGTTACTCTTACAGCTGACGGCTATTTATATGTAAACCATTGACAAAGTACAAGCCAAACCTTCCACAACTTTCAATGATTTCATTTACTGCAAATAATATAACAGCAGAAATCAGTTTTCAAAACATGTCTTTGATGAATGTATCTGACAATTTAAATAAAGCATCTAAGGACTGTAATATTATTTCATGAATCCTTGTACTGAAAAAAAATCAAGTACGCAACTGGATGAACATCATGGTCATATGCATGAGATGCCTCTGTAGGATTTACCATGACTACAGAAAACTACAGTGGCTTGCAGACTTAAAATGTTGTTTCTTTCAAAAAAACTTGACTCATTAACAGCTCTGTTAGCAAACATGCTTTTCAAAGGTTAATAATGTTGCTTAAGAATACTGTGGGCAAGAAACTGATGCGTAACATGTGTTACAACTAATTCTCAACAAATCTGGCTTTTTCCAAGTTATGTCACATTCATTATGAATATATTACTTCAGTAGAATAGTTAGCTCCTGTGTCATTGACAGTTGCATGCATGTTCATTTATATCGTTACTAATTCTGTAAACTTTTACAGGCAGTAAAGTACACTAAACCATTTGCACATGTAAACATTGCAGCCTTCATTAGCAGTATAATGTAAAATGACATGCCATGATGGGTCAGGATTAACACTTGATTGTGGATCTATGCAGCTGGCACTGTAATCAAAGTTCCAGAAAATCCTTCAAGAGGGTCTGTCGCCTTTTCTCTGCTATATCCATTTGATTTTCAAGGTCCTGTTTATAGAAATATAAAGACATGTGAGTTTAACATCAGACCAGAAAGCTTGGGAAAAAAAGTAGTGTTCAAACTAAAATCTGAAAAGACAAGGTGCCAATCCCACAAAATGGGCACAGAGCATGTGAAATTCTCAGCTGTACAAGGGCACCTGCCATGATTTCATGTCAATGAACAGAAGACAATACATATTCAGATATACAATTTTATCAACTGAAAAATATACCAAATAGCCATTTTAAACTAGCTTTACATAATTTAGCTATCAAACATAACAAGAACCTTATTTACAACTGCTAGATATTAAGATTGTGACTAATTCATATAATGCATCAAGAGTAAGCAACAGTTAACATCACCTGGGGTTATATCTAATTCCTAAATATTTACAAGTGCTCTGATATGGGTTTCTGTGGAGTATCTTGAGACTTTCCCCAAATCTGTTCCAATTCAGACTTTACTTGAACTATAGAGATGATTTTTTAGGATCAAGTCACCAGTTTGTACAAAATAAGTTGATTTCCAAATTCCTCTATTGTGACCTGCTTTGAACAAATTCTGACCCCAGGTGCACATCACTTATTATTGGCTGACTTATCTACCCCTCAATTGTAAATTCTGTTTATAAAATGGTACAAAGAAAACATGCCAATCCAGAAGGAGCAAGATATCAGGAAAAAAAACAAGTACACATTTAACTTTACTATTCAAAATGACTTTGGTTTACAAAAGTAAAAACTGATAACATGAGAAAAAATATTAGCATAAAATGTCTTATTGCCCACACTGTTTGCAGAATGTAAACCTTTCTTATCAGCACTTACAATTGACTTTTTTCTTGATTTTTTATTAAAGTCAAGGGTATGTTCCCCAAACTATTATTTGCTACACAGAGATGGATATATCTATGTTTCAGGTTCAATAACAGCTGAATCAAAAGTTTGCCAACAAATTCAAGGTAACAATACCAGCATTTTTAAAAACATTTGTTCTGTGAAAAAAGTAGGCCATGAGAGATGCTGGGGAAAGTAGGCTATGAGAAATGCTGGGGAAAAGAGATGCTGGGGAAAAGAGTCACGGTAAACATAGGAACAACTGATTATAAACACATCTACAAGGAATAAACATCACTAAATGTTGTTGTTCTAGGGTTTAATGCCATTTTCCAGCACAAGATAGGCTATACATGGCGGCCAGTATAACTGGTGGAGGAAGAACCCTGGAAAACCCAAGAAAGAACCACCGACCCACGAGAAGCTACTGGCAGGCTTTCCCACGTACCCACGCTAGCCGAGCCTTGGACTTGAACCCACGCAGACAGAGGTGAGATGGCAGTGATCCGTAACGGTGAGCGCTTTAGACCACTCGGCCACTCAGGGCCCCATCACTGAATGTAAACATAGCACCTGCAGAATATTGTCAATAATCATTCAAGCATGAAAAGTTGATCCAAGAAGAAAAAATATGTTAGTGTAGTACATATCCAGATAATTTCACCCATATCTGTATGTTTCTTCATTCCGCTAAGTGTAAGCCATCAACAAAGTTTGGTCAAGAACTCACTCTAGAGCAAAGGTTATTATTTAAAAACTGTTTTTCTTTGAGCAGCAGTGACAATGACCTTAGACCTTTTGATGCCTAATCAAATGGTCTCTCCCATATCACAAGTGCAAAACCTCCAAAATTTGATCAATTTAATAAATTATTAAATAACTAAAAACTTTCAGCATACACAATTTTTCTTCTTTCAGTCAAAGTGATCTTGATGTGTGATGTTTAGACCATAAAACTGTTGTCTTCTTCCTTTCTGCAAACACATGCAACATAAAACGTTTAGTCCAGATCTGCAACACAGAACTAATGTTGTTGTGCAGACACCATTATTCTTCTTTCAGTCAGTGGCCCTGACCTTTGAACCGCTGACACCAAATCAATAAGTTTCTTACTTAATCGATGTACAAGCCATCCACAATGTTTGGTCCATGTCTGTGACATGGAAGTAATGTTTTTTCTTTTCTTCTATCAGCCACAGTGGTCTTGACCTCTGACATATTGACCACAAAATTGACAAGATTCTTCCTTATCCCATGTGCAAGCCATCTACCAATTTTATTAACTACAAATGGTGGAGACCTTGAGAATTTAGTGAAAAACATGTTTCTTCTCTAAGTCATAGTGATCTTGACCTTTGACATTTCGACACACAAAACTGAAAGGGTTCTTCCTTACCCCAAGTGAAAGCATGCACAAAGTTTGATAATGGTTGATGACTAGATACTTTAGCTATCTTAGCAAAGATGAAATTGATAACAGACAGATGGACATAAGAATGACTAGATGCGTGCTGGAAAACACCATAACATTATATGGTTCTCGTATAAAAACGGCAAACTTATCAATATAAAAGTCTTGCAGTTAATACTAAAAAAAAGCATCTGTTGATTTCATATTCGTTTTAATTTATTATAGCTACTGGGTTTGATATACATTTTTGTATATGGTTCCATCCACAGGCTGAAACCACATTTGTAGACATGGATATAATTTTCAATAATGATATCCACAAATATGAAAAGAAAATAATTCTAGAAAACCCAACGTTTCCATAACAGTTGCAAAATCTAGCATTCAATATATCAAAATCAGCATAATTCTATTTTTACAGAGAAATGTGTTAAATATTTTACAACACCAGTGACTAAAATCCACATCAAATTCTAATTCCGGTCATCTATTACAAAAATTTAAGAAAGAATCTATGAAATTCTTCTATCACGAAGAATATCAATGTTCTCACAAGAAAATATATAAAAAAATTCTTTCATACTGAAACAACAGATGAAATGCTATTATATGAATCAAAAGTCACAAAACTTAGGATTATTCCTACAAAGACTGATCCATCTGCCTACTATGATGTTTCCCCCAAGATCATGGACACAATAACCAGTGCAGACAACTCAGCTGCAATTTCTTTTCAGTTAAAAATGGCAGTTAAGTTACATTATTAGTACTGATAACCTACAGCTTATCCCAAGTTCCATTTAGAGCACAAAATATCTCTTGTTCAAAAACTCACATTATATTGTGAGGCCAAGGAGACTTTGATCAACATAAAACAGTCTTGTTTCACTAGATATTTACTGACTTGCAACTTCAGCCTTATGTTTTAGGAAACCAAAATAATGCTTTCACTTTTCTCTACATCTACACTATGCTGACAGACAGATTTCGTTGGGCATTTACATGTTTCAAACACTACATATATTTAAAATTTTGTTTACATTACGGGTTACGTAAAAGATTTTGTCTAAATTTAAGTTTTACTTTTAGAGAAGTATAATTTGACAAAATCTCCATGCAAGCCTGAGCAAATTCTGACCCATTAATTTAAATTGCATCCATGGCCATGCAATTATTGTAATTTCCTAGCTATGCTCCTTCATATTTTTTTTAGTTCAAAACTGAGCAATATGTGTATGATAATTCCAATTATAACATACTCCTCTGTCGGTAATTTCAGCCCGCTCAACCTTCCAGGACAAGTTCTCAACTTCTGCTTCTAGCTGAGCTTGCTGATATTCAAACTGAAAAAGAGAAGTATCCATTCTATGTGGCTGTCACAATAATACCTAATACTCATTCCACCTAGGTATAAAAACTTTGAAACTGCAGCAATCACACAAAATATACTCTGAAATTTATAGCTATAATTGTGCACAAAGGCTGCAAAGTAATATATTTCTAAATTGTATTGCTAGAAACAAGCTCCTCATCATCCTCTTTACATGTGATCCAGGAGCCCAGAGTGGCTGAGTGGTCTAAACCGCTCTCCGTTACGGATCACTGCCATCTCACCTCTATCTGTGTGGGTTCAAGTCTCAGATAGAGGCAAGATGTCAGTTATCTGTATTGGTGAGTGCTTTAGACCACTCAGCCACCTGGGGCACACTTTTAAGTAAGACCATATAGTTTGTTGCTATTATAAGCAATACAAACAATATTTGGTAAAAAAGAATAAACACTCTGCCATAAACATTGTGGGACTGAAATTACCCCAAGCCAAAAATATACCAAACTTTTTGCCTGTGAAGCCTATTATTAATATAATTTCCTACTTACCAGCTGTTTTCTGGCACTCTTTTCCATGTAGTATGCATAAGGATATGTATACTGAAGAGTATATCGACACTGAAACGGAATAAAATCAAAGTATTGAGAAACTGATGGCTTGCAGAGCTGCTGTGATATTAATTTATATAATATCAGATGGAAGAAAATAACTCCTAATGTTCTTAATGTATACATAATGAAATAAATAATCCTTATTATACTTTCCAAATTGTTTTTATGTTACAAAAGAATTTATATTACATTTGAAACATTATTTGAGAAATCATTGTAATTTCCTTAAAAAGCATTTTCAAACAAATTTTTTTAAAAGTGTTACCATCAGTGGAACAATTTCTAAGAACAATAACAATAATCTGGTCTAATAATTTACCTACATGTGATTTGCATACCTTGACATAAAATTGACATCATAGGCCAATGGCTATAATTTTGTTACTAATTTTAGTAAGACTATAAAATTTTGTAATTATTTTTAGAAATACAAACCTTTTGATAACAAAGAATGGATAATACATCATAACAGTGTGGAAAATTCGATTAAACTCCAGGAACCATATTGTTATAATACTGGAAGAAACATTACCTTTTTAATTTGTTTATTCACACTTCTACGTATTAATTCAATGGGTTCATGGTACATGGACTTTCCATTACAATGTCTGAAAACTGACCTAAAATGCAATACTTAAAAAACGTGCAACTGAATGATAGATGGTCGGATGGACAAGGAAAATACTGTATGCCCCTACCACTGGCATGCTGAGTATTTGCTCACATAGTCTCATTCCACGGGTCCTATACCAACACATATGATGGAATACTCATCTCTAATTTCTCGCTCAGAAATGATGTTCAACAAATCACATCACTGGTATAGACTCAGCAATAGGAACACACGAAATTTTTTGCAAAAAATGATAACTCATTAAGAAAAAAGCATAAAAAGTTTTACTTAATACAAAGTTTTATTTAAAACAAAGATTTTGTTATACACAAGAATAACTGTTAGTAAACCAGTAAATACTGTCTCTTCTACATTAAATCTGCAAAAAGTAGTTGCAGACATTCATGACATAAGCAAAATAACATCACCTTCACTGTCAAAAATTAAACTGTTGTGTATCCCACAAGGCTTTCTCAAATGGGCAGACTGTGTCACACATATACAACAATAAGAGAACAGAAATTCTCATTTCTATACATATATGATACAGCTTGCCCATTTGAGAAAGTCATGTGAGATCATCTATCCCATGTGAGTGTACTCACTGACAATGTAGATTTTGTTCATGATGTCAGCAACGTTTCTTGCAGTTTTAATATCTAAAGGAAACATTTTGTTAATTATTGTTTAGAATAAACTCTTTGCAGTAATGTAAACCATATTTACTGATTTATAACTTGGATCAATTACAAACTGCATAGACCCAGATCTGTCATAACATAAGATGCTAACAGGTCTGGGTTTAAGCAATTTGTCTGGACTAATCAGTATAACAAACAAAATAGACCCTGATTTGCTTACACGTTATGCAACAGCAGATCTGAGGTTGTTTGCAGTCGGACCCAACTTATAAAAGATTATATACTGTATATCCATACCATAGACAAGCCATATTATTTCCCAACACTATTTCCAAGTAAGAAGTGTCACCAAAGATATCTATCATATGCATTGGTCTAGAAAAGGCAAAAGCAACCCACAGGATCAAATCTGTGGACTGGAACTCTGCAAGACCTCACTCATACCTACAAATGCTGACCATTTGGTGGGATATCCCTCTCCCAGACAGATGCCGACCCTCAGTAGGGATTTTCCTATCCCAGACAGACACTGACCCTTAGGTGGGATTTCCCTATCCAGACAAATGCTAACCCTTAGGGGGGATTTCCCTATCCAGACAAATGCTAACCCTTAGGGGGTGGGGATTTCATTATCCCAGACAGATACTGACCTGGCCTTAGGTGGGCTTTCCCTATCATAGACAAATACATATCATAGTTATAGGCACCTTTTACCTTTGCTATGATCTACACTCCCTAATCTTGATGTGGATGACAGTTTCAACACATCCATTTCCACCGAAGGTGCTAACAATGTTTTAGTAAAAATCTGTTTTTGTCTGGTGTTTTATGGTGTTTGGTGTTTCATGGCACATCACCTAATGAAGACTGTAATATGCCATGCCCATGGACACACAAAGATAACTGATCCAATGGTGGGAACTTGACCCACATAGTCCAATGTCTTGTTTTACTATTGGCTAATGCAGGCAAGATATACAGTGTGGATAAGAACCAACCTTTTTAAGAAGGTGAGCAGCATCCAAGAGGTACTGCCAGTCAATCCAAGTCCCTGTGTTATTCATCACTTTATCATGGATCCGAGATGTTATCTTATGCAGTGTTTGTTCTTCCAACTGCAGACTCTTAGCATGATTTTCCCACTAAAAAAGAGACATTATTGCCTGATTATTTGTGAAAAAGGACAAGATCAGCATTTTAATGAAAAAAAGTAATCCGCTGAAATACAGTTTTAATTGAAGTCTGCAGGGGGATTCTGGGAATGACAGGGATCACAACGAAAAAACAATTTTGAAGGTGGTTTGGAAAGCGCAAACAAAATTAGAATTCCTGTGATTTAAAATTATGATGACAAAAGTATCTAAGTAATATCTATAAATAATTAAAACATAATTTTTTTTAAAGATATAAGATAAAATATTTGTTGTTTGACATACTGACTGCATGGTTCACATCCTTTTCTAATGATAGATTTCCGGGTCATTTCCAGTTCATTTCCAGGGTGAAATTAAGTTTTTCAAGGTTCACATATGACCATTACTGAATGGAATTAAAGAACATTTTTGAATGTAAAACATGCCTTTTCTGAATCTAAAGATGTTTCTTTCTCCAAAACATCTAAGTCTGAAAAGATGATTGTGTACAAAACCACAAAATGTATCACATGGAACAAGTTTGATTATATTCCTATAAATTGGCATGTGAAGTCATTTCAATGCAAAGAATAAAAATTCTAAGATTATTTTGCTGACCTGCATTATGTTGCCAAGTGGGAACTACATCATGAACATAAATTAGTTTTGTTTCCTTTTAAACCTTTAATTCTAAAGAATTCTATAGCAATATATATATATATATATATATATATATATATATATATATATATATATATGCGCCTTAAAGAAAGTAAACATTTCCTATTACAGTATATATAAAAAACAATGAAAGCAAATAATTAAAATCTTGTCTTGTAACAAAAAGAGTCTAACCCTAAATTTATCTGTGCCAATAAAATCCCAAACTAGATTTTTCAAACAATATAATCTGGTTAAAAATCCATCATTTAAAAACATTTTCAAATCGGTTGATTTAAATTTCGACACAAGGTCTTCAAAATTATATACTGTTGTATAAACAAGGACTGAATTTTCTGTAGAATCAACTTGTCTTCTTGTAATTCATTAAACTCGTTAAATCAATCCCCAAGCCTGTATTGATACAGGGGCTCGTATCATTTTTTAATATATACTACAAGGGATGACAATTTCTCATTACAGCTCTGAGATACAACAATTTGGACTACAAATCTGGCTTAAAATGAATATCAGTTTGTTTTCTAATCTGGGTTTCCTCCGAATATTCCCACCCCATTTTTCATATTTAGACATTTAGGTTGGGGTGTGTTGTCATTGCAATTGCATAACGAAAATTTGGAATTTGCTGCCACCGTGCATAGCGACATATGGTAGTCGCTTACCAGTGGGCCTAGCAAATTTAACCTTATGTTATATCGACTCATACCTCCATGAAATCAATAGGAAAATATTTATTTTCTCAGAAATGGCAAGTATTATAAACGTTATGTCTTTAATCTGCTGACAGACTAGACGAAACTACAGCATAGATGAAACCTGATCCTGTACTTGCCATTTGCACTACTAGTCACATGACTTCACAAATCTCAAATGATGACATCGGAAGTCCAATAGTCATGTGATATCAACAACAAACTCCTTTTTAGTGTTGTACAGAAATTCAATTATATTAAATGAAAGTCAGATACATTTTTAAAAACCAGCAATCTGCCCAGTCTTATTTATTAAGGAGAGAGCACATGATACAACAAAACTTCAGAAGTTGTTTTCAGAATATATAAATATGGAGAATTTTGTGTTCTTTCATTTTTGTATTTTTATTACAACCAGCATAAGACTTTCATTAAAAAAAATTCTCTACAACATTTGAAAATGTGGGTTGTTAGATTTGTGTACTCATGCGACTAACAATGCAAACTGTGAGTACCAGGTAACACTACATCAATGCCGTAGTTTTATCTTGTCTTTCAGCAGATTAAAGACATAACAATTTTAACACTCACAACTGCAATTTCCGAGAAATCTTACAATTTTTAAGTTTGCTCGGCCATCTGATAAGTGGCAACACCTTGCCATGACCATGTTGGCCTCTTGTAATGCTAGACTGGTTTTCATACCTTCTATGTAACGAAATATATGGATATCAAGCTGAGTTTGAAAATAAAAGTCTAATATATGAATCTAATCCACTGAGCAATTGGATTGACACAGCATATATCTTTATTCCAAGCACCCAAATGATCTGTACTTCACCCTCCAAATGTTCTGGTTAGAACTTGATAAATTTTACTCACAATCAGTTTAGTTATGACTCAATTATGTCATTGTTTCGAGCGTTAGATGGTGGCAGAAAATTCCCAGGTTTTTCTTGATTTTTATCAATATTTGTGAAATTCAAGGACTTTTCACGATCAGGAAAACAATTATCATTTCTCCCAATTTTTTCCCAATTTCCCGGTAGCGTGGGAACCCTGTGACTGTAATGATGCATATTTACCTTTAGATCATCTATTAATGAGATGTAAATTATTACTGTTGCCAGAGAAAGATGACTGACTGCCTGTATTGTGAGTTGGGGAAATGTCTGGTCTTAGTTTTTGTTGGTTTTAATAGCACTTTTAACACATCAACTGCCACATCATGTTAAGGATATAAGGAGCAAATTGCCTTTCCCAAGGACACAATGACCTGGACTGGGCATGCAAATAAAATTAAGAATACTTTCCATTATGTATTTCAGATTAAAATACAAAGAAAACTGTAATGCTTATGTGTAGATACTGCAGAAGTTATATCAAAGGAACAGCAATGTAATGTATTTATGACTCTTGAAATACATTTTTATACTCTCTCTTTGCAGTGAATTGCAGCAATGAACAGAACAACTTCTTTTAGCCAAAATAGCCAAAAATTTGAACGTTTTGCTCTAGATTTGTTGTTGCCAAATCTCTAATTTCATTATGCTTTTGACACAAATACCAAGATCTCATCTTATTTTTAAGCATATTCTTTCAATGCAACCAAATAGACACTGCCAAACTTAATGTGCATCACTGTGATTATGTTTAATAAAAATCGATGAATGCCAAGTTGCCAAATAACATGGAACAATGAAATCTAAAGGAACTTGAAACTAAATTCAGAACAAAGTACAGTAAGACTAAAAAAGCTTGAATGATCCTTCACTTTCTTTTTTTTATGTTGTTCATTGAGCAATAATTTGTGTTTAGAACATTTCAGCTTTTCCTCTGCGCACCACTGCCAACATTATAACTATCACATGTGAATTAACCAGAATGTTATCAATGATTACATAGCTCACGCCTATGAAGCTCCTAGCAGTCTCCAGCATCCATTGTAAACACTGATATTCATGCAGAAAATGTATTCAGACTAACATGATCTTGACCACAAAATGTTGGACCTTTATCTAAGATTTTTAAAAACAGACATAGACTGAGCATAAAAACTAAAAACAGTATTAAAAAAACATTCTTTGCTAAGTCAAACTAGAGTACCATAATGAGTGAAGAAAAGAAAAGAGATTAATTGTTTTTAATTTTTTTTTTATTTGCTTGCATTGTAATAATAGCTAATTATTATTGTCCATCCCTAGAAATCCAGATTTTGCTTAGTGAATGTCACAGGCTCTGAGTAACCTTGGAGTGACAGCCTGTGATACAAGTGACTACCTTGATTAGCCACTTCAGCTGACACCTCACATGAAATGCATGCAATCCACTAATCTAATTTTATTCACATGTACAATACAGTTAACCTGCTGAAAGTAACCTATCACGATTTACACTGCACACTTATTAATATGGAAAGTTTATTCCTGAAAAAAAAAATATTTATACCAACTTCCAGCAGTACTGGTCAAAAAGGACCATCTGTGAAGGCTAGGAAGTACAGAGCATGGAAAAATCTATGTGGTCATGAGCTAAATACAAATCCTTATCTATGTTAGTAAAGCATAAAATGTAGGTTACAGCAATCTTTGGTTGTACTGGGGTAGTACTAACAAAGATGTGTCCAATTATCAAGTTTCCTGATTCAAACATGAGCAACACTTGATAAATAAATTTTACACCCAAACTTGCAACAAAAGTTTCATGAAGGGAATGATGTTCTACTAACGAAAAGAATTTCCAGGAATTCAATATAAAGACCATTTCTTCCTTTTAACTGCTGAGATGAAATCATCTCTGATTTCTTCAGAGATGACAAGATTTTAAAATTAGCTGCTGTGGTGAAATTGCTGTAATAAGTGAAATCTAATCAGGTCATCCAAACAAGCATGTAAATATGCCAACCAAATTTCATTTGTCAATCTCAAGCACTTCTTGCTTAATTATAATAACATGGCTTTTTCCAAAATGATCCAAAATCTGTAAAAAAAATGTTCTGGGGGTGGATATAAATACATTCGGACATAAGGACAACAGCAATGCAACATTCCCCCTTTTCCTTTGACAGCGAGAGCATAATTCAACATATCGCATATCTTACCCTCTCAAAGTAGAAGAGGTATTTCTTCAAAGCTTCTCTGGCCTGAGCATGTACTGACTCATTGGCAATGTTTGGATTCTCCTTATATCTGCTGCACTCATAATACTCGCTACCATGTGTCTTCCAGTCTCCCAAACACATCCAACAAAAGTCATATTTACACTTGGAACATTGCTGTAACAAGAAAACACTTCGCAAATGCAGTTGCAGATACTGTCTATACTTGCTTATAAATTGAGTCAAACTACAAACAACAAAGATCCTGATCTGCCATAGCATAATTCGCCTAGAGAAGAGCGTATATGTTGTTGGCACTACTGATTACTCCTACAGTAAAAGTTATATAAGTCATGTATGCATTCAGTAATGGGTGTCAGTTTTTAGAATTTATTGCTACATAACTTAAAATGGCAGTTATACACTTTATTTAGATCATTATACATTCACATTCCTTTGGAAAGTCATTTGGCAGCATCTGTGTTAACACTGACTTAATGTAAGGAGTGTTTGCTTTGGTTGTTAATTTCTAACCATTACCATAGTCTATAACACATAAATCTTAACAATTCATCAGATACCTATAACATGCCAAGTCATATGATCTACTTATCTTGTTCTGGGCAGCAATTTTTAATTTGGCCATTACCTCAACAACAGACTCATCATATGTACATTTTTGCTTTACAGTGGGTGACAATATTTTCTAATAAATTACACTGCACAATCTGCATTAGTGAAATAAGAAGCCACTACACTCATCTTGCATAACATGGTCACCTAGGTAGTTACGTAAACGAACAAACAATATCACTGGATAATGATGTACTCAGCAACTCATGGCTGTGCATCTTGGTCTACAAGCTGCTCAATATGCAGTCTAGCAGACTAGAGACAAGCAGCCAGTCAATAATGATTACAAATTTGCATAAGCATATGGTGTCAACTTTTTAAAGTGTGCCAGAAATGTTTTGAATGTTTGCTACAAATTTGATAATGTATGTACAGAGCTTACTTGATGCACACACCCTCTGATTTCTGTATGTGCAAATACATAGTCATCTTTTGAAGCCTATACAAAATCAATTTTTGCACATGAATTAGATACTGTAGCATGTGAATGAAAATGTCTAGCAGCAGTAGCAGTAGTTGTGGTGGTAGTATTCCTTCTGATATTTTGGTTTAAATAATGTTCTCCCAAACTAAATGTTTTATTCCAATTCACTATATTTTGTGTTGATCTTATTTAAATAATGACAGTTGCATGGATTTAGAAATATGTAACATATCTAATAGCATAATGTTAACCTTTCAACAATATATTTATAGATATACTGAAAATACTCATGAATTTCCATAAAGCATTTCAATAATAAAATGTCATTTTAAATCAAGAACTTTTTGCTAAAGTACTGTTTAAATCCTCCATCTAATATACTCACCATATGATTACAACCACCATTCTTTTCTATACACACATGACACTTTGGACACTGTAAAAAAAAGACAAGAATGGGTATGTAAACTGTAAAAATAAAATTTATGCAACACAAAATTATTAGCAACAAACATTTTCAGCCCATCAGCTCAAGTTGATGACAGTGTTCCAGCCAAAAAGATATAGATGGGCACCCCAGCACTCAAAGGCCCTCCTATCTGCCCATACTTTTGTGTCCCTCTGCCCTCTTTAGAACATCTTTCTCACTCATATACACCCTTAAGTGCCCCGTTCTGCCTTCTTAAAACGGCACAATTAGAATCTTATAAATACTGTCATTTTCTATGCCTCATTACAAACCACACTGTAATGCTGTCAATATTTTTCCATACGTTAGACCGATTTTCTGCACTTGTATAAAAATATAATTTACTTCTATTGTCAATTTGGAAAACATGCGTTTAAAAAGATCAGAAATATGATCTGGGGCTGCTTAAGTTTGTAAAGTACACTTAAACCCTAATCATCCCATGTACAGATTCACAAACTGCAGTTTTAAACCCTATGGAGCTAAATGGCTTTCTAATATCTCTCAACTTGACACAATCCTTAGCTTTTCTTTTTTCCATTTCACGTGGCAATGACAATAATCTCTCCTGTCATAAGATATGCTCAAATCAACACATGATGTAAATTAATGCAGATATTTCTTTATATTCTTCCATGCTGTGCGTTTAATCTTGAGAGGCTAATAGTCCTGTTCATCTTGAACTTGTATCTATATGCAACAGTTTGATCATCAGTTTGATCATTCAGATGTTTTGTATGAAACAATAAGTGCAGTTTAAAGTGTCTGAGGTACTCCTGTAAAGTTAATCTGCTTCCCTGACAATGTCCATTGAATCTAATATGAAACTCAGATCAAAATCATGCCAGTATCTGGATTCTACTGTAGCAATCATATTTCTGTATTTTAAGGGTCATTACCATGAGACTACCAGTCGAGTCATAAGGGTTAGTAGGTCTGTTGTTAGTTTAACTTTTTTTTCTTCAAAATTGTAGCACTTGACTGATTGATTGCTGATCAAATTCTACTCAGATTAAACACCTATTTACAGATGCGTGTTAGCCTGGGCATAAATTTAAGATCAAAGGTGTTGCTGCAAGCATCCTGGCATAAAAGTGTCTGTCCCATTAAAGATCACTAATCTCAAAGATGACTTTGTTATTTCTGTCACAATGAGTAAAAAATCTTCAAGCCTAAATATACAGAGTATAAGCCACTTTTACAATAAAAACCCAAAGCAACTACATGTATAAACCTTGCTATTTCATAAAGGTTGCTTGAGGGATTTATACAATCATGCAGAGTGAAAAACTTTCTAAGTCTGAAAATCAGATAGGTTTCTCTGAAGAACATCCATTCAAGAATCTCCTACTTTAAGGTAACATCTCTTCCAACTATTTTATTTATTTTCAATGAATTTCTTATCTAGTTCAATACTGTCACTATTTATCAATACCTACCATGTTAGCTGAGACACAACCCAGCTGTCAGCCTAGTTTTCATGTAGAATGAAGAATAAGGCTGAGGCTATATATAAATCTGACGTATGACATATTACATTAATAAATATAAAGGACTGACATATTACATCAATTTTTTTACATTTAAAAACAGTTGTTAATGATCTTGATATATATTTTTGACATTACAACTGATGTTGCGAGTGTTGATTGTGAAGAATAATTCCTGTGTAATGTGAATACCTACATCACACAACTTATAAATAATATAAGTACCATGCATAATCTATTATTATATACTATATCATTGACATATAGTATTTATAAACAAATTTTAAGCAATGATATGAGCCCCTGTGGTACAACTTGTCCCTATTTCATCACCAATAACAACAGCATCTCATATACCTGACCTTTTTAAGAAACTTTTATGATGTAGTCACACTAGTCTTAAATGTCTTATTCAATTTTGGAGTTTGTACTTTGAGGTAAAATGTCATTCTTGAAAGCTCCCTCTTGCACATTTCATACATGTAACAAATTTAGCAGGGGCCCCAAGTGGCCGAGTGGTCTAAAGTGCTCTCCGTTATGGATCACGGCCATCTCACCTCTGTCTGCATGGGTTCGAGTCTCGGATTCAGCCAATGTGGGTATGTGAGAAAGCTTGCCAGTAGCTTCTCATGGCTCGGTGGTTCTTACCGGGGTTTTCCCGGGTTCTTCAGCCACCATTAATACTGGCCGCCATGTATAGCCTATCATGTGCTGAAAAATGGCATTAAACCCTACAAAAACAATAACAACAACAAATTTAGCAACTACATGGTTAGAACAATGTATACAGTACAAACATAAGTGCCACAGGGTAGACAATTTCTATTTTTGGTCTAGCTCTGTTAAAAGGAAGCTACAATATGCAATCAGTACAGAGTGACCCCGCTATAACATGGTGATTTTGGTCCATAGAACCTGTTTTGTATACCAAACCCTGTTATAACCAACCAAATCAGTTAGCTAAAGAAAATGTGGCATGTACCAAATAACAAAAAGATGAATGAGGGTGGTGAGTTGGGGGGGGGGGATAATAAAAGTGAGCACAAAAATGTGATTTTGATTAAATGATAACAAAACTACTCTGAAATACATCTGCATATTGACAACTTACATTTGTGTAGTATATTCAATAATGTCTTAAGTACTGTACATGTGTATTAAAAAATTCCATGAAATTAAGTACAGATCACATATTATAAAATTGGGGCCCCGAGTGGCCGAGTGGACTAAAGCGCTCTTTGTTACAGATCACTGCCATCTCACCTCTGTCTGCGTGGGTTTGATTCTCGGATTCGGCTAATGTGGATATGTGAAAAAGCTTGCCAGTAGCTTCTTGTGGTCGGTGGTTCTTTCTGGGATTTTCCTGGGTTCTTCCTCCACCATTAATACTGGCCACTATGTATAGCCTATCGTGTGCTGAAAAATGGTGTTAAACCCTACAACAACAACATATTATAAAATTCATGTTATCAGTCACATTCCATTAGAAAACACAAATAATACATACATAAAGAGTGTTAATCCTCATTTGATCTATAACCTATTGTCAACAAACACTTGTCACTAAACAATTCATGACAATATTGTTGCCAGTAGCACAAGGTTATAGTTGTTTACATGCTACATGTACATGTACTTAAACTGGTCTAGATTTTGGTCAGCTGGAGACAGCTATCATCTTGCTGAGGCTACCCAAGGGATCAGGCTATTAATTGAGAAACGAAAACATTTAAACAAATTTAAAAGTAACCCGACAGCCAGATATTTATGGTTTCAAAAGACTGGAAAATTACTTTGCATTTTATGCCACTACTGGTAGTGATCATAAGCATACAAGTTTTTTTCATACTTTTAAGAAGAAATATTTTTTTTTTGCGTACGAGAAAAATACATGCATACACAACCATGTTATATCCGAAGCTGTGTTATAATGAAGCCTGCTATAACGGGGTTACACTGTACTTGCTAGCCTTTACTGCATATATCAAAATGAAGACATACAATATAAAAAATTAATGATGTAGACAACTTGCTGACATCTATTAACAAATACATATTTACCAATAATTTTGTAATGGTAAATAAATCCTTTATGTAGAACCAGTAAACATGTAAACTGGTCATGGTTGGAACTTAATTTGCACTGAATATTCTCTGTTTCTTAATAAATACTATTAATTACTTTATAGCTACTGTTATATCCACAATGTTAACTCAGCTTTGCTTTATTTTATATATAAATTCTTTTAATTTAATTACAATTTGAGATGAAAACAAGTCACTGTAAAAATTACAAATATCATTATAACAATGCAACTCTTGACAAATCCCGTTCTAGTAAAAAAAGTGCCCTGACAGCATTAAGTGTTCTTCACCCCCACCCAACCCCATTTTAAATTTCTGGCTTAACACTGAATGACATGGAAACATATGGGAAGTTGCTAATCAAGTACATCATTCTCACACATCATTGGGAATCCTGAAATCTTGATTTTCCTAGAAGATAAGTGAAACAAAATATCACTACTATTAGTTCACAAGTATATGACTTATGCTTGATGAATGAGAAATAGACAAGCAGCAGTTAGATGGGAAAATTAAAGAACAAAATAATTGGAAAAAATACTTCTTAGGTAATAAGCATCAATGCTGAGAATTCACGGGCCAAAACTGGAAGGAGCCATTAAATTCTCCAATATATTAATTTCACTGTACCCAAGGAGTAAACTGACACTTAATATTATATAGTATGCACAAATGAGTGAAAACCAGGACTCTAACTAATTCAGTGTAAAAAAAAGCAAAAAGGGAACAAATTTGAAAATGGTTGCTTACATCTTTTGTATGAGCACTAATGTAGTTGGCTGTCTCTGAGTCATCAGCACACTTTGTCAGCCACTTCTTGATCACATCACAATCTGTTGGAGCATGATATTCTATCCCACATTTAAAGCTGTAAGCATAAAAAAGTGAACTATTTTCCAAATGTAACAATCATTTACACCAAGATACTCTGTGTTCTATTTAATATATCCATTGAAAACAAAAACTCTTGATTTAACATATAGGTTGGAACACTGTATACCATATACATGGTACACTCAACTTTACCCTAAGATTCATGATAATTATTAACTCATTACTACCTGGTAATTGGCAAAATAAATTTTACATAAATATTATAAAATGAAAAACTAAACATTCTGCCATGTTTTTAATGATGGGATACAGTATTTTCCCACCCATCCAATAAAGCAAGGTTATCTGATGGCTTGGCTGTCATTGATGCAATACCAACACTGTACAATTATTACCTGGGTAAATTTTGTGAGGATGAAGTGACCCCAGATTGTAATAAAGACAGCATGGGTACAAATCGTACCAGCTGACCAATCCAGTGTGGCTACCATGGTATACTTGGGCAAATAAGTGTACTCCATGCGCACCAGCACTAAATAACCAACTTGTGTTAATGTGCCATAAATAAGGAAATCAAACCAAACTGTCATAATCAGCACCCACTAATAATATCATCTCACTCTATCACATATATGTTAGTTCCCTTTAGAAGCTGCATTGTCTCTTTCCCAATAAGGTCAAAGTAATAAAGCATTATGTACGATTCATATCTGAGACTGGCGTAAACCATTGATTTGAAGTAAAGTGCCACTGTGACATCCAAAATGTATAGTTACAAGTTGAAGAAAACAATAGTCCTACATGGGTTTTGCTATGTTTACCTCCTAAAGTTTGACCCAAAAAGTGGGGGCTGCTCTTACGCTGAACAAATTACTTATCCGCAAAGGCAGAGGATAACTGATCATTGAGTCACCTCTTCCAATGAATGAAAAATTAATTCTGACTGGTTATTGCCCTGTTATTGATATCCCCAATGAAGTCTGGCTTATACTAGGGAAAGTGTATTGTTTGAAAATGAGTGTTGTACTTGGATATAAGCCAAAGTCCATAAAGGGACACAACTCATAATAGCTTCTTCAAAATTCTGTTTATGTAATATTAGATCGAATATTATCTGTATCAGCATCAAAATTTTGACATAAAAATTTAAATTAATTCTAACAAATCTGCAAATGTAACATGTAATCTGATCAGTAGAATATTATATTCTAACAAAATGATACACATAACGTGACTTCTCATTGGTAGAATATTAAATTCCGTAACAGTAAAATCCAGACTGCACTGTTGGAAAGTCTAAGTCAATAGACTTCATGAATTCTCTTGTGACTCAGTCATATCGACATCAATATTTGGCTTTATTTCAATTTTTTGTGTTTGTGGACTGAATGATTTAATGATGATTTCAATGCCAAGTAAATTTGTTTTTACTGGTTGTACTGACTGGTCAAAAATAAATCCATTTTACTCTTTATGCTGATTGGTCATAAATAAATGTTTTCCTGGTTGTGCTGTCTGGTCACCAGCATATCTGGTTTTTGAAACAGTAATACCGTCATTTGCAAGCTTCAAACTTTCAAACATTAGATTATCATTTAATGGAGTCTACACTTCTAGATTAAGGACCAGTCAAAATATATTTCTTAAAAGAAAATAAGACACCCCCCCCAAATCAACAGGCACTAACATACAACTCTCTCCCCCATTATAATGCCATAGTTGGGGTCCATACCTGCCAAATGCATTATGTACCAAACAGACATATAGTGAAAATGAGCAAAAATGTTGGGTGTTTTTGTGTATTCGGGAGGGTGTAAACAAAACACTAGTCAAATGTATAGTAATACTGTCAGTTTATGTAAATTATATTTATTTCACTGCATGGTATTTATGCATTTAATTATGTCCTATAATAATATTAAAAAAAGTAAATTAAAATATTCCAAGCTTTAGATTGCTTTCTTTCAACCCATCTTTTCATAAATATGATGAAGAACAATGCTAAAAACATCTCATTTTAAGAAACATACTTGCCAGCTTACCTGAATCAAGATTAAAGTGATCAAAAATGTTGTAATCATATGCAAAAAATCATTAAATTTAGGCTGATATCAGACCAATGCATCCAGACATTCTTTTTTAATTAGGAGATCACAATCACACATTTACCACTTCAACACCCATTTTGCAATTAATTATATGAACACCTACCTGTCTATAACAAGTGCAATGTGTAATGTAGTCAGTGACTGAGTAACATCATATTATTTGCAGCACACTTTTAGTTATTCCAGAACATGGAATAACAGAAGAAAAAAGTTACAAACTTAAAAACATGAATGTAATCCATTTATAATCCAAATACTGTCCCAAACAAACATATTTGTACATAAAAAGTACTAATCCAAGTAGAATAACTCTATTCACTCATATGATGTGCATTTCCAACTAGAAGTATTTCATGGTTTTAGCTTTTTTTTATATACCAGATCGTTTTTCTTGGGTATTTACATTTATTTTGTTAGCAAAGTCTATGATATTTTTCAGCTGCATAATGTTCATAGTCACATCAGTCCTTTCCCGAAGGCAAATATGGCTTTGGAAACAGCGTTTGGTGTTTCTGGCAGGTCCTGCTGGCCACTGCCAATAGTAGTTCCAACTTCCTGTTGATTGGGATCTAAAATTTCTCTTTTGGTGCCTAGGAAGAACTGGATGATACCCACATCAGTCTAACATTTAACAGTGAAGCAGTCCTCATAAATTTGATCACATGCTGAACATCGTCAAATGAGTTAAAATGTCCCCGTAGCAAAGCTTTAGCCTCTTCGACATCCTCCTCCATGAATCCCTTAAAATCACAATCCTGTTGACAAAATAGGCTTTCCTGGGCATCTTCGTTGCCAGATTAAATGTCTTAATTCAATCATAAATACTCATAAGATCAAACTCACTTTTAAATATGATTTCACAACAAGCTGTATGAATAATCCTTTTTTGTACTGCAGCTACAATATGCAAATGAACATTTATCTCTTCTGGAAAACACTGCAACAGAAAACAGAAAGCAGCAGAAAGTTCAAACGACATGCTGTTACTACTGCTTTCTGTGATCTGTTTCCATGTGTCAATAAGCAAAGGTTGAAAATAAGCTGGTCTTCTGTGTAATCAGTGAGCTGTGTTTACAAGGTAAAGTCACTGATTTGCTGTAGTGGCTTTAATGTGTACTTTAGCCAAATACAATAGTTGATATGGACCAATGACAATTATGGCTTATCAGAGACATGGGTACTTTCAGGTGTTCAATTGCTTGTTAGGAATACAATATTTTACATTGCCTGAATACAACAGAGATTAACCATAAAGGTAAAAACATGTTCTGGTAATTTCAAAATAAAGTACAGTAGTTTTTTATTATGTAAAGGTTTCAACTTTCTTTTTTTATAAATTACTATTTTTATCATTTTGATTTTGTGGTCCATAGCGCTACCACTTTACATCTAGAATTGTGTCATAGCAAAGAACATTATAAAGGAGATAGCTGTATATCCTATATAGGCAATTAGAATCCAGATCATAATCAGAATATATACATAAATACCTACACATCTCAGTTTTGAGTCATTTAACATGATCTAATTACAATGTTAAAAAAATCTGCATATGAAATTATCCTACCAAAATGTAGTTTTACACCTGGAACATTCCACTTTCTTTGCTTTGCACACTGGAGCTCGCACAATTATGGGACAGTTTGCTCCTGGACAGAATCGTAGATCAGGGTGACTCTGAAAGTATTTAAAGACATAATGTGTAGATGTTTTTCATCTGACATCTGAATGACTTCAAAATCAATGTCTGCGATTAAACCAAAAATGTGTGTGCTAGATATGGATATGCATAACATCATGGTACAATTTAAGAAATCTTGATTCAAATACACCATTTATTCTTCCTTGTAAGTCAAGTCCAACTGCAAAATGCATAGACCAAAATCTGCAATTGTATAATGTATAATCAATTATGGGTCTATGCATTTTGTTAGGAGTGATCAGTAAAAAAAAAACAACACAGACCTTGATCAGCCAGTGAATCCTGTGAGGGCAGATCAGGGTATGTACTGTTTGCAACTGGACTTGACTTTAAGCATGTATATATGTTACAAGTGTGTGTGTAGAGATATTAAACCAGATACCATATTTGGTTTGAATCAAAAAAGTCTTCAATCCATCAAGTTTAGAATCTATTAAGTTTTTAAAAAGTTAATGTCATGAGTAATACCCATAGAATATAACTGAAGCATACTAATGTGTAGCAGAAATCATTCCATAAAATATCTCATTATCTCCACGAACCCATGACTTAAAATATATACTACTGTAAATGTGTGGTCAAGGATACCTTCCAATTATACTGTATTTCTATAACTCATTCACTCTATTCTCATTACTAACAATACTACAGAAGAGTTTACCCTGAAAATGACCAACACTTTTTTCCCCAAGGTAAATCAAAATGTAACCAGACATATTAGCGTGGAGTTTGTGAGCTTCTTAGTTTCCTTCTGAATCTTTTAAGAAGCAGCCACTGAAAAATGAAGTACCAGATACTGCTGGTTTTTTTTGGTTCAAATTACCATTTAAATAAAAAAATCTTAATTTACAAAAATGTATCTCTTTTATCAACTTTTAATAAAAAATATGATGATATTGTCAGTTATTTCTGTGTATAAAATAGTGACAGACCAAGCTCAAAATTTCATATCAAAGTCAGAACTTTGGAGATTTTATTGGTCAAACTTACATTGTATCCATCTAATATCCAAGTTTCTAAACTTAAGTGTACTCAAATTCTGTCATTGAAATCCTGATGAGATCTATAATAAGTCTTAAAATGATTAGCAATGATTAATATCCCAACCCTTCTGTCTTCCTGTCCGACCAAATTTCTCCTCTCACTCCCCAACTACCACAACAACCCTAATCACTAAACTGAATCGTTTGGTCATGTTATGCCCTTCTACAAATGAAATACAAAGATTTAAAGAATGTACATAAATTGTGTAGAAGCTTTGCAAGCCACACTTGCACACAAACACATTAAACGGAATGATTCTGAGTTACCAGCATTGCTGATAGGTTGCTGGTAAGGCTCCACTGGTAATAGTAACACCATCCATAAACGTCTTCCTATTTTTTAATACGAGAATATGATTTCTATATTGTGTTAGAAAAAAGAAATGTTTATTGTAAATTATAACATACTTACCCAATCACATTAACATTAGGAATTATGCTGCTTCCTCCAGAATCCAGCCCTTCCATAGACTTGTAAAAGTTTCTGTCCAAATGTGTACAGATAAGGGAAGTAACTCTTACATATTACCTCCCCTTAACCTGCTAGGTGGCACTCTATATACCAAGTGAGGACAGTCACTTGCAATGGGCACATGTAGAAGCAGGCAAGATTCATAAGATTCACTGGTGCATTCAAGAGGCTGGAGACTTAAAGGAACTCCCTTTTTGAAGAAGTTCTTTCCAAATAAAGTCTTTGCATTTGGGTGGAAGACACAGCAGGTTCATCTTGGTAAGGAACTTCATCCCAAATGAATGTTGGGAAGGGACAAGCACTGACTTTTACATATTTAGTATCCACCCTAAATTTCAAATGGGATAGAGAAGGTTGTGCATGTCATGAAGTAAAACTGAACTTCTGTAGGATGTCATCTAGGTACTTAAGTCCCCGATGAAGATATCCAGAAAGAGTGATGATGGTGTCCAATGTTTAGGTAAAGACCAAGAACCGAGGTTGAGGCTGAAAGGTCGGGCACAAAACTGATATATTGCTCCCCTGATGGTATAATGAAGGTATTTTCTTGATATTACATGGATAGGAATGTGGAAGTATGCATCAGACAGGTCCATAGTTATTGTGTACTCATAGGGTCATATGGACAAATTGACTAACCTAGCCATTTCCATTTTGAACTTTGTGGCTTTTTGAACAAGATGGCTTAAATCTATAATTGGGTGCAATTCCTGCTGGCTTTGTGGACAGTCTTGAAGAGAAGCATAGTCTTCCAGTTTTCAAATGATCTCTACTGCTAATTTGCCTAATAATGCTTTTATCTCCTTCTGCAATACATTGGTTTTTATGGGGTCAGTCAGAGTATCTGTCATGAAGGGGATAGTTGGGCTGACTGAATGTGACGCAAAGCCCCTTCAAAACCAACTGTATCAACCACTCATCATGAAGGAATCAACAGGTCCACGAGCTGCGGGACAGATGGAGTCTGGCACCCAACCGAGGGTTGCCGGGGGGTGGTAAAGAAGGTATGTCTTTATCTGTTTTCTCTCTCCCCTTCTGCTTGTCTGTAGAAAGCTGGGTGACATGATCTCCTGCTTACTGTCCCATCTCTAATGATGCTCATGATGAAGGTAAGCTGAGAAGAGACTTTGTACTGACAACTGAAGAGGCAACTCATGTGCAGTCTGTTTTCTGATTTCATCAATATGTCACCCAAACGTGAGTGGGGACACAGAAGGAAAGGACCACAAAGTCACTAAATGGTGCGGCTGAGTGATGCAGTAAGCAATAGAGTATCCATTCATATTAGATATATATTTGAGGAGGCTGTTAGGGCATTAGCCATAACATGAGAGGTTGCCCTAATAATCTCTTTGGAGATAAGACTGACTGCATTCAGAGCACAACTGTTCTCAGCCTCCTGACATTCGTGGCTGTGAAATCATTGTCAAGGCTAGGAACTATGATAGCTGTTTCCGTGCAACCTGTATCATTACCAATAAAGGTGGCTAACGTTGACTTGTTAATAAAAAAAGGGCCTTGTTATTATCTGGATCACTGATTTCTGGTTATTTCCACAATCTTCAAAGACTGAGGTAAAAGTCTTTAGGACTTCATCTTCATCCTTATCAACTAAAATCTTGACTTTCTAAGGTGTAATAATAACCAGCAGTGGGGAACATTCTGTAGAGGGTATGATAAGAAAAATTTCTTCAATGGCAGCTTTGAAATTGATCCAGTTCCCTCCATGATAGGATCAGAATTATCATGTGTCTCAAAGTTGGGATGGTCACTGACTCTGAGGGTCATCGACCTCCAGTTTGTGAAAGGATATGTTACACCAGATAGAAAAGATGACTGTTATCCCGTAAGCATCCATTACCAAATATATTCCAAACTGTAAGGCTATGAAAGGTAGTTTTGGGATGTCTTGGACCGCTTGTTAACAAATATGATTATTTGGCATGGCTGACTGCACTGGCTGGTATAACTGGAATGGGGTGGAAGGCTTAGTCAGTACAGCTAGCCAGCTTGGCTGGATAGACTGCTTTTATTTGTGGGTGTTAAGCCAGTATTATGTGTGCAGCCAGGTCAGACCAGAAGATGACATAATGGTTTTCAGATATCAAATTGGCAGTTTTCAGCAAAAGTTAAAACTAAAGGGGGTTGGGGGGGGTGAGAGGAGATAATCAGCATGTGTTACATCCCTTTTTGTATACAAATGTAGACAGATTTTTCAAGTCGAATGAGGAGAAGCTGGGTTTTGGAGGTAGCAGAAGTAATTCCTAATTTTACCATGATTGGGTAATGCATCTGATGGAGAAACAATCTTAGTTTGAAAAATTCAAACATTTCTGAGAATGCTATGGAATGATCTGCAAATTTCAAACATTCTCTTTCATGCAATAAATTTTATTTGAAGTTCTTTGAAATCTTCCCTCATGTGCCTGAAAAAACAGGAAATCTCAATATCACATATGATTTTTATATAACCCATGTACATTCCCCAAAATATTTGTTCAATAATTTTATGAAATGGTGACACATTTGCTCTAGATTTGGATTTTTAAAAATTTGCTGTCATAAAAATGTTTTTCCATCTAATCTATCATACCTTAACATGATCTGAAAATGAGAGCTGGGAATATCTGTCTCGTAGCTCTGGCTTCTGCATAACACTACACAAGAAATCCTCAGGGACAAGAATGTTACAGTCTTTAGCCATGCATTCAATACCTGAAATGCAAAATGAAATAAGTGTACCATAAAACAAGAAATGTATTCATAGACCATGGATGCCCCACCCCAGTTCCACAAAACACATCTAAATGTAAAAGGGTGTGAACAACTGAGAAATGTTGTATACACTCACTTACAAGTGGGATTAAACTGCAAACAATAAAGATCCTTACCTGCCATAGCATTATGCGTCTGCAGATCAGGGTCTATGTTATTTGTTCTACTGATTACTCCTAACAAACTGCACAGACCCAGATCTGGTGGCACATTATGTGAGGTCAGATCTGGGTCTCTGAAGTCTGCAGCTGGACTTGACTTGTAAGCAAGTATATACAGTAAAGGTATGAACCTATGGATGGATTGAAGAACAGATGGATGGAAAAGGGTAACATTATGTCCCAACAACTGTCGTGAATGGGCATTAAAAAAATACTTTCCACACATTTTTGACTCTTAATATACAGACTTATGTTCAAAGTTGATATCTTTAGTTACTTTTCATATACAGACTAATGTTCCAAAATCATATATTCAGTGACTTTAAACATATAGACTGATGTTCCAGATTTATATATTTAGTGACTTTTAACATGCTGACTATAATTCCAAATTGATATATTTAGTAACTTTTAACATACTCACTGGTGTTTCAAATATATATTTTAGTGAGTTTTAACATGCAGACTGATGTGCAACATTCACATATTTATTGAGTTTTAACAGACCAATGTTACAAAAAACACTGAACATACATACTAATGTTTCAAATTTATATATTTAGTCATTTTTAACATTTTGGATTAAAAAAACAAACACAAACTCCAATAATTCCGTGCAACTAGTTTCGCATTTACTGTATGCTTCTTCTGGCACAAAATGTTTTAAAACATACCAAATAACATGGTTTAGTTTCTTAAAAATTGGAAAACAATTTTTACAAATTTAGTTTCAAAACAATTTAGTTTTATAAAAAAATATAATTGTATCTATGACTGTTTGTCTCTATTTTATTGTTTTACTGAGTCATTTTTAACATAAAGACTGATGTTCACCATTCATTAATTTGGTGAATTTTACCATACAATTGTTCCAAACTCATATATTTAGTGACTTTTAAAATAGTGACTATTGTTCCAAATTCATATATTTTGTGACTTTTAACACACTAGCTGATGTTCCAAATCCATATATTTTGTGACTGTAATTGGAAAAAAGCTGCTCTATTACAAGTAAGTACCGATCAGTATTGCCCATTGCAACAACAGCCCTTGTATGATCTTCCTGAAAAAGATTTCCAAAAAAAAGTTCCACTTTAAAAATGGACATTTCACCACAAAAATGGTTACTCTCTTAAACGAAAATGGTTAGACCACACTATCAAACTTCTGTAGCAATATGATGTTCTAATTCACAATTTAAGTGGCTATTTCAAAGTTTAATGGTCATAGGCTAATAAATTGGTTACCTTAGAAAGTAAGGCTGATATCCATTTAGTAATTAATGGAAGATAACAAATGGTTAAGATTATGTCAAATTAAACAGTAATTACAAAAAAGCATTATGCTGCTTTTATTAGTATACCAAGATCTATCTGATAAAACAATAGTCAACTTCAACATTAAGAGACACTATCTGGAGTTCTAACCATCCCTCTGGCCTTAAATTCACTGATAAAAGGACCTTGAAGGAGACCAGAAACCAATGGAAATATAGAATAATAATAAAAGTACTATGGCAGAAAACCTTATTCTGAAGTATCATCTGCGACTATAATGCCAATATTTAAATATTGGCCTATCTTCTAGGAGCTGAATTTCCGTGACCTCGTATGCAAAATTTAAGTGTCTATTCGGTTACTTTCAGGATGTGACGTCATAGTAGCGACTCCAGCAGCCCAAGTGGGAGTGGCCAGAGTAAAAGACAATGCTGTTTTGTGTTGCTTACAGGTGTAATAGAACATTAAGAAAAGCCTGTGGACAACATTTTTTTTCTTTTCCGAAAGATAAAGGCATAATAAAAGAATGGATACATTATTACAAACGAGTCGATTTCAAAGCAACACCATACAGCACTCTGTGCTCGTTACATTTTTAAAAGGAATGTTACAAGAGGGATCATGAAAAAATGGAAGCTCAAGGATATGCAAATGCTAGGCCTAGACTAAAAGTTGGCGAAACATGCAAGTTACGAAAATAGGCAGAAGGCTGAGTAAGTGACCACAAAATGCAATAATCAATTCACAGATCTTTTATCTACACCAGCAGTGCTAAAAACAAATCTGATAGCCCGACACCCTGGGCCCCTCTGGTTTTAGTTTCGGCCCATCCTCCCATCCTGTATTCAAAGTGAGGTGCCCGTCGGGCTTGTCAAAACAAAAATTGTTTGCCTGAGGAAACTTTGATCGCACTGGTGAAATGAGTAAATGTATTTTCAAGAGGTTGACATACATGCCTTAACATGGCACACTCTAAATCAAATCACCACTGTCCTATGTGAACTTTAGATCTGATTTTAATCAAATGGAAGCTTTGCTAAAAATTATGATTCTAAACCTGTCGTGTTTCGAGAAAACACAAAATTCAGTAATCTTAAAAAATTAATAATTAAAAACAAAAAAATTTCAGTGTATGCCTGTTACATGTAGTATGCATAAACGGTAACCTGTAATGATTGGAAATGATATAAAACTATCCCTCTGGCAGTTTAAATAGCAGCGATTAAATGAAAAGAGGTAAAAGTTTCACATTAACTGGCTGACAATATAAACTGGGGAGAGGAGGAGACTATTGACCCAACCCCTTGCCCCAATGTGCAAGCGCCCATGGGACATGCCTTTTCTCCCTGTGATACGCCTTATTATTCAAACAGGTCAAGCCCGGTTTGCATATTCTGGTCAGCTCTGGCTAAATTGCAAAATAGCTAAAATTTTGATTTAAGTAAGCAAACAATAAAGCCGGTGTGACTAATGAACATAATCCTTATCCTTGCATTGATCTTGTGAAAACGACTGCCCTTCAGACATACTTCAAAGAAACCATGTTCGACAGTGTGCGTATGTAAGCACCAGCAATTGATTGCCAAATAAACGATGCCTATTTTGTTGTTACTTACGATGCCATGGACTTCATTTTAACTGTTCAAATCTGCAGTCACAAGTTACCGTATGTGTGGCAACTGTTTTTCCCACGTTTTATGCCCCACCTTATTTCCTTAGGTTTAAGTCTTAATCCATGTAACACTGTTTGCTGAATAAAATATTTATTCTGAATTAGTTCTTTAAGGGCACATATACTGTGTGGTATATTTTGTTTTATTCCTTATTTTAATTTAATCATAGTGATTAAACTTTACATATACGGTAGAGGAATGTCAGGTGTTAATTGGCCAAGTTTCTTTGGCGGAAATGGAGATGTGATTTTGTTGGCAGAGAAAATTTCACAGTGATCATTCGTTTAAGCTAATTGGTGACAACTTTTTTTTATATTATTTTTTTGTTACTATAGTACTGTTGTAGTTGTTTAAAAACATCTGAAATTTACTTGAATAATGTTTAATCTTCACGTTCTATTTACTTAAGAAAAACAAAACTGTTGTGTGAGGTTAATTATTTCGTCCAGTGCCAGATTTAGAAGTGTGTGCGTGTGTTTTTAACTTTTAACGTAGCTTTAACAATTTTTCAGTCAGATCGCTACGGTGTCTGCAGTGTGGCAGTTTAGACTGGATTGCATACATTATGTCTATTTATAAATAGTTTGGGGTTGGGCTTTTTCTTCTGACAAATGAAAAATTGACAGACATAATGTAATAGACTTCGCTGAGAAAAATCAATGAGATAATATGAGATCGGGAGGTAGATGAGGAAATACCCCAAAAATCGGGAGGTATTTCTCCCAGCTTGAGAGTTGACAAGTATGAACTGTCCGGGCTTGTGGAATTTCAGTCAGGGCTTGAGTTTATTTAAGTCACCGGTGCATGTGCCTAAAAAAATTTGTTTAGCACTGACCAGTACAGTACATAAACTATTATATCAGACAGCAGATTCAACTTTTGAATGTGCAACCCAAATGTGGTCTCCTCCTGTCTGTCTCGCTCGCCAAGTTTATGTTTGTATTTGAGGACTGGCTAGTATTGCGTAACGGGACCACATGATCTGTCATCTCATCAAAACTTGGAAAAACTCGGCAATTTACGGAATCGTGGTATCTTCCACGCAATATAATCACTACCCGCTTACGATATTTAATTTATAAACATGACAGTCGAATTAAAATCTCTAGAGAATTACATATGTAAAAGGAAAATTTTGATTTCTGGTCTCCTTTAACCTTCATTTTCTTTTGATGATGGTTTATATTAATAAAACCCTAAACAATAACCACATCTATGTTAATTGGATTAAGAGTAATTTTACTGCTGACTTTATTTCTGTATCTGTCTCCAAAAAATGAATTTTTCTGTTTCTTTTCTAAAGATTTGCAAGTAAACTTTTAACCACCATGTCAACCTCTATACTTAAAAACAAACTTTTTTTCTGATATTGAGAGATGTCTTAAAGGATAATAAAAGGCAAGCAAATTTCCAAACTAAAGGAAAGAGAAACAAACCTGTTGTAATGCCCTGCTGGATCTGAACCTGACAAAACTCATCCCAGCATTCTCCACAAAAGGAATGACCACATGACAAACTGTAGAAGTAATCCTGGGGCCTTCTCAAAAGACAGACTGAACAAACAGCTGAATTCCCGACTATCTGTTCCTGTAACATAATTTTAAATTAATAAAACACAGACTCAGATGAAAAGGACAAACTATAAAACCAAACATACTAAACAAATTCATGTGCTGTCATCCCTCACCATATTTCCATCTATGTTAGCCATAAAAATGTACTGTGCTACTGGTCAGGTTACCTTATACAATGGTAAATTACAAGGAAAAAGCAATTTTTAAACTATTTGTCTCAGAGAATACTTACCCAATCACATTAAAAATAATATTGTGGATTTTGGACTAAGCTTAATCATTAGAAGCTCTAAGCACTTTACAATATTGGTTTAAAAAATTAAGGGCAATAATATATATATATATATATATATATATATATATATATATATATATATATATATATATATATATATATATATATACTCAAACAAGATTGCACACAAAAAAACAGTAAATTTTTAAATTAAAACTTGCTCAGAATAATTAACATAAAAATAATTTCTTAAGTCTTAAATCTGTTCTTGCAGTCAAAAAAGGTGAGTTTAAAGAACATTTCTGAACAAGGTTATTGTCTATAAGTTCCAGAAGCAATTTGTTCCAGGTAGCTGAGCTCTAGTAGGCAAAACAAGGTTGTCCATAGGACTTGGTTTTGATAGTGGGAATAATGAGAATATGAGTGTCAGAAGAGAAGTGTAATTATCTAGAAGTGGGGTACATGTAGGTGAGATCAGAAAGGAATCTTGGACTGGAGGCAGTCAATGAAATGCAGCATAAAGATCTTTTTGATTCTCAAGTGGACTGGCAGCAAGTGGATGATAGAGAGCAAGGGGAGGAGCATTTAGTTCTTGGTACTCTATGGATGATCCAAGCAGATGTGCTTTGAACTTTTTTGAAGTTTCTGTGCTAGAATTGGAGATGAACCAGACTGAACAGTATGACAGTATTTTCTCTACGTACTTAGGTTACCATTAAAGAATCAAACCAGAGGGCTGACATCTGTGTCATCCCTCTGTCCACTCTTATATCTTTAATGCAATTAAGAAGGGTTCATCATAAAATAAATGTGTAGAAAGGACAATGTCATACAATGTTGGCATATCCAATGTCAATTACAGTCAATGGGGCAAGACTGGGAAAAAAATCTAATAGTTCTGTTTCAAAAGAAGCAGATGAAGAAACACATTCCAACAAAACAGCCAATGCATGATAAATACAATAACATAGAGGAAGACATTCAACGAACACATATATCATTAAAAACAGAACAAAAATCAGGAGTAGCTGGCGCAAGCCTGTTAATCAATCGTGGCCATTCCAATGAATGAATTAATTAATGTTAGGAAAAAAGCTCAGCTACCTCAAATCCAGTAACTGTGAATTGAAGGTTTGCAGAGATCGCTCTAATTTCATAAGCTTCTTGAGGCATATCTGATTTTTTTAAACTTCTGAGTATGCAAAGAAATTAACCCTCTTCAGCCATGATACTCAAGTGTGTGTGTGCTTTACATTTTTTAACATAGCTTTAACAATTTTAGTGATATGCTATGATGTATGCAGTGTGGCAGTTTATAGTTATGTCTAGCACTGGCACATCATGCCACATACATGTAGCGTCATGTCCCATCAGTCAAATTATCCTGATACCAGGCCAAACTAGTCCTAACACTAACCTCTTAATGCTGAGTGCCAAGCATGGCAGCTGCAAGTACCATTTTTACAAGTCTTTGGTATGACTCAGCTGGGGTTTGAACCTGTGACCTCCCACATTCATCCAGTTAGACCAATGGAGTGGTCACCTTGATGCTAAGTCTGTTGGGTTATATCCTCTTTCCCAGACTCCACCAGAACATAAAAGAAGTGCTGTATGACTCTTTTTTTCTTCTTCTTCCTACGAGCTTCAAATAATGCTTGAGAGGATGAACACAGTCATGCATCACTGACTCTCTTGATGCATCAATTGAAATGAGAGAAAATACGACCACTCTCTGATTGCCAGCCAATGGCCACATATTCTTAGCTACAAAGCCTGGTTGCATCAATAGGAACACTATAATATTCCATCTAAACTGGGGATAGTTTACGTTCATTAAAAGGTCATGCAACTCACTCACTCTGCATACTGAAAGTTATCAGAAAGCAAACCTTGTTGGGTACTGGATAAAAGACTAGAACTGAGTGACATCAGAAGCCATGGAAGATTAAATAAAGGGCATAGGGTGAGAATTTCTGGCCTATTAATGTCAAAACTGGCTAACAGATCTGACATATTTTTATCATGACCAACATCTCCTCTGCCTTAATGCCTGAAAGTGTCAGATACCATGGATCAGTAACACTTGACAGTAATAAGAGCTAACTCTTATTTGTCAACAAGCCTGAGGAAAAAGTCAGTCAAATGTGAAATCAAGCACTAAAAGGAATGATACTGTTGACCTATTTGATGTTCACTGACTGCTGTAGTAGACAGAATGAATGATGTTCATCTTCATCTTCCAAGTCTACCAAATATTTTTTTCATATACACTTGGCTTGCATTCCAAACCTAACAAAGCTTTCATCATAGAGATTTGGCTTGCATTCCCTGCCAAAACTTTCATAATAAAGATTTGGCTTGCATTCCCTGCCAAAGCTTTCATCACATAGTCTTAGCTTGCATTCCTTGTCTACCTAAGCTTTTATCATATAGCCTTGGCATGCATGCCAAGTCTACCTAAGCTTTTATCATATAGCCTTGGCATGCATGCCAAGTCTACCTAAGCTATTATCGTATAGCCTGGCATGCATTCCAAGTCTAAGCTTTTATCATATAGCCTTGGCATGCATTCCAAGTCTACCTAAGCTTTTATCATATAGCCCTGGCATGCATTCCAAGACTACCTAAGCTTTTATCATATAGCCCTGGCATGCATTCCAAGTCTACCTAAGCTTTTATCATATAGCCCTGGCATGCATTCTAAGTCTACCTAAGCTTTTATCATATAGCCCTGGCATGCATCCCAAGTCTACCTAAGCTTTTATCATATAGCCCTGGCATGCATTCCAAGTCTACCTAAGCTTTTATCATATAGCCCATTGATGCATTCCAAGTCTACATAAGCTTTTGTCAGATAGGCTTGGCTTGCATTCCAAGTCTACCAAATTTTCTGTCATATAGGCTTGGCTTGCATTCCAAGTCTTTCATCATATACACATTCCAAGTTCTGCCAAAGCTTTCAACATATAGATTTGGCTTGCAATCGAAGTCTACCAAAGCTTTCATCATACAGGCTTGGCTTGCAGATGACAGAGTTGGGCACACATAGATTAGTTAAACTATAAATTTCTTCAAAAGCCACAATAAAGCTGAAACTCCATTTGTTTCATGGTAAGGCAGGTGTACACCGACTGAGATTATCCCTGCATATCCTATGGGGCTGTCCACATCAGGCATGTTTCCAGGTACAGCATGGTGTCTAGCCAACAGATATGACGCAAACAACTGGCCTGTGTATGATTTGGTGTCTCCCCCATGGGTAAGCAATAAAGAATTGAGTGAGCTATTACATCGGTGGCCAGGCAACTGCTGCAGTTTGTCTTACTGGTATAATGGTTGAAAGGCTATTCTGGCTGGTCACAGTTGCAGAGAGTTTCCTAGCATCTGTATGCTACATATTTAGGAAAGACTAAAATGTTTGTTTCCACTCTTGTAAATTAGGTGGATTGCTAAAAAGGGAATGGATTCAATTTCTCATCAATGTAAAGATCCATACCAAATTTGGTTGAAATCCAACAAAACTCAGTCAAATATTGTTACAGAAACTACACTTAGGAGAACAATCTTGGGGCATAACTCATGCAAATGTTATCACAGATTGCTGGAGATGGAAATCAAGATCTCATAAGTGTAAAGCTCCATACCAAATCTGGTTGAAATTCAATAATCTGCAGACAACAAAAAGGAAAAGATGGGCAATCAAGGGGAATAACTATTCTAAAGGAAGCTATGGAATACTGGATTCCAAACTCATTCAAGGTCTAATCAACATAAAACTCCATACTAAATTTACCTGAAATCCAACAAAAGCTGGTATATTTATACGGTGAAAACCAAAGTGAAGACAACTAGCAATCAGGGGGCATAACTCGGTAAATGATTTAATGGATACAGGAAATCACTCTCATTCAAGGTCTTATCAATATAGATTTGCATGTCAAATATGCTTAAGCCCAACAATCCTTAGCAAATATAAACTGCAGAAATGAAAAGTTAATGGTGACTGGCAATTATGGTCCATAATGCATGTAAAAGATGACACAGAAGGCTTGAAATCTAAATCTTTCAAGGTTGGATCACTGTAATACTGAATACCAAATCTGGTTAAAATCCAAGAATTTATAGTAAAATTATCTTGCAAAAACCAAACTAATGACAGATATACAGATAGTCAGACAGGATTACTATAGAGCTCTGCTGACTTCACCAAGACAGGCCACAATTAACCTTTTTGTGTGTTTCAAATATCATTTGTGTGGACAAAATCAGGAGGCAATACATAGTCACTATGAATGGATGAACTTGTAAATCACACATGTATGAACTTGCATAATGGTCAAAAATTGAGGTTTCCATTTACACTTGGTACTGAATCCCCCATATACTGGTCAGAATGTCCACCTCAAATACGAGGTTGCAGGTCTGAAACTTGGCCGAGTCATACCAAAGACTCATAAAAATGGTACTATAGCTGCCTCACTTGGTGCTCAGCATTAAGAGGTTAGTCTTAGGACTGATTGGCCTGGTGTCAAAATAATGTGACTAGGTGGGACACGATGCTAAACGTCTGCTGCATGATACCCAATGCTACACATCACTATAAACTGCCTTACCACAGACAACGTAGTGATGTCACTAAAATTGTTCAAGCTATGTTAAAAATCTAAATCACACAAACACATTACACAGTTAATGATCTACTGCATTTCAAACTGTTACTCTCACTTAGGCTGAAACAAGCATTACCTCCCACTGATATGTATGCAGAAGTGACATCAGTGGAACATTAGAGATTTGAAATAGGCAATGGAACGTACAGTGATCATGTGGAAATTTAAGAACATGAAACAACCAATGCTACAAAGTGTTCATCTCTCTGTCTCTGTTTCCCTCATATCATCTTAAAGTTAAGGTGACACCAAAGTTTTGTTGAAATTAATGTCTAAATCCATTTTAAAAGTAGAATAAGAATTATTCACAATGCTCTTTATACACTTCACAGTGTGAGTTTCTTTTAAAATTTCTTATCAACTGATTTCTCCAGAATACACAAATACCTCCTAAATTTTAGGAATCTGCCTTAAAAATGAACTACTGCAAATAAATTCCCTGCAGTCATTTTGGTGTGAGTGTAATGAAATCTGAAACATTTATTACAATTAATAATGCCCAGTCTGATCATGTGAGCACTTCACTTCAATATCAACCCTGATAAACAAACGTTTATTAAGCAACTTTTTGCAACCGACCAATGAGATGCTTCATTGATTTATCTAGTTACTATAAGAAATTGCTCATGCCAAGATCGCACAATGGCAGAAGTGCATGAGGAACTGACTGAAAATCCTGAGGAAATTAATGAATCAGTTTTTCTGTTTGCCTTTTTTCCTCAAGAGATTTTCAAAAAATATACAATTGTTCCAATGTAGTTTTGATTCACAAATTGTGACCACAAAAACAATTATTTTCATTTTAAATGATGGTTCACCAATAATCTTCTACAACAAAATAACACTCATTCTTATGTAATACGTAACATCAAACCAATAATAAATCTTTAACCAATTTTACCATTAAATTTCAGGAATTTCATGGAAATGAATCAACCAGGAGAAGCCGATTTTTAGTTTACACATATTTATTGTACTAAAAGTATGAAAAACATGTAAATGGTAATTTCCCCTGTATTTGATCTTGTAAATAAACGTAGCAAGACAAAAAAAGATCCTGCAATATAGTGAAAATGTACAAGCAGTTTTCATATCAATGTCTTCTAATACTTACAGTTACTTTTCGTTCTGGCATGAGTTTGGAATCAATTAAAAGCCTATCAGGTTCTTTCTTGCATCTGAAACAAAAATGTTTGGACAACTGTGCTTTATATATATATATATATATATATATATATATATATATATATATATATATATATATATATTACACAAGGGCATTAAAATTTTTATAAAAGTCAAGGTGATTGGAAAACTTGCCCAAAAATAATATCTCAACTTGAGTAAAACAGTAAGATAAAATATGGTATATTTTAAGGTAAGTGCATTATCTTTTGTTTCCTTTAAATCTCTGTCGGCTGATAGCTAAAGTTTTCTAAAAAAATATGGAAATAATACATGTGGAGAATGTAGATGGAAGAGCAGATAGAGACATGTACACATATACATTTTTAAGAAAGAGAGAGAATATTAAAGCAATACTGTAATGATTTATTTTAACTCACAACTCAAGGATTTGTGAACATTAATTTTATCCATTTAAAGAACAATTATCATGCAGTCACCTTCAAATCAGTGAAATGCATCAAAGTATTTGCAACTCTCACATCTGAGAGTGATTAGAGAACACAAATTTTTCTCCATTTAACTGTTTGCCTAGCAGTCTGTATCCTGTAATTATTAGCTATATAAGGATTATAAATGCCACTTGTGGATGCTACATTTTCCTAATATCAATCACTCTCTCAATGACATACTCTTGATATTTAATCGTTAGAGATTAGCGCCTTTAATTTCCAAGAATACACCTATCAAAGAAATCTCACGAGTTGTATCTATAGCAATTAACACCTATTTCCTAAAAATTTGGCGAGAGGCATCAAAATAGTCTTTGAAAAGCTGATTGTTTAGAGCTGGCAATTTGACAAACTGCTAGAGGCTAATGTAGGACCGGAAACATGGCAAATCTTTGATACAAACAAATTTCTTGTAACTTGTATCCCTCTCTCAATCTTATGGACATTGCCTGTGGGCTAGTGTGTTGCAGATCTGAGCTTACCCACATTGCACTGAGCCTAGCCCAGGAGTGAGCAAGTAGATTTGGGTAACTCCTGAATATATACATACATATACATACAAACATCACACCCACCCACCCCCAACACATAAAATTTGGAAACTGCATAGAGTAAATAACAGTTTCCCTTCATTTTTACCTAAAGCAAGGTCTTCCTCATATTTTTACAAGTAAAAAAGAATAATAATCACCAGAAAAGCAACTAGAACTTTTCATCTGGAGAAAAACATTGAAACATTACCATGCAAGTATTCTTTTTGGGAAAGCAAGGATTTAATCCATGTGGTTTCCTGCCCTAAACACTGTACTTGCCAGGATCATTGACACACAACTGTGACGAATAAAGATATTACGTTTCCTTATGATGTTCATGAAAACTGACAAGTTTTACTGGTGCATGAATTATCCAGACAGACCAAAAAGTATTTTTTTATAGTGTCCAGATATTTTGGTCAATAAGAGAACCTTAACTTAAACGTACAGGCAATTTAATCTCCTGAGTATACACTACCATGTAATTTTATCCATATCCTTGTCATCCTATGCCTCAACAGCTGACCACACTGTTGCTCTAATGGTTAGAGCATCTGCCTATGATCAAGATAATTTGAATGATGTATTTTAAGGAAAACTGTTAACATTTTTGGATTTATTCTCATTATTACATACTTATGTTTTTGTTTTCTTTTTCCACTCTTAAACCTTAAGATATTATGCAGAAAACATTTTAAATATTTAAAGTACAATTTTCCCAGACTTTGAAAATTTGCAAATGTTAAAAATATAAAGACTTTTTATAGTACACTAAAATAAATTTATGATATCCCTACATTTCTTCAAGTGAATTAAGAAGACAGCGAAAACATATATCCCTATTCACATGTGCTCGACAAGAGCTTCATGCTGAGAGAAAAAAAAAAAACAATATTCTGAAGGAAAATAAATTAAACAGAGTGACAAAAAAATCTTAGATTACCCCCATGACCCGTTCTGACATAGGACCCTCTCTATCATACTATATAGTATATATTATATTCTTATATAGTATGATAGAGAGGGTCCTATGTCAGAACGGGTCATGGGGGTAATCTAAGGTATTTTTGTCACTCTGTATGATTTATTTTCTTTCAGATTATTGTTTTTTTTCTCAATATCAAGCTTGCGTCAAGCACCTGTGTCCCCATTTTATTCCTATCTTGGATCAAATCTGGTGGTAAATCATCCCAATTGTACATTAGACTTCACCTTGCATTGATTTACTCCAAAAAATATAATCCATGTGAATCAAAGAATATGAATCCGTGTTACTATTCATTGTTTAAATCACACTCATTCTTCTACCTGGAAGCTAAGGAGTAAATAAAATATCCAGGCAATACATTAAAACACTCCTCAAGAATAAGACTGAGTTAATCTGTGTTTATAAATCCAGAGATATTTGCTTTTTTGTTGTTGTTGTTGTAGGGTTTAATGCCATTTTTCAGCACACGATAGGCTATACATGGCGGCCAGTATTAATGGTGGAGGAAGAACTCGGGAAAACCCCAGAAAGAACCACCGACCCATGAGAAGCTACTGGCAAGCTCTCTCACATACCCACATTAGCCGAATCCGAGACTCGAACTTATGCAGACAGAGGTGAGATGGCAGTGATCCGTAACGAAGAGCGCTTTAGACCACTCGGGGCCCCCGAGATATTTGCTAACAATTGCCAAATGAATAGTAAAGAAGTTGGCACCTTGTATGCTGGTGATCAGACCTATTAAAATTACATATCTAGTGTTTGAAAAGTTATGAATTTGTTTATGGTGTGCCGAATTTGGTCAAAAAGTTGACATAAATTTGCAGTGTAACATATTTTCAAGCTTTCAAAATGATGCCCATTCTGGTTCTGATTATATGCGTGACCCACTCAAATCAAAGCTCAATTGCAGTAAAGCTGCATAAACTAAAATTCTCACTTTTAACACTTTTCTAGCTCCAATAATTTGATGTAATTCATAGCTTTAAAATAAAATGCCATCACTATCATCAGCCAGTAGGCCTATTTGCCAGACTGAATCAACCAGTATGAACCGCACTAGAATTCTACCTTGAGGACTGTCTAGGTATCCTGTATTGTAAACATGTATTTGTAAAACTTTCTCAATGCAAGGCTCAAACTACAACAGAAAGTCTTGTCCAGGACCCAATGTGACAGTTAAACTTAGTGAAGGGAAAGAATGTTAATGACATCATGTGAAAGGGAACAACGAAAATTTAAGACTTTTTCCAGATTTTTAAGTCATTTTGAAATTTTTCCAGATCTTTTCGAGGCCTGGAAAGCAATTTTAAAATTTAAGACTTTTTCCAGAAATCTAGACCCGTGCAGGAACCAAGCTGATGTCATGATAATGTGACTGGGTGGGACATGATGCCACATGTCTGCTGCATTATGCCCCAGAGCTAGAAATCACTATAAACTGCCACAGTGCAGACATCACAGCAATATAACTCAAATTGTTAAAGCTACATTAAAATCCAAAACACACTCACCTTGACAGCTACTAAAAACCAACATTCAAGTATAGCTTCTTCGCACACAAAAAGATATAGGGAATGAAGAACATCAGTAGACCAGATACTAAAGCAAATTCCACATGTAAGGCTTATAACTGAGAAAGTACTCAATAAAACATGTTTATTAAGTAAATTATACCTGTCTATTATATAATCTTTCCTCCATCCATGAGCAAGAAGTAGCATTTTGGCAAGCCCTGGTTGAATCTGAAACAAAGAATTGTTATCTTTGACACAAATTGATACAGGCATCATTTATTAGAGAAATATTAAAATGTCAGAGCGAACACTTTGTACAGTTTAAAAATCTGTTATCTACTACAACTTTGTTGATCATAAACCAGAGCAACTGCAACGGCTAACCATCATAAATCCACACTCTTTTCACTGCTTTTTGCAAAACCACCACTCTCAACTCTTCCCCATACAGAATACTCACATCCACCTCAAGACCATGACTCATGGTCATAATCCATCACACAAATGATGCATCATTCTTCTACATGTAGGAACTCTGCAAAATATTTTAAATGTCATATTAACTGACATTTCTGCACATCTGGGAGGCATGGTACCCCAGTTGATATAACAACAGACTTGCAATCCATGAATCACAGGTTCAATCACTCACCAAACCCTGCCCCAGTGAAAGGCACTTAGCTCCCATTTCCTTGACATGATATCCATAACTAATAATGTGTTAAAAGTACCATTAAAACCAACACAATTTTTATTTATTTTCATAGCCTAAAGGGATTCAGCAAGATGAAACTCCTTTTGCACATGGTTAATATATGAACATAAGTACAATGTTGTATGCATTTCAAAAGCAGTTTAGAACGAGATGTGGTATTGTACCGATGGAGGTGGGGTGGGAGTCACAAAATACAATGATGCTTTGGTTTTTTTTAAAGTGTGGGGATAATAAGTTGAACAATACAATAGATACAATAGGACTTGAATCCAGGGCATGAAGTCTACTATGACATCTCTGTAAATATTATATTAGAAGTACACTCAGAAATTAACAGCCAGTCAAAGACAGCTTTTACTGCATCAATACAGTGCTAAAATTTTTGCAATAATCTGATGGCCTGAGGCAAGTAAATTTCCTGTCTTAATAGCAGTTTTCATAATATCATTAGTCTAATAGCTAGTTGAGTTTTAGTTGTCACAAAGCAACTAGTGAAGAAGGAATAGTGAAGATTCAACAGGATTACTTATTTCTAAACCAATCTACTCATTCTGGTTTTAAAATATCCAATGTAGTATGCTAGGTAAATACCGTGGGCAAGAATACTTCAACTTCAAAGTTGGTGACAGAAATTGGACACACAAACAAATTAATAAGCTGAATATTTACCTTTGCTAACTATAATTTTGAGTTAAGAAAGTAATTTTATAACATACCATAATAAAGTTAAAGGTCAACAAAAATCAGTATTTTGACACACACACAAGTCTATATGCAATCAGATTCAGATGAAATGCAAATCTGCTAACAAAACTAGTTCATTCTTTTTGTCACAAATGACTCATCAGATCATGTACACATGGTGAAATTAAGAAATATTTTGACTGGTGGCTCAGAACATCTATAGCTTCAGGAAACATCACTCATGATCAGCTGTCTAAAATGCAGCTGAAATTTGTTTCATGCATAGTAACCTACCATCTATATTTGCTTATGAGTCCAACTGTAAACTGCACACACATCTGCCATCACATAATGCACTAGCAGATCTGGGTCTGTGCAGTTTGTCAGGAGTAATTGGTAGAACAAAAAAAATATAGTCCCAGATTGTCCAGTGCATTATGCTATGGCAGATTAGGATTTCTGTTGTTTGCAGTTGGACTCGATTTATAAGTCAGTACATATGGTAGGTGTATTTGATGTTTTCATAAGCTGGTCAAGGACTTTGAAACCTAGAAAAGTTGGAGACCAAGCAAAAAACTTGGAGTCATATTTCTAAAACTGAAATGCCAAATCTAGTTATCAAAAGTGATTTTCGCATACACGAAATTGCTGAATATAAAGGTGGGGGAATGTAGTAATCCTGGCTTAAGTTCATCTTTCCATACAGCACACAATATAATTAGGACAACTAGTCCTGCTTTTTTTTTTAGATGGCCATGAAACTTATAAAATATTATGGTTATCACCTGATGATCCACAAAGCCCTTTTAGACTTGCTGATAGCAGTGCAAAACAGAATCTTGCAAAAAAATACAACTCGCCTTACAGATTTCAATGGACTGCCATGAAACTTTAGAAATGTTATGATCATCATTTGAAGATGTGCACATTATAGAAATTGTGTCCCAGAACTTTTTGCAAGAGTTATTGCCCTACTTAATTCTGTACCTTCATTAGTGACACAATTAAGTGGACAATAACTCTAAGAGAATCTTGTACAACTAATTAGTCTGTTTTCCATGGAACATAGGGAAACTTTGAAAACATTATAGTCATTATTTGAAGACAAACAGATGAACAAATTACTTTCCTAACTCCTATTTAGATAGAGTTATTGCCCTTTTTGTACTGTAGCCGAATGCAGTGTAAGACATGATCTTGTTAACACAACCAGTCCTGAAGTTTATGGTGCATCAATGTTAAACTTGCATAGTTAGGTCATCATAGCACATAACAACAAATCAGTGTCCCTGAGATTTATTATGGAGTTACTGCTCTTTGTAACTTGAAGCTGGATGTAGTATATATGATAGAATATTGTGCATGCCACTAGTATCAAATTTTCAATGGACTGCCTTCTCTTTCAATTATTTGTTAGTGTTATTTCCCATTTTGTCATGCTGCTGAATGCAGTGCAAGACAGAAACTTGTGAATGGAAAATGTAAAGCAGTTTTTTTTTAATGGTTCACTACGAAACTTGACACATATTAAGGGGAGGTTAAAAAAATAACCCCCATCTGCTTATCCAATGTCAGTGATTTATTTTAAATGGACCATGACTGGGAAAAGATGTAAAATTAAACCAAGAAAATATCAAAGCATCAAAGAGGAGAGAACAAACTGCAAATGAAAGGATTCAAATTGGGGACTGAATGACTGGATGCATGCAGTCTCAACGTTAATAAAACAATTATCAAAAAGTATTGCTTTCATTATCAGCTGAAAGTCAACTAAAAATACCACTTACTGAATCCTCAAATTTGTTTGCGAGAGACCTGTATGCAGAACTGCTAAATACAGACTACTACGTGATTGCACTTATTTTCACTACCATCTTGGATAAAATGTACGTAAAACAGTCTGGATACTGGTTCTTTTTCTTGGCAGAATCTAAACACATACATGCACTGACATATGTTTGGAGTTTTGCAGCACAGGAAAAAATGAATTCAAGGCAGGGACATAGACTGGTGGTCTAGCACCATCCCCCTCCTAAAATTCCTGGCAATTTCAGATACCAGACAGTTGTCATTTGGAATGTAACTGACCATATCTCATTGTATTACTTTACCTTTGTAATAATGGGATAAACAAAAGATGTGCCTCTCATCAAGTCAGTGTATACAACATAAAATTATTTTAAGTGTCACTGTTCATTATTTTAAATTTTTAGGCTAAATTGTTTAAACTGATATAGAAATTTTTTACGTTGGCAAAAACTTCAAATATATGTTGTGTATAAAAACAGAACAACACATATGAACTAATTACATGACTCATTGGAAAATGGATTTTTTTGGGTCCAATTATCCACATAAAGACAATTGAGTCTTTGTTTGGTATCCAAGTGAAAATCACTTGGACATCATATTCTTTCCATGGCTGATTTCCATGCATTTACTAAATGTCAATCAATAATGTATACCAGTCCAATCAACAGTGGAGTAGCACAACATAACCATGCCAAGCTGAAGTGGTGATATGCAAAGTAATTACCCATCTCCCATAGAACTTCACAGTGGAGCAAGCATGGAGATATTAAATGCCCCAATGCATTATGTCAACAAATAAACAAGAGTCCCTCAATGGACTGACACTCTACTGGATGAAGAAAAAAAAGAAACTACAGAATTTGTCCAGAAATTCAAGACATGACCAGAACTGCTGAACATTGGAACCATCTTTGATATTCTTCAGCTATAACAAGATTTTTAAATTAGCTGCTTTGATGGACATATTTGGATATCAAATTAACACCATTTACATTTATGATGAAGCTAGCATCATTATATATCTTGGTGAAAACCCCAACAGTGACAAGTTTTTCAATAAGGGTGTCATGGCAGCCATATCAGATATACAACTGGTGGTACCATTTTCATTCAGAACCAACTAGATATATCACAAGAAATCTACTAGTGAAAACTCCATGTTAATATAGTCATTAATTTTTAAGGAGCATCTATAACAACATTTTCAAGATGGCATACATGGTAATTAACCTGAGGGTCAGTTTGTATCATTTTCATTTCAGACCAACTAGATGCCATACAAATTCTGATGAAAAACCCAAATAACTTTCCATTTAAGAGGATTAGCAATAATAAGATTTTCAAGATTGACACCATGGTGGCCATATTGGACATCAGATCAGCACCATTTTAATACAGTCTTCGGGTGAAAACCCAATTATGAGATGACTTTCCATTTTGGAAGAGTAACAATAACAAATGTTTCAAGGTGGTCAACATGCTGGCTATACAGGATATCAGATTTGAACTTCTAAGCATCATAACAAGTGTTCTGGTGAATGCATTATACGATATGACTTTCAAGATGGTGATTGTAGCAGACACATCAAAAGACATAGTTGCCATTAACAATTAGGACCAACTAGACATCATATGAAGCTTTTCGGTGAAAACCCCCTGTTGATAGGACCATCTATTCTGAAGCAGCGATAACAATATTGTCAAAATGGCCAATGTGTTGGCTGTACTGGACATCAGATCGAAACAATTTTTATAAAGGACCAACTAGACATCATAGGAAATCTTACAATGAACATCCCACATCAATATGCTCTTTCATTCTGAAGGGGTAGCAATAAAACTTTCAAAACAGTTGCTGTGGCAGTCATATTGGAAGGCAGATTAGAACTATTTTCATTCACAACAAACTAGAAATCATAAGAAGTCTTTCAGCAAAAACATAAAGCTGATATGATCATCCATTCAGGAGGAGTAATGACAACAAAATTTTCAAGATGGCCATGGTGGTGGCAATATTGGACATCAGATCAGAGCCATTTTCATATAGCACCAACAAGACATCATAAGAAGTCTTATTTTTAAAACATCATGTCAATAACTTTCCACCTGAGAATTGATAACAAGATGTTCAAGATGGCTGCTGTGGTGACCATACTGAATATCATATCAGCACCATTTTCATTTAGGACCATCTAGATACCATTAGAAGTCTTTTGGTGAAAATCCCATAGTAATATAACCATCCATTCAGGAAGAGTAGCAATAACAAGATTTTCAAGACTGAAACTGTTATCACCAAAATGGATGTCCATGTAGCACCATTTTGATTTAAGATAAGCAGACCATGGGTGTGTAATCCTCCAAGTGGTTTTGGAGGAATTGTTGTTGTTGTTGGGTTTAGCGCCATTTTTCAGCACACGATAGCTATACATGGCGCACAGTATTAATGGTGGAGGAAGAAACCGGGAAAACCCCGGAAAGAACCACCGACCCATGAGAAGCTACTGGCAAGCTTTCTCACATACCACATTGGCAGAATCCGAGACTCGAACCCACGCAGACAGAGGTTAGATGGCAGTGATCTGTAACGGAGAGCGCTTTAGACCACTCGGCCGTTCGGGGTCCGGTTTTGGAGGAATAGCAGTAACAAACTTGTGATAACAGACAGACTGGCAATGGCAACAGACCACACCATAAGCTCTCATTGTTTATAACCAGTAGAGCTAAAAAATTCAAATAAAAGGACAACCAAATTGTGGATCTTACTTGAAAGCCATAACATTGTTTCAATGTTAAATCCCTCCTGTATTTGGAAAATCCCACTCCTTTCAAAATAAGAAATATAATTTCCCCCAACATTTCAGTTTTAAAGCAGACCCTGGTTAAGCACCACCCTGCTTTTTGCAGTTAACTGTACTTACAAAAATCAATTCTTCAGTTGATTTGAATATGAAAAATTTCAATATACCAAATTACCTGCAAAGTACTGTGCAGTACTTCCACTTCCTCGTTGAGAAATCTCTCTACATCTTCTATCTCTAACAGTTCATATTCAAAATACTCTGGATCATCACTTTTCTTAGGTTTATCAATGTCAAGGTCACCTGTGTCATTGTCATAGTAACCACCATAATCATCATCGTCATCCATGTGATCAGACTCTTCTAAATCAGAATCATTATCAGAATCCTGACTCTTCATTTCCTCCGACATTTTTTACAGCCTCCTTGCAGCGGATGTATTGTTCAATTAAAATCTCCTCAAACCTGAAATAAAAAAGCATAAATTAAAGGCAAAGATTTAACAGTAATAATTAAAATATAAACTGGAGAATAAGAATTACTTACTATGCTTTGCAGAGCTTTCTATAGGATTTTAAAAACAGTCAAGTAACACTTTCCACAAAATGGAGAGGCTACCATATTGAAAACTGAAGGCAAATTTACAAAATCTGAGGGTCTTAAAAACTGCAGGATCTGTAAGCAGGGACTCATACTATTGAGAGTTGACTATGGGGCAATATGGTGTGTAGTCTGCACACTGACCTTCCTCATATTTTATGTAGTGAAAGACTCCATACTTTCCTTTGTCCCTACGAGTTTCATATGAAAGAACCTTCTTAATTTACTATTGAAGTCATAAATGGATATTTAAAAAAATTAAATATTAAAAATTAGTACAATCTGATATCAACTAAGACTATAGGCCACAAATATCAAGCATATATGATAATTAAATCCCATTTATGTCGTGCTTGGAAAAGGGTAATTAATTATAGGCATGGCATGCTGTCCAATTCTGGCCTTTTTTAAAACAATATAAATCCATCAATCAATCAATAAATCAACACATTAACTGAGCCAAACTGGAAACAGTGTGAACACATGCATGAGGCATTCAAAGTACCTAGACATGGATCTTTTTCATACTATCTGGACCTAGATGAGGCACTGTATGTTTCAAAGAGTAAGTGTAAGACTCATGTCAGAAGTGTTGCCCCCAGTATAATAGTCATGCTTCACCTCATGGATACAAGCGCTACAATGGAATTTTCATTTCTTTCCAAGAATGTTCTTGTACAAAGTTGCACTCATGAAAATTATAGTTAATGATTAACAGCAACACAGAGTGAAATTTTAAAATATCCAAATATTGATATCATTAATTTCTTCAAAGTGATGAATGTTATCTGCAATTTCAAATACTGCAAGACATACATACCAGAACATGATGCCTATTTTTCTGTCTCCATTCAAAAAAAAACAAACATTATAAAATGGAAAAACTACTCCATGTACATATATCATACCATATATACTTGCTTATATGTCTAGTCCAACTAAAGTAAACACCCAGATATGCTGTAGCATAATATACTGGTAGATCAAGGCATATGCAGTTCTTCAGGATTTTTATACCAATGAGATGATAACTCCTGGGTGACCAATTCTACCCGAAAGCATGTCTTTGATCTCCTTAATTTTATCCAACTGGGGAAGAAACCGAAAGGACGGTGTTTCTTCCTCCTCCTCAAAATCTACTGATGCTTTAACTTTATAGTCTCAAGTAGCAGTAGGAGGGGGAGAGCACTCTGAAATTGTCAACATCCTATACATTTCCTTGACTGCAGCCTGAAGCTAAATTCAGTCCATTCCATGGTCAGATCTGAGTAAAGCTGATTTGTTCGAGCTTATCACATTCACTGTGTGTCAAGTCATGGCCTGGTTATGCTTACAGTTCTGGATAAGCCATACCAGGTGGCATCAACAACTCAATTCCACCCTCTAGTGTATGGTCAGCCTGGATGCTGGCCGTATAGAAGACAGTCCAGTTATCAATGGACAGATCTGTCACTAAGATCCCTGTAAATTCTAGATGGCCAGACCATTTTATCAAAAAAGTCCCCAAAATGGGATGGCTGGACAGCCAATGATGGTGAGGCTGTATTATGAAATGGATCACATGGTTCCAGTGCGAACAGATTTATAGGCCCAAAGGCCATGCTTGGACATGCAGGGGGACTTATGCCCACTGGGCAGCCTAAAACTGGTGGGACATTCCCACTTATGACCACTGAGTCAGAAACTGCAAGCTACAAACTTTGGGGGCGGGGGGACCACAAGACTCACAAAAGAGGCTGACTGTATATATAATGAGGATGTCAATAATATCTTTCCTTGACAATCAGTCTTTCCTTCCCTTCTGATGTCTTCTGGACTATTGATTTGAATCATCTGTATTTCATGGATTTAGATGAGAAAACAAAGCACAAATTAGCAATTCAGCATGTTGCTAACTCACAGATACAGTAATCAAGACTACCTCTGTCCACATATTACACATGCTGCATGGCACAGACAATGTATACTTAGTACTGTACACACCATACAAGAATCTACATGGCACAGACAATGTATACTTAGTACTGTGCACACCATACAAGAATCATGGTTGTCTTCGTTTGCTTTGAACTTTTTGCATTTCATGCATTTAGTTGACATTTCAACAGAAACAACACAAGAAGAGAAACAAAGCATAAATTATCAAGTCAGCATGTTACTAACTTGCTAATACCACCCCTGTTACTAACGAAGCAAGTGAAAATAGTATCCCGCTAACTCATAAATGATGACATCAGTTCAATGATAGTATGTTGCAATGTGGTCTTAAATAGACAAAGTCTGTTGACAAAGTCACTCAAATTTGGACAAACTTGAGCATGTGTGGTTTTGATTTTTAACAAAGCTTTAACAAATTTTAGTCATATCACAATGTCTAGCACTGGGGCATCACACTGCAGACATGTAGCATGATGGTCAACCCAGTCCCATTATCCTGACACCAGGCCGACCAGTCCTAACACTAACCTCTTAATGCTGAGTGCCAAGCAAGGTAGCTGCTAGTACCATTTCTGTAAATCTTTGATATGACTCAGCTGGAGTTCGAACCCATGACCTCCTGCATCAAAGGCAGATGCTCTAACCACTTAGGGAACCGTATTGGTTATGTTAATAATTGTAAAAATAATGTAAACAACCTGTAGAAGAATGATTGTCCAACACAATATATCCAAATTTAAAGCTGGAAGGTCCAATATTAACACTAAGATGGCTTGGACTGCTGGAGGTATAAAGTATGTGTTATTAGTACAGCAGCAAAGCACAGAATCTGGAAACACTTGGCAGTGACAAGGGGAGGAAATAAGCAAGTTAGTGCCCTTTGTCTATATTAGCTAGACAGGAAATGACAATTTTTGTCTTTTAGTAGGACTGGAATTGCAAGGCAGCTGGCGTATATCCCCTCATGTTAATGTGATTGGGGAACATATTTGATGGAGAATATGAAGAAAGTCAAGTTTCATCTCACTCAACAGTTAAAATGGTTGCTTTGGTTGCTTCTTTTAAATGGCACTTTGAGCACAGCACTGGTTTATGTACTATAATTTTCCTTCATCTCTCTAAAATGTCCCCAAAATTTTGATGGTGGAGGATACTGTCACCAGCCCATGGGATTCTGTGTGCAACACAGTATCACTGTATGTGATATATTCTCTTATCATATTAAAAAGTGCATTTTCAAATAATTCTGAAGGTCATCACAGATACCCATTTGACCATTTTTTTCACCAATTTCTGAATGTTTAATCACAAATATGACCATCTTAATCACAACTTGGAGTGCTGTGAATTTTTAACAATAAATTCTACAAGTTTCTCACTGTGAATGACACAAGTACTTTTCCCTACTTTCCGATTCTCAATCTGGATAGCAATAGAAATGATATAAACACACATAAACATATACATACAAATCCACTCAGAGAATTTGCAGTCTTGCTGTTTTACTTTCACACATTACATACAAAGAATTGACTTTTAATGAGAATGGATGATGGCATAAATAGATTGAATAAAGGTTTCGCTCATATATATAATAAGTACAAAGGTACATACATTAGAGACATAAAATGCATTACATGTACATTGATAGGAATTTTATGCAAAGCTTTAATTCTTTATATTTAAATAAATACAGCAATTTACTTTAACTGCAAGTTTTTGACTTAAATTTAAAATCTGACTGTTCCAATCTAGGATTTGACTGTCCAATCTTAGACATTTGGATATATGACCTCTGTGTGTGTGTGTGTGTGTGTGTGTGTGTGTGTGTGTGATTTGGATATTTTAACATAGCTTTAAAAAAAATTTAGTCATATCGCTACAATGTCTGTAGTGTGGCAGCTTACAGTGATGTCTAGCACTGGGGCATCATGCCACAAACATGTAGCATGATGTCCCACCGAGTCACATTATCCTTACACCAGGCTGACCAGTCATAACACTAACCTCCTAATGCTGAGAACACAGTGAGGCAGCCGTTAGTACCATTTTTGTAAGTCTTTGGTGTGACTTGGCCAGGGTTCAAACTCACAACCTCCTGCTTCCAAAACAGACTCTCCAACCACTAGGCCACCGGAGCGGTTGATATATGACCTGCCATCCCAATATGTATCAAGATCATTGACTGAGGGTGTTAGAAAATGAGACTATTGACAAGGAGTTACAATTCAATGAGAAGTGAGTTAGGTACCTTTTGTTGACTGGAGATGGAAAAGTAACTGTCTGGAATTTTTGCATATTTTACGGAAAGAGACAACTATCTGTGCAGTAACATTAGTTGTTAATGTTCTTGTATATAAATTAAAGTATTATATACATAAAATTTCAACCCCTAAAACATGAAATGCATATGCGATCTTAAATGAATCTTTATTTTACTTGGGGATTCAGTTATCTGAATATTATTATAAGTCATAAGTTGCTGGCAGATGCACCCTTAGATATCATACAGTAACTTAATTCTATGCAAAGGGTGCATTTAACAGTTAACAGAGTTAAGTTGTAACAAAGAAAGAATTGGTATAATAAAGAGCAAGATCTATAACTAAAAGATAAAATGGACTAGGATTTTGGAGGAAGAAAATGTTTATTTACACAGCCACTGTGTACGAATTTTTGGAAAGACTATCTGCACAGCACACAAGAGACAAGACAATCCACACGGCAACCAGAGGTCTCACTAGGATTTTAAAAAATGGGAGTCCAGGACTCCTATTTTGGGACAAATAGGAGTCTCATCAGCAAAAGCTGCAGACCCTTCCAGAAGCATGCTGAAGTGACTAAATGTCTATTATAATGCCAGGACACAAACACTTATCAGTTTTATTTATTTGTAATTCTTAAAATATTGATATGTAAAATTTTATATCATGTACAAATTTATTATTAACTAAAATGTAGTTCACTTTTGTCTATTCTCATTTTGCAAAATCTTCTGATGTTGGCTTTGGGTCATATTCCTCCACACTAGGTGTCTCTTCTTTCACTCAATCAACTGAATTAAAGTCTCTGTTCTGCACAATTAAGTCCCTCTCCCATGCCACAGATATCACTGGTGACACTAACACAATTGCAGCTAGGACTGCATAGTCTAGAAATACATCTCTATTCCTTTGCAGCAGACTTGTATGGGCTACTATCAGTGTGCAGTTCAATGGTTTTATAACTGCCTTCACTTGGTAGAAACCAGCTTGTGCTCTGTTACTATCAAGAACTCTACCCTCACCACCATAAATGTTGATAATTTCTGTAGTTCATTTTCACCATGTTCATCAAGATTGCTGGAATTTCTTGGGACTCTGGATGGGTTCAGTGCAATGTTCAGAAGCTGAAGGTTCATTGATTGTTCATGAAGCCTCTCATCTAAGTTCTCAAGAAGCTTGTCCAGATAGTTGTTTACAGCACTCTGAAACTTCACTCTTGAGTTGTTCTCTGTTGGTTACCCTCACCCTATGATGTAAAGACTTTGATTTTGAGTTCATCATCAACTTTGGCTAATTTTATCTCATTCTTGGTTTTGAACTGGGTGATTTTCAATAGAGTAGATTCCACCATAATGTTCAAAGTCTCAATGCCAACACTGTCTCGATGAAACTCTTTAGATAGTTTTCCTACTAATCCAAGAACGCCTTTAAAGACTCCTGAAATGAGTACCAATGTCACACACATCACCCTATTTAAATGTCTTTTTGCCTCAGAAACACCCTTTGCAGCATCATGTTCAAGGATGGCATAAACAAATGGGTAACAGTATACATCTGCTCTCACTGCCCACTGCAGAGAAAGAGTCATCATAAACTTGCTAGTTCCTTCAGTCACATATTTCAAATTTTCATTCTCCATAATTTCCACCATGGCTCTCAGTTCACTGTAGAATACTGCAGAATTGATGAAACACCTATAGACCTTCTCAATACTCTGAGAGAGTGCTGATATTCATTAAAGAGTGTAATGTCCCTACATGATTGGCCTGCAGCAACACAGTGTATCTACATTACATGCTTGGAGTGATGTTGTTTTAGTATAGCTCCAACACCACTAAGTATGCCAGTCATGACAGATACAATGTCACCAGCTAAGGTCATCAGCTTGCTCAGTGGGATTTTCTTTCTCTCATACAACTTCACTAATTCACAAACAATCGCTGTGGCTTTTCCATCTATAACTCCAATGCAATCCACAAAATGAATCACTGATGTATTGTCACTACTCAGACACTACACATAAACCTTTAGCTTTTTGTCGACAGTCACTTCATTACTTTCATCAATAATAAGTCCCAAAAATTCAGAAACAGTCATGTTGGTGTCTACTACTTCTAAAGTAGAGTTTATGGCCTCCAACATGTCTATCCTATTTCTTCACTAGTGTACAATTTCTGGTCTTGAAGGTCTGGACATTTGCTCTGGAAAACACCATAAAAAAGGAAATTGTTCCATAGTATCTGATTCCTATGTCAGCCATGAGCTAAATTTCACAAAACCATTCACATGGCTGACACTTGCTAACAATATTCAGACCATGACTAGTGTCTTTCTCATAGTTTGGAGTATAATAATTAAGAAATAGTGTGCAAACAATTAGACACTAGTCTGTGAATCAGTTGTTTTCCCATGAGAAAAAAGTTTGAGAAAACAATTTAAGCGTAACAGTCCAGAAATTTTGTATCAATAGACAGCCATAACATAAGCGAAAAGATATATCCCCTTCCAATGTATTAATCACTGTAGTCAGCGAAAACATGTCATACAAAAGATCCAGGATCTAATTTGAATGTCTGCTTTGTTTTGCTTGAATTACTATAGAATTATGCTACTCAGATTTACTGTGCTAATGAACAAAAAAACAATGCACCTGACATTACCATAGAAATAGGCTATTTTCAAACTCTTCTACACTTGACCTATCTAACTCATCTGACTAAAAAATAAAAACATAATGTTTTTGTTCTGAGATAGTAGGATAAATAAAATCAGGATCATTTTCTTCACAAATATAATATTTGTTGATGTTAATATTAATGATTTTTTTTTTCATTAATATTTAGAGACTTCCATCGTGTGAATTGGACAGTCCGATAAAATAATTTCATACATAAGATCATATATGATTATTCACTGACATCATATATATAAATATTTATACAGAATTTATATCTAATTCAAAACTGAATATTTGTTTGTACAATATTAAACATGCCAGTTCCAATCAAAATGAATAAATGTAAATGCATCTTACAAGGATCATTAAGAATTTAGTGATAAAAGCTGTTATGGAAAATACTGTGGCATACATAATCAATCAATCAAGAAAGGTTGTACAGGACCTAGACCATGTCTAGGTTGTGGAAAAGGTTTACAAGGTAAGTTGGATATTTGTAAAAAAGTGTGGTGGAAATAAATACAGAACAATGCTGATTTATTATGAAAAAAGGAATCCAAACTATTTTAGATCAAAAGTAAAACCCCTTACTGTTGAAGAATTTCCAAAAATATCCAAAAACACACCAGAAAAACGAACAAACGGATTGTGGGTCATTATAAAATAAAATATTATTGATTTCCATGTATCGCACGTTTTATCCGTAAAGCAACATAGCTGTTGTCTCTTTTTGTCTGGAAGACTTCTTACTGCGTGTTCAAATACATCAGTGAAAGGACCAGGCATCCAGTCTTCTAATTTCTCATCATCCACCCGAAAAACGATCCAAAATGATTCATCGAATGTTCGAAAATAATCATAACTGCCAGACGACTTATCAATTGCACCTATAATAACACCAAGATAAGCAACTGTTGGTTTCTTTGACTCAAATTCTACAATCTGTTTCTTCATCTGATTTAAACATATCATCTTAATACGGTTATCAGGAAAGTCACCATATGATGTTTCTCTAATTTTTCCTGACCAGTATCCTGGTGGAGCCACCTTATAATTTGATCTTAAAACATCTTGCGCAGACTGCAAATGATTTTGCTCTCTGGGATAAAATATTCTCTGCCATAACCAAATGCCGTAACCAAATGACATTTATTCTATTTTGTTAAATTTATCCCTTCAATTCTGATGGAAACTGCTTTATATCCCATATTTGCTGATAAAAAACTATAAGGTGTCCTAGTACCCAAAAAATCCTAATTCTTCTCCTGGTAGTAGATGTTATTTGATGAAAGAAAAGGTTTCTAAACCTGGGTGAGCCAGAATTGGCATATCATCATAGTTTTTCATCTTTTCTTTCCTATATGAATCATGACTGGTGAAACGAGATAATATTATAATATTACAGTAATTGTCTCATTTCACCATCAACAATAGAAGCCTCAGAATAAATAAATAACTGTTTTATCACGACATTTTACCTGCCTTGCACAAGGATGGTAATGGTATTATTGATTTTATCACCGATATTGATGAAGCCCCAGCTGTAGATGACCTTGATGGATTTAATAATAATCTTGTAGTATATGATGATGTGATGCTGGACAAACAATCAAATCCAGCTCAGATATTTTCTCAAGGCAGACACAAAAACATATATGATTTACGTTACTCAGCAGTATACACAAATACCTAAAGTGACCAAAAATAACTGGAGTTGATACACATACTCTGTGAAACATTCATCAGACTTAGTGTTCAGGGGATATGGATATGATTAAATTAAAAACTCTTTTTCAAAAGCACAAGCTACCCCCCACAGATTTATCACGATAAATTTGCATGATCCTGTCATGATAATGTAGGTCTTGATAAAAAAATAGCAGCAGGGAGGGTACGACCAAAACTGAGTGTCTGAAAGGTAAACAAAACACACATACAAATTTGAAAACACAAGCAATAAAGTAACAAAATGAGCTAATACAATTAGAGAAAATCTTGGTCAGTTAGAGGCTTCTGTTTGACATTACTGACCTTGTATTTTCATTTTTTTCATAAGAAGCTTTATTTTCAAAGAAGACTTGCTTCAAAATTGGTCTGTCCACCCTACCCTCCCTGCTGCTCATCAATTTCAGTATGTTAGAAAATTCATGCACTGGACACATCCCACCAGAGATCACATAAACAAAAAACAGTAATCATTTGATTTGTATTCCATAGTCAATGAACATGTGTCACTAAACAATTCAGTGTGATATTCATCTAATTTACATTTTTTGATGCAGTTGGTGGCCATCATAGGCATAAATAAAGTTACTTTATTCCAGCAGAAGAGGAAACTTTCATGGCATAATAAACATGTTCCAATCACCAATCACTTTGGAAAATGGGACAATCAATCTGATTCCACTGCCTTTATTCCTTTTAAGAAGTTTGCAATTTTTTTTTATTTTTTTTAAGACTGAAGCCAGCTTGCTCTGATAAAGGGTGGATGTGTAACTGAAGTTGCCATGAAAGGTAAACTTTGAAGGACCAGTGCTAAATGAAAAACTTTTCTGAGCACAGACTCAGGGTTGGTTACTTCAAAAAAAATCACAAGCTTGATTCAACTTCCTTAAGCCCTTGACTACAAATAACGTATGCCCAAAATTGTCCTAATGTTTTTTTAACTATTATTTGTCACAAATCATTGCAATTGTTGTACTTCAATTATGAAACAACAAAAAAACTAAATCATTAAACTGACTTTTATGTTTATTCAAATCTCAATATATTTCATGTACAGTAATATTTTCCTTAATGTCCTGTTGTTGTTGTTATTGTTGTAGGGTTTTACGCCATTTTTCAGCACACGATAGGCTATGCACGGAGGCCAGTATTAATGGTGGAGGAAGAACCCGGAAAAACCCCAGGAAGAACCACTGACGCACGAGAAGCTAATGGCAAGCTCTCTCACATAACAATATTGGCTGAATCCTAGACTCAAACCCAAGCAGACAGGTGAGATGGCAGTGATCCATAACAGAGCGCTTTAGACCACTCGGCCACTCGGGGCCCCTCCTTAATGTCCTGAGGTCAGGTATTGTCTAAATGCTCTATCAATGTTGTCTTTATTCATCTAGCCAGCAATGTTTATGTTCACTAGCATATGAAGCATGCCTTGCTTTATACCGTTTCTCATTATACTTTTGATATTGCACATAGGTGCCACTTACGTTTAACCAATGTTGTATTACACTAGTGTAAACATGAGCAAGACACGGGTCAATTACTATTCATTAAACTTTAACTTGAAACATCTTGAGGTTGAACAAAGCAACAGCAATTATACAAGACCATTTTTTTTAAAAATGCAAAATATTTATTGAAGTATTCTTGTTGAAATTATTTTTAGGTGGTCTTTCCTTTTATATTATACTTGTGTCAATGGATGGCCAGTTTTTAGTTAAAGACATATAATACCTCAAAATACATCCTACATTTGGAATAAACTCCTGATTATAACAATAAAGCAATTAATTAGTATCTTGTTGTAAATACATGCAAGCAATAATTCCATTACTCTGTCATGCATCATTGCACCCATTGCAAGAACTCCTGGAACAGTTCCAGTATCATTAGATTGGTTCTGGCTGGTTTCTGTACTGCACATAAATAACCAAAATGGTATTTTATCCCCTCTCCAGTAGAATCAAATGTATGTAAAGTCAAGCGAGCATTAGCTATTGGTAATCCAGGTAATCTGTTCCCCATTCACAGTTCAAATGCTTCACTTAATACACAAGGTTTACAGCTTTCAACAGAAGTATAATCCTAAGTGGCATGCAGCTTTTACTGAAACAGACTATTCTAGAAAATGGAAATGGAAATCAAGCAGTCTGACTGCTTGTTTACATCATAAGCTTCCTTTTGCATTGAATCACCAATAATTTTACGGTTCTGGGACCTCCTTGTGACAATCAGGTTAGACATTATAAATCAATGAATGTATTATACTCTTGATGTTTTCGTTTTTAAAATTGGTATGAGATACAAACAGGAGGGTATGCAAATACCATAGTATTTCAATCTGGAAAATAAAAGTTTGCATTTCATCAGCAGGACCAACCTTTTCTCAGGTAAATTATTTGTTGGGCCAAGCCCGAAACACAACTCACCTGGAATACAGGAAGCGCATGAGCTCAAATTAGATGGGACACAGGTGCTGGGCTATCGGATTATTTTGAGCACTGACGACCAAATAAACACCCGTTTGTTAATGTGACAGCATCAGCAAAGTATGGCAACAACATCGAATAATTGTAGAACAAAATATGGGTCGGAAATGGCAGCTTGTCAATATAAACAATTTTTTTATAAAAAAATAAAACATCAGTTCAAGGTGTGACCTACGACAGGACTTCTGTCGACACGCACGTCATTTTTTTTTTTTTTCTCTACTTCGATACAAGATAAATTTGATAGCACAATTGACAATGGGCCCGGGAATGTGCACTTCGTCGACATAAGTAGTTTTTCGACATAAGTGATGTCGATATAATTGTTTAGGAATGTATATGTATAGTACACGAGTATGTAAATGTAAGCAACTACACGAGCCCCCTGTTCAGGCAAGAACGAATTAGGTCCAAAACTTACATCAGAAAAGCCTTTAAAAAATGTTATATTAAAAAAGAAAAAGGCTTTCTCACAAATAAAGATCACGTAAATAAAGTTACCGAAGCTGAATAAATAAAACTGAAATAGGCTTCTTCCAACCACACAGATCAATTCACTTACGGAGAACAACAAAGACAGGTCATGTAACACCGGAAGTGACGTTAAAACAGCCCCTCCATTTACGACACAAGTAATGAAGAGAGAATAACATTTTCTAAATTATTTAAGAATATAATATAGTAATATACCATAACGGATACTGAATACTGAATAAACGTAACATTATATTTCAATTAATGTTGTCATAAAATGTTCATCTCATTATGTTTATCCTGAGGTATATTATTAAACAAATCCCAATACAAGCACCGGCCAAAGCACCGGATTCTCATTGGCTCGTTCGCAGGATGTTGTTGACTGGCAAAGCCGCTGAATCACAAGACGCTGAGGAAAAAAATATATAGAAAAGTAAGAGGTAAAATAACGACGATAATTGTTTCAACTAAAGTCTTGCCAGTCCAGATTATTTACTGGTCTGCACCTTAACTGTCATCAAGAAACTGACAGATTAAACTTATATATCGCTGTCGTCTGTTACAATTGTGACCGAAATAGGCCACACAAAACAACGGGTCTTATTTAATCATCACAAAATAGGGTAGTAGGAATTTGTTTTATCACAGGTACAGATTGTGACATTACAGCGTACGACATTCAATCCGGATTGTATTGTATCACACCTTCAGGTTGATACCGTCCAAAAATATACTTTAGTATATATTTTGACCCGTGTACTTGGCGCATGTAAATATTGATCTTTGAAAGGAATATAGATGTATTTAGGTTCCACTGAAGCGAATAACTTAAATTTAAATGCATGTAGAACCAAATTCTAAAAATTTACACGTTACCGAAATAATCAGTCTTGAACACATACATGCCCAGTATAAATTTTGCTATATAAAAAAAAAACGTTTTACAAATGTGATGCTAATCCACATAAAATATAATGTACAACTTCTCAGATTTTTGCACCATTTCATCATAATTGATATCAAACATTCTAACACAAGGCCTTTCCGATTGTACGATGTGGTCTATGTGCCCTTATACAGACCATTTTCTCTCTCAAAAAGAAATATATGAACAGCTGAATAAATTGAATTTTTGAGAGCATCTGATTATTTAAAATTTCTTTACTAACTTCATTCATTTTGTGTTAAAATTTATATTAGGTACGCAAACTCAACTGAAATGACAAAATTAAGTAGAATTGGACAACTATTATGTGAATATTTCATATTTTTGCTTTGTCAGATTCCTGAAAATGTCTACTAGTGCAGACTAGTGTTCCAAGGTAAGTTTGTTTTAATACTTCATGTTCAATTTTAATTAGTATATAGGCCAAGTCTGTCTAGTGTCTCATTATAAATTCATGCCATTAAAATTCATCCTTTGAGAAAAAGTAATGATTTTTGCTGCATTTTTACAACCCTGATCATTTTGTCAGTTCCATGAACATTCTATTTATAACAACTTGTAACATATTTTATTGTTCAAAAGTTGTTGCATGGGATTTATTTTAAAAATAGGTTAGTATATGTATGGGTGTCATGTTCTTGACATACTAGAACATAGGATTGCAGTAGAGTTTTTTTGTTTTGAGAGAGACTTTCAGTAAAGAATTCATTAAAGAATGGATTGTCAGGTAGGCTGGGTAAAATCCCTCACTAAAAGAGCTGTAGGGTGCTGAAAACAATTTGTAAATTAGTTGGTGATGATACATTCATATATTTATAACATGGTTTTTCTATGTATAATTTTTTTTAAATAATTGAAAACAAAATATAATGCACTGATCAGCAATAATGTTTTCCCTTTTCCAAAACTTTCCTATAGTTATGGTTACATTTTTGGTCATTAAGTAATTACTGTAGAATATGTCTTTATGTCAACATTGTTGAAATTTATTTTGCTGGATAAGGCAAATCAGACACTGGCTGAAAATGAAATGATTATCGTTAAGGTGGGTGATCATTATGCCGGTGTGAACTTTCTATTTTCATTTCTGGTCTTTAGCCATACAGTATTTTATTCTTTTAGTGAAAAATAGTCTGAGATCGCAGCATAAGATTAAATTTTGAATGGCACATAAACTATACAACTTAATGAACAAATACAAATGTGACTTTCAGTTAATAAAAGCTGAGTACCTCTATGAAGATTCTGTTTTGACAGATAATATGCATTATAAATTTGTTTCATTTTTAGCCTGTACAATACAAATGTAGAACAGAGTGGTACAGAGATCCTATCTCTCTTGACGGCACCGTACCATACGACCTTGATAAAATTCCATTGAGGAGGAGACGTCATGTTAAGAGGGAGACAATATCTCCACATGCAACTAGAACAAACAGTTCAGAAATATCAGCCATATTGGAACCGTCACAGGTATATATATATATATCTCATCTATTGTTTAATTGCTCAGAAGGGGGCCCCGAGTGGTCTAAAGCGCTCACCAATACAGATCACTGCCGTCTCACCTCAGTCTGCGTGGGTTTGAGTCCAAGGTTTGGCTAGAGTGGGTACGTGGGAAAGCCTGCCAGTAGCTTCTCATGGGTTGGTGGTTCTTCCCTGGGTTTTCCAGAGTTCTTCCTCCACCAGTTATACTGGCTGCCATGTATAGCCTATATTGTGCTGAAAAATGGCATTAAACCCTAAAACAGCTACAAAAACAACAACAATTGCTCAGAAATGTTGCAGTCATTAATTGTTAAGTTCATCTGAACTTGTTACATGTTGTTTCCTTGTCTCACATGATTTTCTTTTCTTTATAAATATTCAAAATAGAGGTGAGTGTAAGGCATCCCTGTCCAATGGACACACAGAATTATGTTTCCAAATATTTGTTTATTCATCATTTTATCCTTTACATGCTTGAGCCATATGCTTTGTTTAATCAAATTTATATGTAACACTTGCAAATCATTTCCAGACCATTATCTTAGGAGACATTCCTATTACACCAGATGATGAGGATGAAGGATGGCTTTACAGGCACACATTGAAACATGAGCATGCCTATCAAGAATTGGATGAGAGAATGAAGGTTTTTGCAGTGGCTGGATGGGATGATAGTAAGAAGACTCTACAAGTAGGTTTTACTCCTAGAATATTGGTTGCATTTCATTGTTCTAGAAATAGTTCTTTTGTAATACTATTATCAGTGTTGTCTCTGTTAATAAATTATGTAATAAATTAGAGGGACCTTATTATAGTGTACCCAGCTGTACTGATAATTAAATTGCTTATGTACAAGGTGAAATACAAAATGTTTTCAATTAAATCTGTCTTAAGTAATCAATTTATGGAATGCAAAAATTATGGCAACATGTGATAGGTAGGTATTTAATGGTGGTTGATTTCAACAGAAATTTTGGTGTATATGACTGTGATTGACATGTAGCAGTGACCTTCCTGTTTTTAAAACAAATATTCAAGATGTATGTTATATACACTGATTTATTCTCATATATAATGCCATTAAACTTTACTTAAATACATGGATTTTTGTTAGAGAAGATAAGCAATAATGCAGTGGATTGCATTTTTTTGCCAAACCACAGAACAATTTGGCCCTTCAGTGTGAAACTATCATGCTCAAACTGCCTCACTATGTGCTTCCTGCATACATTTTTTTCAAAAGGGACAACCTGATGATCTGTATTCAGGTTGTTTTAAGTACATTTATAGGTTCATTTTTCATTCTGATTTCAAGTGAAGGACATATTTTATAACTTGTTCATTTTCTGCACCAATTGATGATTTCATGAAGCTCTTATAATGCTTGTAATTGCCACCATGATTATGGAATGCAACAGTTGATATTTACACAGTGACAAATTTATATGTACATATACTTGAAGGTACATTGTAATATTTGGCAGAAAAGTTACTTAAGTTATTTCTACCCAATTTACTGTTTACAGAATGAGTTATCAAGGTTTATTGTATGATGTAGATTGTTCATTGTTGTTGGATAAAGCTTCTTTATTTTTAATTTTGAAATAGTTTTATTAGATTTGAACAATTGTTTTTTTAAATAATTAGAATTTAGTCAGGTTTGGTACTGCATTTGTGATAGGGTCCCCAGGTGACCAAGTGGTCTTAAGTGCTCACCTTTACAGACCACTATTTTGTCACCTCTCTGCGTGGTTTTGAGTATTGTGCTCAATCTGTGTGATTATGTGAGAAAGATGACACTACTTTCTCTTGGCTGGTGGTTCTTACTGGGTTTTCTTAAATTCTTCCTCCATCAGTTGTACTGGCAGCCATGTGTGTCCTATCTTGAACAGAGAGATGGTGTTGAACACAAAACGGCAACACAGAGTGACACCTGTCAACAAGAATGGGTTAAATGACTCAATCTTTTATGATGCGAAAAAACAAATGCAAATCTGGTATGAAACTTGTGTAGATTACAAGTTAAATACACATATAAATAAAGTCCATAAAAGTATGTACTATTATTGAAAAGATTAATTATGCTATTATGAGCTTCCATGATTACTATTAAATCTTTATCCATAGAGGTCTCTGCCAGTATTGATCAACATCTGTCAAGATACATGTAATGAAGAAGTTTTGTTAACCTGCAGCTGTGACTTGGGACGGGTTTCTTTTTGCAACCTTTTACATCGTGGTCATTCCAGACAAGGTGCAGAACTTCCCTCATATCTCAGAATATTCTTATAAGTAAAGTTTTCTTATATATATATATATATATATATATATATATATATATATATATATATATATATATATTTTTTTTCATCCAGTACTGATAAAATGATTTTTACTAAAGTAAACAATGTGGAATTAAATGTTACAATAAACCTTATTTGAATCACCACAATATAATTCATTAAATATAAGATATAAGATACTTTTAAACATTTGTAATTATTGTTGCATTTATTAACATAATGTAATACATTTAATTTTGTTCTGCCTACAAAGAAACTATCAGTACTAGTAGATACATAAATTCAATTTCTTACAATTTTATTCATGAACATACCATAAATTAATTAGTTAATAAATCTAATACTTAGGTAATACTGAGTCTTTTGAGGATTTTAGCATTGTACAATATTTTTGCTTTGTTTATTACGTCAAGCTTATATAAGGATAATGACTTGTTAAAAAAAAACACAGATGAAGAATTCTCATTCTGTTATCATGAGCTGTAACATGTTAAGATATTGAATTAAGTCCAATTCTTTAAATTCATTACATGCGTTGTGTTAGGACTTTTTTCCAACCATTAGATTTATTACTATCAGATATAGATTCTTTGCATCCACCCTGCATCCATATCAATGCTTTTAGAGCTGTGTTTAATGAACTACCAGTTTATACAAGTTTAAGCACAGAAGGTAATTAATAGTAAACTTTTTCTGAAACTGTAAAGAAGGTTCTGGAACCCCGAGTGGCAAAGTGGTCTAAAGCGCTCACTGTTACGGATCACCGTCATCTCACCTCTTTATGTGTGGGTTTGAGTCTCGGGCTTGGCCAACAGGCACATGAGAAAGTTTCTAAGTAGCTTCTCAGTGGTTGTTGAATCTTCCATGTGTTCTCCAGGTTCTTCCTTCAGCAGTTATACTGGCCGCCATAGCCTATCATGTGCCAAAAAATGGGATTAAACCCCATAACAAAATGAAAACAGCAAAGAAAGTTCCATATACAAAGATTAAAACTGCATATGTTGTCTATTATTCTTTACCTCACTATTATACCAGCCTTAATAAATGTAAAATAATTTTCTTGTTTGTCTAATATCTTGTATTCATGGTTCATTACTATGTTTCATATTGTCTTTTTCTGCAAATAAATATACTTCAGATTATATTCCTCATGTGTATTTTATGTTCATGCATTTATTCTATGAAAGTGATCAAGAGTACTTAATTTGTTAATCTTTTCACAGGTAGTCACAAATGTTTCCCTTTTTTCATTAATGGATGCTATCTATAACATTATTCATTTTTGTTCATTAACTTCTTTACATCAGTGTTAAAATATTATACTCTAACAGATTGAGAGAAAGCTGTAATAACTTCTTTGCAGTCATCAGAAAGATCAATGTCCAAAATATGTTAATTGAGTTTACCAATTGTGCATTATGTTTTGTCACATACTAACCAATTATGATGCTGTTTTTTTAGAGTTCTGAGCCCTTGGTCTTGCTACCTGCTTTGTTATCAACATTGAATGAACTATTGTAAATTATGCTGTTGAAAAACTAACATTTCATGGCATGTTTCTGAAAGAAGCTCTTTGAGTATATCCTAGCCATTGTCATTTAGTACTCATTTTACAGCTATGTTTTACAGTCTATTTAATTATTACATGAGTATCATATTATTTAGTATTATGTCCTAATCTTTGTATCTGCAATATGTCTCATAACACCCCATGATGTCACAGATGACATCACAATATTATGTACAGCACAGATGCAATGTCTGGCTTTTGTGTATTACATCAGTCGTTTTACGAAACTGATTTTTCATCATGTCACAAATGTGTAGAAGAAATTAGCTTGAAATTTTGAATAATCTATATATTTTACTTAAATTTTTCGCCCATGAGATGAAATATAACTTATTCACTCATAGCAAGCAAAGTTTCTTTTTCATTTTTAATCAAACATATTGACTAGCAAGGTTTATTATGGTACAAAGGCTTTTTACTGGATATTACATGATGTGCATGGTTTCTTGTTTATGTTTGGCTGTGGTTTGTGACTATTGGCACAGAAAATATAAGCAGTTATGGTGTTGGATTTTAACTTTGTATGTGGACATAAGGCATCCATCAATACCACTTGGCCATGTATGTATCTAAGAACAACTTTGAATTTTGAGTTTATCTTTTTATCGACTTGGCAGTGAAATAATTGCAGTTGGCTCCAGTGAATTATCACAATTATTCTGCATGGAAAATTCAGTAATTACAGACTATTATAACATAAACCCTTATGTTTTTTTTTGTTTCAGTTGAAATTTATGAATATTATTGAACAGTTTCAATCTCTAGCTTGCTTATACTCACAAAAGATTGAAACTTTTCAAATCATTTGATAACTTCTTATTTGACACTTATACTTTTGTAACATTCTCTATATATGCTTTCAGATGACCATGCTTACTTTGAGCAATCCTTCAGGGAATCTGATGTAAGTATTCTACATTCAATTAAATTGCTAATTATAATTTGTGTCATTATTTCATATGTGTCTGCAGTCATTTTATATACTATTTTTGGTACATGTTTCTTTGACCTGTCATATTATTTGTTTCCTGACTAGGTTTTAAATCATTATGCTTGTGTTCCATTGTCACAGTTTCATAAGGTATTTTGCTGCAGGTACTTACATGCTGCAGCATTAACTGAAACTTCACCATTTGCTATTTTCATGACATGGTGCATCATTTGAGCTTAAGACTCAATTTTACATTTTACACACCAATTAAGAGAGTTTCATGCTTTATTTACTATAACATTGGTAACAGTTATTCATATTCCAAAGACCATTATGAAAAACAAATAATCTGTTTTGACTTAAATCTTTACATATTGTTAATGATATAATTTAACCTGAATACAAAATAGTTTGGTGGCATCTATTTGAATGATACCTTGGTCATTATGCTTTCCATTGCATGACATTTCATTTGTATGCCTTGAGATTATTACACGTTACATATTTTCAATTTATTATGTTGTATTAGCATGAATAACAGTAGGCATGTAATGAATGAATAAATTATTGTCATTATTAAGAAACAATGATATAAAATGATTTCTTTGACATTATAATCATACTACTTGACAAATTATCAATGACTCAGTGTGAACTCAACATCATCACATATTGTATTATTTCATTTTGAATTCCATATTGAGCACATGCTATCTGATGTAGTATTTCCAAATAATCAATGAACAGTAAATGTCTTTTACATGTCTCTGTTTTGCTGCAGTTTTTCAGCTCAAATTCAAATATATCTATTACTTATTTAATCATATATTTACAGTGTGCAGCTATACAAGAGATTTTTTTTGCTCCAAACTGTTTTGCAGTTCATGTACCGTTACATGGTTATGCTGTAATAACAGTTAGAAACAAGTCACTGTTCTGCCTTCAGTGTAAAAAAATATGTCTACATGTGCACAGGGTGGAGAACCTTATTACCGACAGTTTGGACAAAGACATGCCAGATAGTGTGGATCGTATACTTGAATTGTTGGCGTATAAACCAGAGTACAGCCAGTACATGCTAAAAGTAGTATCTAGTAAGAAAATTCCATTTAACCCAGATGAAAACATGAAAACAAAACTATGGCAAAATCCAAAGAATTTATTTCCTGCAGCTGCTGGTATCCTTCAAGCCATACCATTAGATTTACATTGCCCTAAATGCAGTGGTCAACTCCATAATGAGGAAGTATATATGTCTGGTGCTAGGGTCTAGGAAGTATGTTCATCTGGTGCTAGGTTCGAGGATGCATGTTTATCTGGTGCTAGGGTCTAGGAAGTATATATGTCTGGTGCTAGGCTCTTTGATGAATATACGTCTGGTGTTAGGGTCTATTAAGTGTACATGTCTAGTGCTAGGGTCTTGGACGCTTATACGTCAGGTGCTAGGGTCTATGAAGTATATTCATCTGGTGCTAGGGTCTTGGATGCTTATACGTCTGGTGCTAGGGTCTAGGAATTATGTTCATCTGGTGCTAGGGTCTAGGAAGTATATGTCTGGTGCTATCATCTATGAAGTATGTATGTCTGGTGCTAGGTTCTAGGATGCATATACGTTTGGTACTAGGGTCTATGAAGTATATATGACTGGTGATAGGGTCTAGGAAGTATATATGACTGGTGATAAGGTCTAGGAAGTAAATACATCTTGTGCTAGGTTGTATGATGCATATACGTCAGGTGCTAGGGTCTAGGAAGTATATTCATCTGGTGCTATGATCTTTGAAGTATATATGTCTAGTGCTAGGTTCTAGGATGCATATACGTCTGGTGCTAGGGTCTATGAAGTATATATGACTGGTGCTTTGATCTATGAAGTATATATGACTGGTGATAGGGTCTAGGAAGTATATATGTCTGGTGCTAGGTTATATGATGCATATACGTCTGGTGCTAGGGTCCAGAAAGTATATACTTTTGGTTCTAGGGTAGAGATTGATTCGGCTCTCTGTGGTTTGTGGAATCTGTCAGATATCATGCAGAATATTGCCTTAACTTACGATAAAATATTGTTATAAAGTGAAAACTGAAAGAATGTGGTGCCTACCCCCACCCACCCTATCTGCTGATATGGTTGATACATTTCTTCAACTAATCACTTTATTTTGTCAGCGAGAGGTTTATATACCCCCTTGGTCGCCGGTGCAGACGGTATTAATACATGTTATATAATATGAAAATCATATTGATGCGTCCTTTTATTGCAGCATCTGGGTTTTGAATGATACCATTTGTCTTGCAGCAATGATTTGGATAAAATGATGGATAAAACAATTGAAGATGACTATGTTTAAATAAGGGTATAAACAAAGAAATGACTAGGAAACACGTTTGAATTTTTAATTTAATTTAAATTACAATTGCTTTGTTTTCTATATTGTAGTTAAAGAAGAGGGCATAAATTGAACTGTGGTATATTTTATAAAATTTCTAGAGGTCATCCTTTTTTGGAAGATTTTATTAACAAATTTGTTTAAATATTGTTACTGTACTAAAGCAGCAGAGGGGGCGAATCTGACATTTTGTCCAATCGTTATTTGGCTTAATTAATACTTTCTGCAACTCAACGATCTAGTGTCGTCAGCGCCTGGTAAAAAAAAAAACGACGTCGTCGTTGGGGGATCGTCCAATCGTCATTTGGTTTAATTAACACCTTCTGCGCGCCGATCCCCAGCGTCGTCAGCGTCCGGTAAGCACATCGACGACCGCGTCGATGTCATCGCCCCCTCTGCTGCTAAGGAGTTATTTACAATAAAGATCTTTATGATCTTACAAACAGAGTGATCACTAACTCCTCCTCCTGTAGATCAATTAGGTTATTTGACTGATCGGTAAGTCTAAAATTAATTCTCGTTAAAAACCGATTATGGCATCTCATATAGACCGGATTAATCGGACTCTCAACGATTAAAAATCCTGGAGGGGCTGTTGGTGAAAATGAATAAAGGATATACCCCTTTTGAGCTTGATTTGATTGCTTGGTATCCACCTGGTAACTCCCTTCGATAGCATCACACACTAGATTAATTGCTATCACCGATGCGATATTTACGTTGTATGGAGCAATATGCCTACCATCATCTCCGTTATCGTGTCTGAGGATATGAGTTGATGAACTGAGAAAATCATTAAGAGACTTTCTTAGTTCTGGCGCGTTGTATCCTGGAAACCTGAAATCGGGTAAATCGGCTTCTGCGATATTATACTCGGTTAGGAATTGTTGTTTATTATCATTGCTGTTAGCGTATGTTACTTCAAGGATTCGTTCATTGATATATTCCATGTCTGATATAAGTTGATTTAACACCTCAACGTGTTTTCGTGCTTTTGTTTTCCGTAGCTGTTCTAGTTGTAATTGGTAATAATGATTAATCTCGATAAAAAACCTATTAATATCACTTAAACTAATTACGAATGTGGCGAGCAATTCAGGAGTTTTCCTATACTGAAAATACCATTGTATGATATCTCTGTTTTGAAATACAAATATACTGGGTAATAATGCGTTTTTTATAGTCGACAAACTATCTCGATAACTGGGATCAATCTCATGATACGATTGCGCATTCGTGTGCAAGTCTGCGGCGATTCCATGAGGTGGATTCTCAGGCCATCCTAGTATGGTTCTTATTGAACTGTTATAAATATCAACCATATACCCCGGTGTGCTTATTTCAATCGTGGACGATAACGTCGGTTCATGAACCGTAATAGCGATTTTTGATTCCTTTCCTGTGATCGGTTTTATCCTGCATTGAAATTCTTTATTGATTTGTTCTATTTGGTATGACCCAGTTGGTATTGTAACCTCCTCCCAGTCTGGGGCCCCATCGGGTTTATTTGTCCGTGCAAAAACCAGCGAGTTATTAGGTTGTTGTCCGTTAAATGCGTCCGCTCGGATATTAGGCCAACTGTGATATACTCGCAATTTTGCCAGCGCTATTTCCTTCACTGGAACCGGTGATGGAAAGTTCACACTGAATTCGGGTTTCGTCGACGTTATCGATATCATACTTGTTTGTACCGGAGTGGTGTTCTCCGCGATCCGTTGAAGCAAGTGAAACCCTTCGGGGTTCAGCGACATTATTATTATTCGTTGTTTTTAGTGTTTAATATTAATAACCAGAGCCCATTGAAGTGGTTCCGGCTTCCAGTTGAAAATCCTCAATTTTTGACATCGCGGAGCTATACAACTGGACCATCATGGAGAATTCAACATCGGATACGAACAAATTATCAATCGACAACGAGATCAACCCGGATAATTTCGAGTACGCGTCGGATACTATTTGATGTTTTACTGTATACTCGTTGAGTTTTTTCTGAAAACACGATGATATCTTCCTAGTGATTGCGTTGGCGACTCCAGCAATTGTTGTCATCGCGGAGATAGCGATTGGAACAGCGATCGGGGCTATCGTGGTCACCGTGGATAAAATAACACCGGTACCGGCTACTATACCTGACACCGAGTACACGACCGCGTCGATGGCGGTTATTTTTCGGCGGTATTTTTTTATTTTTGCACGGTATTGTTCGGAAAGCGTTTTCAAATTCGCGGAGAATTCTTTTGCGGTATCGAATCGATATTGATGTGACGTTGGTGATACCTCTGATTCAATTACCCTGGTGGTCATTTTTATTCTAAAAGAACTATTGTTTTCAATTACTCGCTTAGATCCACTACAAATTCCGCATACCATGTGATGTTTGCCCTAAATAGACTGCTATCAACGGCTTCAATTATAAACCGTTCGATTGTATCCTTGTCAATGATTGTTGATATTGTATTGTTAAACCCGGATGAACTCGGCGATGATATACTGAACTGCATCGCCGAAATCAATGTCAATCGATAAATGCCCTTAACAACTGCGGTGACATCTATTGCATTACGCGTAGGAGTCCAATCGAATGATCCGTATTGAACCGTGTATACGCCACTGCCGATGATCCCATGAGGTGTTTTCATTTTTTCGAGTTGCTCTGTCATTCTAGGTAGTCTGTCCTTAATCGCTTCAACATCAGTTTTGATTGTTTTTATTTCCCCTCCATACGCGTCCATATTCCTTCTGTTTGCTTCAATATTAGTTTTGATTGCTCTTATTTCCCCTCCATACCCGTCTATATTCCCTTTGTTCGCTGCAACATTATTTTTGAGCGTTACTATTTCCCCTGTATGCGCGTCTATATTATTCTTGTTCGCTGCAACATTAGTTTTGATTGTTTCTATTTCCCGTGTATTCTCGGTCATACTTTTTTTGTTCGCTGCAACATCAAGTTTGATTGTTCCTATTTCATATGTATGCACGTCTATACCTTTTTTTGTTCGCTGCAACATCAGTTTTGATTAATCCTATTCCCCGCCAATACGCGTCTACATTTTTTTTGTTCGCTTCAATATCGGTTTTGATTGTTCCTATTTCCTGTGTATGCGCGTCCACACCCTTTTTGTTCGCTTCAACATCAGCTCTGATTGTTCCTATTTCCTGTGTATGCGCGTCCATATTATTTATGATCGTTGTAACATCAGTTTTGATTGTTTCTATTTTCCGTCCATGCGAGTCTACATTATTTATGATCGTTGCAACATTAGCGCCGATTATTTCTATTTCCCGTTCATGCGCGTCTACACTCCTTTTGTTCGTTGCAACATCAGTTTTGATTGTTTCTATTTCCTGTCCATACGCAGTGATATCATTTATAGTTATTGTGATTTCATCCGGTGTGGCATTTTTTTTACCAAGGAATTTATCAAAGTTGTCATCGATCCTGTTAACATTTTTTCGTAACGAGATAAATTGGCCCGACAGCGTTGCAAAATCCAAAATAGCACCCCCTATTGTTGCAAGATTCGGTTCGGTCACCGTCGGGGTCCCAAAAAAACTAGCAGTAGTGAGTTGTATATCGGTGACAGATTTTTTCACCTCGGTGACAGATTTTTTCACCTCGGTGGCAGATTTTTTCACCTGCGCGTCGAGTTCGGCCACCGATCTATCCAACTTTATAAAACCGCTCTGGGCTAATCTTACCGCCGATATATGTTCACCCGGTTTGAGTCGTCCGTCGCCGGTATACAACGCGATAGTGTTCTCGGCGGCATCACGCTGTCGTATTAAAACGTCATTCAGCGACACATTACCGGATTTCAATTTACCCTGGCGGTTTTGAAATACAACTATTTCGCCCGGGTCAACACTTGTTAGATTCAACGTATCAGCGATTTCATCCTCGATTAGTTTTTTTATGTCGGCGGCGGCCGTTTCCGTGGATTCTTTCAGCGCCGAAATAGGTCGTCCCCAAATATCAATCATCGTTATTGTAAAAAAAAACGGTGTTTTTAATTAACCCGCCGGGCCTCTACGACCCCACTAGTGTATTCGTTTACAACCACATGAGGTGGTTTCCGCGCTGATGAAATCGCCGCGAGTACGTTCAATACCTCACGGCCACATATCGGTGGGTCACTTAACTGCTGTGTTGGCAGCGTGGAATAAAAAACCCGGGCTGAACACGCCCGGATATACCGCATGAACTCGTTTGGCGGGGCTAACCCGTATGAATCAAAATAGACGATCGCACGCGGATCAATCGCGTATGCAACCCAATGAGTTCCCGCTCCGGAGGACCCATCGAGGTTAATTATGCCGGTTTCAATATTCCTTGGTGCCGCCGGTAATTGATCCCTCATAAAAACACCTCTGAAGTTTTTTATCGCTAGCGCGTTTGCGGCGTCTATTAAATCAAAATTAGACATTGGAGTCATAGACTCTTGAGTTAATAAACGGTTCCCGGTAGTCTTAGACCCTTTTCCCGAGTACCATGAATACGGGGTTCCCGGTAGTCTTAGACCCTTTCCGGCCACGGGTCGTTTTTTTTTTTTGTAGCCTTTCCCGGTTGCCTTCTTCAATGCCATCCCCGCCGCGGTACCAACGGCCCCCAACGCCGCCGCCTTCGCCACTGCTGGGGCCGCCGCGGCAATCAACGCTGGAATCGCAGCTAACAGCGGAAATATCCCACCGGTCTTTTCCATGTTTTTAATCGCTGCGGCTGAAAAATCTATTTGAACACCCTTTTTATTCTTCATCGCATCATTGAAATGTTTTATTTGACGCGCCGTCAACGATATCTTATGATTACCACCCGCCATCTGTGACGGCTTCAGCGTTATTGTGGTTCCGCATTGTTTAGCCGACTTTGATCGTAATTTCTTGACTTGACCATCAGTTAGTGTAACGCCGACAACACTATACGACATTTTATTGTAAACGCGTTTGTGTTTTCAATTACATGTTTTCCACTGGTGCATCAACGATTCTCATTCGTCCACCAACGCCTTCTAGCAGCATTGATTTATCGCTGAGAATGACAGCAACCGCTCTGTAATTGGCACCAGCCGGGACTATACGAGCTCGGAAGTGTATATCAACGACGGATTGTCTCGTTAAATCAAGATGTTCCAACGAAAAGTAATAAATCGGATACAGGTTTTTAAAGTCAAGTTGTGATATTTGCAAACCAGTGTCGACGTTTTGATCACGACCCATATATGACAGCAATCGATGATACACACGTGCGATATGGTTGTCACCGTAATTAAGCTGTATATCCTCGGATGGTTCCTGTTGTCCGTTTATTCTCAGCGAAACATCCCTGACTCCTAATTGATCAAATATCATATGGCTGCGTTCTTGATTACCCAATCGTTCCCTATTCTGTAGCGCTATGAATATATGACGCGGGGCTGAAACACCCTGTTTTGATGCCAAGTGCCATGTAAACGTATCGGCGACGTTATCCTCTTTAGCATCAGTTGTTACCGCTAGCCAACTCAACAACGATTTTCCTCCCTGTTCCATAAATGATAACAATCGTGCTTCCGTGGTAACTGATGGAGTCAACACCGGCATCCACAATGCCATTTTAGTTAAAACAACCTTACCGGCAGCGACGCCAGCAGCACGCCATATTGCATTGTTATCATCGCCCCTTCGCGTTAGCGCGATTGTATGCTTAGCCCCATAGATAACTTTTCTGACATTTCTGCAAAACCCAAATATGTGATGGAGTGGAATCGCGCATGAAAACTGTCGGCGTGGTCTTTTCAACATCATTACTCGTGCTGCGAATCCTAGATTGAAATCATTGTTGGTGCTTTTTATAATATTGAAATTAGCGCCTGGTCTTGCTCTGCGGTCTGGGTTATTTGCTTCAGCCTGTGGGTCAACTGCGGTATCTCTTTCCGCCAGCACGTTAACGTACTGAAGATGATCAGCGTTATCGGTGGAGTCCTTTGCGAACATCATAGATGGGCCCGCCGATCTTGTATAATCATCCGAGTATCTCGCTAACCCAATTATCGTTGTTGCAACATCAACCTCGCGTTCTATCGATTCAATTTCTCGCCCGTCAATAAGATATCTGGCGCTCTCAAATAACGCCATGATACCGTTGTTAACGAAGCCAACTCGAACACGATCGTCATCTGCGTATGGTGCATTATCGGCGGCATTTGTCACGAGTTCTCCCTCAATTTCGATAAACGCTTCACACGGCAAAAAATATTTACTGGTATCTTGGACTTGAAGTTCAATTCGCGATCGTAGGTCAGGTTGCGCTGCATAATAAGAATAATATTGATAATCACGGACAGAATCATCCCTGCGCACTGGGGCATCCATATCAAACGCGGGATCAGCGGTTCGCGCAAACATTTTATTATTATTCATGTCGGTGTTTTCAATTGAAATCCATCAACGTCGTTTTCGTCGTAGACCACTTCCCGCTATCGCGTTAATGATCGCGTTGGTTGACGCATCGGTGGATGGCGAAGTCGCCATTGGCGAAGTCGTCGCCGCCAATGACTCTAGTTTTTCTTCCACGGCGTTATTTATTAATTTACTGACATTTGCAGGCATTACTGTCGTTGATGGCATCTGTTTTCGTTTTGAAAATCTCCTGGATTTCACCAACGACATTAGTTTGTCCCGCGCGGCTGAAAGCGCCTTTCCGGCAACATCTCCAATAGCACTAATACCCCTATCACGAATAACATCAATAGCCTTCATTCCTAATTGTTTGGCTAACGGCGCTACTTTTGGAGCCATTCTTGTAAATAACCCCGCAATGGTGCTACCAAGACCATCTCCATAGTACGCGCGGTAAACAGGCAATCGCGAGTTTACCACGTAGACGAGTACTGGTTTATCGTGGTTGTAGTGTATGATCATCCTTATTATAAAAACACCAGTTTTCCAATTAGTGATTGTGATCACCAGTGATTGATCACCCCCCCCCCCCACCGAATCAAAAACCGGAATAAATTTTGATAAAATTTCCTTGGGTTTTTGCCCTCGATAAAAATCCGGTTTTTTCTGGTTTTTTCTTGATTTTTAGTCATTTTTGGTCGTTTTTTGTTGCCTATAGTCGTTTTTTTCTCGATTTTTCAGAAAAACATCGATTTTCTCTAAATGATTTCCTTGGGTTTTTGCCCTCAAAAAATGGCAAAAAACAGTCAAAAAATGGCAAAAAATGGCAAAAAACAGTCAAAAAATGGCAAAAAAATGGCCAAAAACAGTCAAAAAACGGTCAAAAATTAACAAAAACGATAATTTTATAATTTTATAATTTTATAATTTTTTTAATCATCCACGAGTTCGTCTATGAGCGTTCGATATGCATTAATGTCCATGATACCGCCTGCAAATAACCGCTTGCAAATATCAGCGGCCTCATTGATTATTTCCGGAGAGTTATTTCCGGCTCGTTTTCCTCCAATTAGTACCTCTAGCCGTGATATATCACTGAGAACACTACCAGGACAGGTAACGCCGTAGGATTCTTTACCAACAGAGTATCCTTTTCCTTTTTTTGGTCTTCTGCTTTCAACTTTCTTGTGGAATGCGTCGTAATTGGGATCACCACTATGTGGTAATGCGTCTCTATGTTTACTCGCTAAATACACCATTCTTGTCCAATCCTTTAACGTCTTTATATTTTTCTCGTAACCGCTATTGATATGCTTTTTATCTCGTATGCCCTTAGTAAAATTTGTATCGGCAAAATCAATTAATTCTTCATCGCTGAAGGCCCTGATTTGATCTATTGCGGACTTTCTAAGCACATTACGGGGTATATTCCCCTCTTTCTGTATTTCTTCCGATGCTTCTTCCGGTATTTCTTCCGGTATTTCTTCTTCTGGTTCTCTTGCGGTGGCGCCTAGTTCTTCCTCGTCGGCCATTGTAACATAAGGTTCTTGTGGTTCGGTTATAGCGAGTGGTGGTGGCCTCCGTGTTGTAGCAGCCACTATTTTTGCAGGGAGTGTTTCTAAAGACCTTTTTGTTTGTTTTGTCTCTGCCGCTATCTTTTCAAGCGCACCAAGAACGGGTACAGTTGCCGCCGTAACATCCTTAGTCGCTTTAGTTACCGGGGCAAATAACTGTTTACTTCCAACAGCAAAATCAGTTTGCATTTGTTGCCGCGTTTGAAGTTTCTCTCTCACTCTGTCTCGTAACGGTATAAACGTTCTAAGCGCTGCTAGCCGCTCTCTGGCTAGCCGAGTAGTAAGTGATTCACCTACCATTATTGTAAATTGATCCGCAATTTCAAATAAAATTTTCCGCCGGGTCTTTCCATGGTGGCAGAAATATATCAAAGCAAAAGTTGTGTCATTGTGTACATCACATATATATAATGTTACATTGGTATGCCGACTTCGTCACGCGACGTGGGCACAGGTAACTTCAAGCTGAGGCTCCCCACAGGGGTTTCGTCTATGATCCTCCTAATGTTTTTAATCTTACTAGAGATCTCGCGGCGTTTTTCATAAAGCTGCCCGAGTTTTTTTCGTATTGTTTCAACGGCAGTGAATAACCCAATGAATACGCTTACGTCATTACCATACAGGTTCTCATTAATTGTATGTTGTAATCGTTTTATAAAAGAATACTCGCGGGCTAGCGTAAAACGCCCCCGCTTCGATTGCTCGTTTATAACCTCATAATCGGATAATATTTCCTCGCTGTTGAGCCTATCAGATAATACAATTCCTTGATTTTTTAATTTTGAAATCTCAGTTAATATATTATTGATGTCTTGGGGATCCATATTCTTATAAACATCTTATTTCTAATATCAAAAATTTTAATAAAATTATTGGGGGTCATTTTTGACCCCGTTTTTTGTATGGACAGTACAATGCCGTAAATCTCCACTCGAGTGTTGTGGCAGATTGCAGGCATACATGGACAGTACAATGCCGTAAATCTCCACTCGAGTGTTGTGGCAGATTGCAGGCATACATGGACAGTACAATGCCGTAAATTTCCACTCGAGTGTTGTGGCAGATTGCAGGCATACATGGACAGTACAAACAATGACGGGGGCGTGGTTTGCACTCAACCGAACCAAAACGCAACCCATAAAAATCAATCATGGTTGCGTAGTTGGAAAAAACCAACCGCGCACACTATGAATGATAGTGTGGGCTGCGTTTTGGTTCGTTTTGAACTTCAACGAAGGGGGCTTTATCCCCTCCCCTCCAATTATATAGAAAAAAAAAACATCTAACCGTTTCCCGCCAGGCAGTTGCCCGCTGCGAGGCGCGAACCCGTAAATTGTTGACTCGAGTTTCATAGTCAAACATGTTTGCATCGGACTACGGACGCACCTAACAAATAACGAGTTTTTAAAAAATATAAGCACGTGGTGCGTTCCAGGTGAACGCGCATAGGTAACTCATTTACATTGAAACAGACGACTATTTGCAATCACGTGACAGCATAACTCTATCATGGTGACTTCGTCATACCCTCACGAGTTATCCCCCTTCAGATATGAAAATCGAATTCTATGTCCGTTTTTACTTGAGAAAGCTGTTTGATATACTCGTTCTGCAACAAATCGTACTGAGGCGCTACAAATGTCAAAATATTTTCCTGCCTCATTCATTGACTGAAATATTTTTTCCTCGTGCGTTGACGTATCAAATGATTTGACGCCCCTTGCTGCTTTTGAGTATTTACCAGTCTGGCCTTTTTTAATATTTTCACTCTGAGAGATAGCTTGCAGATTACACAGTCTGTTATTTTGATAATTAGAATCAATGTGATCAATAACGAGACTATCTTTGATCAATCCGTGGAAACATTCATAGATGATTCTGTGACAGAGATATTTTTTCCCTCCAGCAGTAAACATTAAATACCCGTGATTGTTTTTCCATCCAACCGGTTTCTTCAGTCTGCGGTTTCTAACAATGCCGTCGCGAGATGCCTCGTAATTGACGAGCAGGGGATGCGGCTGAAATTCTTGGTCCATTTATATAATAATACTACTTGTCTAATTTATTATTTGGTTTAATTATAAATCTTTCAACATAGTCTTGGGGGGTTTTGATGACGGAGTCAGCGGTGGGGTCAATGACGGCGTTTTTAATTCGTTTGTCATAATAGCGTTTTAGTTCCCTGTATCGCTTTCCGCCACAATTAATACATAACTGCGATTTTCCTCTTACACCAACGCGGCAAACCAAGCACGGGAGGGGGCCAAGAGAACCATTACGAACGCTTTGTAAATGATACCCGCAGAATTCACCTCTACATGATTTATTGCACGGGGTTGTCGACCCAATCATCAACCATTTGCATTTATTCATTATACTATAGTCTTTTATTTAAATACTTGTTTTATTTATATGGATGAGTTCAAGAGATTAGCAGCAATTAAGTCCTGGAAAAATATTAAATTCAATCTCGATAGAGTCCTCAAGGACGTACCAAAAGCGTTAATAAACGATAGAACCCTGTTGAATAAAATACGCGATTGTATCGATGAATTCAAGCGTGATGGTGCATCTCATAGTTGGTCAACATTTCGAATTGATGGTGTTGTTGATGCTACCATGAACGACAACCGCGCAGCAACGATAATATCACAACTTGATGGTAAAAAGTATTTCTTCAGAGTAAAATTCATTGTCCGGGTGGAATCAGGTGATTGGATCATACGTGATAAATTTGAACCAGTTCTCAGCGACAAGAAAACAGTCATTGTCAGCCGCGACTCCAAGCCGGGGTTGTTAACCGGAATTGACAAACCATACTATGAACGAGCGTATCCTGAAACAGCAGTTGTTTATGGAATATACCCGTTAAATAAGAAACCTGATATCGGAAAACTGAAACCAATGAGACAGTCAACGGGGATAAATTGTGTAGCAGAACGAGTAATAGAGCATTTTACAAATGCATGTCGAGGAAACAAATTGACTGATTTACGACGTAGCAAAATCAACCAGTGGGAACTAACCGTAAAAGAGCGTGGAGCAACCATCAGCGACATAGCGAGATTAGAAACATCGCTGAGATTTCCAATAACCGTTACAACGATAACCGGTGAAGTATTATACGAATCAAAGTACAAATCAAATGGAGCCCCAATCAAAATTATTGATCATAACGAACACGCATGGACGCCCGCGATCACAATATTTCCACGGGATAGAACAGTAAAGTATATACCCGAAGAATTCTCCAAGGATGGTTTTCTCGCGGAGAGGAAACTATTTGATGCTATTGCCTACTTGTGTAAAAACGACCCTGTATCAGTGTGGTTACTTCGCAGCGCTAAAAACGATGCGGATACTTTGATCAGTTTGTAAGACCAAACGGTGAATTATATCGCACTGAAGCATTTCACAACAGGATGAAAAAAACCGCCATAGAATTTGAGGAGCATGATGAACAACTGCTAACAAATTGTTTTACGATTCCATCGGTTGTAGCTCATGTTGCAGCAAGGAAAAATGCGTGGAGACCAACGCGCAAGGAATTTCTACCAGATGTACAATCCAGTTGTTTGGAATACTATCACGGTGGACTATGGAACACTGAATACAACCGCGACGCTATGATCTCGGTTGATATGGTTGCCTGTTATTCAGCGAGTTTTCTCGGGTATGGATCCGCCGCTGAGTATTTCAAACGATTTGGACACCCCAGACATGAAATGACTCGTGTTGCTATTAATGGACCACTGCCTAATTTTGATTTAACCGGATTCGCTCGCATAGTATCATTTGAATTCGCGGCAGGACTTCATCGCTGTTGCTATATTTGGATCGGTAGACACATGGCTGAAAAGAAGTGGCTGCCAGTAGCGCTGCTATGGTATATGATTGATTGTAAAATGCTAGTTTCGTTGATTGTCAGTGACGCGATTATATCATACCGGGCGCAGACTGAAGTCTGGTTACCAGAACCGGAGCGTCTAGATAGCATAATTGACGAATTCAGAAAACACATCGATGCCGACGAGGAATATATCATCGAATGGTCCAGGAGGATATTCAACCAACGAAACAGAGAGGCAAAAGATCTCGGTAGAAGAATAATCGGTAAGTTCACACAAGGTGGAAAAAACTGCGATTACAAACGATATTGCTCACGGCTGATTATAGATGACGCAGAATATGATTTCGTAATCAAGGACGCAGTGGCGAAAAATAGATACGTGAACTGTAAAACAGCTTTCTTGTCCAATGGAACAAGGTTGGGTACAGTTGTTACCTACAGCGATGGAGACAGCCCGGCATACCCGCATTTGAGGGCGTCTATGCTGGGTTACGCCGCTATCAATTTATTCTCGATGATAAATAGATTTCCCGACACCGCGGTTAGAGTAGCCGTTGATTCATTTTATATTAACGTAAAGTATAAGGGAAACATAGCCGAGTTTACTAGTCCGGACGAGAGTTGGGGTACATGGAGAATTAAAAAAGAAATACGACGCGATTATTCCCCGTCAGCAGATGTCACCGTTGAGAATGACTACTTACGCGGTAATGATCTATCAGAATGGTCTAATGCACCACCGTGTTCTGATCCAATTTGTAGGCACAAAACAGTTTATTTAAGCGGCTGTGGCGGGTCAGGAAAGACGACTCGGGCAATTGAATTATTTCGAACGCGGGCAAGTATAATCGTGCTTACACCGACCCATAGACTAGCGCGAGAGATAAAACAACGAAATGTTGACGCCGTTACTTATCACAGCTTTTTTCGATACAGCGGCGGTGAGTGGACTCCTGATCGAATGGGGGAAAAATTTATTCCTGAGGTTATCATCTGGGATGAGATATGTACTGTTTCGTTAGACGTTTTACAAATGTTTCTTGAGTGGTTGCTGCTCGCGAATACAGCGGTAATCATGTGTGGGGATCATGGCCAACCACCACCATTTGTCGGCGAGGGTCCACATGATTGGTTGAGCGGGTTCGTGGACTATTATGAAGAAACCGATACTGATTACCGAGCACTTGATGAACAACTGCGCGAGGTTAAAAAATTAATCAGATTACAGCCGGATAGAATTCAGTGTGAAATAATCCGCGAGGTGATTCCGGAAACGCCGTTAAATGAATTCTGGGAAACATGGAGACCAAACGATTTGATTGTAGCGAGCAGAAAGAGAGTCAGAGACACACTTCAGCGGAGGTTGTTTACGTTGCATAAGGAAAAGTTTCCAACGCGTCCAGTGCCGTTATGTTATAGACCCGCGGACACACGGCAGCAAAACATTGAAGTTGAAATCCCGGCCCCGACAGCGTCAGGGACAAAAAAACAAATTCTCGTGCTGAATGATATCGTGCTCGTTGATATCAGCGTCGTCGAGGACGCGCTACGTGCTGATAAATCCCCGTGGACGCTAGGATACGCAACAACAATACATTCCTCGCAGGGACTAACCATCACGGACACAATTGTTTGGATGGTTGATAATCGCATCGAATGGTCGAATCTAGTCTATCTTGGAGTGTCCCGAGTACGAAGGATAAATCAGCTTCGAAGAATTGTTGTTGACGAAGTCAGTGACGGAGTCACCAACGACAACGACATCATCGATGCAAGCGTCATTAATAGAAAACTCTCGGTTTACCGCCAACAAGATAAAAAAAAACAGCGGCGTTTTGATATTGATGCCGAATTAATAATTGCGTTACGACAACAACAGAATAATCACTGCGCGAGTTGCAATTGTATAATGAGTTGGCGCTATTCGGATAAAGACGCTCGCCAATTTACCATGGACAGAATCGATAACAGTCTCGGTCATGTTAAAAACAATGTAAGGTTGACCTGTCTTGAGTGCAATAGACGCAACGGCGCTAGTTAAGACCACGCGGGGGTAATTGAGTATCGTCAGGTATCACTTGTAGTTGCTCGCGTGTAAACCCGCGCTGAGGAGCAGTTGAATCCAGTCTATAGATCGGTGGTCTACCAGTTGATCGTGTTATCGTTGATATGTTATGTGTGGTAACACTCCAAATAGGATCAGTAGCTCTTTTTTTACCGCCCTCAAGCTCTCCTGGTTCATATAGATATCTAACAGTGACATCGCCGAGAATCGGCTTGGAAACGCTATCTATTTTTGATCTTCCGGGTATATACTCGTATTTAATCGCGTCGCTGGGCTTCATGTTGATTGCTCGGGTAATCTCGTTATTTAACGCGGCAATTACGCCTGGCAACCTTTTGACCCATTCACGAGATCGTTTTTCTTGGATGAATTCCTTCGCGTATTGATATCCAAATAACCGTTCAGCAAGAGTCCGATTGAATCGTTCAACAATTGCCTGATCACGATGTAGCGCAGTATGACCTCGTCGTATCGCGACGCTATGATGTTTCAGCGTTGATAAAACAGCGCCGCGAAATTCACTACCAGGATCAACTTGTAATAGATTTGGCCAGCGCAGAGGGCCTCTTCGATAAATTCTTTCAAACGCAGCGGCTACTTCAGTTGCTGACTTTGTTTTTAACGGCTCCGCTTGTTTGTATCGACTCGCAACATCAACTACGGTTAGCGCGTATTTGTAACCGTTGTCATGCGGCAGAAATAGTATATCAGCCTGATGAACTTCATTAGGTACGCTGACATCAAAGCGCGAGAAGTTAATTTGACGGGGCGGTGGTAGATAAATTTGCCATATAGCCTGTTTGGATAACCAATTAGCCGCAGTGGCCTTTGTTACTTTTGCAGCGCTTGCAAGCTTACCAATTGCGGCCTTCCCCTTCCAGTATCCTCTCGGAGAATAATAGATGGATTCCATGTTGTTATTAATTACCAGCGCCCATCATTAATTTACCTTTCATAGCCGATTTTACCAACCATGAGGCCAATTTTTCTTTGACGGATTTATCAGGAATAGCATTTAATGCGTGAATTAATTTTACGTCCGCGATATGACGCTGTTGCAGATCGCTACTTTTGTAAGCAACATCATGAGCATGACACGCCTTATCAATAGCGTTTATTGGATACTCACCGGGTTTGGGCTGATTTTGATCATCGAGTCTGATATCTAATCGTGTTCCGGGGCCACAGTAGCTATATCCTGGGAGGTGCTTTTCTCCTGGATACTTTGCCCACGGTGTTCCGGGGAGTTTTGATAACCTGGCTGCAATATCACCTCCTCGCTTTTTTTTAAAACATCCCCGGGTTTAATAGAAATAAATCTAAATTTCTTTGTACCGCATTGTGCACACTTACCAGTAAGGGCCGATCTGTTATTTCTTGTTGTAGCGGTTGTCGTATCATTTGTGCCAGTACGTACTCTACACTTCACACAATATAGATCCATAATTTATGTATAGAGATATGAATATAATTGATTTTTCGGCGACTAAAACAAGAGAACCAGTTAAGCATGTTGCAGCGTTACCAAACTCGATCCGGATGATTATCATCGGACCATCTGGATCCGGCAAGACGCAATTGTTACTCAATTTAATAATGAGATGGATGAAGTGGGATAAGTTGTATTTGGTTGCTCCTAGCATAGATGATCAACGATGCTACGAGGTGTTGAAAGATTTCAACGAGAATGCATCAGCGATCGCTAAAAAAAATGTTATTGAGTTTATTACAGATATCAATGATGCACCAGGTATTGATGATATTGATGGCGACGTTAACAATCTAGTCGTGTACGATGATGTTATGTTAGACAATCAAAAAAACCCAGCTAGGATATTTTCCAGAGGCAGGCATAAAAACACTGACGTGATATATGTCACTCAACGATACACTCAGATTCCAAAAGTAATCAGAGACAACTGCAATATTCTTGCTGTATTCAACGGCTACGAAATATTTGGCAGACATGGTGCGGCGGTGACATGGACTTCAATGTTTTTCGAAACTTTTTTAGTCATGCTCAGTCGACCCCACATGGATTCGTAACGATAAATTTACATGATCCTCGGACACGATATCGTATCGGACTTGACCAAATATTCGGTTAGTTGTAAATAATTTTCATTGTAAATAGCCACTTAGCAGCAGAGCGGGCGATGACATCGACGCGGTCGTCGATGTGCTTACAGGACGCTGACGACGCTGGGGATCGGCGCGCAGAAGGTGTTAATTAAACCAAATGACGATTGGACAATCCCCCAACGACGACGTCATTTTTTTTTTACCAGGCGCTGACGACACTAGATCGTTGAGTTGCAGAAAGTATTAATTAAGCCAAATAACGATTGGACAAAATGTCGGATTCGCCCCCTCTGCTGCTACTAAGACCCATCTATATTGCATTTTGATGTGTAGCAGTCATGATGCAAATTGACAAAGTATTCAGTAAAGTACTTGGGTAGTCATTGGAGGAAAATGTTTCCCCATAAGGTTTACACTCACTTCCAGCAATTAACTATAGGACCAAAACATCTATACATCTGGTTCTAATATTTGGTAAGTTCATAACTCTGGTGCTAAAGTCTAGGAAATAAATAAGCCTGGTGCTAAGGTGAAGGTACGTGTCAGGTGATAGAGCGAAGTGTCAGGAAAGGATATTTGTATAGTGCTAAGGTCAAGGATTATAAAATTGTGTGAATACATTTCAAGAACATTTTAATGAGTATAAATGAATGATGAGCGAAATTCACTTTAATATTTTTAATCCAGTTTTACATTCAAATTAAACACACCCCATACCATCTTTGGTCCTCTTTTGGTTAAGGGTTATCCTGAAATATATGAATTTGATAAAAGTTATAGAACATCAAACTGTTATGTCTTTCTCCCTGTTATTCTCAGGTCGCTCTGTTATCATAACAATATAAAATATGTAAGTATAAATATTCATTCATACTGACATTATTGGACAGAAGGTGTAGAATATGATGGATGGTTACCAGTCTTTATGTACTGACCTTTATAATGCTATAGAACATATCCATTATAATTATACCTAACACCATGTCACTTGGATAATTATAAAACAGAGTAATATTGAATTGAAATTAGCATAAAGTCGGTTTCCTGATGAGCAGGTGTAAACAAACTTTTGTAAGTGGTATACAATGTTATGACTGTATAATATAAGTATGAGGCAACGAAAGACAGTAGTGCGCCCATAAAAGAATACATCAGCAGGAAAATGTAAATTGAGAAAATATAGACATACAACTGAAAGCATTAGCAGACAGCAAAACAGATAAACAGAAGATATACCTGGATGGGAATCAAGGGAACAACATGCCCCACCTCATCCCCAGCTTCATTTATCCACAGGATATGAATTGGATCCTTAGTAATTGTCTGCTGCTGGCAAGTACAAGGGTGAATGCGCTCATTGTACCCTTTAAGTTTGTTGATTGAGTGCATTTGGATCTTCTGATCCAGGTAGCCTGCCAGAAAACGCACCTGAATAGGCCCTATGAAAAAAATATTAATATAATTTAACTGGAGAGTGGTCTGTTTCATTATTAGTATTTGACATCAATACATACATACATACATGCATGCAAATTGATACATGCATGCATAGTAAAGATTATACAACTATAATCAAACATGCTCATTTGACTGGATGTTAAGGCATGATCATTTTTTATATTCAACTGCTTTAGTTCATAACAGGTAACTGGTTAAATTGCATGTCAAAAGCTAGTTACTGAATATTAATTTCAACAGAATTAGGAACTGATATATGTACTTCAAGCATATGATAAGTTTACTTGACATGTAAAATGTGACTATTGAACTCTGATACCTATTTTGTGTGACACTAAGGATTAATTTTTAAAAAGAGTGAAAACCATCAAAACGAAACGTGTTATACCATATAAATATAAATCTTTACACATATGAAATCCTAAGTGAATGGAAACCTTCTCAAAACAAAAAATACTTTTTTTTTTCAAGTGTTTTACTGTATCAACCAGAGTGTAAAGATAGTAAACATTGTGTAGATTTATGTTACATTTTGAAGTAAATATACTGAATGGATTCTATTCAAAAACGAATTAATAATGAAAGAAACTAAAAGCAATAAAATTTAAAAAGTGACACTATTAATCATAAATGTAAAACAAAAACACGAAAAGGCACACAATGAACAATAGAGCCATAAAATGACAAAATGGAAAGACAGAAAAGTGAAATTATCAGCCACTTTTGTAATAGCCATAATAGTCAAAGTTAATATTCACATTTAACAAGCTACAGCAACAATAAGAAAGAAATAAAAATAAAAAATCATTGTAATGTTGACAATTTTTGTACCACTCTCTGGAAAAATGTAGGAGTCAAGACATTTGTTGCTATCTACATCAAACACTAGTACTTAACACAACTCAGCTGCTCTCCAGCCATCACACACCTGCATAACAATTAGGTTTTGCTGTTAATCTTGCCTCTTCTTATAATAAGAATGTCAATAATTGTTCTGGATTCTCTGTATCCATACATTTCTGCCGCACTTCTTCTGGGCAGAAGCTCTCCATCAGCATCCTCACATCATCAACGGAAGAGAAACCTTCAGAGATGAGCTAAGAAACAAGGAAAGAAAGATAAAATACATTAGTACATATGTATCTATTGACAAAACTGTACATAAATGTATAATTATATTAACTGATCAATGTGATAACAAATTGCATCAAGAACACGTTTCCTTCACGAAAATAATGAATGCAATGTGCCACAGATATAGGAAGTGAAAAAGCAGCACATAAAATGGATGAAATTTATCATAAAGTCTGTAAATTAAAAATAAAATATAACGAGTGCTTAAAGTTAAACAAGGTTAACATTAAACAATTAGTGACTTCATTTGTGGCTGATGGCCTCAATGAAAACAATTTTCTTTCCCCGAGTTGCCAAATCATTGTAGCAACAAAAAGTATACCATTTTGTTACACAAATGTAAATTTTCAAGTTCTTTTTGTGTTACTGATAAATGATGCACACACACTTAACATAAACATCACGTTCAACAGTCTGAGGTCTGATTTTCCTATGCCAATATTATCAGGGATTCCAAATTTTGGAGTAAAAAATGTTTCTTTCACAATACTTGTCTGATCCTAATACCTTAGGATCATAAACACTAACTCACCCACCCACCCCCAGGCAATAAGTTTTAGTTATGACAGCTAAAAGTTGTCTGCTCACCTAGGTGGCACTCAGACAGTGATCTTCAGACCAACTGCTATGTGTCATTATACAGCTTCCAGTATATTACTGCTGAATTAATTTCAATGATGTTCATGTAAAGGTTGTTGTTGTTGTTGTAGGGTTTAATGCCAATTTTCAGCACAAGATAGGCTATACATGGCCAGTATTAATGGTGCAGGAAGAACCCGGGAAAAACCCAGAAATAACCACCGACCCATGAGAAGCTACTGGCAAGCTTTCTCACATACCCACATTGGCCGAACCCAAGAATCGAACCAATGCAGACAGAGGATGGGATGGCAGTGATCCGTAACAGTGAGCACTTTAGACCACTTGGACACTAGGGACCCCTCATATAAAGGTTAAGAACTGATGAAAAATATCACAAAGAAGAACAAATGATTGCCTGAAAATTGTATCATATCCTATACATATGTATATCAACATGTCTACAGAATTTAATTTAGCCATTTACAATACTTGCTAAGTGTATTTACAAGGAACACTTCCAAAAAGTATTAGTAAACGAAATATTGAAAACCATAACAAAAAATTGTATAAATTGCAGAATTTGCCTCAGAATGTAGCCAAGGCATTTACATATTCATCACAAATTGCATTTGTCTGTGTTAGGCATGTTTTGAGCAATTGCGTTCACAAAGTATTCTGGATGTTATATGATGATGTACAATTCTCATGATGCAGTGTACAGTGAGGATATATATGACCTATGATCAGATGCTTCATGCTGTTATTATTTAAGCAAACAGATAAAATTACTGAATAAAATGTATACTTCAAATACCTTATAAACTCCAAACAAATAGCATTCTCCTTAGGTATACTCTTTATGAATATTTGTATGTTCTGAGCAACATTAACAAAACAATAAATACAATTTGTAATAAATTATAAAACAAATAAAAGTAATATAAAAAACAAACAAATACCAAACAAGATCAGCAGTATAACTGCTCAAACCTTTCTTAAATGATGATCAAGATGCAATGCTGCATGTGCTGCAGCCCCTATTCTTAGTTCATGAACCATCTGGCTCATATCGCCGGTCCACAAATAGGATATTGATGAAAACAGGCAATCTCCCTGCGTGAGACTGTAGCCTGGAACGAATCCAGGAATATGGACATTTCTGAAATGAATGAAATCATTATGGAAAGGACAATTATTGGAAGCAGGCAAAGTGTTTTCAACTTTTGACAAGTCAAGCGCCACAAAATGAATGTGGCTTTTCATACTAAGAGAAATTATCAGACACTGGGTTACCTAAATAACCTCCATACTATGGTTGTTGCAACCGTGTTGAGAGAAATTTCATCTGCTTGATATCTAAACATTTATACATCTGGATAAATTATACTTTTATTAAATACCTCAGAGGTCTTAATAATAAGCACAGATATAATATCTTTAACAGCTATTAGTTCCAATAATCCTCTCTGGACCGTACTACACTTGTAAGAGAAGAAACCTATAGCCAGTAAAAGATTTTTGTGTACTAAAAAGAGCTTTGTTTTATAATTCAGCAACCATATTGAACATTAAAGAAAATAGCTTCTTATCTTTACTGCCAAACATGTTAAATTGCAATAAACATGTTAAACAATTTTTACAGAATATTTCGTTTTACAGCATCCTAAAAATGTGATAAAATACATGTCCCATGAAGAGCTGTGAAATGACAGCTTTGACTTCAAACATGTCGTGCTTAGATTATATTTCATTTTGAATTTGACTTTGAAGATGATACAGTAAACAAAAAACAATGAACAGACACTGTATGACAGAGTAACATTATATATAATCAAACCTAAAAACAATAAAGTAAATAAGCTATCAATCTTTGAAACGCAAAGACTTTTTTGAAGTCTTATTTACAAACCATAGCCTTATGAATATGGTTACATGTGTGGCATGGGGTTGTCCATAAAGGACGTCTGCAGATAACACCTGTTTTCCTCCCATTCTTTCCCCCTTGTCCGCATGTGGCTTACCCACCCCCCACTGTGGAAGTCCCCTTCTAGCATTATACACTGCTCTATGGTCTGGCAGTGTAATAGCTGGTGCTCTCAAAATAAAATGCTTACTGATCTCATCACAACATGTAGCTCAAAACAAAGAAAAATCAAACAGAAAGTTCTTTCTTTAAAAAAGTCTTTACTCAGGACATAGAATTAAAGTTGTCATCTCACAGAAAGCTAAGTTCGATAGACTGTCAATGTCTTACTCCACTTCAACAAACGCAGACTGTAGAAAGTCAAATAAGTTGCAAACAACTGACAGACTATAATCACTGCTTTCAGTTGTGGAACTGGATGATGCAGTTGACAGAATAGCGCTAACAGATTCAGGTTCCACAGCACATATGTCTGCCACTTCAGCTTGTGTACTCACTTCTGCATGCCTGTGAATATGGGCATGACTGCGCTTCGCAGCCAGATATGGAAAGTACATGACACACTGATTACAAATGCGCTTCTTTTATTAGCTGGAAAAATAAAGATATTAAAAACTCTATTAAACAGTAAATTGCACATGTTACTGATTAACACACAAGTGTGCAGAATGCAGCTGGAGTCAATGCTTTCAGATGTACTGTGTGTAGCAGCAGTGTAGTGGTGGCTACTGGAGCCAGTCACCTGCTTCGAGGGAGGCTGTCACTAGCTCTGCAATCGCATGGTCAGTCTGGCTCTTCATCACAGGCCAGGCACTGTATTGTCTGAATTGAGAGCATTATACAGGCAGTGGTGCATCTTACTTGGATATTTCTATACTCGCTCAGGTCTGCAGGGCCGCTGTGTGGGCCATGTAATCAACCTCAGGCACTGGGAGTCAGACCTATGTATTAATACAAACCCATTCATATATATTATGTGGCACGAATCGTACAAATTGAAATTGACAAAACGTACTGGAATACATGCAGCAGGCATAAAGTAGCTGTTCAGCACAGAATATCTTAACAAATACTAGCTTGCAGAAGTCCACAAGGTCCTTTACACACCCTCCCCCCCCGTCCGCATTTGATCAACCTCCCCATCCCCCATCTTTGCGCATGTTCTTTATGGATGATACCCATGGCAACTGGGTTTTTTGAAAGAAGCATTACCTGCTACCAAAACAATATATTTCATTTAAAAAAATCCAGAACTATCATTATTATTATAACACTATCCTAGTTATGATATTGTGTGTGATGTTTTACCCCAACCCCTTGTATTATACATGTATTTATAAGTCTGTAAGTGGAGCCAGGTAAGCTTTGTTTTTCCAAGTACCTACGTCGGCTAATCCTCTTACGTAACCCAGTCTTTGTTTGAGCTCTTGAGTGGAAATCTGGCGGGAATCTTTGTACATGGGAACACGTGACGTAGACAACTTCAAAGAGCCGGAAGCCAACAATGGTAGGCTGGACAGTACATGGGGACACACAGACTGACATTTTTATGATTGACAGTTCGATCAAATGACCAGAGTCCGTCGCCATCCAATCGGGATGCGTTGTAGGTGGGACTTGATTCGAGAAACTGGCACTTCAGCTTGTGTACTCACTTCTGCATGCCTGTGAAACTGGCATTTAACTGTCGGCATTGCTGACTGGGGGCTCGTAGCCATAAATATATTTAGTCAATAAATAATATAGTGTCCAGAATTAACTTTCTGAATAAGGACCAGGGGAATTCTCATAATTCGTTAAAGTCTATAAGAAGAACCCCACCCCTAGACAACCACTACACCTTTACAGTGGGCGCTTCGTCCGGGATATGAATTAGACATATATATTATTTTGGGACTTAAAGTTATTGGTAGAAGTATTAGTGAACAGTGTGAGATATTTTCCATTCTTTGTATTTGAAATTTTGTGATTTTCTCATCTTGTATTTTTATCGTCATATGTGCAGGCTTTGTAGATCTTCCATTCATAGCAGTACGTGTGAAGCAGATATCGAGCAAATATCTTACCTGAACGAAACTAGTTGTTGTCGACAGGTAAGTATTTAAACGGGTATTACAAATATCTGTATATTGTTTGAATTTTGAGACAAGGTATCACTTTACATTAGTATAATGGCTACCAAACGACAAATGATAAAGGAATACCGCGCCATGGGGTCGGAAGATCTTGGATACGAGGGAGATCGCCTGGCAACCTTTATAGAAGAAAGGATCAAGGAATGGAAGGCCGAAAAAGCAGCGGAAAGAGAAGCCCAGAGAGAACTAGCCAAGATAGCAGCAGACCAAGAGTTAGCCAAGATCGCAGCGGATCAAGCCAAGATAGCCGCGGACCGAGAAGCAGCGGACCGAGACGCCCAGAAAGAGCTGGAGCTAGCCAGACTCGCTCACACTCTGGAGATGGAAAAGGTCAGAGTTGAAGCTAGGACCAACGGACGGGACGACGCCAGTACAAGCTCTGGAACAACCGGCCGACCTTTCATCGACCACCGGATAGTCCAGATCAACATGTCACGCTTCAATGATAGGGAGGAGGCTATTGACGATTTTCTCGTCCAGTTTGAGAAACTCGCACGCGCTCATCAGGTCCCTGAACAGCACTGGGCCATTAATGTCTCAGCCTTTTTGCAAGGTGCAGCTCGGGAAGTCTACCACGGCTTAACTGCAGAAGAGGCTGATGACTACACTGCCCTCAAGAAGGTGCTTCTCTGCCATTACCGGCTGACCGCCGAGACTTACCGGAAACTTTTCCGGGACTCGGTGAAAAAGGTAACAGAGACCCACTCTCAATTCCACAACCGTGTTCGAGGTTTATTTGAGAAGTGGATGAAAATGGCCGAAGTCGAACGCACGTACGAAGGGCTACGCGAGGTAATACTCAAGGAACATGTCCTGGGTACTTACCGTCACGAGTTGACAGTTTTCTTAGCAGAAAGAGAACACCGGACGCTCGAAGAGATCGCTAACATGGCGGAGCGATACGAGCAGGCGCACTCGAAGAGTGGAGGTTCCGGGGTTGCTGACCGACCCCGACCCTCTGAGTCGCGTCGTATGGGGGAGGTTGAGCCGTCTGTCCGTAACCGTCAGGGCAACGGGAAGGTCGGAGGGGCATCTACAGGTAGGGATGCCGCCTATCGACCTGGACAGGCCTCACCCACGAAACCAGGACTTGCAAGTCGGCGAGGGCCGCCGACATGTTTTAATTGCAAGCGCCTGGGGCATTTTGCCAGGGACTGTCCCAAGGGCAGGCAGACCCAGGTGAATGTCGTAGCTAAGAAGGAATGTGTGCCGGAAGCGAGTCGCAACCCAGCCAACCTTGCGGCCGCAACTGTCAATGGTGAAGGCGCCACCATCTTGTATGACACTGGGTGCAGCGTCCCCGCGCTTGTCGACAAGAAATATGTCAAGCCGGAGGACTATACAGGGGAGGTAATAGAAGTTCAGTACGCGAACTGCGCGCGTGACTCATTACCAGTAGCTGTCATTGACCTCGATTCACCATACGTGAAGGGGAAAATTGAAGCTGCTTGCTTGGAGGGGCTATCACATGACGTCATATTGGGTTGCCGTTATGTGTTACTCCAGCCGAACCCCGAAACCTGCACACCTATGCCAGTGAGTGCTGTTGAAACCAGGGCCATGAGTCGACAGCCGAAACAAAAGCCAATCCAAGTTACATCGACACCGGTTAGTAATGTTATTCCAGCGGAGTTAAGGAAGCTGCAACAGGAGGACGCAACTCTGGCGCAGTTGCACAAACACGCAGAAGCGGGAACAGAAAGGGAAACTCCGAACGGCGCGGTGAAGTTTGTCTACAAGAAGGGAATCTTGTATCGCCACGCCTGGAAACACAACGAACACTTCAAGCAAGTCGTCGTGCCAAAGGAAAAGCATTGCGAAGTACTGAAACTTGCACACGAGAGTCTCATGGGTGGACACATGGGAATTGCTAAGACGCGTGACCGTCTTGTAAAAGAGTTTTACTGGCCAGGGGTCCAGGGAGACGTAAAACGGTTCTGTCTCTCCTGTGACAAATGCCAGAGAATGGCACCGAAAACGGATCAGCGACCCATCCCTTTGGGGAGTACGCCCCTTATCGATGAACCATTTAGACGTGTTGCCATGGATTTAATCGGACCGATAAAACCCGCGTCTGCGCACGGAAATCGATATATTTTAACGGTTGTCGATTATGCTACACGCTATCCGGAGGCCGTTGCGTTGCGTAACATTGACACGGAAACCGTTGCGGAAGCTCTGTTTGCGATCTGGTCAAGAGTTGGAGTGCCCGACGAGATCTTGACCGATCAAGGAACACAATTTATGAGTCGTGTGATGGCGGAGGTGAATCGTCTCATGTCGATTAAACACCTCACGACTACACCATATCACCCCCAATGTAACGGATTGGTCGAACGGTTTAATGGGACCTTGAAAAACATGCTCAAGAAATTGTGCGAAGGCCGCCCCAAGGATTGGGACCGGTATATTCCGGCCATGCTTTTTGCATACCGGGAAGTACCGCAAGCGAGTTTGGGGTTCTCTCCCTTTGAACTCTTGTACGGGAGAACCGTACGCGGCCCAATCGCCGTACTGAGACAGCTGTGGACAGACGACCACGCTGTAGAGGAAGTACGCACTACCTACCAGTACGTCGCGGACTTGCGCAACAAACTGGAGGAGGTTTGTTCTCTCGCGCAAGAAAATCTCAAACAAGCTAAGGCGCAACAGGCGAAAAATTACAATAAGCGCGCAAAACCACGTCAGTTTGAGGTAGGGGACAAAGTGTTGTTGTTGTTGCCCCAGGAACACAACAAGTTGCAAGTTTCCTGGAGGGGTCCATACGTCGTCACCAAGAAGGTCGGAGGTCAAACCTACCGGATACAGCTACCAACGAAAGAGAAATTGTACCATGCCAATTTGCTCAAGAGGTACCGGGAAAGGGAGACCGCCAGCGATTTTGTTGTCGCAGCGATAGTCACCGAGGATATCGAAGGCGATACGGAAGGTGCTAACACTGTCCCGAGCTGTCCATTAACGAGGGCCGAGACTCCGTCGGACGTGGAGTGTGACCCCATGTTAACTGAAGGGCAGCGGAACGAGATAGAGACCTTGCTGGCCGGATATTCCGACGTGCTAACCCGGGAGGACGACACTTGTCGAGTTCGGGTTAAAGATGGTGGACGACCGACCAGTTCAGTGTAAACCCTACCCCTTGCCCCACGCGAAACGACAAGTTGTAAGGGAAGAAATCGGGCAGATGATTGCTCTGGGAGTAATCGAACCTGCCGACTCTCCGTACAGCTCACCAGTAGTCTTAGTGCAGAAGAAGGACGGCACCCATCGGTTCTGCGTCGACTACCGGAAGCTGAATCAGGTGACAGAATTTCAAGTTGAAATGCTACCTGACCCCGAACATATCTTCGCTTCGGTCTCGAAAGCGAAATATTTTTCCAAACTGGATTTGTCCAAGGGGTATTGGCAAATTCCGGTAAGGAAAGAAGACCGACCGAAGCTTGCTTTTGCTACTCCCGACGGGACATACCAATGGTTGGTGATGCTGTTCGGGGTACAAAACGCGCCCAGCGTCTTTACCAGAATGATGCGGAAGTTGTTGGAGCCCTTGCGCGATAGGGGTGTCCACAACTTCATGGATGACCTCTTGTTAGCTACAGAGACATGGGGTGAACACCTCGCTCTGTTAGCTGACGTTTTGGAGCGGCTACGTCAGGAGGGCTTGACAGCCCGCCCTTCCAAATGTCACCTTGGTTTCAGGACATTAGACTATTTAGGACATACCCTGAGCCAAGGCACGCTGTCTCCAGAGAAGTCGAAGGTGGAGCAGTTGAGAAACGCCGCACGCCCCACCACGAAAACGGAAGTGAGGTCATTCCTGGGACTGGCCGGATATTACCGGAGGTATGTCGCTAATTTCAGCGCGATTGCGGGCCCGTTGTCTGACCTAACCAAGAAACGGACCCCGAGTAAGTTCATTTGGACAGATGCGTGTGAGCACGCATTCCAAACGCTAAAGGATAGACTTACATCCGACGCAGTTGTTCGTCTACCGGACTTGGATAAAGAATTCGTTCTGCGCACCGATGCATGCGACACGGGACTGGGAGCAGTACTGCTCCAGGAGCATGACAAGACGCTTTTTCCTGTCGCATACGGCAGCCGGAAGTTGTCTGCTGCCGAGAAGAATTACTCAGTATCAGAGAGGGAATGTCTCGGAATCGTGTTCGGCATATCACGGTTCGAGCGATACCTATATGGACGTAAGTTCATATTGGAGACCGACCACCAACCACTCGCCTATCTGGCGCAGGCAAAGTTGTCCAATGGTCGATTGATGCGATGGTCGCTGTTTTTACAGCAGTACCAGATGCAGATCAGATACGTGAAAGGATCTGAAAACGTAGGCGCAGATTTCATGAGTAGAAGCGCCGAAATGATATAGATCATTTGTTATATTTTCGTGTTCATACTCAGTTTAGCATTTAGTTCATTTTGCTGATTTTGTTCTTTATATCGTGTAACACTTTTGCTTTTGTAGTTTGAGTGAATAAAATCCTGATTTTATTCTCAAGCGTGGGGGGATGTGATGTTTTACCCCAACCCCTTGTATTATACATGTATTTATAAGTCTGTAAGTGGAGCCAGGTAAGCTTTGTTTTTCCAAGTACCTACGTCGGCTAATCCTCTTACGTAACCCAGTCTTTGTTTGAGCTCTTGAGTGGAAATCTGGCGGGAATCTTTGTACATGGGAACACGTGACGTAGACAACTTCAAAGAGCCGGAAGCCGACAATGGTAGGCTGGACAGTACATGGGGACACACAGACTGACATTTTTATGATTGACAGTTCGATCAAATGACCAGAGTCCGTCGCCATCCAATCGGGATGCGTTGTAGGTGGGACTTGATTCGAGAAACTGGCATAAGACTTGTACAAGCCTGAAATTCGTCAGTTGGTGTTTAAGAGTCGCAGTGACACACACTCCGTTAGCCATTCGTAAAAATTGGTGGAATTTAGGAAATTCATGAAATAGCTTCGATCAGGTAAGTTTGATGTTACGTTGATTCTGCTTGATACGACTGCTGTTAATTGAAGAGAATTTGTCGTATGTATACATTTTACTTGTATTGAAGTATGAATAGTTAATTATGACCTTAATATTTTGCATTTTTTTCATGACTTTAGCTAGTACTTTTGTTTACGATTGATTACGATGTTGATTCGTTGCATCATTATTCATAATGTTACTATGTACACCTTATTTTGTGAGGCGAAAATGTTCTCTCTTTCGCTAGTAATATGTGTGCATATTATTTCGTGGATTATTACGTTTACGCCCTTTTGAAAGGACGATTTGTATTTGTGAAGAATTGTATTGCTCGCTAGCCGCTATAAGAATTAATATTGTAATTCTTTGCGTAGTTATATTTTGGTAGACAAGAAATTTGTTTACGTAATGATAGATTTTGCCATTGAGTAACGGATTGCCGTTTATCACCATTTGAATGTGAATATTGTGGATTTGGTACGCTTGTGTAGGAAATATATATAAATATATATAAATATATAGATAGTCATATTACTAATCGTAGTAATATTTTAGTACAATCATATTTGAAATATTTTGTATGTATATACTGATAGGGCTCAGTATGTAGATATTGGAATCCTTTGTGTGATTGTGTTATGGCGCCATTTTTGTAAGCGGCGGAAGTGTATGGGAATTTCGATGTGTGCGCATGCGCGACCCAAATGTCCCGCCTTAAACTGATGGTTCAGTTCAGTGATGTAGTGTGAGGGAAGATTTTTATAACCCTATGCTAATGCATTATACCTTTCAACAGGAAGCTTTCGGGGGACGAAAGAATTTCAGAGAATTTCGGGGGACGAAAGAATTTCAGAGAATTTCGGGTGACGGTGAGAGATACTGAGTGAATTTCGGGTGACCTCAAGGGATACCGTCAAGGGTTCCGGATACTAGAAGAGGAACCGGAAGTCAAGATAACGGCAAGGAACAAGGATTATAGAAGAGGAAGCGGAAGTGGAGATCACGAAAGGAGAGAAAGACAAGGGAACGAAGAGATTTAGATGAGTAGCACTCAAGAAGGGAAAAATCTCCTCACACTGTGAACTCAAATGATGATCAAAGGGATCATTGGGGGAAAGAGAGACATTGATTACTGTAAATTCTTTTAAATTTCATTTATTAAATTGTTATTGTTTAGATTTCATCCTTGTATTTCTTTTAATTTAACTGTCGGCATTGCTGACTGGGGGCTCGTAGCCATAAATATATTTAGTCAATAAATAATATAGTGTCCAGAATTAACTTTCTGAATAAGGACCAGGGGAACTTCTCATAATTCGTTAAAGTCTATAAGAAGAACCCCACCCCTAGACAACCACTACACCTTTACATTGTGCTTGTCTCTCAATTAAGGGCTGTTATCTTTAAACATAGATGGTACCATAAGAAGAATGTTTAAAAATGATGCCAGGGTACTTTCATTATTCAAAAGTTCAGATGAAAATGATACAAAAACTAAATCGCATCCTGCTAACTCCTACGTACTGAAAGTGACTTCCATGCACCTCGTGTAAGTTTCACTGGAACAGCTGGAACAAGTAATGGTAACCTTTAGCAAGAAATATTACTTTCTATAAAATAATACTGTAAGCAAATAACTTACACACAGTTATCATGTTCCATGCTACTCCTCAGTCTTTCCATAACGTTTGGCAGCATTGTGGCAATCACCTGGGCCAAATTTAAAAACACTTCCCATGTGGCTGATGACAACATCCTTCCCACTTCTGCATAGTTCTTATGCTGAGAATAAAAATGAAATCTTTAATTAAAAAAACTAATAAATATAACCCAAGCCTATTAAACTGAAATATATATATATATATATATATATATATATATATATATATATATATATATATATTGGGGACATTGCATTTAACAATAAGTCAGCAACTGTATTTTAAGTATCTGACAGTTACAATATTTTAATATTTTGTATTGGCATGAAATGAGATTAAACAGTTAGAAATGCTAAATTCATGAATGAAATAACTAAGTATTGTGAAATGTTATATCCTTGATGATTTTCAACTTTGAGGAAGATCGCAACAGGCATATAAAGTACTCGGGGGAGGCAAATATTAAATTGCTCATTATAACTGTCTTATAATGCACTATAGTAATGATCTTATTTTGAATTGTAATTGTACATTACAAACTTGTAAAAATTCCTGTATGTCCATTGTCCTCGGTCGTGATTGGACACTACTAAGCAGTCTTTTTTTGGGTGCCAACTTTCTTAAGGCATCATTCTGCGGTGGCTGGATTTGGCCATGTCTCTGGATTCCTCACAATTTTGCTGCTGCTGGTCATTGGTGGTGATTAATTGCCTATACCCTCTATAGGCATTGATAATCTTTCCCAGATCTGCATGATTTAAACTGCATCCTAAATATAAAAAGATCAAAACAACATGTTAGCAAATGTATATATGCATCTGTCAAGTCTTACCTGTCCATACATAATGATTTCAGGTACTAGTTTTTTATTTTAATTTGAAAAACATAAATGTATTTTAATTAGAAACAAAACTATATATCCCACAAAAATTGAATCACAAATTAGCTACCAAGACATTTTGTAAGATAAAGCTAACTTATACACACCTATTAAAAGTATATCTGATGATTTAGCAGAAAAGTGGGTTACTAGTTTCAATGAATTATGAACACTGAATTATGAACATCAACATCAATGATGTGAACATCTGTAAGCCAATGAAATGTGGATGTGTGCTTGTGTGTAATTTAGATTTTTAAAGTAGCTTAAACAGTTTTTCAGTCATATTGTTACAATGTCTGTATTGTGGCAGTTTAAAGCTGACCATTCCTAACACTAACCTCTTAATGCTGAGCGCATAGCAAGGCAACTGACAGTAACATTTATAAAAGTCTTTGGTATGACTCAGCTGGGGTTCAAACCCACAACCTCACACATCTGTGGTGGTCACTCTAGCCCCTAGGCAACCAGAGCAGTAAGTCAATGAAGTTAAGAACACTGAAAGGAGAGGAATAAAACCCACAAAGAATCATGCCTTTATTGCACAATAATACATAATAAAATTAAAATATTGTTTGATTTCAAAAGACATAATCTGTGTTACAGGTTTTAGATTGATCTTATAATAACATTGAGAAAGATAAGATTCATAGGATGGATGACACACTCACCTTTTGTCCAATTTCAAACATTTTTCTTCACTGATCAAAAGAAATGAACATTTGCTCTTATAGTGACATTGACTGTCATATATTTTCATATTGTTGTATTATATAAGTAGGGTACAAGAACAAAGATGCACTAAATCATTTGAAGTGTACTTAACAACAAAATGCAAAAACAATGGTAAAAAACATACAGTATCTATTCGCAAATAGGCATGTTTGCATATATAGGCCTACCACACCAAACACAATAGGAAAAGTGCACAACCCATGCATAAGCTGATCCATAAGTCCAGCTGTACTGAAAATCTTGTTATTGCTAATCCGAGAGGATAGTCATACCAACATGGAGATGCAGTACAGGATGTACTAGAGTTCAGGTAAGGTATGTGATATAATTCTGGGTTAACTACAACAATATATGCCAGTGGTAAAGAAGAAAACATAAATCTTCAAGTTTGGACCATGTCCCACAAATAAGGCAACCTTTCTTCTCACACAGATTTCTTTTGTTCTAAATTCTTTGGCTTATACACACAATTATAATGTGAATTAAGATACTTATCTGAACAGAACTCAGCAAAGCATGCAAAACAATATAACTGACTGGCAAGAAAGGCTGAAATGAAAGACAAAATTACACATAAACATTGGGATGAATAAACTATAGACATGTATGCCATTTAAAGTGTTACAAGTCGAATCATCAAAGGTCTCTCATTAAAGCCGACTGTCTTTGATCTTAGTGAGTTTGAGCAACTGCTTCAGCCATCAACTTTTGAAGTGTTAACACATATTTTCATGCCTAATTACAGTAGCTGGCTTAACAAAAAGTCTCATGTTTCCCAATCACAGGTTATGCTTTGGATGCAAGTTAAAGGAACTGCTAATAATTAATCAAAACTTTGACAGATGTGACAATGATAGGAGAATCAGTGATGATGTAAAATACATTAGGGATTGGAGTAAGCATACAGTAATCTTGTGTATAACTTTATCTGTTATTACTTTGTTAGTTTTGCTAAATAGCTACACCAAATACTGGTCTTTTGATAGCATAATATTAATGTTAATAATAATGCATACAAAATAATAATAATGATACTGTTACTACTACTAATAATAATGCAAATGCTATTCAGTTTATAGTGCATGCATTTGTCATGCACCTAAAGTTTTTTTTATATAGCAAAACCTGTATTCAATGGTCAATGTGTGTCTGCTGTAGTAAGGTTTGACTCTCTCTCTCTCTGTGATATATATGTATATTATGTGTGTGTGTGTGTGTATATATAGAGAGAGAGAGATGCAGAGAGAGAGAGAGAGAGTACACATATTAATAATAATAATGAGGACTATGTATAGCGCCTAATCTTTAAGCGCTTTACAACATCTGTAAGATAAAAAAAATAATATTATTACAAAAACAAACAACATGAAATTAGAAAAACATTAAAAAGTAAAAAGACTAGCTGAGAATATTTCAGGTAGGAAACATTATTAGGTCTTTAAGTTTGTTCTTGCAGTCGAAATAAGTGAGTTTTGAGAGCCCTCTTGAATGGGATCACTGTGCCCTTTTTTCTAAGTTCAGTGGGCAATTCATTCCACATTGCTGGGCCCTGGTATGCAAAAGAACGCTGTCCATATGACTTTGTTTTCATAGTGGGAATAATGAGTATACGATTGTCAGAAGAGGAGCGTAAGTATCTTGCTGGTGTGTACACATGAGTGAGGTCAGATAGGTATGTTGGACCAGAGTCCAACAGTGAAATGTAGCACAGAGAACAAATTTTGTGTTTGATTCTGGATCGAATGGATAGCCAGTGTAGGGTAGAGAACCGCGGGGAGGTGTGCTCTGATTGTGGTACTCTAAGTATGATCCGAGCAGCTGTGCTTTGAACTTTTTGAAGTTTCTGGAGTAGATATTGAAATGAACCAGACAGAATTGAGTTACAATAGTCCAGTCTTGAAAGTACTAATGAACACACAAGTGTTTTAGTGGCATCAACTGAAAGATATTTGCAAATTGAGCTGATGCGTCTCAGCTCAAGATATGCAGCCTTGCATATGTTCATGACATGTTGGTGCAATGTGAGAGTACTGTCCACAGTAACAACTAGGTTTCGTACTGACTGCGTGAATTTAATGTTGGTGTTGCTGATATTTATTGTTTTAGGTAAAGAATGTGAATGAGAAAGTCTTTGTGTTGTGATCAGAATGGCCTCAGTTTTATCATCATTCATCTGCAGCTTGTTACAAGTCATCCATGCTTTCACATCAGAAATGCACCTCTCTACACCTTGGATGATAGCATCAACTTCAGTTGGGTGGCTAGATTGGTATATTTGGGTGTCATCAGCGTACAATTGGTGAGACACTCGATGATGATCTATGACACTTGAGAGCGACTGAGTGTACAGAATGAAGAGAACAGGTCCAAGAACAGACCCCTGTGGAACACCACAACATAGATCAACTGGGCTGGAGTGTATTCCATTTGCAGATACAATTTGTGTCCTGTTGACCAAGTAGGACTTTAACCACAGTAAGGTTGTATCATGAATGCCAAATACATGCTGGAGATGGTGAAGTAATATATCATGGTCTATTGTGTCAAATGCTGCAGACAAATCAAGGAAGGTGAGGACTAATCGTTCCGCTATCCAACGCATAGAGAACGTCATTAACTACTTTTAGAAGAGTAGCTTCAGTACTGCGATATGCAGATTGTACATTGCTGAAAAGACTCTTTGAATTTAGATGAGATACAAGCTGGGATAGAACAACCTTTTCTAAGATTCTTTAAATGAATGGGAGATTAGAAACTGGGTGGAAGTTCTTTAAATCGTTATGGTCTAGGGTTGGTTTCTTCAGCAGAGGCTTTACAATGGCAGTTTTGAAAAATGATGGGAATTCCCCAGATGAGAGAGAGGTATTAATATCATCAGTTAGTGAAGGCAATACTGGATCTAAGCACTTAAGCAGCAGCGATGTTGGAATTGGATCAAGTTCACATGACTTTGGTGCACTCTTCGTCACGACTGTACGTACGAAATCCATAGAGACAGGTTCAAATGCTGCTAATGGTTGCTACTCAAATTCTGTATCCCAACTGTATGGTGACGACGAGTCAATTGAAATTGTGGTGTCAAGCTTATCTCTAATGGTTTGTACTTTGTCACGGAAGAAATTTGCAAACATGTCCGGAAGGTGGACTGGAGAGAAGGTAGTTGTAAGTGGTGTTTATTTGTTCCTTGACATTAACTTGTTAGTAATCTTGAAGAGTTCTTTGCAGCTGGAATTTTCCATGATCTTAGTAGTGTGGTGGGCTGATTTTGCTGCATGGACTATATTTGTGACATTCTTCTTAGCGACTTCATAGATTTGCTTATGAATAGTGAGTCTGGTGGAAAGCCAGAGCCTCTCAGCTTTATGGCAGTCTCTTTTAGCAGTGCAAAGCTGGTCCCTAACACTGTTATACCATGGAGAACACTTTTGAATTGATACTCTGCACTTGGTAGCTGGGGCATGTTTGTCAAGTAATGAATGCAGAAAGTTATCGAGTTGCTCTGTGGTAGGAGGTAAGCAAGTTGTTAGGTTAGCTTGGATGTCGTGCATTAGTTTGGTTCTTTTTATTATACGGAGGTTTCTCTTAGTAGCAGATAAAGGTGGAGGGTTAGAGACTGATACGTCAAGATGGCATATAATCCTGAGGTGATCTGATGCAAGGTCATGGGATACCAAGGAGGACTGCAGAATGTTATCATCAGGTCTATGTACCAAAGAGAATTGAAATTGTTATCATTTGATTTTACAGAGCAATGCAGGATAATACAAGCAGATGTTTTATAAAATAAATACATAATATTATCATACACATTAGAGATTTTTGAATTGGTACTCTACAGAGATTTGAACCTGACTGTGGGTCAACAGAACAAATCCAAATATCATCACAGCCATATAAATAAATATAGACACATTTTTGGGTCAAAATCAGATCGAAATTGTGGACTCATCTATGTTAACCTATTAAAACAATGTGATGTAAAATCATCTAATAAAGATCATATATTTCACTGATTATTGAACTTCAACAATATTACTATCATCTTAAAAAGTTTAATTGAAATCAGAGATATAGCCGTTTGAGTGGTAAGTAGTAACAGCTAATAGGCATTCAGATACTCTAGACTATAACAAAACTGAGAAAAACAGGTGGTAGCCTTTCTGCACTTACATTCATGCATTGCAAAAAGTACCAAACAATTACTGCATATTAAATACAAATACCTTTTCGTCTCTCATGTGGGGACTGGAATTTCACATTATCGGGCCACCATTCTGGCCTATAAATGGAAATCCCCCAAAAATCTCGACTGACTCCATGCTTGAAAGAAACTAGTATTGAAAGAAAATAATAGCTGTGAGAAAATTACATGATTTCTCTGATAAATAATAATAAAAGATTTTAAATATATGGAACAAAATACTGTTGCTGAGTGAAAGTCTATAATATTATTTACTACAATGAAAGAATCAGTTGTAACGGTTTGAGAGAAGGCTCATGAAACAAAATGATAATGCGCAAACTGTAGCAACAGAAATTCTGGAACTAAAAAATCATTTGCTTTATTTCGTAATTATGTATATAACTGTTTTCATTCTTGCTATGACATGTGTGTGTCTTAGTGACAATAATGGGTCAGATTTTCAAACAATAATCGATTCGACATAACCAACTAATAATCAATTATAATCGGTTAATAAGAGCAAATTTTAATGTTTGTTTGCTATACTGTTATATATTTGCTTAAGAGTTCAAAAGATTCATAAATGTACAGGAGTAATCTCTTTTTAATGGCATGCATACTTTAACCTGATAAAAATAATTTTAAAACTAATATTGTGTTTTGTTACCACATAGTCAGTATAGATTTCCTATAATATGTGCAGTTTCATACTTTTTATATTATAACATATGAACATATCACTTTATGTGATTCTGATTGGTCCAATAAAGGCCCTGAAATTATGGAGAAGCATTCTATTTACTGATTGACTGTGATTGTGGAGAAACTCTTTTTAACTCCACATTCTGTAACTTTTTGTGTTCAATGAAATTTTATGGCTGTCATGGTGTCCTGTTTCAATATGGTTAATTTGGTTTGTTATATCAAATATAACATCTCATAACATGAAAAATGGCTAAAACCACCAAAACATGAACAATAACAACAAGTACAACTATTGGTATTGCTCAGTTGATATCAGGGATGGGTGGGTGGGTGGAGGTAAATTTGTAGTATGGAATCCACCCTGCAAATTGCCTACAGAAATGTTATAATCAGCAGTCGGGTGTCTTCTGTGGTCAATGGCCATGTCACTATTAACCTATTAACCAAATAGTGGTTTCACCTTGTCTTCCATTGGTGGCAGCCCGGTGTTTCTTAACCAAACAGTGGTGTCACCCTGCCTTCAACTATGTGTTTGTGTGGGTGTGTATATATGTGTCTGTGTGCACAACAATTTTTTAAAAAACCATCATATACAGGCTGAAGCTTTATCAAACAAAATTTCAATAAAGTAGCAATATCTGATTACACCAATGCTGCTCATTATCAATAATTATTAATTATTATTTTCCAGTTGTATTAATTCCTACTACTTGCCAATTAGAACGTGATTTAAAGTGATATAATGTACCATTAAAACATGTCTACCATTAAAAGATATCTAACAAAATACAATGCCAGTAATAATATGGACAATTAACCAATGTACCTGAATCAAATCGATGAAAAAATTCAAAACATTTGTATCAAGCAAAATTTTCATGGATTACTTAAAAATTTCATTCTACAACCTACCTTCTTCTCTCACCAGACAGCTTGCAAAGATACGGAGATCATCCATTGTGTATGTGTCCGGCTCACGAGGATGAAACACTATAATGAAAATGAAAACGAAAAAAGCTCAGTTCCAAAAAATACATAATGCTTGTCTTTTTGGTACAAAAATCTTTCAACTGCTCCAAATTTCTATCATATGCAGACTTGACTCAATGAAAGTGTCATAATTATTTAAGATCATTTCACCTTACACTCAGTAAATAGTGATAAGTTATTTTCTCTTATTTTTAAGTGCAATTGGCAGTGTAAGAAATGTCAAAGATTTTAATTCTGTACTTTAAAACTTAAATCATTTTTAATACAATAAAAACAAGTATAGGGACTATGGAACATAAATTTAACAAATAGATTAATGTTCCACCAAAATGCAGGTAAAAGAACCATTAATGCTACGAATAATGTGATACATTTTCAAGTTTAGAAATATGGCATACATGCCAGGTTAGACATAGGTTTTCATACACTTGTATTTGAGAAATTAAATGATATCTGAAGACAGTTTTGATTGTATAGTAGTCCTTCTCTTATATATATATATATATATATATATATATATATATATATATATATATATATATATATATAGATATATAGAGGCACCCAATTGGCACCAGAAAAGAGAGAAAGGGACTATATGTAATATGTAGTAAGAAAGCTATATGTTGTTGTCGTAGGGTTTAAAACCATTTTTCAGCACTTGGTAGGCTATACATGGTGGCCAGTATAAATGGTGGAAGAAGAACCCGGGTAAACCCGGAAAGAACCACCGGCCCACGAGAAGCTACTGGCAAGCTTTCTCACATACCCACATTGGCAGAGCCTGAGACTCAGAACCCATGCAGACAGACGTGAGATAGCTATAACTAACTTCAATGCATTTAATATCTTTGTTTCAAAGGAATATTAAGTATTAAAAGGTTCTTCCTGTCATAAGAACAGACTTATTTCAACCAAACATACATTAATAACTTAAGTTTTAAGCATGATAAGCAGGTGGAGATTTATTTGCATGTACATTGAAAAAACCATTCAAAAACTCCATGTAAATCTTGGTACAAACATCAGCTGGCATTTAGAATCATTCTCTTTCCATTTACCCCCTATTACTCGATACTGCTTAATAATCTTACCTGGTACACTAATGTTTATTGGAGTCTTTCCAACATTTACATTGTTCATAATTCTTCTACAAAAACTATCAAACTCTCCCGATTGTTGAAGAGTCAAATAACTTTAACGTTTTCTATTAAATTATTGCTTTTCTGTTTACATGACGAAATGTACAAGTTTTGTGATGATTTATTCCTATACTGCTAACTGTACAGTAACATAATTTAATCATGTCGAGCTACAATCATCAAAGCAAAATTTTCATAGCTGTGCAAAGACAATTATTTTATCACAACATTGCTGAACCAACTCCTGTAAATGGATCTTTTTTTAAAATAGAATTTGATATAATTATATAATAATAACCATTTTTGGTACATGTTATAATGTAGTTTGGAAAACAATTCTTTAATTATTGATAACCTGAAATTGGGAAACAGACATCAGTAACTAATAGGATTAATTACCTTAATTAACAAATTAAGATTGGTTCTGGACACATTGAAATAAAAATTGGCTGCATGTGAGTGAGAAATTGAGCCTAAAATGATGACCACATGCTTCAGCAGAGGGAATTTTTGTACAAAAAATCTTAACTGCTGAGAAAACTGGCCTTGTAAAGGAGGTGGCCATTGGTGATGGTGGGAGTCATATATGGGGAAGGGGGTCATTGTATTTCTTTTTCATTAATGAGTATAACATTTTGTATGCCTAGTACAGAATCGAGAGTTAGAAAGGTATTTATTTAAGACACATTACCTTTAAGCTTTTTAGGTTCTTCAACTTCAATGGGCTTTTCACAAGCCTCAACAAACTTAGTTCGCACTACTACATCCTCTACGAATTTCTTCATGTTGGATGAACCTGAAGATAGTGTATATGATATTGTTTTTAATAAACCAATACCTTCAAACCTGGTGGTAATATAAAAAAAAAAAATGAATGCAATTTATAGCCCAGTTTGATAACATTATTTACCTCACTGAAAGAGCAACTGCAGAGTTATCATTCTTGCATGAGCGAACATCAGTCACTTCTGGAGAGCATTGTAACAATGGATTTAAACAAAGGAAAAGGCCATCCATCAAAATGAAACATTACGAGTACGTAACATAAACGCTCTGAAAAATACCATTCTTTACTTGAATCATAAAACGTTGATTGATTTAAAACCTCTGATGCTTTTGAAATCTTCTTTCAACAGGAAATAAATTCTAAAATGTTTCATTTGCTGTCACTTTACAATTTTAAGTTGAATGAAACATGATAATTTATTGCTACCAAACTTAATCACGTTCAGACAATTGGGACTTCACGCTTAATAATATGAATCTTTGAACTAGATTTAAAATGTATTTTAGTAGAATTGTATGTGTAGTTTGGTTGCTTACATAAATGTTTACCATAGTTTTATTTCAAGTAATGGAAAGTTTACATACTCTTGAGGGGCTGAAAATTTTAAATATGTGGGAGAAATAAAGAAACAAACATCATTGATAAATATACCAAAGCAATTATCCTTCCTTTTGGGCAATGAAAAAACAGATCTTGAAAATACTAATTACCCAAGAACAACAATAACATAGCAAACTTGTGAAGAAATATGGGGTTCGAATTTACATGAGTACATCAAAGAAAACTAATATACATTATGATGGTGTGTATATATATATATATATATATATATATATATATATATATACATTCATAATACTACATTGTAGATACAAATTAAATCATAGCTATGTGCATATCTTTTCTAATTTTTCATGATTATTTCCACAATAGCCCGACATAAAAGTTCATAGCAGTAATTGATATTTTTAATGTAAGCATCCGTCTATAAATAATTTATACAATCTGAAAGTTTTAATCTTGATTTGGAGTTTTGTGCTCAGGAGATTGATACGTATTAGCCATTGTTGCGGCTGAGAAATCATGCAACTCGTATTGCTTCCTCTCCAACCCCTTTAAATAGGGATGTAAGCCATGTGTTCCTGTAAGTCCATCTATTCACTAGGCTATAGGATATTTGTTTGATATATATGATGGTATTTTTCGCCCAAGATATACCTTTGATAAGTAAAAAAGAAAATCAGTTTAATATAATTTGTGTTATTTCCAACAAAATTGTTCCTATGTAAGCATAAATAATATAAAAAGTAAGTATTCCTCGAACATGTGTAATTTTTTCCTTTTCACACAATATAATGCTTAGATTGTTTTCGTACAATGTCTCAACACAAAAAATGAATATCATGTACACTTTCTGTGTGTTATCATCACTCTAAGGATGAATAGTCTTGATGGAATGGCTTACCCTCTATGAAAATTAGAAGTGCTGTTACTATTTACATAGTGTACAAAATATGTAAGCTGTAGAAACTACAATATAAACATTAAAACTTACAATAAATATAACTTATTTGTATTTTCACTCTAAACCACATATTAAATTTAATACATACATACTTGTGTGCATGCCTTTTTTGTAGGATGGGGATACTCAAATTTACTTAGAAATTTTATAGCATTTAGATGCTAAACTTTATGACTCTTCAATAAGATGGAAGCTCATAATAAAGAATAACAAATATGCCAGGTATGACACTCTTATAAACTAAAAGATGATTTAACTGACCGACATATATAAGACCTCTAAATATATGAGATTAAATACAATCCTAACATAACCACTTACCAAAAAATTTAATTTGTGGTACTGGCCTTGTCTTGTTTGGCTTTGGCAAATACAACATCACAAAGCTTGGCTCATCATCTGAATTTTCCATCCAAATCTTAGCCTGCAAAAATAAAAGGCACATTATTAGCATACATCTTTCAGCTATTTAAAAATATAAAATAAAAATAATTTTAAATTAAATATAAATTGTTCTTTAAAAATTTAACACTACCTTTCTTTAACCAGTCTTTTCAATCCTGATTTTAGAATGATCTGCATCTTAAGTGTCACCAAGAAACATTCCTGATGAAAATGATTCATCTCTATGAGTTTTTTTTTACGATTGTGGCCATGTACTAAAAATTGGATGAAGAAAAAAGGACTTTGAGTGGAATCATCACAATATAGAGCAGTAAGAATTTGAATATGTGCAGCATTCACTGTGACATACTAGCATGCAACATTCAATCAGGACTATATTGGATCACACCTTCAGCTTCATTTCGTCCAAAAATGTCTATGTAATAAAACATTGATTTTGCTACATGAACTTCTAGTGGTGTCTAAATTATAACCTTCCAAAGAAACGTGGGTGTACAAAAATCCAAATGAAGTGAACACTTGCCACTTAAAGGTATGTAATCAAATTCTATAAAATGACACCCATTTCTGAAATAATCAGTGTTGAATGTCTACATGACCTGTGTGACTTTTACTATACTATAAAACATGAGTATGAAAAATCCAGGGGACCATGAAATATTATTTTAAGCTATAGATAAGGAAGGGGCCCATCAGTACGATTTGCATCGGTGCACAAATATCCTAGCTATGTCAATGATTTTAAGACTTGGATTTGCCAAGAAAATGATGCATCAGTTACACGGCAATTTAATATAAACAAATTCAACCAATGTCATCTTATGCCTAAACCTGTGTTATACAAGGCACAGCAGTGTTCTGTGGGGATCTGTGAAGAGACCATTAATATTTTCCTATGAACTTGTGACTTGTCCCTTGGGCCACAGGGGCTCGTATCGTTGTTTAAAATTGACCTGTCATACATGTACTATATAATAACTACAAAGGCGGGAAAATGATTTGGCATTCATTAAAGGTACGATGTGAAGTCAAACTTTTGATAGGGATACATAGTCGAATGCCTGAGCTAAACATTGGTACCAAATGTATTACGCTACGAGAAATGTGGCTTGAAATAACTGCGTTTATTTATTAATGGGTCGCGCGCGAAAAGAGAGAAGTGTCCTCCCTTGTAGTTATTATATAGTACATGTATGACAGATCAATTTTAAGCAACGATTCGAGCCCCTGTCCCTCGGCAAGCTACCTGGAAAAAAAACTGGAATAACAGTACATTGGTCAGATACCTTTAATGCTCCTTGACAAGCATAAAAACACAAGAAATAAGTTAAGCAAGAAGGAAAACAAAACAGTTTAGTCATTTAAATCGTTTATATGGCATTATGTACAGATCAAAAAATAAACTTGTAGCTTGTTTTCTTTAACCATCTTATACTAAAAATTATAACTGTTTAAAACAGTGTTTTATCCTAACAATTATATAATATTATTGATAAGAAGAAATACTACTGTACCTTCTTCTCCAAAGCTCTCCAAAATCTAGCGTCCTGGTTTTCCATTGTTTGACTTCTGCAACACTTAAACTGAATATGGTTAAACGAAAAAATTCAATATTTGACAATTTCTTTCTTTAAAGTACATGAGCGGCTTTGCCAGTCAACAACATCCTGCGAACAAGCCAATGAGAATCCGGTGCTTTGTCCGGTGCTTGTATTGGGATTTGTTTAATAATATACCTCTTATCCTGCCAGCGATAGCCGTAGATTTTAAAGTTGGCGTCTTTCACAAGTTCAGTCTTCCATTTTATAAAACGCGCAGACATTAAAGAAAGTTTTATACGTTGCAACCACGTGTGTGCGCGCGTGTGTGTGTGTGTCTGTGATTTAACATCGGCATGATTTAAAACAGCAATTGATCATAAACTCTAATGAGCTTGTCAAACTTTTTATGCAATTTTATAACTAATAACATTTAAAAGCACATTTTATTTTACAAATGAAAATTCAAAGAGCAACTGTCCTTTCGAATAAATAAAACATTTCACTCAGACATCATTTTTCAACACAGAATGTTCAATGTAAGTTTCGTGTGATGTCATACGGCTTGATTCATTTCAGTTAGATGATCAATGTAACAATGTTTACACCTAAGGTATTTCAGTTTTACTGCTGGACGTTGTTGGATACTCATGTGAAAAGATGATTACTGGATGAAGAATTTCCATATTTACTGTAATGTATTTGTGACCGGATATTTGATTTAGTTCATTTGGCAAAGGAGACAGTCGGAATTGCATCACATAAGAAACATTAAATTGTTGTACTGTTGTGGATTGAGCCAACGTCCTGTCAGTTTGGGAGACCGGTTTATGTCCAACTTCATATATCCTATTCGTCTTCGCTAGCCAAAGCTCCGTTATTTTTACCCTGTCTACAACGTGGCGTATGGAGCTGTGCTTCGGGTTCATGAATTTCATGGCTGCGGCAGCAAGTCACTGCATGCAATCAGAATTATCAGAATTATTTTGTTCAGATTTGATCGAGATAAGGGGAGCACACAACTTGAATGAACTCGTGAATAAGCGATTTTCCACTGCCGGTACAAATATCTTTCACTCAAATAAACCTGTATGACTTGTCTCTGGTACGTAGTCATACTTTCGATGATAAACTTACAAAGTATTCTGTTTGAAGTCAATTGCCTCCACCATATTTGGCCGATGTACAATGCACCGCTGTTACACGCTATTGGTTAGTTGGTGTTACATAATAAGGGAGGCAACTCTTAAAATCCAATAGATGTTGCTTGATCCGCCAAGGTGTAGATAGGGTTAACATTTCAGAACCTTGGCTAACGAAGATGTCTTCCATGACCAGAGGTGGATTTATTTACTTCTAGAAGTTAACATTTAAACCACTGTTATATACAGGGCGGATTCCATATTACAGGATTACCGCCCACAACCCACTCACGATCACTATCAATTGACCAATAATTTTGTTTCATTTGTTGTTGTTTGTGTGTGTGTGTGTGTGTGTTATTCCTGTTCTTGTTTGGGGTTTAATGTTATTTTACAGCCCATGATAGGCAATACATGACGTAACGAGCCCCTCTGGGGTAAATTCGCCATATTCAGAAAGATGTCACCTTTTTCCCTAATTCCCTTTGAACAGTCAATTCGGAAATGGCCGCCAAAATATCCATAGTATTAGTTAAAAAGAAAAAGTTCCATAAGACGGGATAAAGAAAATTTTCCCAAGATCGCAGACAATCATTGTAGAGAATACAGCGCAAGAATTTCATGGGCTTATTTGAACCTATCATAACCACAAAAAATATGATATGTTAATGTATTGAAATTAACTGTTTGACATTATGGTCTGGAAATTATATGCTAGGTATAAACTTCACGGTATTATATGCTAGATAGTATGTTCTTGGTACTATCTATCGGATATTCCGGCTATTATTTATTGCATAGTATCTTCTGGATACTATCTGTTGAATATTATATTGTCTATCGTTTGAATATTAATTTCTGGATATTATCGGTTGGAAATCATCTTCTAGATTGCATGTTCTGGACATTGGATATTTTGCTTTGGGTATAACTTTTATGTTATTTTTATTTGGGACATTATTAATTATCGAAATTTGTGAGAATGCGTATCTCGATCTGCAAAAGCAGTAGTCTAAATAGCTGAAAAAGTCTGAGTGAGCTATTGTTTTTCGTTAAAGAATAATTTAGTTAGAGTCATCGTGGCCAGTGATTTGGATCGTGTTTTTATCGTGTGTGGGTAGGTCGGTAGGTGGGTATGTGCGGAAAAATATTTTAAGCACAAAAAAGTGACCCAGTTAATTGATGCATCTAACTACTTCCATTGTTGTACTTATAACATGATTTCATACCAAGAATGTCTGGCAGACACTCGCTTTCCATGCGACTAACTTGGACCTTTTTCTCAAACAAATATTTTCTAGCTCGCTTCTGTAGTGCATGAGTAGATCGTTTATTTCACCGTTTTATCAGAATTTCTCCTAGTAATTGTACTTTAACCACTGTTATATCGGTTGCTCTTCAAAGTCCCCAACACAATTTATTTAAAACAGTATATATATACGCACCCATTGAATGCACATAACAAATAGTCTATGGGCCTTATTAACAACCACTGAGACATCCATGGACATATGAGGGGAAGCTTTGTTTCAGCAATTTGCAACGTTTTTCCATTCCTTTAAACCTTTACTGTACAGTTATGTTTGAAATCTTGCAAATAAAACATTTATACTCTATTGTATCTTGATTTACAACACGACTAGCTTTAAAAACGCTTTTACTCCATCAAAACTTATCTCTTGTTAGTGAGATTTTTGTTTACCTTAAATTCATTAAACATTTATACCACCTCCACGAAAATCGAATCTTGATGACTGATTAACAAAAATAATTCATATATCGAATCGAATAGGCTGTTCTAATTCAAGTTTGTTTTCTATCATTTCTATCTCCGTTTGTTTCCGAATCATTTTAGATTGGTAACGTAATGTTTACAAAATCATCTAATTATGCTGTAAATTTAGCCCAACACATAACCATGTAATTACTAACATCAAGGGGACCCTGATGGTCGAGCTGTCTAAAGTACTCGCCTTTACCGATCACTGTCACATCACCTTTGTCTGCGTGGGATCAAATACTTCATTTATTCGCTCTGCGTACCCTGCTGAATGATTAGTCTTGATACTAGAATTTATTAATCTTGATATTAGAATTTACTATTCTTATTTCGATATTTTCATTACTGAATGCAATTGGTACATTTTCATTATTTTTAAACATTGTGGGACATCCTGTTTGATGTTACAAATCGACAAATACATTATTTTATTCTCTTTTGCTGTTTTGTAATCTCATTTAGCCTTGACCACACGTTTATGCCATCCAAACTTGTAAACAAATACACGTTATCTCTTGACGCCGAGACTATAGCTTTCATATCGAGCTCGTTAGAGATTTATATCACCTGTAGGGAAACGGTACAGTTTATCACACTGTTTTTTTGCTGTGCAAAACAAACACACACGCGCACGCACATCACAATCTAGAGACCAGAATGCGTCCTATGACTATACGCAGTGCCGGATTTAGGACAAATGAGGCCCTGTGCTAGTTAAGTTATGAGGCCCCTTACTTGGGCCCTGAAAGAGGTAGGCCCGGAAGGCCTACACAGGTAGTCAGGCATACATACTCAGGGCCCTGAAAGAGGTAGGCCCGGAAGGCCTACACAGGTAGTCAGTCATACATACTCAGGAAGTTTAGGAGTAGTTAAAATAGTACGTGTTACCTGATCAATCATCATTTTACAATGATGATTGATGAAGAAGTTTACTGTTTACACAAAACAGTCAAATAATCAAATTGCCATGTTTTTGTATTACCCTGTTAAGGCCTGTTTACATTTTTACAATAGGCTATTTAATGTCAGAACATCTTCCTTCGAGCTTTCCTGACTGCAAACTCATCAATGATTTCACCAAAATCAATAAGTCGCAGTTTATCATTCTCTATACAGAGAATACTCAGACCAGACAGCCGCTCTTGTGACATTGTTGAACGAAAGTCACTTTTGATCCTTTTCAGCCTAGAAAATGATCTCTCTCCAGAACAGTTAGTGACCATCAAACAAAGGAACAATCTAAAAATTGTTTCCACATTTGGGAAAGCAGCCTGAATTTTCTCCTGTTTTATTATCTGGTACACGTCTTGGTGGCTGAAACTTTCTTTTTCTGCATGATCCTGTTTGACATACAAGTGGAAAGTCAAGTTCATCAACAAGACTGAGATCAACATCCTTTGGATATTCTTGTTCAAGTCTATTGACACCATGGAGAATTTGTTCCCTCTGTAACATCCTTTGGATATTCTTGTTCTAGTCTCTCGACACCCTGGATAATTTGTTCCCTCGTTGCTTGCAGATCATTTAAAAACGAGAAATTGTCAGTAACACTCCTATACACAATATCTCTTCTTTCTAAATTTGAGTGAATAGCATCATTTACAGGGATAAATGAATGTATCCTAAACTTATCTTTTGGAGGAATTTCAATTTCATTCAAGGCTTCAGTTGCACTGCCATCATTGTGTTGTCGTTTTCGTACTCTACGCCTTCTTTGGAGAGTTTTGTACTGTACATTAGGTAGAGTAGTTTTTGCTTGCTCTTCAGTCTCATCAAAGTTTTCCCTCGTGTTGGAAACAAATTGCAGAAGTGATCTGTATAGGTTTGCACACGTGGTCAATGAAATATGTGTACTTTGAAGGGCATTACTTACTTTGTGAATCTGCTCAAGCAAACCTGTTCATAGATGAAGCATGAACACAAATTCAAATTCTTCCATTTTCTGCAACAGATTTTGAACTTGTCGTTTAGTATCATCCTTTTCAGTGTCATCATCATGGCTGTGACTGAGTGCTTCAAGAATGTGAGCATAGCTTTCACTGATGGCTGTCGTAGCTCTGGCATGGGCCTCCCATCTTGTGTCAGATAAATGTTGCAAAACATTTGACTGTGGTGGCAAGAAGTTTTTCAGCACTGCCCACCGTCTTGTAGAGGCTGCGAAAAAGCAATAAAGTTCATTGACCACGCCAAAGAAATTCACTGCATCCAGGCAAGAGTCATCTGCAGCTCTTCCAACCAGATTTAAAGAATGTCCAGCACAGGGAATACATTTTGCAAACTTATTCTTTTCCAGAATTTTCTGTTGAATGCCATTATACTTTCCAGCCATGTTAGATGCATTGTCATATGACTGACCCCTGCATTTACTGAAATCAGTTTCAAGTTCTTCAAAGAAGTTCAGTATCAATTCAGCCATTCCTTTACCTGTGTGATACTTCAGTTCAATAAATGTCAAAAATCGTTTAACTGGTATTCCATCAAGGGGAGAAATATATCTAACAATTACAGTGAGTTGATCAACATTGGAAACATCAGGTGTTGAATCGACCGATACACTAAAATACCCTGCTTCTTTGACTTCTTTCACTATTTCGTCAAGAACTTTTTTAGCCATTAGCTGGATAACTTCTACACATATGGTTTTGGATAGGTATGGTGGATGGCCAGATCCTTTATTTCCATACTGGTTTATGTGGGTACTAAGAAGGGATCAAATTTGGCAATCAATTCCAGCAAACCGAGAAAGTTTCCGTTGTTTGGTGAGCCAAAGGTTTCATCATCTCCTCTAAAAACCAATCTGCGTTCTGCCAACAGACAAATCACTGCCATCACTCGTTGAAGTACATGCCTCCAGTATTCCTGTTCTGCTTTGACTTGCTCATCAAGTTTTGTTGTAAGCGTCTGACCACGTTTTCTTGTTAAGTAGGTCAACATAGAGTCCATATGACTTTTTGAATTTTCATGGGTCTTAATAATTTGAGGATGAGACCAGTTATCAAATCCTGAAGAAGCTAGAGCTGTATTTGAAGAAACATTCTTAGAGAATTTTGAGAAACATTTCCACACAAAACAGCAGACTTTACCTTCTGTTGGAGAATATACTAGCCATTCCCGAGGGTAGGTTTCTCCATTTATTTTAGTGGAGAAGAATAAACTTCTTGAGCATGAACGAGTTTGGTTTTTGTAGGTTCGCTTCGAAGTTGTGAAAGGTTTATCCCAGTGTTGACATTACAAAGAGCCTTTCTCAATCCAGTATGAAATTTCTTCATTGCTCAATGTGGTCCATAAACCTATATCATTCTTGACAATGAAATCAGTAGAAGAGCCAACACTTGCTTCTGTACATTTGGTGGTGGAAACTGAAGCTTCCGTGTCTGTGGATCTACTTGTACTTGGAGTTACTGACAAATGTTCCTGGGTGCCACTGATACTTGGAGTTACTGACGAAGGTTTTTGAGTGCCACTGGTACTTGGAGTTACTAAAATATGTTTTTGGGTGCCACTGGTAATTGGAGTCACTAAAAAATGTTCCTGGGTGCCAAGTAACGCATCTGAATCTTCTGTATCTGCTGCTGATCTTGTTTGTCCCGGGTATGCAAAGCCAAATGATGTGATTGGCTTTAAATGTTTGACTATATATTTTTGTTCTTTCTGGCGTTTTCTTTTACTTGTACCACTTTCATATCGTCTACTCATTGTTAGGATTAAAGAGCTGGAGCAGTAATATCAGTTGTTTGGATTCGATTCTGGGAACTGAATAATACAAATTTAAAATCAATATGTAATAAATTAACAAAAGAAATTAACAATATAATATCAAAAATTAAAACAGACGGTTGGATAAAAACATGCAACAAACTAGATCGAACTTACAAAAACTACACCAGAAAATTTTGGCACCACTTTAATATCATTACTCAATGAAAAACAATGACACACACAAACACTCCTATACAACATAACAATCATAGATTCATAAATCATACCGCATATTCTTCGCAGCAAAAAAAGCCATCTTACTAGCAGATTTCTGTAAACAACTATCTACTCCGGCTATACTTCACAAAAGAACAACATAATAACATAACCAAACATATAAATCAACTATCCTCAGCACACAACACAGACACAATACTAACAGACCCAATCACTACATCTGATATACAAGAAGCAATACAAAATCACAAAGACACCACGCCAGGTTCAGCCGGAGTTAATCAGACCACTCAGAAAAGCCGCCACAGGTGGTACTGCACCCAAACACTACAGACCAATTTCACTTTTATAACTTTTAGGAAAAACATTTGGACGTTTTGACTTTTGAAAAACATTTGAAAAATTCATCGTAAAATTTAATTTTTTGCCAGAAAGATGGGGCCCCCTGGCCAACGGGGCCCTGTGCTTAAGCACACCTAAGCACAGTGGTAAATCCGGTACTGACTATAGGGTATTTATTTTTTAAGTAGTAATGAAAATAATAATGATCAATCTTTAAAATAATATAATGAGGTCAAAAGTTGAGCGTAATTTCTTTGTAAAATATGGCGGGTTCAACTATTAAGTAAGGTCAATGACCAATGCTATGCTTTTTTTTTTGTCCTTTTTTTTTTAGTGGCTAGATTTTCTTGTTGTAAATAAATAATTGGTCAAGATATTCTGTCATACAGGGTCACGAGATTTAAAAAAAATGGAATACAGCCTCATTAACTATCACATACTATGAGCATTTAGCGTCATGTGCAGAACATATTTTTAGTATAAAATTTGAGCTTTTCTTGGCTCGCAATCTTTGCACTTCGATGTGCATGCCATTGTTTCAGTAATGTACAGCTGCAAGTGGAAAAAAGAAAGACTGCTCGTGTGGACATACTATTGACTCAAAAGACAGGTTGAATCTGACATTACGTAACCATTATTAGTAGTTGATGATACAGGCACACGCATGTCATTTTATTTTCTAAAGCTGTTGCTGTTATTATTATTATTATTATCGACACCATCATGAATGTCCGTAGTAAAACAGACATGCGACTATTCCTATGATTCACACTAAGTGAATGAATCACAAAGAGTACACAATGCCTAGAACTTGTACATTTTAAAAGATGGATCCATTCTGCTCGATCGGAAATAACAAGAAAATAAACGAACCTGAATATGTCATCACAAAAGTCAATTACAGGTAGAAAATATGCAATTTGCCAAAGGTCAGTATTTTCAAAAACAAGTAGTTTCAAATACACATTCAGGAATAATCGTGATCGTGAAAAATACTTTTTTATGGGTGTGTGTGTGTGTGTGTGTTTTTGGCGTGTGTGTGTGTGTGTGTGTGTGTGAGGAGATTAAACTTTAAGAAACATTGCTTTACTCATTTATGCAGCTTTATTAGATCATTATTCATAACAAACTCTATATCAACGTAATAGGTGGATGAATAATGGAGATATGAGTCATCTGCAAAGAGACGGGTGAGAGAGCTCATACCATCGGGAATATCGTTCACATTAATAGAAGCAATAAAGGCCCAAGTACGCATACTTGTAGCACACCAGCATTAATACTCTTTTCTCGTGAATAAGTATCGTGCAAAAGGAACGTGTGTTTTGTATTATTTAGATCCTTTTCAAGCCATTTTATTAGATTATCTGAAACACCGAATTTGTTGAATTTAAATAATAAGCCTACGTGCCAGACCCGATAAAAAGTTTTCGATAAATCACAAAATACAATGCAAGAAATTTTGAATTATTCTAGTGACTTGCATATTTCTGTAAATAAGTTTACACTTGTTTAAAAATGCATCTTTGAAGATTTTCTGTGACACAGCTAAGTACAGAGATTGGTCTCTAATTAGCAACCTCGTGTAAATCACATATTTAGGAATGGGAAGAATGTGTGCAAGTTTCCATTTATCTGGAAATTCGCTTTCCTTCAAAGATCGATTCAAACGAATTGTTATTAGTGCTCCTGGTGTTTAACTGACGCCTTTAAGCATTCTATGATTTATGTCATCATGCCAAGTGGCTTTATTGACAAAAATGGAGTTATTTAATCTTTAATTTATTTTTCAGAGGTGAGGAGGAGTTGTGGGTGCTGTATGAAGATGCGCTCTCTTGACAGGGGAACCCTCTTTCCCCATAAATTTGTATCATGTGTGCAGAGATTTTAGCCCACATGATAAGAAAAAAAATAAGGATATTAGGTAAATGAATAAATACAGGTGACATTCAGTCTTTCTCAATATGCGGATGATATGTCACTTACTCTTGATGCTTCAAAGAAATCTGTAATGTCTGTTTTACATCTTTTATATCAACATTCCAATTTTTCCGGCTTTAAGACAAATATTTAAACAAGAGGTGATTGCGATCGGAAGTTTACCTGATAGTAATATGAAATATTGTTCGGAATATAAACTTAATTGGGGATATACTAAGTTTGATGCCTTAGATGTTAAGTTTTCAACTAATTTGGAAACAATTACATCTTTTATTTACTCATCTAAAGTTCGAGAAATGAAAAACCTGCTAGTTCAGTGGAATAAAAAGTTTTTAACATCATTTGGAAGGACAATAGTAATAAAAAGTTTAATCATCTCCGGAATTAATCATTTTTTATTCAGTAGAAACTAACAGGGGCCAACGATTTTCCTTCGACTTAATTTTTAAACTTGGTGAGTTAGAAGCACAAAAAAAGATTGTCAGTGTTGTTTCTTATTACAATATAAAACTAAAAGACGTCCAAATCTTAGATGGTTGTAGTTTAAAATGCTAGATATAATTTTGTCTATGAATGTATTTCTCAAAAGAATTACAATTATTTAAAACGAGCTCTGTTATTGCTGTATGTTGCGTGAAAGGCAATATCTCATATATTTTGGGATTGGCGAGTAGCAAAGATTTTTTCTTCTCCATTTCACCCAATGATGGATAAAACGTAAGCATTGTCACACGCATAATTTGGAATTAAAAACATATATCATCTTTCATCTTCGGAAATAAAGACAACGCTCAGACTTATGATATAATAAACTTAATAAATATATATGCAAAATAGTATATCATACAGGTTAGATAGTTTTTAATTCTTACTCTACAGAGATTCCAACCCACGTCAGCACTGGTGTGTGCAGGCAAGGCGATGAATGCTGTGTATCTGTGGACCTGGGTTCGAATCTCCATAGAGTACGAATTACAAATTCTCTAACCTGTATGATATTATTATTTGTATTAAATATATATTCTGCCTTCTATTATCAAGCAGTCTCATATAGAATCCAGGGATAACAATTTCCATTTTGTCTGGTGTATATTTATAATATTTATAATTCTCTCTGTCTCTGTCTGTCTGTCTCTGTCTGTCACTTTATATATATATATATATATATATATATATATATATATATATATACACATTTATTTAGGATGCAGGCTCGAATCTTTACATCAGTTCAGCCTAGGTGGACTACATTGGTGTGTCTTTGGGTATGTCGCCTTACCTCAATTGCCTCAGCACCAAATAAGCCACGTGTGATGCTTTGCTGTAAAACACCACCCCAACCGAAAAATGAGCCAGATTTTCGTCCAGGATGATGGAATGCCTTTGAGTGGAGTACATGACATCTATAAGGCGTGTTAACAATATCAGTTGATAGACTATAGGAATATAAAGAGCGCATTAACTCTATTTCATTAGGATTGAAACATCGTGCATATTGGCATTTCGGCAGAACAAACATCCAATTTATATATATATATATATATATATATATATATATATAACCATCTTTTGTCAGACTTTTCCCATTTACAGTGTCTATAAACATAATATTTTTCCACAATGAAATTAAAAAGAACGCTCATTTCGAACTGTAACATGGCTTTAAGCTCTCTTTCGCGCCACTGTAATTACATCCGGGGATCTCACTTGTCGTAAATATTATCACTGATTTATTGTAATGAAAATATACTTATATTATTGTTATGTTTACTACTTCTTTGTTCAGTTTGTAACGGATTATGAATTTTCGTACTTCCATTTTGATATTAATTTTTTAGTTTAATTGCCATTGGTTGTCATTACAAATTCATTTATTTTTTTAATTAAATATTATCAGCATTGTTGTTGTTCTTGTTACTGCTGCTGTTGAAACTGCTTGTTACTGACGTTGCTTACTTTTTATTAAATTTTGAAGTACATGTAGTTGAAAATTTATTTTTCGAAGTAATTTTAAATATGAAACATTTACTAGTAGTAACATCAAATTACGTCAGTAAACGATAACTGCAAAAGACACCCGAATCGTCCACAAGAAGCTCTTGCGTTCGTTTTAAACAGCGTGAGAAACATTTTTCCTTTCTTTCTCTCTTTGATTATGAAAAACACGATATGATCTCTTTGATGAACAAATTTTAACCCATAGTCAGCATTTTGTTTCGTTACTGAAATTATACACTTCTGGTGTTATTAGCTCTGTAAGTTTGAATGTTTTAGCTGGCGTTTAGAGTGTAACATAATTTGGAGTCGTTGAGTAGCTCGTCAAGGTTAGTTCCTCACAGACAAAGAGGTATAAGAAGAAGTAGGTCTTTATGTTATCTGAATACCCTTAACCTTAGTGAAAAAATAATTGTTACTGTTCTATATAAGGTGAATTTTTACCACCCCATCAGTCTATTGTCTCGCTAAAATATAGAATAGATGCATAATATCCAATTTTCATGCAAACAATTTACTTCATTTTTAATACTGTTTGAGATAAGGGTGAGAGAATTTTTTATTTTTAAAAAATCTGATTATCGGACCTCATGCGTCTGTCATCTTTGACCTTATAATGTCATTTATATGTCAATATTTTAGAACAAAGCTTAATAGATAGGTGTAGTCCTCTAATGTAAGATGCCTCCCCTGATGTCTGATGTCTTTTTTCTCATAAATCAAATTCATACACAAGCAAAAAATGTGTTTATAAGTTCTGTTATCCTACAGTTCAGTTGGCCGGAATGTGATGGAAGCAGAGAATGCCAATTTTTTTTAAAAAGTATGATAAGTATTTTGAATGAAACAAAGCTGTAATAACACTTTATTCTATATTAGTATATTTTTATTCATTTGAATGAAACAAAGCTATATGAACACTTTATTCAATATTAGTATATTTTTATTCATTTGAATGAAACAAAGCTATATGAACACTTTATTCAATATTAGTATATTTTTATTCACTTGAACGAAACAAAGTTATATGAACACTTTATTCAATATTAGTACATTTTTATTCATTTCATAATAGAAACATACTTAAGCTTAATCTGATTTCAGCATTCCTGGCTTCCATCACAACTGAATTGTAGGTCAAATGAAATTGAACATATTTTTTTGTTGTTGCTTATATAGATCAGCTGAGATAATCATCAGTCTATTTTCCTTTTGTGGTTTTGCTGAACAAAATCATAATTTTCCACACAGTGGAAAGTTGGATGTTTCTGCATCTGCTTTGTTTATAATTTGCAGATTTGTCATTTGTTACCCAACAGCAATACAGGCCAGTTAATCATTAAAACCCTGTTGAGAGGGAATTTTCACGGGTAACTATACCAGTACTTTGATGTGTAATTGCCTCTCTTTCTATAATATAAGCATGACTACCATAGTTTTGTAAAACAGGGTGTAAGGTCGCTTACATCAAAGCAAACTACAACTCAATTTTTATGGTATTAGTATAATTTTCAAAGCATTATTTCTGAAACTTCATTATTGTATTTTGGAGATATCATTAAAGTTTAGTGCAGTGGTGCCCATGATTCGAGTCCAGGGATGTACTTCATTCAGCATGTGCCCAAACCTACAATGTGCATGCACTCGTGCCATTGTGTAAATACGCTATCTAGACTAATTGTGAGCATTGAATCAAACCCTATTGTTGTTTATCGTTATCATACTCGGATCACATTTTAATTAATTAGTTATTTACAATTTCAAGGCAGTACAAAATAATAATTACTAGTGCATAAACAAACAATAATTGGGTCAAAAAATGGAGAGGTAGTGTTACAGCAACCTGCGAATGCTCATTTCTTGTCATCATCCGATCAAGTTATACACAAATCTGAATTAAGCAAAAACAATATGAAAACAGAAAATTAAATGAATTTCTTGACTTTTCAAATAAATTTATACTGTTTCTTTGTAATAATCAAACATGCCAACCCCAAGAGCGATATGCATGTAATTTTTGCCAATGTAAGTTTGCCTAAATAAATGCATTTGGAACTTACCACATGCATTTTGTGATCTCATCTCTGACTTGTGGGTTGGCTTATACGCGGGTCATGTACTTTATAGTGTTCATACCTGTTCAGTTTGGGAGGATGGCTTATATACGAATGGGTTTATATGTGAGTAAACGCAACATCATTGCTGCTCTTCATAAATTAGTAAGTTGTTAAATTGAAGAATCTGATTTTATTTTGTTCTTGTTATTTTGTTATTATATCATCTTTAAACTTCTAATGTAGCTGAAATGTAAAATGTAATTGTATAGTCAACGTTAGAATTGTTCACTATTTCGAACTTGGTGTGTTGTTTGAAATAGGAAATGAGTTTTAAAATATTGCTAGAACATAGTAACATGACTAAGAATCAAATTGTATTATAAGCAGACATATATGCTCCACATGTATTGTGTGGTAGGGAAAAACTTGGATAACTCAAAGGCTCTATTAACTAATTTATGGAAAGCCTGAACAGTACTGCAGCGTCAGTGCCCATATATAAGCCTGTGGTCATTGTACTTTAGCATCATTACCCATATACAAGCCTGTGGTCATTGTTTCTATGAAGGCAAAACCTAGAATCAAATAAAAAAGTATATTGTTGCAATAACTAATGTTCTGAAGTATTAGCAAAAAAAGAAGAAAATATGTCAGAGGTCAGACCAGCATTATGCAAGCTGCATTGGCAACATTGAACGATAAAGTTCATGTACTGTTGTTTACTCAAAAGAGTATATATACAACATTTGATCATACTGTTTCAGTGGCGATCAGACCTGGCACTCCTTATGGTTTGATTACATCTTACAGAAATGACCCTTAAAATATGGACTTAAAGGGTTAAAGCAAAAATTATAGAAATATTCATGTTGTGGTAAAATCAGGATACTGGCTTGTCTTTGTTTGATTTGGAGTTGAGTTTAATATTAGATTCAATGGAATTGGTCAGGGAACCAGGCTATCTTTATTGGAGCACATCAGATGCTTTAAACTGCACATATATTTTCATGCAAAACATCTGCATGATCAAGCTGTCGCTTAGGTGTCACTCCACATATGTACTTCTGGCATTGTGACAGGTGTTTGCATTTGCAACATGCAACATGCACAATGGAGAAACTGTTAGCAATCCTGTGCTACTTTTATGTATAGTGGCTGAAATTTCTTACAAGTTGTTGTTGTAGAAATCACGCATGATCTGAGCACATGCTCATGACAGTGGCTGCTCCACTGTGTTCAAAACACCAGCATGAACTAGTCCAAAGTACTCTAACTAAAGCAGTTTTTAAGATAGGGAAAACAAATTTTGCTAGTGAAAGCAATATGAGCTTCTCAAAGTGCAGTGAATGAATTATAAAATATGTAGAAAAATGTTATGGGCTCATTTTTTGTAAACAATTTACCTTTAAAGTCCAGGTAATGAAAATAGCCAAGCGGAGCTAGCAGTTTTTTTATATATAGATGCATATCTAAGTAAGGTCAATCTGTCCTTGGGATCTGATGGCATGATAAGGCTACCAACCTAGAAATCATTAATGTAGCCAAGACAACAACTATTGAGGCAATGCTGCTTAAGACCCAACTTCACTGGTCAGGCCACGTCATCAGAATGGATGGCACCCACTTGCTGAAATATATCTTCTTTAGGAAACAGGCACAAGGCAGAAGAAACAATGGCTAAAGATTCCAATGGGTACTCCATTGATAGTAACCTGGGTAATAAAATGGGCAACCAGATAACCCTTAAAAAAAGTTTCAGGTTCAGATCAAGACACAGAATAATGATAACAGTTCAAGACTCTTCTTGTGTGTGGATTTATTCATTGTCACAGGGGCATGTAACATTGCTTACAATTTACTTGTCATGCATGTACTATATAATAATACAGGGGAGGATACTTTTCTTCTTTCTCATGTCACCTATTTAAGAATCAACACTGAAATTTCAAGCTAGAGTACATAATACATTTAGTACCAATGCTTAGCTCATTCATTCGACTTTGTATTCCTGTCCAAAGTTTGACTTTCTATGATACCTGTAAGGAAAGCCAGACAGTTTTCCCATGCTGCCACTTGACATTGCCATGATTGCACCCACTTAGCATGCAAGTGCAGCTCACTGAATGGAATACTGCCTACTCATTGGCCAAAAGAAAATGATGTTCCAAACCTGTTTACAACTTATTTTTGTATTATTGTATAGTACATATATAACTGATCATTAAATTGGAAACAACGATACAAGCCCCTGTGTTCATTATTAGACCTCCATCTAATTTCCTTATTTTCTGCTTATAGTATGTACATAAAACAGTTCCAAGAAAACAGATGGGTTTCTTGAATGTGATACCACGAGTCAGAGATTCATTTTATTTTGATACCACATACGTATCAGACCAGTCCAAATTGAAAATAAATGGCACCAGATATTGTAATAAATGGACTTTATCGATGTGACTGATAGATGTTATATGACTTATAAATTTTAGAGGCAAGGGATTTTGTTAAATTTAAAACCCTATTGAATCCGGAAAAGGACAAATCAATAGCACTTTAAAAAAAATTGAAATAAGAATTTTGATAGTCATGTTTGTGAACTTTACTACTATTTGCAAAAGTTACTGTAGACATGTAGACTAGTTAAAGTGAGTGTTATTCATAAATAATTTATCAGTTTCTTTTTGTGTCTGCACTCTTATACTAACTACTAATCCACATGGATTTAGCTGATTTGTGAAAAAAAATTTAACTGAAGATCCACTCAAGTAGCAAAAATAAATGTACATTTTTGACACAGTTTTCTGTAATTATGTCATGTAATATATAGATTGCTCTTTTATTGCTCAGATCACGCTTTTTTGCCACTTATATTAGTAATAATTATACTTATTCCTTTCTGGGGGTTGGCATGTGTGAACCTACAACAAAGCAGTTCAGGTTTACATTAAATACAATTTCCCTCTGATAGGGTATCCAGGTAACTGTTTGTTAGGATCAATGGATAACTGGTAGAACTTTCCTAAAATTTTGAAATCTCTATCAAAGGCCGATCATGCAGGTGCTAAATTGAAAGACTGCTAATGTGGTGCAGCCTCAAACCTTCGAAGCTAGAAAGAACAGCAAAAGAATGAACCCGCTGACCTTGAAAATGAAAGCTGAAGCCAGCTGGAGGCAGACCAGGAGAGTCGCCACAGGTCAGCATCCGTCGCTGTAACTACAACAGACTTCCAATGTTCCATCTGTCATCAAATATGCAAATCAAGACTGGGACTTCAGAGACATGACCATAGATTACTGCACAGAACCCATTCTTTTTCAGTCACGAAGGACTGCTTTATTTTGAACAGCCAGAATAACCAGTGAGGAAAACCAGGGCAATTCTTTTCTTTAAAAAAATTGAATTCTCTGTAAAGTATGAAACTGTAAATTGTAACCTTATAGAAGTTGATAAAAATGGCATCAAACAAGCAATACATGGACATGTTCATATTGAAAGGGACGAGAAGCCTCTTAAATAGTTTTAAACAGAATATTCAGATTCTGGGGGGGGGGGAGCAGAAAGGGCAAAAATTAAGTTCATTGGATATCATGTGTTGATTGGAGTAAGTCTCAAGATGGGAGATATGATTATTGTAACCACATGAAATTGAAAAGCAAAAGCTGAGGATTACATCAGGTTGAGAGATAGCAAAAAGCTATAGCAATCCACGTACAGGTTCTATTAAATACTTTTATTTTAAAAAGATCCTTGGAAAGAAATAACCCATATGTCTGGCAACATGTCAAATGCCGCAACTGTGATTTGAAACTAGTGTGTGGATAAGTTGGCTTTTAATTGAAGATTGCATGACCCTCTAAAACAAGCCATGGGCATTTAATGCAAGTCACTGGTGGCAATTTAAAACAATCCATGGGCACTTGCAGTGTAAGCACTGGTGGCAATTTAAAACAATCCATGGGCACTTGCAATGTAAGCACTGGTGGCAGTTTAAAACAATCCATGGGCACTTGCAATGTAAGCACTGGTGGCAATTTAAAACAATCCATGGGCACTTGCAATGTAAGCACTGGTGGCAGTTTAAAACAATCCATGGGCACTTGCAATGTAAGCACTGGTGGCAATTTAAAACAATCCATGGGCACTTGCAATGTAAGCACTGGTGGCAATTTAAAACAATCCATGGGCACTTGCAATGTAAGCACTGGTGGCAGTTCAAAACAAATCATAGGCACATACAATATAGGGCACTGGTGGCTTTTCAGAACAAAACCTGCTGCATGTGTGGGACATTTAGAATTGGTTGTATAAATGCTGAAATTGCATGATGCCATTGGGATTTCTTGCTCATTTTTAACTTGTGCAATGGAAATGAAACTAAGTTATATAAAATATCCATAAATTTTTTTTTGTACAACTCTCCATTTTTGGCATGACAAAAATAAATTTTGTTTGCTATTTATAGCAGCTTAAATGTTTTCAAAAAACTATTTGGTGATTGTGGTGTAAATTCTGAATCATTCCAATCAATTTATTTAAGGTTTCAGCTTTTTTGTACAAGGCTGTTTTCAAAATCTCCATATATACAAAGTATTGGTTGACAAAACAATTTCAAATTATTCTTTCTGGAGCTTTGGATAAATGCAGTGTTGGCATTAATACTCTCCAAAATCACCCAAAGAGCATTAAACAGTAATCAAAATGGTAATTTATTTTACAGGAGAAGAAAAATTCAATGTCAAGCAGCCTTGGACAAGTCCAAATCTTGATATGTAAAATTTGTTGTTATTTGCCAAGAATAAGATATAGGGTATAAAGAAAAAGTCCAGACTTTTATTGCCTTTCATATAAATCTTGGTTCTGGGCAAATAGAATATATTTGGATGATTTCAGTCATTATTTAGTTAAAACTACAAATCTGGTATTGTGAGGCTTGTTCTCATGTAACAAAAATCCATTTTAGCAGGCTCAGTAAGTTACACATATCTATTTTCAAAAAAACATATTTCACTGAATTCAGTATGAACATTACAAACCATCAAACAAGGAGTCCAGTAGTGAGCAATATGAACACTGTGAACCTTAACAAATGGTTTAGTATGAATAATAAACTTTAACAAACATTGAGTCCAGTAATTTTATACCAGTAAATTTATTTTAAACACAACAGAAATTCCTATATCATTTGGTACCATTTGTATATTCACTGGTGGATAGTTTTCAGTAAGGAATTATTGACTGGCAATAGGTTATCATTGCTAATAATTTTGGTGAGGTGCTGGTAGCCAAAATCAACCATGACACCTATTTTGCCACAATATCTTGCTGACAGTTACCATAAAAACTGTTGAAAGTGGCCAGTTTGTACAGTAAATTATTTGCTTGCCTTCATCCACTGCATATCATACTTCTATGCAAAATTGAAATGTATTTACTTTCTCAGATTAATTGGGTCTCTTATTTTTGAAACTTGTAAATATAATTTTGAATTTGAAGGATATGTATTTTTTTAAGAGATTTTTGGCCATGGGAATACACTAATGACCACCGGTGTAACATTTTCAAGGTTGTGAAGATGTGAAAGGGGTTACATTACCAACAAAAACATGTTGCACATAATGTAGCATAAAGCCAAATACTAGTTAGTTTTAAAATAATATAAATTAGAGAAAGGGGAATTATTGAAGGAAACACTAGTAGATTATAGACAAAGATTACAGCTAAATGAGGGCATGATTCGGAACAGATAATGCCTTAAGGAAGTCCTTTTCCTGTACACTGAATAATCAAACATTTTGGGGCAAAATTTGATTACTTATAAAATTTTGTGCCAATTCAGATATGATTTAATGCATACACTATCATAAAAGCTTATTTCCACTTAGGCTGCATTTGCACTCAAGTTGCACTTGAAATGTCTTTGTAGGAAACACATAAGTGTCTTTTTTTTCGTCCTTGTTATCTGCTATCACCATCAACTACCAGCATGAGATGGATCTTGTCTGTATTCATTGTCAAATTTAGTGTTACACACCAACTCCCATGTACCCTTAAAATGAAAATTAAGCAATTTTCCACAACTTTTCACACAAGTAATCTACATTTCCTTTGATAACGATTTACTCTGAACAGGTTTCTTTTTCTGTATGTTTTGACAAAGTATAGAACATGGTCCACTACACTATATACACTACTACTACACTACATAGTATACACTTTTAGTAAAGTGTATATTTACTAGCAATACATCTTTTTCTGTGAACAAGACAAAGTATAGAACATGGTCCACTACACTATATACACTACTACTACACTACATAGTATACACTTTTAGTAAAGTGTATATTTACTAGCAATACATCTTTTTCTGTGAACAAGACAAAGTATAGAACATGGTCCACTACACTATATACACTACTACTACACTACATAGTATACACTTTTAGTAAAGTGTATATTTACTAGCAATACATCTTTTTCTGTGAACAAGACAAAGTATAGAATATGGACCACTACACCATATACACTACTACTACACTACATAGTATACACTTTTAGTAAAGTGTATATTTACTAGCAATACATCTTTTTCTGTGAACAAGACAAAGTATAGAACATGGTCCACTACACTATATACACTACTACTACACTACATAGTATACACTTTTAGTAAAGTGTATATTTACTAGCAATACATCTTTTTCTGTGAACAAGACAAAGTATAGAATATGGACCACTTTTTGGAAAGTGCATATTTTCCACATCTGCAGTTGCATAACAAGTAAAAACTGCATATTATATATGTCACTGCTTTATTTATATCTTTTTTCAAGAAACCCAATTTAAGTGGGATATCAAAATCTTATATTTTTGTTTCTTCTCGTTATTGTGTGTAATTTGTTTAATTTGAAGAATCAGCCAATTCAGCCATGGTACATTCAGTTTTCTGTAGTGAATTAAGAAATATTATCGACTGGAGATTATTTGTCTGGTTTTTTATTTTGATTTGTAAGTTTTCCATTTCTTTTTTTTTAGAGAAAACCACTATGTTCAGTGCTGTTGGAAAGTTAGTTGGCTATTTCTGGAACAAGGAAGAGAAAGAAAGTGTTGTTGTTGATACTTCAGTCAATGGGCAATCAGACTCTAGGGATTCTCATGCAGATAAAAATGGTTGTCAAAAAGAATTAGATGGCAAGATCACACATATTTTTTCCACTCATGGGATGATTAATGATGAAATTTACTTCTCCTTTGAAGATGTGATTGGTGGAGTCCGACCAAAACTTGGTGCTTCTGTTAGTCTTAAAGCTGTTCAGGAACATAAAGGTGGAGGTTGGCATGCAGAAAATGTTTATATCACAAATAAGTGGAGTGATGATGAAGACGAGCCAGCTGATAATGGCAGACCAACAGATGTCGTTGGAATTATCACAGAATTTGATGGCAGAATCTGGTATGTCAATGACTGTCACATATCTTTTTGTCTTGAGGATTGTGAAAAAGGTTTCCTGCCAAGTAAAGGGGACTGGATAAAAGCTGATCTGAAGTACACAGACTCCCCATTTCCACTAGCGTTAAATGTACAGCCGTTACGAGTGAAGCACACAGAAGGAGTTGTGTCAGCATTCCAGCATGATCACGGTTATATCGATGGTCAAATATTCTTCACGCCTGATATGTGTACTGATAACTACCAACCTCGAAAATGGGACCCCGTTAAGGTTAAGGCCATTGAGAGCAACCAAGGGGGTTGTAACTGGAGAGCTGTTTCAGTCACTAAGGCCGATGTTACATCTACAGCAGGGTAATTTTTTTTCTGTCTTTGCTTGCTAATGGCAGGACATAGATCGGGGTCCATGCTAGGCAAAGTTGCATCTTTTGATTCTGTCATCTTATTTAAACTTGCCCAAAAGAGTGGAGTTCATTTTGTCTTAACTTGATTTCTTGCCTTTTTCTCAGTCCATGAATATGTGGAGAAATCTCTGCTCTGGTAACACTGTAAGAAATACCCACCCTTTAAAGAAGTCAAGTGATATTAGTATTTTAATTTTAAATTTTAATTTACTTTCACTGTGTAAACATGAATGTGATGTGTCTTCTATTATTCAAATGAGAATAGAGTCAGTCAGCTGTCAGCTTCGATAAAAAAAAACCTATTTAGATTCTTGCTCGATGCCAAAGCTGGATTGATTTAGTAACTGTGAAGAACTTCATGGTTCTTTGGCATGAGCTGATTACAATATATGTTAAGTGCTGACATCTTATGAATATCATTGTGTGCAGTCAGTGCAATATCTTGCCTAACTCGTACATCATACCATGCAAATACAGAATGCTTTCCTTTTATCAGTACAGATATTATGATTGTTGTCAGTCATTGTCGTGAGGTATCGATTAAGAAGTATAGGATTGCTATCTTGAGGAACTCACCCATGCAGAGATATTGATGAATTTGGCACCAGTGATTTATGAATGTAATTCTTGTTTTTAAGCTGTAGTTCATGTTTACTTACAATAGAAACATAGTATGACTTTAAAAGGGAAGCAACTCTAACTTTGCTGTCCCATGAAATTGTGAGTGTTGCATGTCAATTTGATTTATGATCAAAGTTTCATAATTTTGCTGACTTGAACTTCGGCCAATATGGGTATGTGAGAAAGCTTGCCAGTAGCTTCTTGTGGGTCAGTGGTTCTTCTCGGGGTTTTCCCAGGTTCTTCCTCCACCATTAATACTGGCCGCCATGCATAGCCTATCGTGTGCTGAAAAATGGCGTTAAAGCCCACAACAACAACAACAACAAGAAGCTGACTTGAACTGAGTCCTTGAGAATGGATATTGTTAAATAGTAAAATACATTATTTGTGTAGGACAAGGGAGGTAATAATTTTGATTTATCAATGTAAGTTGAAGCACACATAGTCAGTGTACAAAACTTGAATCTCCATTGCTGTCTTGTGAGAGGTCTTAGTATGCCTTCATTGACAAGTTTATGAATGACCTCTTATTCCAGTCATAAGTTCACCCCAATACTACTACAACCATTTTGGAGGCTTGCATCCTGTTCGTCCTTGTAATGGTAGCATTCTTTATGTTTTTACCGGGTATATGCATTTTGAAGGTTTGATTTGCACCATTTTGAACATTTTGAGAGCACATGAACAATACCCAAGTCTGTTTTCAAACCAAAAGAAACAACATTGTATATCAGACCCAGTAAATATAGTCACACTATAATAATCCAAATGTCTCTTTCTAATATCAGTTCGCCATCTGAGCACACCAGCCATGTTTCCATATTGGTACAGCAAATCATTGACTTTTAGTTAAAAGAATTTTAAACCAGTGTTTGTTATCAGTAATACAGCCCCTGTCCGTATTGTGTTGCTTACCTTTATACAATGCAAATTATCCATGTAAGAAAATTCCATACCCACATTAGATGGAATGTTCTAGATGTCCGGAACTAGAAAGAAGACAGACCAAGACTGCTGCCAATTGTCATAGGTCCATGTCTTATGGATGACATCCTGTTCAGTTGAAATTTCATTACATTTGTAGAAAATTTGTCTTTGTTCATCTAAAGATTTGTTCTAGCGTTAAATTATGCCCTTGCCTATTGCTAAAGTGTTTTTGCTTCAATCTGTTGTGTTTTTAATCATAATATAAGCTGTCTTGTAGAGTTCTGCGCATTGTTTTGTCAGTAGTGCATTTATGTTACCCTTCCCCTTCGATGATACGGTAGGCCATAACTATTATAACCCTAGTTCATTACTTATTGATTTTTTTCTCTCAGTCTTCTGGTTAGGTATTTATCATTCCCTTCATATCCTGAATTGGTCTTGACCTCCATTTGTCATCTACATTACATTTTTTGAAAAATCTTGTTTGTCAGTTGACTGATATTACTTTATGAGTTGTAAACTTTCATGGTAGGTCTCATACCCTCAGTATCATAGTGAATTTGTGTGGTCGTACACCAGTAATTTAAAAATTGTAGTGAGTTTTGGTGGCCACATAAAACTTTTTATTAACCGTTATCTTAATGGTGATATTTGCTGGCCTCACATCGTTCATTATCGTCATATGACATAGTGTTGATGGTATTGATTGTGTCAGTCATCAGGAAAATCAGCATTTTTGAGTGTCGTTTTTTTCTTTCGTAGATTTTTGTTTTTACAGCAACAATTGTCACAGCATGAGCAGATTCTCGTATAGGAAAGATCCATGGAATTCATATTCAACCTGTCTTTCTTGTACTAGCTGAAAATGTCTGTCCTGTTGATTATGGTCAGAAGAGATATGGGAAGAAACTGAAAGCAGATGAACTTACAAGGGATGGAGGAAAGACCCTTATTTCTCCTCATATCTGGAACACATGGGATCCTTCTCTGAGTCCCATGTGACTCAGAAGAAGATAATAACTTCTCAATTCCAGGAGAAAATGGGGTCCTTCTATGGGCCCATTGGGTCGAGAAGAAGATGATCTCTTCACTGGAGAAGAGCATTCTCAGATCCCAGGAGGATTTGGGATCATTTTCTTCAGAAAGATATAAGGCCCTTTGATCCAATTCGATCAGTGCTGATGAGGATTCAGTCCAGAGTCCCTCCCAAGGGAAGAAATACTAGGGTGGAGAGTGAGTCACACCCCACACATAAGGGATGAACAGCATCCTGTCCGATGTCCATAGCCCAGTGTTAACAGAGAGTTAGTTGCAAGCTCCTGTTGGGGAGGATCATCATCCTCAACAAGTCCATAGCCAAGTGTTAACAGAGAGTTTGTTGCATGCCCCTGTTGGGGAGGATCATCATCCTCAACAAGACCATAGCCCAGTGTTAACAGAGTTAGTTGCATGTCCCTCTTGGAGAGGATCATCATCCTCAACAAGACCATAGCCCAGCAGTGATCCCACTCAATAGCTTGAGTAGAGCTCCTTCATCAGTTTGCAGTCACATTACTGGTCATTGCCCAGTGAATGGTCACCATTTCAGTGCATAACTGGCACTGGGCATGTGTCACAGGTCGTAAAGTACTGGGAAGCGGTCAATAGAGCCCCATTGGTACAGGGACAGGTATTGGGTCAAGACCCCCTACCCACCCACCCTTCCATGATAATAATAATAATGAAAACAATTTATGCTTGTTATTACTTAATATACTTTATCACAAGTAAATTTACTTCTCCCTGAATTCACAGATATTATGTGCTTGTAAACATTTGGCTCATTCAGTTACCATAAACAGATATATCTGTTTATTATTTACATTTAAGCTTGAAACTGTTTGGTGGTCCTCTGCAGAAGTCATTCATACAGGAACTGTGTGCTGACAAGAAAGGAATTAACATTACAAATGAGGTAGATTTTGGAGATGTTGCCATTGGCAATCAGCATACACTTGTTCTTTGGATCACCAACACCAATCCAGACTCTGCTTGGATCCTCAAAAAGTGTCACCTGACAGCTGACTGTTCCCAGATAGAAATTGTCCAGATTCGACATGGACGGGGAAAGAATTTTTCATTGGCAGAGGGGTGCAGGATATTTGAAGAGGAGATAACCTTACACCCTCAAATGCCACTTGCTGTTGATATTAGGCTAACAGGAAGGTATTACTGAGATTTATTGCTTGAAATTTGAAAGAAGTTTTCAGAGTCAAATTTGCATTATTAGCACATTATAGATGATTCAATCAGTGTTATAAATTGCTCAAGTGAAACTTAGTATTCTTTGCACATTATTATTGTTTTGAAATATTAGTCAGTGTAACTTGCTTCAGTGTACCCTCTCATTTTTATCCAGTGTCTAGTTAAACAATGTTTTAGTTTTAAATGGGAATTTTATCTCCCTAAATAGCCATGTCCTTTAAATAGCCACGTGTTTTATTCCAGTGTGTGGCTGGTCAAGAGGTTGCTATTTCAGTACCTTATATACTGTCTTATAAGTCCAACTGCAAGCAACATAGACCCTTATCTGGCATCACTTAATGCATTGGTAGATCATGGTCTGTGTTCTACTGAGTGCTTCTTACAAAGTGCATTCATCCAGATTTGCCAGTGCATTATGTAATGGCTCTATACAGTTTGCAGTTAGACTTAAATTATAAGTGAGTATATACGGTATATAAAAAATAGGATCCCTCTTCATTCAAAAAAATATTCCCATGTGGTGTCCAATATTCTTTTTATAATTATAATTATTTATATTATTTGCACAAAACAAGAACTCAGTTTACCTTGTGTAATAAAAAATTTCATGTTTACCATATATGTATGAACCTGCTAAACATTAAAAAAATATTTTTGGAAAATTTTAATTAATATAGAGAATTGTATTAAGTGATTTATGGTATATTTTATTGTTTAACAAGATTAATAATTTCATGCTAAATAACTCTTTTTGCATTACTCTCTGTGATTGTTATGTGACATTGCTGTATGTTATGCCATAGTGTGGCATATGCTTTTTCTGAGATGAGGTTATGATGCAAATAAGGTAATTATTTTGTGATAATCATTGTATCATGTCTTGGAAAATGTGCACAAATGCAGTTGTCTCAAGAAGTTTTTTACTACTTTTATTTCATAATTCATGCTACTATTTAAAAACCTGATACTTTTTTGGGGCCATTTTTTTATACAACTGTCATGTGTTGAGGTTATTATGTTGTGATGTTATCTGTCCATATGTCAATCTCTCCATCTGTTACCTGTTTTTTTTCTGCACAATAACTTGGGTTCTTTAGTATATTCAGTTACCAAACTTTGCAAACAGTTTGCACAAAAAGTAAGGAAGAAGCCTATGTAATAAAAATGTTTAACTTTCAGGAACACAGATTGTTGTTGTTGTTGTTGTAGGGTTTAACGCCATTTTTCAGCACACGATAGGCTATACATGGCGGCCAGTATTAATGGTGGAGGAAGAACCCGGTAAAACCCCAGGAAGAACCATTGACCCACGAGAAGCTACTGGCAAGCTTTCTCACATACCCACATTGGCCGAATCCTAGACTCTAACTCACGCAGACAGAGGTGAGATGGCAGTGATCCATAATGGAGAGCGCTTTAGACCACTCTGCCACTCAGGGCCCCAGGAACACGAATTGTAAAAAAATGAAAAAATGAAGGTTCTTGAAATTCAGTTGTGACACTGGAACCATTTCTGCATTAATTTAAAGCCATATACCATGCAAAATGAAGTCAGTGACCAGTTTAAAACTGTTTATAGTATTTTCCAGTTATACAGAGAAAATATTCCATTCACAATTGGTGATTTACATAGATACAACTGTGGCAAGAAAGTGAGAATGCTTGACTTGTGTGATTCTAAAAACATAAAAACATGTGCTTTGTATGATGTTGAGCTATTGTAAATGGGTAGTATATAACTTTCATAGAATGAACACTGATGTAAACAAATTTGGAAAATTATGTTGGAAATTCTATTGGAGTTATCCTTTTACAGCATCAGGAATTTGGTCAACATGTACCTTTCTTGCAGTGTCCAATATGGTCGGAAGTTTAAGAGATTGACATTGAATTTATCTGATTTTGGGATGTAACACATATAACATGAATGTCACATCCAAACATTGTGAAGAATACCTGATAATTTATTGTTTATTTCATTCTGAGGATCTCTGCATGATTTTAGATGTGCATATTTATACATTGAATGCCATTACTGTTCACTAATTCCATTGACTGTTTCCTAATACCACTGACTGCTCACTTCATGCCATTGACTGCTTACTTCATGCCTTTGACTGCTATCTTCATGCCTTTGACTGCTATCTTCATGCCATTGACTGCTCTCTTCATGTCATTGACTGCTCTCTCCATGCCATTGACTGCTCACTTCTTGCCATTGACTGCTCACTTCATGCCATTGATTGCTCTCTTCGTGTCATTGACTGCTCTCTTTGTGTCATTGACTGCTCACTTCATGCCATTGACTGCTTTCTTCATGCCATTGACTGCTCACTTCTTGCCATTGACTGTTCACTTAATGCCATTGTTTACTTAATGACATTGGCTACTCACTTCATGCCATTGACTGCTCACTTCTTGCCATTGACTGCTATCTGCATGTCATTGTTTACTTAATGCCATTGACTGCTCCCTAATACCATTGACTGTTCACTTAATGTCATTGACTGCTCACTTCATGCCATTGGGTGTTCACTTAATGCCTTTGACTGCTCACTTCATGCCATTGACTGTTCACTTCATGCCATTGACTGTTCACTTAATGCCTTTGACTGATGTCAACAGCTGGGCATTATGATGGCAAGTAATCATGATACCGGTATTTTGGAAATGATAAGACTTGAAAAAGTCCTTAACATTTTCCTTGAATATTTTAGTTTTTAAATTTGTTTTACTAATAATTAAAAAGATATTAATGTTATCTGTCTACTATTGACTATAAATGGCATAAGCATTTGTTGTCTAGTTCAGGAAATAATGACATACTGCCATTTTTTACAGACATGACACTTATTTTGTGATATTGAATTCTGTACCATATTTGAGTTGTTCTTCTTTGCTTCACATTCATTTAAGAAAACCTTCTGAGGCTGTGTCATCATCTGCCTTCCTTTTTGAAGTAATGGTGCAATTTTTCTTCCTAATCTCAATCTCTCCTATGTTTTTCTAGGTCTCCAGGCAAGGAAAAACAGCTCATGGTCTTTACTTTTGATGATTTCAAGATTGGCCGATACATTACTGCTAATGTATTAGACAGTATGCAGGTTATGGTAAACTCTTTCAGTCAGTACACAGGGGGACAAAGAGGAGGTTACTCCAGATACAGAGAGGCAGCAGAAAAAAAGACAACACCATGGGTGGTCCCTGGGGAGAGAACGAGGTTATTTCAGTTTACAAATTGGAAATGGAAGAATACATTCTCAATGAGTGTGTGTGTATGTGTGATTTGGATTTTTAACGTAGCTTTAACAATTTTTCAGTCATATCGCTATGATGTCTGCAGTGTGGCAGTTTATAGTGATGTCTAGCACTGGGGCATCATGTCACAGACATGTAGCGTGATTTCTCACCCAGTCATATTTTCCTGACACCAGGCCGACCAGTCCTAACACTAACCTCATAATGCTGAGCACCAAGCGAGGAAGCTGTTAGTACCATTTTTGTAAGTCTTTTGGTAAGACTCAGCCGGGGATCGAACCCGCATCCGAGGGAGACGCTTTAACCACTAGGCCACTGGAGCGGTCAATCTCAATGAAAGTAATGTTTGAGGAAATGGATATACAGTGTAGTGGATATTATTCATGGGTACAAAATTTGGCAGTTTTGTTCATGAGATTTTAATTTATCAATTATAATATTTAAGATGGTAACATTTTGATGGAAGTTAGTTTTTCAATCCTACTTTGAAACTTATTAATTGCTTAAGTTCTTCACCACTAAACATTCCCACTATATATGTTGCACATAAGTAGATAAGTGTTTTACTTCAATGTATAAATATTGTTTTTTTGTTGTTGAGAAGTTAAGTTAAAAATATAAAGGCATATGGTGGCATGTGAATTTTAAATGAAATCTTTACCTTGGAAATATATATATCTTATGTGTACAGCTCTCTGTTATGGATAATTTCTTCATAAATACTGTTTGCAATTATAAATAGATGATAAGTTATGGAAGGGACAAATCACAATAGAGAAGATTTGGCCTGTATATAATGCATGTAGGTACTACAGTGTTTCTTTTCTTTAAGTAGATTTAAAAGGAAGATCCAGCTCCCACAATTTCCAATTCCACCACATTTGAGAGACTGTGTATTGCAGAGGGAGGACCTGGTCACAATTTCTCCAGCCCTTGGAAAGGTAAGATAAATGTTCGAGGACACATTTGATTTGACTAAGTGTTAAAACATAAATGTAAAGTTTCCCATTCAAATACCAAAACGCTTCATGGGGAAGCATTGCCAATATTGACTTTCTTTAGAAATGCCAGCCATTCTTGGCATAATTATTCCCATTTTTAACCTTGAATTAAACCATTATTATTACTTCTCTCAATTTCCAATGTTCTGATTAGACAAAATTGTATATAGCAAACATCATCATTAACAGCAGTAAAAGTGCCCAAGCTTTTGTATCGTGCAGTTAGAAATCATATTAACTTAGCACAATGATCTACCAGAGAAAGTTAGAGATGTTGGAACAAATGGCAGCTGATTACACTTCACTGAAAATGTGTATTTTAGAAATTCAAAATGGATTATGAATTATATAAAAATTGGATGAATCTTATTCATCTGCAGTCTTTTCTAGATGGACTTGATTGTGTCACATGGCAAGATAGCTGGCTGCAGATGGTATTTTCAAGCAAAAATGTACTTTGAATCATTAAGGTCTTGTAAACGAAAAACATTGATAAAAATTGCAAGTATTTTTTATATATTTAAATTAAGTTTTTATAAATATGGCATTTGTATTTCATATTAGTTGGGGTTGGTATTGGCTGCTAGCTTAGCACAGAGGATGCATGGAAATGTTGTGTCAAAATTAGACTTTTTGCATTTGTATAAAATGTGAACTTGTTGCATCTTGAAACCTCACCCTATGACATTGTTAGTTTTGAGTATGGTTTAGGATGCCATGATGCCACCTTACATCCAACCAATGTACTAAGTGAGGATGGTAGTTATGTTGGTCCAGCTTGAATTGGACAATCAGTGCATTTCAGAGATGCTGCAAACAATGTGTGTACTGCACTCACCACAAATGCTATTGGATTTGCAAACATGAAGACTTGTACAAGAAATGATGTTGCAAATAATGGCCCAGGCAGTTGGCAGAATGTATACCCTTCCATTGTTTGAGTCTGTCCAATGAAGGTATGAAGTTAATGGGCATCAGTACCCCCATCCGATCCACACCCTCAGCATGTCTTAGCATGACCTTTGGTCCTGCAAGCCTAGGTACATGGGGTATGATACCAATCTTGATGGTCTGCTTCATCAGTCTTCTATACAATATACTGCCACTCTAGTTGGTGTCAGCTGTCCAGTCCAGATTTCCAGCTGCTCAGTTGGCTGTGCTTTTGGACTAGTGACCAGAGGTTCACCACATTGGCAATCTGTTCTGCATACAGACTGATTGTTGTTGTTGTTGTTCAGGGTTAAATGCCATTTTTCAGCACAAGATAGGCTATACATGGCGGCCAGTATAACTAGTGGAGGAAGAACCCTGGAAAACCCAGGGAAGAACCACCGACCCACGAGAAGCTACTGGCAGGCTTTCCCACTTACCCATGCCAGTCGAGCCTTGGACTTGAACCCATGCAGACAGAGGAAAGATGGCAGTGATCCGGAATTGTGAGCGCTTTAGACCACTTGGCCACTCGGGGCCCCCAGACTGATTGTACTTTTATATGTGAAGTCATGTGGATCCATTGAATCAGTATGTCCATTTCATGCCTGTGCCATACAGCTGACCTCAGATCCAACCATCCAGCTACTGATCCTGAAGCTTTCTGGCCATTCCTCCAGCTGTCTGTACCACTTGCTTAATTGCCAATTCAGCTGGCATGCCCAGTGTGCAAATCGTATCTGGTGGATGGATACCATACTTTACATAGTGACAGTGGCACAGCCATATCCATGCTGCTAGGAATAATTGACGAGGACAGCCTCGATTAATTGACTCACTTTGACCCACCGTATAGCATATAGAGTTTAGTGTCTAGTATCAAAGTAGCTGGTTAAGAAATTTACAGGATTTATCATCGTCAGAATGCTTACAACTTACCTTCTGTCTTCAGCCCAAGACAGTATAGGATAAAGAAATCACTGATCATCATTTGGACAAGGTCAAGGACCAGGAAAATTATTATGCTTTGCTTTCAGAGAAAAGTTGGCAGCATTGTGTTTGTCCCACTGATACCACACGCACCCAGATGTGTATATTGTAAACTTTCTAGGCTTGGATAAAAAAAATCAGGGTGGTGAACTTTTGCCCGACATATTGGATGCATCAGGGACATATGTTAAAAGTCCTGGATTTAATAAAAGAATTAACAAATACAGATTAGGAAGCAGATTGGAAGGTTTTTCCAGTACATTTCAGCATTATGGTAAAGAGGATAAGGATCAGTCAGACTTGAATTGGCCACAGTCACTCACCTTGTTCCACACGTGGAACATCTCATGGGCTCTGACATGGCTCAGCTCAGATAAGTTCAAGTCCTTGGCCAGAACCTTGCTGGAGATGCTATCTTAAATAACATAATTTTTTTTTTGCTGCTTTATCTTCAGCATGCATTGTGAGCAAGTTGAATGTTCTTTTGATGGACCTCAACTATCTTTAGTATGGATCAGACTTTTCTCAGTTCCTAATGATGTAGCCAAGGCTCCTAGCCTGGAATGGGGTACCGTTTTGCAGGCAATCAGAAGCTGGTCATTGGCTCACTCTTTTCATTTGAAAACCAAAAGAGGCTTCAATCCCAAATCTTATCTGTGCTTTTATGCACAACCTGAAATGCATGGAAAATGTGTGGGATCAGTTAATGCTTCATTCCTCAGGTGATGGCTGGGAAACAACAGTGTAATCATTTAATACTTGGCAACTTGGCTTAAGCAGGAAATATGATCAGTGACTCTGATCAGGACGAGATACACTGCATGATTTAAGTGGTCTCTGCAAGACTCAAATTCTAATTTATCATTTCAATCTGAGACATCATTGAAACTGTTAGCTGGGATTCACAGTCAACCTTCTTGAGTTTCTTTCTTCAGATTTAGGGTTACAAAGAAGGGAATTGAACCCGTAGGGTCCAGTGGTGGTGGCAGCTGAGACAGCCACCAAACCCATTTAATGATAGCACAATTTTGTTATTGTCTTGGGTTTACACCTTTCTGTGAGGTAACAACTAGAAAATGTCATTCATTTCGTATGGTCATTGTATTGGTATAATGTGACCATTTGTTTTGCTGCTTTGACATTAGGGTGTGGTTATCATTTATAGACTGAATCCAGCCATTATTACCTTGAAGGGTACCTAGGGTAGAAGTTGGATGCTATTACATTTTCCTTCTCCTTTTATCTATTCTCCTAACATTAATATGATCAGGGAAAGTATTCAATGGAGAAAGTATGTTGTTTTTGTAAATTATGTTTCTCCAAATATAATGACCTGATCATACTACTCTATAGCCACCACCCCCCATCCCAAAAATATGAGCATCGTAACTGGTATTTTACTCAAGTTTACCCTAGATAAACATCATGCATATAGGTGAAGGAATAAAAGGTAATTTGTGGGAGTTTCATTCCTCATTCCATGAGGGCTGAATTGAAAACTAAGAGAATTTATTTCCTAAGATTAATATGATCTGATAAGTATTCTCAGAGAAACAAAATTTTAAAAAATTCTACTATGTTTTAATTTCTTTAATGGATGTGTCTCAGTGAAGGTAGACACTTGCTTAGACCCCCGAAAAATATATGTGTTCTGGTTGGATAACTGTCCCTGTTTTTCATTGCCATCTCTAGCAAATTTTTTTGCCCATGGTTAAAAAAAATCCCAAATTTGATTTGTGCATATAATTGAGCTAGTTTACCCCAATATTTAAAGTGCCTAGTACATTATATATACTAACCATTATAATATATATAAATATTTAAATAAAACAAAGAAGACCCTAGCTACCTACCCTAATTTTAAAACCAGTGCAGCAGAAAACACATTTTTTTTCTTCTTTTAATTAAGGGGAGTGGTGTTGAGGTAGGTCATATGCATTTTAATAATTAGTATTTGGAATTATTTAAGCATTCTTTGTCCCCTGACAAGTGATATTATTGATTTTTCACTCTATTTCTTAATGTTTTAGATTTTGTTTAGTTTATATTATTTTATAAAATCAGTTTTATTTATAAGCCTTAAATGTTAAGTGTATAAGTTAAAATGGATTAGAGGATATTGAAATATATCAAGGTAATTTTTTATATGAACTGAGCTGTAAGCTGCAGATAGATTGGACCTTTATGCTAATGTTAAACGTCCAGAAAAAGGGGGCAAAGGTCAAAGTGTAACATTAGGGCATCCTCAGCATTCCAGAAAGGATACTAATAAACAAAATATTGTCCTTAATGGATAGGTATCCTTTGCATAGCAGTGAAATATTTAGGTAGACTTAGGAAAATGGGTTTAAAGAGTATACATTATACTCCTGTACCTTAGTAATTTATAAATATCTTTGTTGTGTGATTATGTATATTGTAGGAGCTGAGTTTTGAGAATTATTTGGAGAGGTTTCATGATTTGCTTCACCTTGAGGAAATACAGAATGAGATAGACATAAGGGACTTTGATATGGACAGGGTAAGGAATATTAATGAAAATACTCGGCAATAAATAAATGAATTGGATTGCCAATCTATACACAAAACTTCTTATGTGTTTCAGTCCAAGCTGGCAGAAAGAAGAGTTTGATATGGCTTCAGACAATGTCAAAGCCTCGATGCTGAGACAAATAAATCAGTTGTGAAAGATAATTACCTCATGACAAATAGATCAATTGTGAAAGATAATTACCTCATGACAAATAGATCAATTGTGAAAGATAATTACCTCATGACAAATAGATCAATTGTGAAAGATAACTAGCTTGTGATAAGTAGATTGACCGTGAAAGATAAATACCTTGTGATATAGATCAATTATCTTGTGACAGATCTATTCTGAAAGATAAATACCTCATGACAAATAGATCAAATATAAATGAAATATTCCTTGTGACTAACAGATCAATTTTGAAAGAAAAATACTCTTGACAGATGGATCGATTGTGAAAGATATATACCTCATGACAAATAGGCCAATATTTATGCATGCAAAGAAATGTCACTAAAGACTACAAATATTGAGTGTATTTTCTTATCTGTTGCAGGTGTGTATGAGGAGAGTTGGAGAGTACCTGGGGCTCAAGGTCCCAGGTCTGGCCGAGGGGAGACCATCAGTGCTAATAGGGGACAAGATTCTTCTTACTGATCCCACAGATCCTGACGGTCCCTGTTTTGAGGGATTTGTACATGAGGTATGTTTTATTGTTGGATCTAGAATAGAGGTGTGTGAATGAGAACTCTATTCATAAAATAGGAATTATGAATATTATAGAATAATTGTCCTGTTTTCCCATACCCAGCAAGAAGGCAATTGAAATTAGTAATTGAGTTTTATAAATTTCATAGAAAATATATAAAGTTGTATAATTCTGTTTAACACATGCTGTATACTGATTCAATTAGTAAAATGCAGTACTTTGATTTTGATATAATTTTTAGGATGCCTTGGACATTATGCTTGTACCAGTTTGGCATAATAATGTCATACTACTCATGCAGTGATTGTATTTCATTTGGCATAATAATGTCATATTACTCATGCTGTGATTGTATTTGATTTGGCATAGTAATGTGATATTACTCATGTAGTAATTGTACCTGTTTTGGCATAATAATGTGATATTACTCATATAGTGATTGTACCTGTTTTGGCATAATAATGTGATATTACTCATGTAGTAATTTTACCTGTTTTGACATAATTAATGTGATATTACTCATGCAGTAATTCTACCTGTTTTGACATAATTAATGTGATATTACTCATGTAGTAATTCTACCTGTTTTGACATAATAATGTGAATACAAGACCTCCAAGCATAAATATAGTACCACCCCACTAGATTGCATTAATTCGGTTATAATGTGGTTTTGTTATGGCTCCTGTACTTTTACAACCTCCTCACAAATTTCTCCTGACTGATTTTTGAATTACTAAGAAGCCTTGCTAATGAAAGTCAATGAGACCTGGATTTCTTAATTTTAGAGGTGTGTTGAAATGTTAATAAAATATTTGTCAGTGAACATTTTCTTTCAGTGAATAAAGATGTTTCAATTTTCATGAATGTTCATTGAAATATGTCAATAGTTTGTCTCTGTTTTTTGTTAACGTTTGAATTTTAAGAGACATCAGCACTGGAAAACCTGATAATTGTTGACCATTTTTGGACTGACCTTTAACAGTAAAGCTAATAAGTCTTCCTTGTGCTCTTGTAAATAATATGGAATTTGATGTCACAAATTCTTGCTACTTTATTTTGAAACGACTGACTTGGGGCAATTTATTTCCATATGGATGGAGATCATTCTTCATAGGTATCGCATACAAAATTAAATTTTTTGTTCAGCTAAAAATGTAACATAAGACACCAATGGGATTTTGGTTCAACAGTTTTACCAATATCATTGGAAATATCCAACTGATGTAATTTGTGATAAGAGACAGCAGAAAACTTATCTTATTTGCTACATTGAACAATAATGTCAATATTCAAAAATTGTAATTATTTGGTGGGTCGAAGCAATGGGAGGGGACACTTAAGATTATGAGACAGTGGATGGTTCTCTAAATGAATAATCATCAGATGGAGAAATTTAATGACAGAATTTGTTAACATCCATGTTTAACTGAGTTAATGTTCTTAATTTGGGCAATTATAATTTTTTTTGTTATTTTTAATGTGAGGTCAAACACACTTACATTTTATCTCTTTATTGTACAGAGTTATCTAGGTGCGAGTCAATAAGTTGAATTTTAATGTGTATATAACAAACTTATATGCATATTGTATGGAAACAGTAAAAGGAAATTTGTGTCAACCAATCACCAGAGAGACAAAATCTATTGAAAGGTCTATTATGCAAATTATCCAGTGGATAATTGATCATGAAGTGATTCTAAAGTGAGTCCATTATGATTTAAACAGTCACTATGATCAAAATACAAAATACTCAGGTGCTAGATTATGCTGGTTCCACTTTAATGTGAATTATTGCATAGGATACTTTAAAACAAAAATGAAGTCCTTTTTGTGATTAATACCTGAGTAAGATTTATCACAAACACTTTGCAATACATAACAGTAGACATACAGAAACTAGTTACCATCTGTGCTCACTTATAAGTCAAGTCCAACTACAGAGACTCAGATTGGCCAGTACGTTATGTACCAGCAGATTGAGGTCTGTTCAGTTTGTTAGGAGTAATTAGTAGAACAAACAACATTGACCATGATCTGCAGGTGCATTATGTTGCATCATATCAGGGTCTTTGTTGTTTTCAGTTTCTACTTGACTTATAAGCATGTATATATGATATCAAGTAGGAACAAAGAACTGGAAAATCCAGAATTCTTGAAAATCTATTGTGACACTTGAAGAGTTTCCACAGGTACCTTGTAAAGTGAAATTTTTCCATAATTTATTACTATTGATACCATTTTTTTTTTTTTGTTTTTTTTTTTTTTGTCCATGTTTACTGAGCAAAAATTCAGTTCAGAAATGTTGTTTACACAGATGTAGCTGTGGCAAGAAAGTAGACATGCATTACTTCCATCAGCCAATGAACAAAAGTTTTTGCTTTGTCTGAAGTCAGGATGTCATAAATGGATAGTTTATAAATTTCTTTTAAAAAGTACCGCTGTTACCCATTACAACACACCTCATTATAATGTGAATCCAGATATAATGCGGTATTACTATTGACACCATGACAACAATCATGCTGATCTGATGTAGCATAATGCACCTGCAGATCATGATCAGTGTTGTTTGTTCTACTGATTACTTCTTACAAACTGAACAGACCTCAATCTGCTGGTAAAATAATGTACTGGCCAATCTGAGTCTCTGTAGTTGGACTTGACTTAACAGTTAGGGTTGAAAGAAAACAAGGTGAAGCTCATTCTTTTTTCTTCATTACTTTTTCTAAATGCAGTTATTTATCAAATTCTGATAGTTCTCACTATACCATTGTCCCATATCTTAACATATTTTTGTACACTGTATTATACAGTTCAATACATAATGTGGTTTCTTGGTGATGGACCGCAGCTAATGAATTATAACAAGGGAGAGCTTTATGTAGATAATGCCTCCTATTTTTCCAGTTCCTGCCAGTGTTTCATAACATTATGGCACCAAATCAATTTACAAAACTTGAAACATTTTGTCAAAATTCCATCAGGTTTCATATAAAAAAATTGTGTCATGAATTGGGTCAACAAATGTACTTTCCATACAAGGTCACACTTGGTCAGGATCTTATGATTTTTGGATAAAATTGGTCTGATTTTGGGATATATATATATATATCTCTGTGTGATTTAGATGTGCATTGTTATGCTTAGGCAACTACTATGTAAGCTAAGTCAGCAGGAAATGGCAATTGTATATACCTTCATGCTTTCTATGGTCATATATGAAACTGTCATAATGATCATATTATGTGGAACATAATGGCACCTTTTACAAGTACAGTAAAATATTCATTTTTATGTCTTATATGGAGAGACTACTCTGGTGGCCTAGTTGTTAGAGCATCTGCCTCAGATGCAGGAGGTCACAGGTTTGAACCCCAGCCGAGTTATACCAAAGGCTTATTAAAATGGTACTAACAGTTGCCTTGCTAGGCACTCAGCATTAAGAGGTTAGTGTTTGGACTGGTTAGCCTGGTGTCAGGATAATGTGGCATGATGCCCAAGTGTTAGACATCACTATAAACTGTCACACTGCAGGCATCAATATGACGGAAAATTATTAAAGCTACATTAAAATTCCAAATCACTCACACACACATATACCCTTATTTGGAGACTTGGATTTTGTCAAAATGATTGAAGTAAAGGTGTGTGTGTGATTTAGATTTTTAAGGTAGCTTTAACAATTTTTCAGTCATATCGCTATGATGTCCGCAGTGTGACAGTTTATAGTGATGTCTAGTACTGGGGCATCATGCTGCAGATATGTTGCACGATGTACCACCCAGTCACTTTTTCCTAACACCAGGCCAACTAGTAGTGTTGAAATAGCCCTGCTATATTGCTGCAAAATAAATGTTGTTATTAATGATGATTAGTATAATTAATAATAATGATCTATTTAATTGTTTTAAGTTAATTAATGATAACCAATATAATTGTTTTAGGTTCTGAGTGATGAAGTTTTGCTGAAGTTCAATCCTGAGTTTCAAAAGTCATATACAGGCAAGGACTACAATGTACAGTTCACTTTTAACAGGTAGGAACCTGTACTATTGAACATTCAAGTCTCTCTAATCAGAAGTTCAGTACCTTTTAACAGGTAGGAACCTGTAGTATTAAACAGTCAGGTCTCTCTGATCAGAAGTACAGTACCTTTTAACAGGTAGGAACCTGTACTATTAAACAGTCAGGTCTCTCTGATCAGAAGTACAGTACCTTTTAACAGGTAGGAACCTGTACTATTAAACAGTCAGGTCTCTCTGATCAGAAGTACAGTACCTTTTAACAGGTAGGAACCTGTACTATTAAACAGTCAGGTCTCTCTGATCAGAAGTACAGTACCTTTTAACAGGTAGGAACCTGTACTATTAAACAGTCAGGTCTCTCTGATCAGAAGTACAGTACCTTTTAACAGGTAGGAACCTGTACTATTAAACAGTCAGGTCTCTCTGATCAGAAGTACAGTACCTTTTTACAGGTAGGAACCTGTACTATTTTAAACAGTCAGGTCTCTCTGATCAGAAGTACAGTACAGTATCTAATACTATGCATTAGGTGGTTTTGATTTCTTTAAAGTCAGTTAAAAATTAAAGTAGATCAGTTCATCCTTCTGATGGTCTTAAGTTTTCAGAACAGTTTCTGTTCAATTAAGGAGACAATGCCTCTTATTTTATATTATTGTATAGTAAGGTAGATGCCCTGTCCTACAGTTGGGTTGGGATTGCAATGGCTTTATATTTTATATTATTTTATATTAAGGTAGATGCCCTGTCCTACAATTGGGTTGGGATTGCAATGGCTTTATATTTTATATTATTGTATAGTAAGGTAGATGCCCTGTCCTACGGTTGGGTTGGGATTGCAATGGCTTCATATTTTATATTATTGTATAGTAAGGTAGATGCCCTGTCCTACGGTTGGGTTGGGATTGCAATGGCTTCATATTTTATATTATTGTATAGTAAGGTGGATGCCTTGTCATACAATTGGGTTGGGATTGCAATGGCTTTATATTTTATATTATTGTATAGTAAGATGGATGCCCTGTCCTACAGTTGGGTTGGGATTGCAATGGCTTCATATTTTATATTATTGTATAGTAAGGTAGATGCCCTGTCCTACAGTTGGGTTGGGATTGCAATGGCTTCATATTTTATATTATTGTATAGTAAGGTAGATGCTCTGTCCTACGGTTGGGTTGGGATTGCAATGGCTTCATATTTTATATTATTGTATAGTAAGGTAGATGCCCTGTCCTACAGTTGGGCTGGGATTGCAATGGCTTCATATTTTATATTATTGTATAGTAAGGTAGATGCCCTGTCCTACAGTTGGGTTGTTATCGCAATGGCTTCACATTTTATATTATTGTATATTAAGGTAGATGCCCTGTCCTACTGTTGGACTGCTCTGGTGGCCTAGTGGTTATATATGACTGAAAAATTGTTAAAGCTACGTTAAAAATCCAAATCACACACACACACTCTGTCCTACGGTTGGGTTGGGATCGCAATGGCTTCATATTTTATATTATTGTATATTAAGGTAGATGCCCTGTCCTACGGTTGGACCGCTCCGGTGGCCTAGTGGTTAGGTATGACTGAATTTCTTTTAAAGCTACATTAAAAATCCAAATCACACACACACACACACTGTCCTACAGTTGGGTTGGGATTGCAGTGGCTTCATATTTTATATTATTGCATATTAAGGTAGATGCCCTGTCCTACAGTTGGGTTGGGATTGCAGTGGCTTCATATTTTATATTATTGCATATTAAGGTAGATGCCCTGTCCTACGGTTGGGTTGGGATTGCAATGGCTTCATATTTTATATTATTGTATAGTAAGGTAGATGCCCTGTCCTACAATTGGGTTGGGATTGCAGTGACTTCACATTTTATATTATTGCATATTAAGGTAGATGCCCTGTCCTACAGTTGGGTTGGGATTGCATTGGCTTCACATTTTATATTACTGTATAGTAAGTTAGATGACCTGTCCAACGGTTGGGTTGGGATTGCAATGGCTTCTCGTTCTTTTCAGGTTTAATATATGTCATAGGTGATCTAAGGCAGAACATTTAATGTATGACATAAATTAATGTATTCCATAAGGTTTAATGTATGGTATAGGGTAATGTTTGGCATAATGTGTAATGTATGACCAAGTTAATATATGCCATAACGTTTAATGTATGGCACAGGGTAATGTATCGCATAATATTTAATGAATGACCTTAATTAATACATACCATAAGGTTTAATGTATGGCATAGGGTAATGTATTGCATAATGTTTAATGTATGACCTAAGTTAATATGCCATAAGGTTTCATGTATGGCATAGGGTAATGTATGGCATAATGTTTAATGTATGACCCAAGTTAATATGCCATAAGGTTTAATGTATGGCATAGGGTAATGTATGGCATAATGTTTAATGTATGACCCAAGTTAATATATAAGGTTTAATGTATGGCATAGGGTAATGTATGGCATAATGTTTAATGTATGACCCAGGTTAATATGCCATAAGGTTTAATGTATGGCATAGAGTAATGTATGACATAATGTTTAATGTATGACCCAAGTTAATATGCCATAAGGTTTAATGTATGGCATAGGGTAATGTATGGCATAAGGTTTAATATATGGCATAGGGTAATGTATGGCATAAAGTTTAATGTATTTCATCGTGGCCATCTTGGAAATCTTGTTATCAGTAATCCTCAGAAATGGAAAGGTCATTTTGACATGGGAGTTTGTATGGTTTGTAGCTTGCACAAAATGGAAAATGATGCAAATTTACCCTTACCATGATAGCCATCTTGAAAATACTATCTCGGGGGTTTTCACAAGTATATTTCTTAAGATACCTAATTAGTCTTAAATGTGAATGGTGACATTTGCACATCCAGTATAGCTGCCGCTATGGTTGTCTTGAAAATCTTCTTGTCACTACTCCTTCTGAATGGATGATCATAATGACATGGTGTTTTCAGTTGTCCACCACAGTAGTTAATGTGAAAAGCTTGCTGAAAAATATCAGAGATGGTTTCAACACTTAGCAAGTAAAAGGAAGAAATGGTCTTATCTTTAATCCATGGAAATTTTTATGCACATTAGAGCATTATTTCCTTTGAGGGACTATTTCACTTTTGTTATCAATATAACCTAACACTGATAGACTGTTGTAGAATTTCAAGAAGGAATCTTCAATTTGCCATATAATTACTAATCACACCATCATTATAGTGGTGGTTAATTTGGAGAGCATAATGAAACAGCTTTTATAGCAACTCCATTTAACAAATGCTTCTTCATGAGAAAATTTTGGTTGTTTTTTTACATAACTTAGGAAGGCTTTTGAAAGGGGAAGTAACTATATATTTACCATTTGCCTTCAGATTTTTATTTTAAATGCAGGGTTATGAGAGATCATAGGAATGCAGGCGTGCTTTCCTAATTGTCAAATAAAATCTAGTTATTCCAGATATGATCAGTCTAATTTGGAAACAATTATGCAAACAAAGCCCTGAACAGTAAACATTTATGAAAATGTTAAAGCATTTAATCAAATAGGTAAGATAAATATGACCCTAATTTGTATCATGTATTCAGGAAATGTATCCTTCCATTTTAATAGAGTAACAGCAATAACATTGTTTTACTGTAGAGACATTAACAGTTGATGAATGTTTGGGAACGATTAAATGTACTATGTCTGATTAATTTACAGACAGTTAGACACCAATTGGAGATTTAATTTGGGTGATTTTATTTTGTGAATAAAATATTTTATGTAAACTGATGTTGAGTGCAGAAAAGATTCTGAGACAATAATATTTTGAAGTTCAAAAAGAACTTTATTTCCAAACATTTTGTCCACATCTCTTTTAAATATATGTGTCTGTTCCCTAGATTGTTTCGACAGGATAACTCAAGTTTCCACTATCTGCTTTTTCCAATCTTTGTTATGGTTTGCATTTGGGGTCAAGAAGAAGCCTGTACATTTTGGGGACAAAAATTGTATAATCTAGGCCAAAGTAACTTTAGTAAAATAGTTTCCATACAATAACATATGTTTGGAACTACAGACCTGGAGCAGACTTTGTGGATATCTTGCATTTTGGGTATGGAAAAAGTCTATAAATTTTGGGGTCAAAAGGTTAAATATATGGGTCACTGTGCCTTAAGAAAGAAAAGTGGTTTCCATACAGTACATTTGTTCCACTTAACAGACCTGGACTACACTCACTTTGTAGATGACTTGTAGTCACTTGTACTGGGGAAAAGGAAGACGCTTGGGTATTGTGGGTGGATAAATAGTCAGAAGCTAAAATTAACATGTCTGAAAAACGAAACATGGTTTCCATTTAAAACAATTCAACTCTCAACCATGTACCTTAATCAGAGTTTGTCAATGACTTGAGCTTTGGGTAAAAACGAAGCGTACTGATTTGGTGGTGAGAGATCAAGGTCACAGTTATTGAAAGGTCAAGGTCATGATGACTTAGAGAAAAATGGGTACTGGAAAATAACTTGTCCTAGAGTAAGTTCCTTGATGGAGCTGTTTGAATGGGTTTCACATAGAACAATATAGAAACCTATTGATTTGGGGATCAAAAATCATGGCAATGGTAATTCTAATAAGAAAATAATGGTTTCTGCACAATATTAGTTCATGCCACATGCCTTGACCAAAGATTCAGGTCATTGAGACGTATTGGTCATTAATCTCTAGTCAACCATAACCTGCTATTGCTTTCATAGAGACTTACTAAGTACAGGGCAGGCACATAATGTACATTCACGGTACTTTGGTTAAGTTTTAGAAGCCATGTGGACTTTTATAATCCTTTTCTGGAAAATTATTATTATTATTATTATTATTATTATTATTATTATTATTATTCCCCACCATGACAGTAGTAGCATTATATTGTGTCCGCCACACTGATCCACAAAATCTATTGTGTTTTATCCTAAATGCATATCAGACGAAATTGGCAATAAGGGAAAGAATAGCCAGTAACCAAATTTTTATTGAGAGAAGAGCATGAGTGACATACAGACATACTTTATTTGTATATTAGTCCCTCGTTATATTGCTGTTTATAATGAGGGAACTTTAAGCTGAGGGATGTCCCAACAAGACTATCTTGATATTACATTGAAACTAAACAATGGAGTATATAAAGATGTGAATTATATTACATTTGGTTCTCATGAGCTGAGAATCAGGCTAAAGTGAAATGAATAGCAGTGATAAAGGAAAATTTACCAAGTTAATAATTGTAATACTTGTGTTATAATAGGGGTAACAGTATATAGAGGGATTTTTAGAGAGCAACATACATACATCCATTATTTTCATTTTTTGTAGTTATCACTTTTTTAATTGGGTAGTTGTGTATACTTATGAGAATAAGCTAAAGCCATCATAAATTCTGTGCTTTTGTGTTACTTGAATACTCTTCAGTCTGTCTTATGAATAGGAAATTGAATGGTGAATAATGATAAATCAATAATCCTATTGTACATTGAACAAATATGAATTAATTATGATAAATATGTGTCAGTTAACATTTAATGCAGGCTATTTGTACTGCCATTATACATTTCACAATGAATAACACATTCTACTGCCACTATGCATTTCACAATGAATAACACATTCTACTGCCACTATGCATTTCACAGTGAATAACACATTTTACTGCCACTATGCATTTCACAGTGAATAACGCATTCTACTGCCACTATGCATTTCACAGTGAATAACACATTCTACTGCCACTGTGCATTTCACAATGAATAACACATTCTACTGCCACTATGCATTTCACAATGAATAACACATTCTACTGCCACTATGCATTTCACAATGAATAACACATTCTACTGCCACTATGCATTTCACAATGAATAACACATTCTACTGCCACTGTGCATTTCACAATGAATAACACATTCTACTGCCACTATGCATTTCACAATGAATAACACATTCTACTGCCACTATGCATTTCACAATGAATAACACATTTTACTGCCACTATGCATTTCACAGTGAATAATGCATTCTACTGCCACTATGCATTTCACAGTGAATAACGCATTCTACTGCCACTATGCATTTCACAGTGAATAACGCATTCTACTGCCACTATGCATTTCACAGAGAATAACACATTCTACTGCCACTGTGCATTTCACAATAAATAACACATTCTACTGCCACAATGCATTTCTTAAGGAAAAGTGTTGTATGCATTTTATCTTCATAATAAAACACTTGTATTTAATTTATAATAAAGGTATGTAAATTATGAAGATGGGGATTACAAATGTGTTTGTGTTAGGTGAAAATTTGTCTTATCCAAGTTCTGTAATTTTCATACAAGTTACAAAGAGTTTGGTCTTGGATTTTTTCATAATAAGCAGACATTTTCATTTTCGATGAATTAAATGGTGTAGATTGATTGTATGATGCATTTGTTAAATAATGCCCTTTTTATTGTTCATTCTTTTGTCAGAGGTCCAATGAGGAGATGTCATCAGGCTGTGGATTTTGCAATTCAGTTGGGTGAAAATGGTAAGCAATAAGTTGACAGATGATGGTTTCTGTTGTTTACAATTGGACTGGACTTGTAAGCAAGTATATACAGTAGATATTGTCATTGTTATGGTTGGATAGAGATTACAGTATAACTGAGTTGGCAGGATGATGCTAAAGAAGAGGTTAAACCCTGTGGGTCACTCCTACTTTAGGCCAAACATTGTAACTTCAGACATATATATATAATTTCATTGATTATAGGTGCTTTTCATTATTATGTTGAGCAAACAGAACACAAGAGCACATTATTATTACTAAATATATTTCATAAATATAACTAACTGCTGGAAAAACAATCTGTGGACTAATCCCATTTTCTCACCTCCATTTCAGGGTTGCATCTAGGATGCACAATTGTGCAATTCTCCTCCTCCCCTCCCCCCCCCCCCCGATTTTTAATCCTATGTGGGCAAAATCGTGCAAAAAATAAGAATTGTGGGCCTTTTTTTTAAGAATGCATTATTTTATTATTATTTTTGTGCTGTAAAATTCCTGGTTGTCACTTTCAGCGAATGTGTTGTACTTGTATAGTTGTAAATATGTCATATTTCTTTGTGTCATGTGCTCAATTCTGATTTGTTAATAACAAAGGTCAGAAGAGCATGTTTGATACAGAGGCTGGCTTGGCGGGACGTGTTAAATGGCTAAATCAGTTAAAACTGTCATTTTTTCATTATTTTAGCAGTAACACTTCTAATAAGAGTCAAGGTGCAGAAGTTTCTGTCAATAGGCACAATGACAGCGAACAAACACTTCCTCAGGCTAATCCCGTATCGGACAATGCTAGCGATGATGTGCTTAAAGATGGTGGCGATGAAACTAAGGGTCCATCTAATGCCAAGAAAAAAAAGTACTCTTTCAATTCAGACTGGAAACAAAATCGACCATGGCTGGAAATGAATAAAAAAAATGAGATGCTTTGTAGATGGTGTGTAAAAATTGGCAAAAAGTTTCTTTCACACTTGGAAATGCTAATTTCAGGACATCAATTTTTTACAGACATGTGGAATTACCAGCTCACAAACAGGCGATTCAGGATTTGAAACTAAGTGAAAATCTTAACACTACATGCATGGCAGCTATCAGCAAGAAATCTGAATCAATTATTCATGCTATGTCAATTGCCTATTACTTGGCAAAGGAGAATATTGCTTTCTAAAATATGTCTCACTGTTGGATTTTGTTGACTTTCTGGTTGTGTTATGTATATTTGATTTAATTATATCTAATTTAATATATATATATTTATTTCAATTTAATTGTTTGTCAGTTTTTAAAAAAAAATTATGTTTCATTACATGCTATTGTAATGTTAATTTATTCACTAAAGATGATACTTTTTCCAGAAAATAATTGGACATTGACTGTTCGTTTTGTAAACAACCAGGTGTTTTGTAGCAACCACCAAGTAAACAAGTTCTGTTTTTATTTTAAAATGATTGGTTGTTGTCAAGGTCATGATGGGACTACATGTTTAAGATGTGAACAATATTTTTATAGTTTATTTTTTTGAGTAAAATGATTGGGTTTCATCAGGGCCACACTAGGTGTACATGATCTTTAACAAATACCTAATTTCTACAGGATTCTGGAGCATGATCATGTGATCCCCTTTTTGCATTTTAGAAGACGAAATAACCTTTGTTTTGGAGAGCTATTCTTAGTAGAAGCTGGGCTTTTTCTTATACTGGAAGGTGTATGTTGTGCTGTTTGGAGTTATTTCAAATTACTTGGATTGGAGTTATTTCAAATTACTTGGATTCAAAAGGATTGATTATTTTTCTTGGAAAATACATGTGCTCATGTGAAATTGTTGAACAAGGACAGTTTTTATAAAAATTTATTCAGATTTCCAAAACCAGAGTGATAATTCTTGTTTCTACAAGGAACTGTAGACTTCAGCGCTACAGGTTACAGCATACATCATCGTTTTCCATGTTGGATTCTTCATCGGGACTCGAACTTAAAATTATTAGAACATTTTGTTATTAGGACTTCAAAATTATTATTCGTGGATTATTCTTGGATTATTTTTGGATTTGATTCTTAAAACCGTAACTTCATATATTTTTTTCATTTTTACAGAATTTTCCAGGGAAATTAATTATTATATTTTTTCATAGCTTGTTGTTTTCACTCTTTCTTGTGTTACTGTTTATTCGAGCCTAAACACGTAATGTAAGAGGGTGTTGGTGTTGGCAACATGAGAGTAGGAGGAAACGCAACATATTTCTCAAGGGCTTCTGAGAGGAATTTCAGGTAAGTTCTTTTATTATATTTACATTTTTTCTCTTGAAATTTAGATGGAGAAATGGTGTATACTAACAAGCAACCAAAACATGATCAGTTAGGTTCCGATCAGTGCATATCTTGAGAAATCCCTATGTTACTAAAAATAGCACCTAGCATCATGATTGGCCAGTGAAATTGCGTTCAGTAGCTAGTTTTCATAACTTCCTGTCAATGTTTAATGGTGGATAACGTTTTTCTTCTTTAATCAATCTGGATTATTGGTACTTATTTCTTTTGTCATGAAATTCTTTCCTGTCTAGACAGGTCACATTTCACTATCACTGTAACGAGTTTTCGTGTGTTTGAAATGATGATACAGTCGCTGTTGTTTGAATAATTTCATGAGCATGTAAGGTGTTGCTGTCGACATCGTGATACAGTAAAGTAGTCAGACAAATCCCACCGCTTGAAACTTATATAATGCTTTAGTAAATAAGTTATTATTATTATTTGCTCTGAAGATCATTGCAGCAAATGACATTGACCCTGATCTGCTTATATCACAACTGTGCATATGTAGGGACCCATCAATGATGTATATAATACCAACATTTTTTGTTTTTAAAATCATTTTATATAGATAGGCATAATCACTTCCTTCATTACTATAATTGAATGACTTTAATTAATGGAGAGAGAGACTGTAGTGCCATATTATTTTAGCATTTAAACACCTTGATGGGATTTCTTAAAACAACCGAGTTATCACAAGGCAACATCCTTGGACACTTCATAGTCTTAGGTTAAGGTTCATGCACAATTTGCATCTGATTCTGGTCATTTTACTTTGGGTTTTTTAAATAATATATTTGTTTTACATTTCTCAAATACTTTAATAATAAAATAATAATAATGATAATAAAATACTTTTATACTTTTATTGAACTTTATTTTTTTCCAGGATTGCATAGCAACAGTGATAGAATCTGAGTTAGTGCAGAAAGTATGATGTAGTCCATTCATTAGCATCTTAATTGATGAGAGTACAGACATTTCAAATACCAAGAAGCTGGTCATTTATGCCAGAATCATTGAACCAACCATGTTTTGTTTCTACAACTCATTTTCTTGGTAATGTGTCAGTGGAAGGCCAATCACACACTGCTGAAAGTCTTTTCAAAGAAGTTGTCCATTTCTTGGAAAAGAAGGAGATTCCTCTTGAAAAAGTTGTTGGTTTTATCAGTGATGGGGCATCAGTGATGACAGGTCGCAAAAGTGGTGTAGCAACACAGTTCAAGGAGAACAGCCCTCACTTGATCAGCATTCATTGTATGACTCATAGATTGAATTTGTGTATCTATCATGCATCGAAAAACCTTCCATACCTCAAGGAAACCATTAAAGGCACAGTTAAAGACCTGTACAATTTTTTTAATAAATCTGCCAACAGAACAGCTGAATTGAAGGAAATCCAGAATGTTCTAGACAGTCCTCAACTGAAAGTCAGAGAGGTGCATGAAATAAGATGGCTGGCATTTTATGATGCAATTTTTCACAGCTGGGGGGGGTTTGTAAATTATTTCAGAAAGAATAACAAGAAAAAAGAGTGTCAAGACTTGTTGAATAAACTCATAGACTACAGATTTGTGGTATGCATGAATATTATGTGGTATGCACGAATATTATGATGGATATCATATCTCACTTAGCACAGCTAAATATTCTTTTACAGAAATATGACTTGGATATAGCAGCTGTGTCACCGGCACTTGATATTTTGAATTCTATCTTACAGAAAGCAGACACGGGAAAATCCTATCACCAGACCTGTATGTCTGAAAAATTTAAATCATCTAAGGATGGAGATAAAACTAAAATCACTTACAGTGGTGTTGAACTAAAGTGACATAGGAGCACTTTAAAAAAAGTTTCAGATGATATGTCAAACATTTGCCACTAGTTTGTTACAAATTTGCAGGCGGAGATGGCTGCAAGATTTCCAAAGAGCAGCACACAGGTGGCAACAGCATTTGAGGTTCTTGGTCTACGTGACCTCACATTCCTATCTTCTGAAGAACAAGAAATGTATTGTTATGACCAGATAAAAATTATCTGTGATCATTTTGGTCAGGAGAAGAAATCAGAAGAAGTTATCAGTCCCCCCTTTGTGTGACCCAAAACATGTTTTGACAGAGTGGTCTCTTGCTAAGACTATCATGTAAAAGAAATGTACCCTAGAGACAAAATGTGTTGACTCTGGCAGATTTTACATCAACATCATGCAGACACATTTCCAAATCTTCTTCAGTTTGCATCAGTGGCCATGATTATGCCACACCAAACTGCTGACAGTGAGAGAGGATTCAGCAATCAAAATCAAACCAAAACTGCAGGAAGAAGCTGTCTAGAAGAAAGGGTTCTCAACAGACTCTTGATGATTTCAAGTATCAAGACCTCTTCTGAGAGACTTCATCTTTAACAAGGCGTTGGTAGAGGGGACGATGAGGATGGACAGGAGGCTATGTAGGAAATAGTGATCATATTTGCAGAATAATGCAGTCACAATTACAGTCTGTCTGGATGCAGTTGTATATATGTTCCAGTAAAAAGTTAACTATTATAGAAACTGTATATATACATATACTTTTCCTAATTCATTTTGAGCTTTGGACTTTTCCTTAAAAATTATTTTTTTGTCATCCATGAAAGGAAAAATGTGCTCGTCTGATCTTTCTTAGTATGGATTTGTGACCAATCAGAATTGAGCATGTGACATGCAGGAAGTAGATGACACTTTTTTAAGATTGGCCAGAGGAGTGACACTATTTGCAGTCTATGGTTTGATTTTTTAATGGTTAGTGTGTAGACAGAATGTTATTAGAAACCATAAGACTTTTATTTCAGTTTTAAGTGTTATACCATAATATACAGAAGACATGATATGCATTTATCAGATTCAGTGGGGGCAAGTACCCACATTTATCAAATCCTAGATGCAGCCCTGCATTTTAGTCATGTCCTTTCATGTGTGTAAATTGTCCACAGCATGCATTGGGTAGATGTTTTCAGTCATTTTTGTATTATCTTGTCTAAGAGTATATATCCACAGTTCTCCCATTCTGTTACTTGAGCAGTGGCCCAATGCCATGACATAATAGCCCCATGCCATGACATAATGGCCTAATGCCAGGACATAATGGCCCATTGCCATGACATAATGGCCCAATGCCATGGCATGGAAATCAGATGGCAGATGGCATCGTAGTATTATGCCAATTAGGCAAAACAAGATTTAGAAAAATGCATACATGTGAATTTCAAGCTATCAAATTTTTGAAAAAAGATCCAACTAATCTACATGATTCCATGACCTGAATGTAAAATGCATGTTGCAAACTATGTATGCAATGAAGTCACTGTGACCTCACTTTTGGACTTTTAATATGTATCATGTACTTTGGTAGCTAGCTTTTTGGGATTTAGTATGTCTCAATTATTCTATGGAGACCTATCACCAGCTTTAATAAAACAATGCTTCTAAAATGCTATATTATGGGAATTCCTTCATGACTATTATCAATTTAAACAATAAAGATCATTTAAGTGAAGTCAAAGATATTCTTGCAGTTTCAGTTTTTAACCTTGGGTTTTTTTTAACAACATGGGGGGGGGGGGCATAAGAGTTTAGATTCCACATAAGCAGTATGCATTTGAAAGGAAGTAAGGATGAATCATTGTTCAGAATGTTGCAAATATTATTGTTACAGCCAAAATTGTATAGGTCATCAGAACTGTTGTTTGTAGATGTGTATATTCAACTTGTTTCTTACACATTGCAGTATTATTTCCAACCAGTCTTATACCAAAGCTACCTCGGGATTGCCAACATGCAGACAGACAGACATACAGAAACCATTGCAATGAATCCAGTCTAAACAAATCCAACTTAGGTCACAAGTTTTTCAATGAAAGATTAAATGATCGACAGAAAGCAGCAGTCAGACGGATTATTCAGGGTCAAGGCAGGCCACTACCATACATTTTATTTGGACCACCAGGTAAAGCATGGATATTTACAAGGTCTATTCTAGGATGCACAATTATAGGATTCATGTTTATTCCTTAAAAAAATAATTACACTCAAAAATCAATCTAAATTGGGAATTATAGTTTCAAGTCCTACCTATATTCATTAAACCACTCCTAAATAAATTTTAAAAAATTCTTTGTTTTTCTTCAAATGGATGGGGCAGTTTTCCCACTTAAATTTTACATTTCTAAAGTAGATTCTTCATTTATTGAAAGAAAATAAATGACATCTTTGAAGAAAATTAAAATCATTATATCATATATTTTACATTTATTTTCTCAGTTCTATTTTCTTTGTTATTCTTTTTAAACTTTGATTTTCTCAATAGTCCTTTACCAGGGAATGCAAGTTTCTTGTAATTTATCCATTTTGCTTCAGTGAGAACCTTAGTCACAAAATATAGGGCACATAATATGGTCTATTCTCATTAATCAGAGTCCATTATATTAAAGTTCATAAGGCTACAGATTGAGTAATGGAATAGACCATATTGATTTTGGTTGCATTTAGATTGAATAGTGGAATAAGCCGTATTGATTTTGGTTATACACAGATTGAATAGTGGAATAGGCTGTGTTGATTTTGGTTATACACAGATTGAATAGTGGAATAGCCTGTGTTGATTGTGAAATTTATTGTTCATAGGTTTAATTTTGCATTTTTCTAGGAACAGGCAAGACAATGACTGTGGTGGAATCTATACTTCAGATATTCACTTTGATACCATCAAGTCGTATAATTGCTTGTACACCTTCAAACAGTGCTGCTGATCTCCTGGTAAGGTATAGTTTGTAATGCAGTATGAAACAATAAGGTTGATAGGAACAACTCATAAGGTGATTTGCCATCAGTGAATATTATTCACCTGTTTTCAGGAAAAGTTACCAGTCTTTAAGGTCTCTGTTTAATGCTTTTAACAGATTCATTCAGCAGTTTTGTAGAGTTAAGATGGAAAGTTCTTGATATTTTTATAAACCGTAATGAGTATTTTGTGTATTGTAATGCTATTTTACCTGCAGAGTCAGCAATATTTTATATTTTCTTATACTATTTGACTTGCAGAGCCAGGAGTATTTTGTATATTGTAATACTATTTGACTTGCAGAGCCAGGAGTATTTTGTATATTGTAATACTATTTGACTTGCAGAGCCAGGAGTATTTTGTGTATTGTAATACTATTTTACCTGCAGAGTCAGCAATATTTTATATTTTGTTATACTATTTGACTTGCAGAGCCAGGAGTATTTTGTATATTGTAATACTATTTGACTTGCAGAGCCAGGAGTATTTTGTGTATTGTAATACTATTTTACCTGCAGAGTCAGCAATATTTTATATTTTGTTATACTATTTGACTTGCAGAGCCAGGAGTATTTTGTATATTGTAATACTATTTGACTTGCAGAGCCAGGAGTATTTTGTATATTGTAATACTATTTGACTTGCAGAGCCAGGAGTATTTTGTATATTGTAATACTCATTGACTTGCAGAGCCAGGAGTATTTTGTGTATTGTAATGCTATTTGACTTGCAAAGTCAGGAAAATACCAATTGTTGATGAACTTATTTTGCCATTATAATGTTTGACCCCTGAGTCACTTTTACCATTTCCTAATTACTTTGGCCTATTAACATAAGAGGGAAAAGTCATTCACTTGAAATTTTGAGTCCTGCTTGACCTCTTTTGGTCAGTCAAAATCATAGTGAACAAGGTCAGGTGATGACATTATTTGCAAGTAAGACAGTATTTCCATCTGAAAAATTCATAATGTTTTGTTACAGACTGAACGACTTCTGCAGAGTGGTTTGCTAAAGAAATCTGATCTGGTCAGGCTTAATGCAGTTCAAAGATCCAATGAGGTAAAGTTGGTTTATGTGTCCTGTTCAATATGTGACAAATAAAAAAATAGAACTTAAAAATTATGACTGACAACATTACTCATTTTTTTAAAACTCTTTAAAAGAAATGTTGTATTGATTCCTGAATGAACCAACACACAGATTATTATTCGCTTTATTTATGCATGCATAACATGTATGTTGTAGATGTAAATATACCTTTCAATGTTTTTTTATCTGTTACTCTTATTGTTGTCATTTCTATCAATGGGCCATTGGGATTCTAGAAGTAACTGAATAAATTGATTATTTTAATAAACAAATAAATCGCTGGTTAGATAAAACTGTCCAGATTTTGATCTTTATTACGGATTCAACATTTATATTTTTCCATTGCAGTTGTTGTTTTATCCAAACAGAATTGGCCGTTAGTAGGTTTGGTTACATGCAGTTTTTAAATATTAATGTTTTTGTTTCACATAGAAATATAGTATCATGGATAAAGTTAGAAATGCTTGCTGAATGATGGCTTTGGTCAGACTGATATGTGGATTGAGAAAAAGATAAACAGGAAGTTCCTTCAATGGCACCAGTAGGGCACCTAAAAAAGACCCAAGAAAATAAAAATAAAAGATGATTACTGTGGATTTTAAAGGGAATGCATGAAGCTCATCATCCAAAGAAAAAAAGATGCTCAGTTTCACTAATTGACAGAAATGTCTTGCTGATTTTGATTGACGTATGTCACAGATTTGAGAGTACATAGTTATGATCATTGATAGACTGTGTAAGATAAAATCTTGAGCATATCATTGATAGACTGTGTAAGATAAGATCTTAAGCATATCATTGATAGACTGTGTAAGATAAAATCCTTAGCATATCATTGATAGACTGTGTAAGATAAAATCTTAAGCATATCATTGATAGACTGTGTAAGATAAAATCTTAAGCATATCATTGATAGACTGTGTAAGATAAAATCTTAAGCATATCATTGATAGACTGTGTAAGATAAAATCTTGAGCATATCATTGATAGACTGTGTAAGATAAAATCCTTAGCATATCATTGATAGACTGTGTAAGATAAAATCTTGAGCATATCATTGATAGACTGTGTAAGATAAGATCCTTAGCATATCATTGATAGACTGTGTAAGATAAAATCTTGAGCATATCATTAATAGACTGTGTAAGATAAGATCTTGAGCATATCATTGATAGACTGTAAGATAAGATCTTGAGCATATCATTGATAGACTGTGTAAGATAAAATCTTAAGCATATCATTGATAGACTGTGTAAGATAAAATCTTAAGCATATCATTGATAGACTGTGTAAGATAAGATCTTGAGCATATCATTGATAGACTGTGTAAGATAAAATCTTAAGCATATCATTGATAGACTGTGTAAGATAAAATCTTAAGCATAAACACTGCATTTATTTCCAAAGTAACATACATGGAGGATAAAAAGTAGATTCTGTTATGTATATCTCTATTGTGTGTTTAACATTTCTCCATGATTATAGATTGTACGGGTCATTTGTAAGCAACATTTCACATAGCTTTTGTCCATGATTGTAGATTATATTTTAAGATAATGATTATTTGTAAACAACATGTTTACTTGGATTTGAGTTCAGAACATTGGATTTCTCCTTGGAAATTCTTTGGACTACCTGATTTCTATCAGTTTGTTTGCTAAAATGTAGGTAAACAGACCTGACCTTTTTTTATGAATTTGACGGAAATTTCCATTTAAAATTACCCACATTCTGGTCATCTTATTGTGTATTAGTTTTTATATATGTTTTGTTTACATAAGAAATTATTCATTAATTTTATAAACATCTGTCAAATGGAATCACTTTTAGTTGTGTTCAGTTATAATTTCCGAGGAATAATTTTTTCAAATTATTAACTGGACTTACAAAGTTCTTACTGACATTTTGGACTAAAATATATTTTGGGATTATTGTGAATTCATTCAGAGACATTCTGGATTATATTATTGTGATACATCAAGACTCTTGGCACATCAGCACTTTCAATGCACTTGGCACATCAGCAGGTTCAAGATTGGTATTCATTTGGAACACAACTAGATTTCATACGGAGCACTCTGTGCATTTGGACTTGTGATGAAACTGTTAGATTGTTTTAGATTTGATTCACAATGCTGTAAGTTCCTTTTAAATTTTCATATTATAAATTACTTAATTAAAATTTTGATTTTGCTAATCTTGTTGGTTTTGCCTCATTTCATTGCTTCGTTTAATACCATGGTGTCAGAACAATTCAAATGTCCAAAATGAAATCTGGAAGGGAACGGTTAGTCAGGTTTGGGAAATTCAAATCCCAGTATATAAAGCTCTCAATAGAGGTGGCTAATAATGATCACAGGCACTTGACCATGGATTTATTAATTGCTTTAATAAATTTTCAATTATCCAGGATTATATATGTTGAAAGCATTGGTTGCTACACTTCCATTATACCACTAAAATAACTGTGTCCATAATAGTGGACAAAATTGTAGAAATTGTACTATATTCTTGACTCTGCAATGACTGATGTAAAGCATATAATGCTTGTTACATGAATATTCATTGCAGAAATTAATTAATCCACAACCTTAGTGCGTTTGATAATGATATGCCCTTGAACTTCTTGAATATACACGAAACAAGTAAGATAGATTTATGACCATTGCACTTTTTTCTAAATGACTCCACTTTTGTAGTGGTAGGAAATGGAAAATATTTCTTTTCTGGAATGAAAACTGGATTTGGTTAGACACATGCAGATGAATGGATAGGAACTGAAGAATCACTTTATCAATAGATGGACATATTTTGTGATAGACAATGACTAATTAATGATATAATTTTACAAAGTACATTTTATTTCACACAGAACATCCCTGAGATCCTGAAGCCCTACTGCTCTACTGGCGAGAACCTGGACATCACATCACATTACAAGATCCTTGTTTGTACCTGTGTGACAGCTGGAGCACTCTTTAGCAATAGAATACGGGCAGGACACTTCTCACATGTCTTCATTGATGAGGTCGGACAGAAGACATAAAAACATGTACCTTTTTGTTCATTTGTTAAATTATAGAAAAACATTGTGTTCACTTTGTTGGTAAGAGTGTCATCATCAGTGTTTTCATCACTTACTTCATCTTAACTTCTTTAACACATAATTTTTATGCCTCCACAACATCTATGGAAGGGGTAGGTAGTGTTGCCAATGCCCATCAGTTCTTTTGCATCATGTGACAGCCATCAAAAATTTAATTTTTGTTAAGTAACTTTTAAAGGACTTAATTTAAATGATATTTGATATGAGGCTTTATAATAAGAAGACCTTAGACATGTTCAGTTTTGACATTTTTATGCAGAACTTAACAGAGTTATGTCCCCTGTTTGAGAACTTGACCTTCAATTTTGTCTCTGCTCAAAAGCTTTCAGATGAATTTTTGAATTAGAATAAAATTGGATATATTAGGCTTTGGATTAAAAAGGCCTAAATTGAGTTAAAATTTTCACCATTTTCTGGCCCTTGTTTTAATTGTAGTTTGGCCCATTGTTTCTGCACAAAAATTTTTGAAAGACTTCATATATTGAAATTGAATTTAGGCTTACATGACCTGTTTCAATTTCAGTTTAAACCTTTTACCATCAAAGAGCTATGGCCCCTTTTTGACTTGCAACTTTGTTCTTCAGTTTTTCATCGAATAACCTTTGAAAGTTTCATTAATTAAAACCAAATTTCCAACTTTGTATTAAAAAATATCTAGGTCAAGTAACTGTTTGATCTTTTATATTTTATTTTTATATGTTCTGGAAAAATTTATGGAGTTATGAACCCTGTTAAACTTAAGAATTTACACTTGAATTGCATCCTATTGGCAGATGTATCTATGGTCAAAGATGCATTTCTCAGTCTTAAAATGTGCTGGGATTCATTTTAGCTGATGATATACTGTGTGAAAATGGTCTTTGATTCTCTATTGGCAGATGTATCTATGGTCAAAGATGCATTTCTCAGTCTTAAAATGTGCTGGGATTCATTTTAGCTGATGATATACTGTGTGAAAATGGTCTTTGATTCTCTAACAGTTGATATTTTGCCAATGTATTCATAGGAGTGTTATACAAGTTAATAGGCCCATATGTTATGGCACCATCCAGAGTGGGGGAGTAGGAAAGCATTATGTAAAATTCAGTGCTTTAAGTTATAAGAAACTGTACTTGAAAATGATACTAGTGTAACTAAGGATTGATGAAAGCAAATCAAAGGTGATGGTCAAAGAGGTTGTGATTCATAATATTTGGCAGTTAATTCTTAGGTTTTACTTTATACAGTATGTTGGGCTTATTGCTACTAATTGTACATATATTTTTGTATATCCTGTTTAAGCGGATCAATAAACCTCTAAATATGAAAGCATTCATCGTGCATTTTTGTGCCATGAAATAAAAAGAAACCTTTCTATAAATGACACTCATGGGTCCCAAAATGTTTTACTTTATCTACAGGTGTCCTTTGTTAAGAGGTTAAATTTGTAAATGAAACTTGTAAATTTGACTATCAGATGGCATCTTTTATGAGTAGGTGTTCTTGTAATAGAGGTTCCATTAAGATGTGTTTTGCAGTTCATCTTCAATCCATAAAGCATTTACATGATTTTAACTCTTGTAATTTTGGTTATGTAGCATTTTTACAGTTTTCCAGTACTAGTATGCAATATTCTGTAACTTCCAGGCAGGTCAATCAACAGAACCTGAATGTATGATCTCAGCAGGTCTGGTTGCCTACACAGATGGTCAGGTAAACATTATGAAGCCACTGTATTTATGATTGTGCATAAGCCTTCAATTATGAGAAAAATACTACTGCTTTTTGAGTGTGTATGTATGTAAATAGGGTTTAATAGCACACAAGCACAATCCTTGTTGTACAGAGTCAAGTAGAAGTTAGGCTGAAAAAATTTAAAGGTAAATGATTGTTAGATAGATAAACTGTTTAAATTTATAAAAATGCAAAAAGCAATAGATATGATGCTAAAATTCATAAGTATCTGTATAAAGTACAGAAAGGTACACTTAATAATACCATGCAGAAACTCACAGACCATAAACTAGTAACTTTTGCAGCTTACATTTTTTGCAGTTCTTTATTTATTTGTTCATTCATTTATTCATTCATTCATTCATTCATTCATTCATTCATTCATTCATTCCCATCCCTCTCCCCTCCCTCCCTCCCTCTCTCCCTCCTAATGATATAGCGTGCTGTCTACTCATTGTTACCAAGAAGAGTTTGTATTTCTAATAATGTCACATACTATATTTAGCTCTAAAGGCCAGTTAGTATATCTATCAGGACTTAACTCATGTTTTAAGCTGAATAGGAAAATAAGAAGTCAGAGTGATTGGCTCCCCGGCATAGTTTGAAAGCATTTGTGCAGTTCTATAAACAATATGCAATAATTTTGATAGAAATTGCTTATTAAAGGTAACCGCAATAATATTTTTCTCAAAATATTTTAATCAGTTTTCTGTCATTAGCTAAAGACAAGCAAACACTTCACATGTTTATAGCTAAGACTACATGAATTTAGAGGGAGATTTGTATTTGCCTATGATATAAAAAGGAACACAATTATCAGTAAGTTACATTGATCATTTGGATTCTGTTTTAACTTATTATTACTTTAACCTGCCCAAGCCATCTGGATTTAAAAGCCTGTCACAGTTTTGTAAAAGTACGTTATTTTATTTTCTTAATTTTGGAAGAATGAAATTTAGTTTCCTGAGTGATTAATAATTTTCAATTGTTGCATTCAGAGAGTAGTAACAAGTGAAAATTAGACAACTGCAAAAATTACTGGTTATGCATTATGACATAAATATTGAAGTACATAAAATAAGCATGAACAGTCAGTACATCAAAGTTAATCAAAGTTCTAGAAATTAATTAACCTACATTTGATTGCACGTCCTGTAATAATAATAATAATAATAATGATAATAATAATTACACACAATTCTTAGGACCCCAAAAAAACAAGTTAGGGGTGCATTTTCTAATAAAGAAATAGTATATTATTTAAGGTATATGATAGAAAAAGGGAGACAACTAAACAGCAAGAAAGATACTAAATACCAATTTAGATACATAGATCTATATTTAAATATTTACTAGCCACCAACTGACCTGTCTGTCAATCTACAAAAGAATGTGCATGAATCGACAGATGGATAGATATAAAACCAACAGGCAGATAGATGTAGATGCATATCTAGGTTGATCAATAGATGAATTGATATTTACTATTAACTTGCATTCTAAGATGCTACTAATGGCATGTTACTATTTCAGATTGTACTGGCAGGTGATCCACTTCAGCTGGGTCCTGTATTACGATCCAGTTGTGCATTGACATATGGACTAAATCTGTCCTGGTTAGAGAGGTTGATAAGTCTGCCACTGTACGAGCGCAATGAAATGTTTGCCAACCATGGCTCTTATGACCCACTTCTGGTAAGTCAGGGATTTAACAAAACCCAGCTAATACTCGTCATTTTATAACCCACTTCTGGTAAGCCAGGGATTTAGCAAAACCCAGCTAATGCTCATCATTTTATAAGCCACTTATGGTAAGCCAGGGATTTAGCAAAATCCGTTAATACTGCTCATTTTATAACCCACTTCTGGTAAGCCAGGGATTTAGCAAAACCCAGCTAATGCTCATCATTTTATAAGCCACTTATGGTAAGCCAGGGATTTAGCAAAATCCGTTAATACTGCTCATTTTATAACCCATTTCTGGTAAGCTAGGGATTTAGTAAAACCCAGCTAATACTCCTCATTTTATAACCCACTTCTGGTAAGCCAGGGATTTAGCAAAACCCAGCTAATGCTCATCATTTTATAACCCACTTCTGGTAAGCCAGGGATTTAGCAAAACGCAGCTAATTCTCCTCATTTTATAACCCACTTCTGGTAAGCCAGGGATTTAGCAAAACCCAGCTAATTCTCCTCATTGTATAACCCACTTCTGGTAAGCCAGGGATTTAGCAAAACCCAGCTAATTCTCCTCATTTTATAACCCACTTCTGGTAAGCCGGGGATTTAGCAAAACCCAGCTAATACTCATCATTTTATGCACCAAGGAAGACTCTTAATTTGTACCCCTGGAACAAGTCTGTTAAATATTTTCATCTTTATCTTTAGCTGTTTTGATTATGCAGAGAAAAGGAGTGAGGTGATACATGGAAGAACATATGTATATAACAATCAGTTAATGCAGTGTTGATTGAAAAGTGATTACAGAGTCTTCAGCTGTTGCAGTATACTTGTTTGTTTTTTTTAAACATTGTAAAGTACAGAGTGATGAAATTTGAGGAGATCATGTATTCTGTAGATGGTACACTATTAAAACAAATGGAATTCCAGGTGGCACACTATTAAAACAAATGGAATTCCAGGTGGTACACTATTAAAGCAAATGGAATTCCAGGTGGTACACTATTAAAACAAATGGAATTCCAGGTGGTACACTATTAATAGAAATCGAATTCCCATTGGTACACTATTAAAACAAATGGAGCTTTAGGTAACATAATGTCCTGGCTGTCAGTACATGATACTGTCCATGAATAGCCTGGTCATCTTCAGCTATTTTATCGGTCAAGATGCAGTACTTATTAATATAGTTTAGGTCTTACATGGACAAGTTGGTTTGGTATTTTGCTGATGAGCTTGTAAATCTTGTATGCACAAGTTGGTTTGGCATTTGGCTGATGATCTTGCCAGCCTTGCATGAACAAGTTGATTTATCATTTGGCTGATGATTTTGCAAGTCTTGTACAGTGGAGCCTCGTTAATCCGGACTCCGTTTATCCGGAAACCTCGCTATCCGGACATAATTCAACGAGAACAGAATTCCTAAACGTTAATTTGCTCCGTTAATCAAGAAATCCGTGTTCCGGATCCGGAAATCAAAATTGGGGACCAAAGTGTAAAATTACTTTAAAACTTTTATCAATAATCCGGAAATAATCTGTCCAAAAATAAGAAAAATAGAAAAATCGTATATGAAAATACAATCAGTCGGATAATACAGATTCACCTACGCAAATTTGGAGGTGTGCCAATGTATCAGTCTCTGATTGTTAAAATTCTAGTGGTATGTTAAAGTTATCCATTAATCACGTGATCATGTGTGTGGAAAAACTAGGTAGCGTGACCATGTTGTAACCAGCGATTGTATAAACAATGTCTGTTTTAGCTAGTCGCCGACAGGGGTGTTAATAATTAAATAATCACACTGGGATCAAATTGTCCACACTTTTTGTCATAACATATGGTAAATAAATTAAGTGTGTTATTAAGCCTCTTTGTTGTTTACCAATTGTATGTAACAATCATAGTTTATTGATGGCTGTACAAATACAGTTGATTGATTTAAGCTGTGGACAGTATAGGGCTTCATATCAGAATAAAACATGGATGTCAATTATCAGCTCATTAGCAACAATAACAGCTGTAAAATATGACTAATAGAAATGACTGCATTTCATTAGTTTACCGTAACATGAGATATCAGTTTGTATTCGTTGTACATTTTACATATATTATGGCGACACCATCAAGCAAGCGTAGACGAGTAGAGATACTGGCCAGCATAAAAAAGATTTGACAGCACAAAGATCACCCAAAAGCTACCATTCAAGATATACATCAGCATGTTATGGCTTATTCATCCTTAGTCATTGGCATGTCGACAGTTGCGGACATCATAAAAAAAACACGGGCAAATGATTTTCCATACCTGCCGACTCAGCAGACCTAACTTGCGCTTGCCACGCCAAATATCAACAAGTCGATGATGCCCGTCTTCTTGTGGTTCTCAGACATGTGGACCCACCACGCCGCCGTCACCGATGAAATGCTCATTGCCAAGGCAAAGATACTCGGAGACCAACTCGGCATCACTGACTTTGCCTATTCTCGTGGTTGGCTACAAAATTCCAAGAATCGGCGGGGCATCAAAGGCAAATTGTATGAGGGAGAAGCAGAGAGTGTCGACATGAACAAAGTGTTCATTGTCTAAACTTATATTTACTGTACATATATGTACAATCGCATGTTATAATAATATGAAATAAACACACGTCAGTTGAAGTGTTCATTAATTTATTTCAACCATTATTGAATATACAGTACAATTACAGCTAGCATATACAAGTACATGTATACAGTGTGATGACATCATAAAATAAAAATGTGCATGATTCAATTATCCAGAAAGCTCATTAATCCGGACATATTCACTGAGAACGAATGTGTCCGGATTAACGAGGCTCCACTGTATATACAGGATGTTTGGTACATGGCTAATGAACTTGCAAGTCTGCTACACCCAAACAGATATTAAACAGTACTGTTATCTTTTTATTAGGTAATAGATATACTCACTTATAAGTCAAGTCCATCTGCAAGGAACATAGGCCCTGATTTGCAGTTTCATAATGTGCTTGCTGGCCTGTGTTGCTTCAGGGTCTTTGTTGTTTGTTCTACAGTTACTCCTAACAAACTGCAGACATCCAGATCCACCAGCTCATTATGTGATTGCCAATCTAGGTCTGTGCATTTTCTTATTAATAATTAGTATCAGTTGATGATCTCCAAACATGTATCAAAAATACAAATATTACAGTAAAATTGCTCTTTTGTTTTCCTCACTCAGCTTCATTCATAATTTCATTGATGATGTCATTGATACAACGGACAAGTTCATGTATGTTCTGAAAGTTGGGTAATGTCAAAGGGTACATAGTTGAATCACATAATTTAGTCGTGTGTAAACATGACATGCACCAATTGACCATGAAGTGCATGCAAAACTACTGTTTAGTGACCTCATATGTTGACTCTGTGGAACACAATTAAAATATCTAATGAAGTAAAGTCTCTAAAATTAATCCTATTATTTAATCATCCAGCTATCAGTTTTTAATCAGAGTGATTCAGCAGTTAGTGTGCCAGACTTGTAACCATTGGTGTATGGATTCAGATCCTACAGTCTCATCATACCAGGTGTGTGTACTGTGGTGTATCACTAGGCAAGACGCTTCAGTTATATTGCATTGGCTCTACATAGCCATCTTGTGTTGCTGTGCTGTAACGCTGCACCAAACCAAACCAAACCAAACCAAAGACTTTCCAACTTCAATATTGTTTTAGTATGTCATGATTGTGAATGATCTGTTGAAAGCTATTGAGAATCAAGTTTGTTTAGGGGACACTTAGCTTTAGACAGTAAGAAGAGAGTCACATTAGTTCAGTTGTTGGAATAGCAATCCAAAGGTCATGGGTTTGATACCTACCTGGACAGTTTGAGTCCATTGCCGTGTCCTTTGGATAGGCATATATAATGTGTTAAAAGGTAAGCCATTAAATTCCTACAATCCACTAGGTGCCAGAGATCATTTTCAGTTTGTATTTTGCCTGACAAATAGATTTTATGATAACCTAGGATATAGTTTATATGATAGTGTAATGAAAACCTTGTTATGCTTGTTGTAAATATGAGAATTCATTTGTACCACAAATGCCAGATGCAAACAAGGCAGTGCCTATTTTTCCCTTATGAATATGGCACTAAACTTTGAAATTGCCTTGTGATTGTTTCACCATTTTTCCCCACCACCAAATTACTTGTTGACTGATTCAATATATTTTACCCTCACCATATTCTCTTGTGACTGATTCACCAACTGTATTTTTCCTCCATATTATGTGGCTACTGATACCATATTGTCTAGTGACTGGTTCAGCAAGTTTTTGCTCCTAATAGGGTCTGTAGAGGAGACATACAGAGTATTAGCCATAATCCTATCTATCCATCACAAATTTTGTTTAACCGCTCTGGTGGCCTAGTGGTTAAACTGTCTGCCTTGGATGGGGGAGGTCGTGGCTTCGACCCCTGGCCGAGTCAAACCAAAGACATAAAAATGATACTAACAGCTGCCCCGCTTGGTGCTCAGCATTAAAAGGTTAGTGTTAGGATTGGTCGGCCTGGTGTCAGGATAATGTGACTGGGTGGGACATCATGCTACATGTTTGCGGCATGATGCCCCAGTGCTAGACATCACTATAAACTGCCACACTGCAGACATCGTAGTGATATGACTGAAAAATTGTTAAAGCTACGTTAAAAAATCCAAATTACACACAAATTTTGTTTCTGCTCCAAAATGTTTTCCAAAACTTTTTAATGACCCTGTGAATTAAAACAAATTTGTTATAGACTTTATATTATGATGACCTAGCTAAATGTTAATTTGTGTCAGAATTTGACCCAGCCATTGCTCCTGTTTGACTTAAAATTTTGCCCTTGCTTACTGAACCAAGCTTTCTTAAATTGTGAAACACTGGCTGAGGCATCCATGTCACAAAGGCCAAATTCTAGTTTCCATTACATTTTCTTTTTTTAAGGTTACAAAGTTGGTTGTCAACTACCGGTCTCACAGTGCCATCCTGAGTTTACCATCACAACTTTTCTACCATGATGAGTTGAAAGAACAAGCAGACAGACAGCTGACACACACATTTGTAGGCTGGAAGGAGCTACCCAACCCAAATGTTCCTGTTATTTTCCATGGTGTCAGAGTGGGTATTTTGTTAAATTTTAAAAATTATAAAATTATATTTCTCATCATGTTTGTAACAAGTTTTCACAGCTAATGCTGTGTTGTTGATCTAGGTTGTTAGATTTTGTCAGAAATCGAACAAAAAGTGAATGGTTTAATTAATTACCTTTCTTTATTTCATGAATATAAGAGGTCTGTATATGTGGATGCATGGTTTTATTCATACTTACCTACATATATATTTACTTACATATATATATAGAGAGAGAGAGACAGAGAGAGAGAGAATTATAAATATACACCAGACAGAATGGAAAGTGCTATCCCTGGATTCCTATAGAAGAATTCTTGATAACATTAGGCAGAATTATTATTTTAATGCAATTAATACTACATAATCATACAGGTTAGAATTTTTTTAATTCGTACTCTGCGGAGATTCGAACCAAGGTCCATGGGTAAATGGCACCCATATATATATATATATATATATATATATATATATATATATATATATATATATATATATATATATATATATATATGAAGAGATCTATATATTAAATCTACACTTACAATAACAAATTTCCCTATCAAATACATTCCGTAATGACAATAATATTAAGAAAATAATCACTGCAACCTCTCACACGTCATTTTTTCTGTCTATATACTATGTGGACAAAGGGAAAAAACTCTTACATATTACCTCCCTATACGACACATCAACAGGATGTTCATAGGTTTAAGCTTTTGCTTGTTACAGTCAACATCATACAACTTGGCCACTCCAAATCCAAGGATATCTTGGTTATTTTGACCTATTCATATGGAAAATTATTCAACAGTTGTGTACGGGTATTGGTATATTTGCTACAAGTTCCTCTCATTGTTTTTTTATTTTTTTTTTCAATATTTATGTGAATATTTTGCAGTTGTGGACTTCATTATTTAGAAGGTATCATTGGTTAACATTGTTGATTGGTTGTTAGTGTACATTGCTTATATTGTTTTCTTGTTTAGATAACAAGTGTGGTTATTGTTATGGGGTGATACGATTAATTAATATATTGATGTATTGATACCTTTTCAATATTGATCCCATATTGATACAAGAGGCGAAGAATGGATACGAAATTATAATTACATGTACATGTTACTTTAATCTTCGTCAGTGTTGAATAAGTATTAGTTGTTGGCCTTTTCTATTCTTGAAAATGAGAATTCTTCTCACATGGCTGTGGGAAGTGTATACACTCATTTCTGGGAAATTAAAAACAAAGCAAAATATTATATTGACAATACTCACTTGCCTTCTACAAATTAACACAAAAGATGACTAACTCCCGTGAAAATCTGCTCTCCCACCCTCACCCAGGCACTTCTGGTAATTATTTTATCTCATCAGCATGTTCTTATTACTGTATGAATGTAAAAGAGACATTCCAGACTTGTTCCTCATGTGTGTTTTAAATACTTAACTGAGTTTTTCAGTTGTTTTGTATCTTGTCTACTTGAACTGAACTTGAAGGCAGGCTGTGTTGCCATTGTGTGAGTCTAAAGACTGGGAAAGTTGAGATAACCCTTCAGGCCCTGGCATCAGTGATTAATTTGCTCAGCCTACTTTATGGTGTCACATTGGCAGATACACCATACGATTTGCAGCTCATCATATGAGAAAAATCTTGGTGAGCCTCATGTCTGAATTTGACGTTTTGATCCAAAACATTATAGAAGCTGTTGGCTGGTGCACACAGCCAACCTTCTCAAGATTATATCATATATCTGGTGCTGTAGAGATGAGAATTGAATCTGGTGGATCAGGTGACTTCAGCCCAGATGACCACAGACCTAGTTGACATCAGCACATTTTCCATTCAGGTACAGGTTTAGCATTTTCACTCGATTCACCCAGATTGGTAAGGAAAGGTCATTCTTTTCTTATGTATTGTCATCATGATTTATGTGACCATCAGTTGTGATGTCCTCATTTTAGAAGAGTGGTTTATCCTTTATGTAGGGAATTCAGTTATTCTTGCCTTGAAATGTTCCCATGGTAGATTTTGGATGTTCACGTATTTCTTTCTCTTTTTGCCAATTCTCCTAATGTTTCTCTGAAAATGCTTATATGATCACATTATCATTTAAGCAAATACCTGTTCACATTACTATTAAACCGTCCATCACCTCCCCACATATGTGAGCACCCTGGTTGATGCATTGCTCAGCTAAAAGTGCTCAACTTCTTGATGGGTAGCTACAAAGTAGTGGTAAAGGGAGATAATGTGTAAGGGTTCCTTTCCTTTGTATATATGGTATGTAGAGAGGACAGACAACTTTACAGGAGGTCTGACTTGAAGAGGCTGTGGAGTTTTTTTCCAAATGTTAATATAGTTGGGTAAGTATTCTCAGAGACACATAATTTACAAAACAATGTGCTTTTAGGAAGGTAAGCATCTATAGAGGCATAGATTGTAATATATTTAATTCAAGTTATGTTACTTAGGGTGAGGATATGCGAGAAGGAGACAGTCCATCTTGGTTTAATCCTGTGGAGACACTTCAGGTGGTTCGCTACCTCCAGATAGTTCTTCAGGATCCTAGCTTTAAAATTAGACCTGAGGACATTGGAGTTATCACCCCTTACAGAAAACAGGTAGGTCAATCTGGTTTCCTACAGTACTGAATAACAAAATAATCAGAAATATTATGAAATTTGATATTTTCATGGCTTGGTAATGGAAATATATTGTAATGGTATTCAAGAAGCATTGGCTGCAAATTCTGGTACCAAGTAAAGAAAATTTTCATTTGCAACATTCGGTTAATGATAACAGGGTTATAATGTTTAAATGGTTTTAGACAGAAAACAAAGTTGGGTCTTTGCAAAATTTCTGAGGGTTAAAAAAATATTTATTTGCTTTTCCAACAACACCATAATACTTCGATGCATTAAGCATTTCAGATATTAAAACATACTTTTGTTTACAAATAAGTTTGAATGCCTTGCATGTTAATATTAATAAATATTTTTATTAAAATATAAATAATTGGGTCAATGATGCATATTCGCTTAACGATTAGGTGTTTTTATCAATGATCTTGTTCACTGGCTGCGTGCATGTCAAATGATGTATGTGTTTTCTCAATGTGGTATTGTAGATTGTCCTGCATGACACATCTATATTGACCTTTCATCAGAATAGTTAATTAGAGTCTGGTCAAAGTGATGAATACTGTATATACTCTCTGACAAGTCCAATCCAACTGCAAACAACATAGACCTTGATCTGCCTTTGGATAACGTGCCAGCAGATAGGTGTCCATGTTTGTTGTAGCAAGCTGTATAGACCCAGATCTACCAGTGCATTATGTGACAGCTGAGTCTATGCAGTTTGCTTTTGGACCCACTTATAAGCAAGTATATATAGTAGGTATAGTGGTGTAAATGCACTGTGCAAGGTTATTTGAATAAAATAATTCTACCATGCTATCACATATGATTAAGTCATTGCAAAACTTTTTTCCTGCAGTGGAACAAGCTCGTAATGAAAATTCCACTGAAGTTCAAACATATGAGTCATTCAGGTCAACCTGGCTCATTCTGGTTGACTTCTATCTTTGTTTCTTCGGATACATAAATAAATGTTGAATAGAAATGAATAAAAAAGGATACACAAATTATTTCACTGCTTTTTCCTTTTTCAAACTTTCTTATATATTTGGCACATGCTGAGCCAAAAATGTCAGAAAATACAAAAGTAACCCTGCTTTAACATGTTTCATTAAGTAGCTTCTAGAAATGTTTACAGTATTTAAATTTCAAGGTATTATTGCTGAATCATCTTCACCAAAGTTTATATCCAAGTATATTTTATTATATTAGAAATAATAAGTTTTTTATTTATGCCCTACATAATTTAGGCATCTGTACCTTTCAATGACAATATCAGCGTCATTTTGGTGTAATTTGTAGCACACATTTGTTCAGTTTATTAATCAATTTTATTTCTGCATTATAATTGATATTCAGTACCAATTTTGACCAACTGTGGCAGAGAGCATCTAGTCATATTAGATTTCAGATATAGAGGCCATTACTAAAGATAGAAATAAAAGTTCTTAAAAATTGCTTAAAATAATTTTTTACCAAATTTGACATTTGATATAAAGGTTTTCAGTTTTATGCAAATGATGCCAATCCATCATTATATATGTACATCATTCCTTATAAAGAGGAAAATCTTTAATATTCTTCTTATAAACAGTTCAGAAGAATTTGGCAATTTTTTAACTACCCAAAAGAAATGACTGCCTTGACTACCATTTTTTTGAAAAAGCTTAAAATTATTTCTTCTCAAAAAGCACATGGCATAATTTGGCAGAATGTAACTGTCAGAAAAGGGCCTGGGTGAGAGTGGGAGGGCAGATTTTCACGGGAGTTTGTACAAGTGATGCTGGTCAGTCATTAAATATGGCCAGCATTACTAAAAACATAAAGATAACTTCAATTGACTTGTACTCAAAAACTGCTCAAAGGTTTGACAGAAAGAATCTCGGCTTTCATTTGTATATGATGCTGATCTGCCATAAAAAATTGGCGGCCATTAGTAAAGACAGAATTTATTTATTTGTGGCTGGGTTTTTATATGCAAAAACCAATCAGTAGAATTTGATCCAACTTCAACAGAAATTCTCCATTTATAAAAAGCCCTTCAGTGTTGGATGGATGATGAAGATACACTAACCCACCTTAAAAGCATAAATGATCAGGCATTTGGCTCTTGTGCGTGAGATAGCCAGGTGTGCAATCTCATGCTTTTAGATGAAAATTTTCAATCCTAAGTATAGATGTGAAGTGCACAGGCTGTGATGGTTGTTTTTTTTTACTTTGGTTTTTAACGATTTTTTTTACATTTTAACAGATTGAATATTTATTATGGAAACTCTCAAATTCATCTCTCCATTTTGCAGTTCTTTACAGTTTTAGAACACAAATTTTAATCAGCACTATATAATATATAGTCTATATTGTGCTTATGTTCTGTTAAACCCAATACCTGCATACAGAATATCATGCTCTCATCAGAAATATAAATTTCTTTGACCTATACCAGAAATCATTAATTTTTGTTATTATTTAAGAGTACCAGTATATTATATAATGGTATATACTTTGGAGAGAATTTTCTAATTGTAATTCCGTGACAGGCTAACTTCTTCACAAAAGTGTCACTAGTTCAAGTTCTGACTGCTCTAGTGGCCTAAATGGTTAGAGCATCCACCTCGGATACAGGAGGTCGCAGGTTTGAACCCTGGCCAAGTCATGTCAGAGACTTATGAAAATGCTACTAGCAGTTGCCTCAATTGATGCACTGCATTAAGAGACTAGTGTTAAGACTGGTGGGCCTGGTATCAGGATAATGGGACTGGTTGGGACAGGATGCTATATGTCTGGAGCATGATGCCACAGTGCTATACATCACTATAAACTGCCACACTGCAAACATCGTAGCAATATGACTAAAATTGTTGAAAAGCTTAGTTAAAAATCCAAAAACACACAGTTTAAGGTTGCAGTAAAATGCATGAATTAATCAGTTTTATTTGTTTATATGGCAACATTTTGTGTCCTTTTTATTTTGCATTAATTTAAAAATGTGAGCTTTCACAAGAGCAAGCTGACTGGAAAAATAAACTTACCCTTTCTTTATTTGAGTTCACTCCAAAAAATGACAGGATACTATGTTTTCATTTATTATCATTGGTATTAGTTTTCATGGTTTCGTAAAAATCAACATTTTGGTAATTAAATTTATGGATTTATCAAGGTGTAAGTATTTATGGGTATTTAATTACATGGATTAAGATATATGAACACCCAAAATAAAGAGTAAAAACAGAACAAAGATATGTCAACAGCAAACAATAGTCACTTGAATGGTTTCAGCAGTACTACCACCATTATGAGCACAAAGCAAACAACTGTCAAGATAATTCCCATACACTGTTTTCTTTCATCAGCTGATGCTGAATGGTTATTGAAGCATATCAATATGATCTTTGACTTAAACCACTGTCTATATAATTGCACCATCGGGACACTCCGATGATCATGTTATGTGATTAATGTCATCATTCTGTATGTGAAGGTCAATCATTACCAGCAGCCTTTTGCTCAATGCAGTCAGCTTGCAGTTGCAATTTTTGTACGTGTAGTGAAGGAAAACAGCTCACAATGCAATGTTTGTGAGAGATCAGTCCTAATTATCCTTGGCTTTCAGAAAGCTATATTTGTGTGTAATTTTGCAATTATGGAATCATTGACAAATGTTTGTGTATACCAAGAAACTTGATTGACACGATGTTTATCTGATGGTTTTGTTCCATAAATCTTTGAAGTCTTAATTGTCCTGTAATTAGTTTATATGCATAGTGTTTAATTAGTACTTCCAGGTAAGGTTATTGTCTCTTAATGTATTGTTGTTCTTCTGGATTAAAGATACATGGATAAAATAAGTCATATAAGGCGATAGAATATGACTGGAATATCAATTTTGATTAAAAGAAAATAGAACATTTGTTTTACTTTAAGCACTTAATGCACTTTCAAACAGAATACAGTTGGCAGACTTAGGGACAGACCATTTAATTTTTGTAGCTGGGGGTGTGGAGGGAGCATGGTCTTTCTTTTGATGCAGGATATATTTTTTTTTTAGCTCTATTGTCATAGACCATAACAGCTTATAGGATGACTATATAACAGCTTATAGGATGACTATGTTCATTGATGATAGTATGATAATTGTGAGTGTGCCCTTTTGCACAAGTTTGTTATTGCTACACTTCATATACTACTTGGAGGATTGCTGTAAAATTTTTAAAAAAACACTCATCCCATTGTCTAGTTCAACCTAATTTCAAATGGTACTGCTTAGACCAACAGTATGAATGCCACATCAGCACTTAAAAAATCACTACTTCTCATGTATGGATGGACATATCAACATGGGATTTCACTACAAGACTTGATATCATGTTTGGTTGGTCCTAGATGAAAATGGGGCTGATCTGATGTCCAATATGGCCACCACAGCAGCCATCTTGAAAATCTTGTTATTGCTACTCCCATATGGAAAGTCATATTGGCATAGGATTTTCACCAAAAGACTTCTTATGGTGTCTAGTTGGTTCAGAATGAAAATGATGCTGCCCCAATTTCCAGTGTAACCACAGCAGTGGCCATCTTGAAAATATTGTTAATGCTTCTCCTTCTGAATGGATGGTTATATCAGCTTAAGGTTTCACTCAAAGATTACTTATGATGTTTTGTTGGGCCTAATAAAAATGATAATGATCTGACTACCACTATGATCACCACAGCAGCCATCTAGGATATCTTGTTACTCCTTCTGAACAGCATGGGTTTTCACTAGAAGACTTCTTATAGTATCTAGTTGGTCCTGTTTAAAAATCTATTATCCAAAATGGTTGCCACAATGGTTGATTGTTTGTGCCTACCAATGTTGTACTTGCACCATTAAAAATGAGTACTGTGTTATCTAGAACAAACAAATTGAAACTGCCTTACATATAAGACATGGAAATTAGTCGCTGATAAAGAAATGCGACCAGACAGTTCACATCTCTCTGAATTTATTTTCCCTAAACTTAATTGATAAAAACAACAAAAACACACTGTGATACATTGCTGAATCGGACTTGCATTATTTTCATATAGGAAGAAATAATTCACAAAATGACAAAATGTAATATACTGCAACAGTATAGGTCAGTCCAATCCTTCTGCTTTCATAATTCTAGTATATTTATAGGATCAGTCCATGAAAGGGAAGTCAGTTTATGAAAAATGAATGGGAGTGGGCATGTTGTGCCAAAGAGTGATTTTAATCACCTAAACTTTGATTCTGGAGTAAGTTTGGTATATAGTAAAAAGAAAAAGAAACCTTTCTTTTCCTATATTTAAGTCGTAGCTTTGCCACTGGTTAAAATATGTATTTGGTACCACACAATGAAATATATCCAGAATATCTATTCCATAGTATTTATTCTCAGAAGCAGTGATTGCACACCACAGTTGTCTTCATTGCTTGACAGCACTGCAACATCCTAAATAATAATTTTGTCACATGGTTATACACACTGCTTCCATTCTTAATGCACATATAAATACATTTTATATTTTCCACAAAACCATAAGTCTTAGACCTAATTGTGTAATAGAAGAGCTTCATTTTTCTGACATTTTGGTTGCTAAAAATGTACTTGGCAGAATGAATTTGATTTTGTCTTGTTGGAGAAGAATCGAAGCAACATGTGTATCACATTTCCAATGACATTGTTGTAATAGCCATATACATCAATACTAAATTGTTACATTTAGCTGAGTTTTTCTGACACTGTGTGCACAGCTCTAAACTTGATGTGGAGGGTAAATAGATGGTCACATTGACCTACTTTAAATGTTCCATTGATTTTACTGCACATGTGGAGAACCTTGTTGGTCCCTAATTTTTAATTACCATAATTCTTGTAATATTTTCATACATGCAAAAAGAATCACAAAATATTATTTTTAAAAAAATGTATATTATTTTGGAATACTGACTTGCATGAAAGAAACAGAGATGAGATCCAAACAATGTCCATGTGACTAAAAATACTCACCAACCTAACTGTAATAATTTAAAAAAATGTATGTGCAATGTTGTCTCATTTCGCTCTCATCTCATAAGTCTAATTATAATAGATAATAAGATACTGATAAGACTTTTACTGTTATTAGTAAATGTATATAAAGGAAAGAGACATGAATCAATAATGTTCTGTTGGTTCATACGATCATGTATATTCAGAACTTATTTCTTCGTAGCTACAAAGGTGTCTTATGTTGACAATGTGATTAAGCTGGTCGGAGTCACAGGGTTCATATTTCTGCATACAATTCAACTTGCATCCTTGTAATATTTATTGGCAAATTATAAATAGTGATATAAGCCCTTATTGTACAAGTTATGTTGTATTCATACTTACAGCAACAGTAACATCTTTATCAAATTACAAAATTAATAATGAATGTTTAAAGAATTTTGTTGCATTTAACAAGTGTGGGAGTGGGTGGGAGAGAGAGATGAATGAAACAACATTGTCAAAGTGTTGGATTGCGGAGTAGTATAGATTTGTAACTTCTGGAGAGAGATAATCTGAATAAAGAGTTAATTCTTGTTTTAAATACAGTATCCTTGTTCACAAGAACCATGTGGTTATGCAGTGCTAATACATGCCATTTAAATAATCCAGAGCTTTGGCTAGCTGATTCTATTCAAGACCGAAATGAGAAAAAGATTCCCACAGACAAGATCAAATTAGTCAGGCTATAAGCAGGGAAATGAGGATATCCATTGGGAAATGAAAGTGTGTGTGTGTGTGTGTGTGTGTGTGTGTGTGTGTGTGTGTGTGTGTGTGTGTGTGTGTGTGTGTGTGTGTGTGTGTGTGTGTGTGTGCATGCATGCATACATACATGCGTGTATGCGATTTGGATTTTTAATGTAGCTTTTTAAAAAATTCAGTCATATTGCTACGATGTCTGCAGTGTTGCAGTTTATAGTGATGTCTGGCACTGGGGCATCATGCTGCAGACATTATCCTAATGCCAGGCCAACCAGTCCTAACACTAACCTCTTAATGCTGAGCACCAATCACGGCAGCTGTTAGTACCATTTTTATACAACTTTCATATGACTCGGCTGGTGGTTCGAACCCACGAACTCCCGCATCCATGAAAATATGTACAGTATATGAGATCTAAAGACAGTTGCCGAAACAACAGTAGATATGAGAAGGTGTCATAGAATAGATTGTCAATAAAGTTTTAAACATTTGATAAGAAAACGTTAAATGGCTGCAGCATTCTTGATTTGAAGTGTGTGAGCTAATCAGGTGCTTGTGACCATGACGTCCTTAGTAAAAGGGTACTAATTAAAAAGATTGTTTATAGAATGAAACCAAGAATTTTGTATGAAGGCGTCTCCAAGTAATAAGATGTACAAGATATAAGAATCAATTTCAGAGGCAATGACTTTTGCATTTATAATAGGAAATTAACAGGTTTTTATATTTCATTTTTGTATTACTTTGTGTACAATGAAACTAAGACTTACGGTATTTGACTGATCTTTATTTCGTCATGCAGTACAATTTTTACTGGATATACTTTGTTTTAAATGCTTATGGTGTTTTGTTACAGTGACCAACATTGTTTTAAATGCTTAAGGTATTTTGTTACAGTGACTAATATTAATATTATTTTAAAATACTTATTTTGTTTTGCTACAGTGACCAGTATTGTTTTAAATTGCTTTGTTACAGTGACCGATGTTGTTAAAGGATTAGAGGTCATTGTTTGATTGCTAATGAACAGCAGTAGATATTGTAATGACAACAAGAGATTATACATGTCAGTCATTATATTTCTCACAGTAATATAACATTAGAAGGGCAGATCAAAATAAGAGAGATTGACAATTGACAAAACATGTACCCTTTCAAAATGAGAAGAGTAAAAGCCTTCAGCACAGTCAAAATTTGGAGGATATTTCATTATTTCTTTAATCTCCTGTTTCATTATTTTGATGCATCAGTTAACACTTACCCAAAGTTATCACATATTGATACATTTTATATGAGATTATATTAAACATGTACTTAGTAAAACCTAGATTGGTTATTTGATGTACTAAATATACATTGTTATTTTTTCAAAGTTGTAATTCTTTTATTTCATAATCTCCTGTTTCATTATTTGATGCCTCTGTTAAAAGTAACACAAAGTTAACAAATATTTATGTTTATCAAGCATTTACATAGCAAACAATATATTGGTCATTTAAGGTATCTAGATCAGACATGTTCAAACTACAGGCTATATGACCATGTTTTATCTGCTTTTATACAGTGTAGGGTGTGGCTATAAATATTGCTTATCTGGCCTATGCCCTGGAGGAAGTTGCACATGGCTGATCTAGATCATGAAGAGGTATTCTTTGAAGCCATTTGAAACATAAACTTCTTGATTCAGATGGTGATTGTTTTATTTTTTAATCTCCAGTTTCATTATTCAGTGTCTCGATTTTTTTAAAACTTACCCAAAGTGAATCACCATTTAAAACATACACTTAACAAACAGTACATTGGCCATTGGACATATCTCAGTCATACATTGGTGTATTTTATAAACCATTTTGAAAGTTGAACTTCTCTTATTGTTTTAATTATATAACATCAGAATCTGAGGTAAACAAATAATATAAATTATATAAAAATAAATTTACACAAAAAACCCACAAAATAACATTTTTTAAAATATAAATCTTCTCAAAAGAACTTTTTTTGTAGAAAGATTTATAGGATTTGACCAAATATGTGAAGTGCTATATATAATTTGTTCAGGTGGTGACAAGTATTTTATTTATTGATGTTTAAGTGAATGAGTGCCTATGGCATTTCATTACTACTAGGTATGTTTGCTACAAGGGGAACCACTATATATATTTAAATGCATTTTATAATCTTTAGGTGGAGAAGATCCGGTTGCTGATAAACAAGCTGGGGATGGACATGATGAAGGTTGGATCTGTTGAAGAGTTTCAGGGTCAGGAAAGACCTGTTATCATTATTTCAACTGTAGGTGTCCATTTACTTATTAGAAATATTGATGTCAGTTTCATTATTTTTACCCATTGTCTCTGTTTAGACTGCAAGTTTGAAATTGTTCTTTACTTGTGTTCACCCTTTCTGGATTTATTATTTGCATGCTTAGCATGTGTTTACTAATGTCATTTATACTAACCTTTATTAACTCACCTTCAGAAAAAGCTAGTGATGTAAGTAGCATTGATTTTTCATACAGGCTGTGACTCTAAATGATATATTGTGTGATGAATGAGAACTTACAAAACAGTCAGCCAGTCAGCCAGATAGCAACTATATGTCTTGCCTAACACTATGATTGGATCTGTGGATTCCATTTTGTTTTATAATGTTGGCAACAAAATAAATAAATAAATGGATGGTTGCAAAGAATGTTTGGCAAAATTACAATCGTACTAAATAGCCAGCATCACACATTTTTGTTTTTAAAATGTCAGATTGTCTTTTGATAATAATGGAGAATAAAAAGATAAATATATGAACATATTAGCATATAATTGTTTATTCTGACACAAGATGGCTTTGTCTCGTGTCTGATGACTAGGGTATTGATGACATTATGAACTCAGAAGGATAAAAAAGCAGTTCTGATAAACTCAATCAGCAACTAATCTTGGTCTATTTTGACAACTGTTTATGACTAAACGATCCTTTGAATTGATGAAATAAGCTAATTAACAGATTCAGTGTCTCCAATTATTTACAGGTCATGAAAGTGGCAACATATAGTAAAATCCAGGTGTATGGTCAGCCTGTTGTCTTGTTATCTAGGTGTATGGTCAGCCTGTTCTCTTGTGAAATAAAAATTCCATGGATAACTTTTTAGCTAATCTGTAAATTGTTTTTAAAAATTTGTATTGATACATCTGAAAACAAGTTGTTACTTCTAATAAAATTTATGTATTATTGATTTCTTTGGATTATTTTTTTGTATCTGAATGTAGTGTTTTTGTGACTATGACTGTTTCATGCTATGTTTATTACTTCAAACAACATGGAGTTTTTCATTTTAATCATTGTAATGTGATGTGAAGAATAAACTTATATGATATTTAAAATCTATAACTTGAGGAATAAAACAGTAAAAACATATTAATGGATTCAGCTCCAGCAGTGTATAAATGTAATTCTGATTATGAAGCTTTTAGTTCATTCGTTGTTCAAGATAGGGAACTTTATTGGATACACAATTTATGTACTCAGCTAACTGGTAGGGATCAACTTAGCTGTTCAAGTAGGAGTCCAGGTATTTTTATCTTACGTTGCATTACCTCTATGCTTGTTAATAAGAAAAAACACTTTTATGATAAAATTCCGGAGTTTTCTTTTACAATAAAGAATTCTGGTGTGTTTTTCTTTCTGTTTTTAAGATTGTGTATGATATGCGGCATAACCACTCAAATGAATGTTCATTTCATGTGACACATTAATTATGGGGCATAACTGATTATATGAATGCGGATTTCATGGGACAGTCATTAAATATATGACATCTGATAACATGAATGTTCATTTCATGTGACAGTCATTAAATATGTGACATCTAATCACATGAATGTTCATTTCATGTGACAATCATTAAATATGTGACATCTGATCAAATGACTGTTCATTTCATGTGACAGTCATTAAATATATAACATCTGATCACATGAATGTTCATTTCATGTGACAGTCATTAAATGTGTCATATGATCACAAGATTGTTCATTTCATGTGATATTAAATATGTGGCATAACGGATCACATTAGTTTTTATTTAATGAAATAAGTGGAATTTCATCGAATATATGGAATAATCTTAATCTCTTGCAAGTCTTGGTAAGCAAAAATGATCAACATCATGCATAAATTTAATGTCTAATATGAAATGAATGCTTATGTTATGTTTAATTTGCAACATTAATCAAACTAATTCTGCTTAATAAACTGAAAGAAATACTTTTTTTATACTTTAAAGTACAGCTTGATGCTACATCTTCACCATATTTGACTTGAGTATGTTACACATATTTTTTTATTCAATATGATGAGATGTTTCATTGGAAGATAATAGAATTACACTGTAATATTTCAAGTCTTTCTTAGATACTAACACGGTAAATCTTTGCTATTACAGATTCTTTAACAAAATCAGTACCATACTGGACATCAGAGAGCACTTGTACATACAGAGAATACCTTTTTAAATAAATTCCTGATTATAATAAATAAGTCAAGAACCCAAATTGTTCTAGTGTTTTTTCCATATTGAAACGACATATTTCTGGTTAATATGCATCATATTTCTATGTAAGTCAAAACAGGGGAAACACTTGTGAAGACAAACTTTTAAATTTGAAGTCATCTTGTATTTATCTTTTTCAGGTCAGATCCAATGAAGATTTGATTGGTTTTGATCAGAAACACAGCCTGGGTTTCCTTAGCAACCCAAAACGCTTCAATGTATCCATTACCAGGGCTCAAGCTCTGCTTGTCATCATCGGAAACCCTTATGTACTTATGCAGGTGAGGTCATTGAGAAAAAAAACATGTTATAGTAACAAATCTAAATGTAGTGTAGTGCATGAATAACATAGATGATATAATTAAATTCCATGACAGTATATTTTATCCATCATATGACCTTGGACTCATACAGATACATGAATTGCCATTGACAGACATTGCACTTGATGTACTTTACAAAAACATCCTAAGCTTGCATTAACAGCTATGTGAGACTGAAATTTATATTTGAAGCACTTTGCAAATTTATGCCAAGATAAATATTACATGAAATATGAGTAATTTTCAGTCGCTGAAGGTAAACACTTTTATAGCAGTAACAGTTATGATAAACTGCTAGAAGCTTTTGTGTCATTGTGCTTTGTTTAGTGTAGCACCACAAAGAATAACATTTTGAAGTTTTTTTAACAGAGTTTTAAAGTGTGTTACAACTTAGGGAGCAGTATTAAATTGAAAGAATGGTCTTTTATTAGTGGATTCAAGATCAGTAATGGAGGTCTTTTCCAACAGATATTAGATTTAATGGCCTTGTTGGCAGATTGCCAGCACCCCTTAATGCATAACACTAAAATAAAACATTAATGTCGTCAAATTCTGACATGCAAAACCATTATCTTCTGACACAGAAAGTTTTGTAATGTTAAATTTTCATGAGTGTGTTGTAGAATAGGTAATTTGGAATTAATGTTGATGTAAGGTTGTAATCATAACAGGATTAGGATATTAGAGATGAATTCAGTGTATTCATATTACGTGGCAAATACCTTTCATTGTGTTTATTTAATGAAAAAATTCTAAAGAATAATTCATATAAATTTTTCATCCAGCAAGGCATGAAGAAGGTGGAAACATTTTAATTATGTTTACAAAATTTTATCTGAAAGGTTAACTTGTGTAATATAGAACAAAACTTATAAATTAAGCCAACATCAAAACTCAGCTTCCCTTTTAAAAAAAAAAGCTAAGTCAGCTGTTGTTCTGCTTTTGTTTGTAATCTAGCCTCCAAAATTATCCATTTAATTAGCTGACAGCTCTGAGTCAATGGATTTTGCTGAGCTAATTGGTCAAAGAGAAAACAGACCATTATTTGCCAGTGCATTATGCAATGCCAGATCAGGGTCTAATAGCAGTTGGATCCATTTGTATTCAGTGCATATCTTGTATCCATTAATTTGAAAAGTGGACAAAGCAACTTATGACTTCTTTGAAGAAACACAGCATATCTGAATTACATGATAAATCTAATTGTGAAATCATCTGTCAGTTAGAACTGATCTTTTCTTCACCAATGCTGAATTTAGAAACATTTTTTTAAATCATAAAGACTCTTGTCTTACAAGTAATGTTTTATATACAGAAACCTTTTCCTCTATCATCTGCCAATATATTTATGTGAAAATATGCCTACCTCAGAAGTACCTTAAATACTTGCACATAAACTGCACACTGCATAGAGTAGGGGTCGGCAACCTATGGCACGTGTGCCACAAGGTTGCATGTCAAGAGATCTTGTGTGGCACTCAAAGGGCAGCCAAAAATCTTGAATTTAATAGTGTTACTCTCTTACTAGGGCATGCGCTCGTTCATTTTGTAATTAATCCAGAAAAAAGTGGCATGCTATGTAAAATAGGTTGCCGGCCCCTGGCATAGAGCCAAATCTGCTGTAGCATAAGGCACTGGTAGATCTGGGTCTATACTGTTTATTAGGACTAATCGAGTAAACAGACAATATATACCCTGATCTGCCAGTGAATTATATGACAGCATGTTAGGGTCTGTATTTATTTTTGCAGTTGGACCCCACTTATAAGCAAGTATATATGGTAAACCATCGTCGTCATTAAGCTAAAGATTATTGTCATCATCTTAGGTTATAACGTATGTAGGGTTTAAAGTATGTAACAATCTAACAGTAAAACGAAGAGACCTGGATTGGTTTAAATTTCTGTTGATATTCCAATAACATTGTTATTTTTTAAAGCAAACAATATTGTTTTAAAATACCCAGAATTAAGAACACTGTTTTATATTTTTGTAGGATGTGTATTGGAAGGCTTTGATTGAGTACTGTGTGAAGATTGGAGCCTACAAAGGATGTGATCTCCCATCATCAAGCTTCCATCTGTAATGAGGTATATTGCCATTGTATCCATCTGTAATGAGGTATATTGCCATGGTATCCATCTGTAATGAGGTATATTGCCATGGTATCCATCTGTAATGAGGTATATTACCATGGTATCCATCTGTAATGAAGCATATTGCCATGGTATCCATCTGTAATGAAGCATGGTATTCTGGATTTTTGATTCTGTGGAGTCATTAATAACACAGTCCAAAAACTGTCAGTTTTACTGGCACTGACATGGTCCAAAAGCCTAGTCAGTTTCACCAGCACTTGCGTGAGCCTGCATGCCATTTGACATGGATAGATGAAGGAAAAAATATCAAGATCACAGTTCTCTAGGATGCAGAAATATACATCAAAGCACACCATTTTGATTTTGGATGCAAGAAAATTCAGACAGTCAAGTTCTCTATGCACATTAAGATTTGGACAAACTTGACTTTTTTTTACAAAGCAAGTATCAGTCATATAGTGCCCAGGTTATTTGAAAGCTGTCCAATTGATTGTAAAAAGATAAGTGAAGTCACATAGGCCAGACCTAAGTAGGAAAAGAGATTAAAGCACGTGTTGGTTGTCATTGCCTTATCATAATCATGGTCAGTTGACTTTTTATATACATGTGCTTTGAAACTTCATTTTGATAGGCACCATATGACCTCCTTGAATTCTGCAAAATAGTGTTTTACAAATGTTCGGAAATAGCATGCATGCTGTATTGAGAATGAGGCAAATTAGTGATAGTTTTATGCGGTAACTGTCCAATTAGTGAAGCACTTGTCTGTTATCACATGAACCTGCTACCTGATACTTTTATATACATGTGTCACTACCAAATGTACAATGAAAACAAATCACACTTTAAAACAATTATTCTACAGTGAAGTATGTTCTTGCAGTAAATAGTATATGGTTGTTTTTAATAGTTTTTTCGTAATTCTGTTTAACTATCAACATATTTGGGAATCCCAAAATACAGTGGACCCCTTCCTTAATGGTCCTCACTTTTTATGTCCAGAATCCCATGGCACTGACAAGCTTGTGTTCAAAACTACCTTTTTAAGGTTGTCCCTCACCCCTCTTGTGTGACAGTAGTCAGTAAATTAGTGCGAAACAATTCAAATTTACCATTCATGAATGGACACATCTTTGGATCTGCAGACGGAAATCTCACAAATGATTATTATTTTCTAAATTGAACATATCCAAGAAACTGACTAAGTACCTAACTTTATACTAAAAGATAATCTGATTAGCCTTGCTGATGTGTGTTCTTCAGATGTAAGGTTTTTGTCACATTATGATTCAAAGTTATTATTATTATTATTATTATTATTGCCAATAATTATCAATATGACAACAGTTAACTGCTGTGAACCACAGTTTTGTTCAGCTCAAGTCTTTGTGATGTCTGTTCAGCATGAAGTAATAAAGATATGTTAGGAGCAGTTCCATTTAAATATACATGGTACCCAGGGAAGGCAGATTCTTAAATATACATGCCAGGGTAATTTGATTTCACAGAGTTCATATTAAAATGATAAGAAAATTCTATATACGGGTGAGTACCCCATATTTAAAGTGCCTTCCCTGGGTCCCATGTATGTTTTACTGGAACAGTCCTAGCCATTGTGGATTCACTCAGGTTGATTAGGACATGTTAATGAAAGGATACAAGTCTGTAACCGGTCAATCAAGTGACTACATTACTTCCTTTGTAAACACTAAATATTTTGAGTAATTGTTAGGTAGATTTGGGAGTTTACCGAAAGAGCTGCAGTTTAGTTTGAAAGTGGTATCATTGCAAATGAAGTACAGGTAAAACCCGTTATAACGCGATGCTCAGGGTCCAAAGAATAACATCGTTATATAGGATGGATCATGTTAACAAATTGTCCAAAAACTTCCCAACAGAAAATGTGCATTGAAATTTCAATGTCATCAGTTTTAACTAGCCTTTTGATCATATATCTTTTGTTTTAGAAAATTTTGGAAGTCAAGGCAACATTAAATGCAGTGCTGGGATTAAAAATCTAGAGCATGTATTTAGGATGTTAAAAAAAAGAGGTCACCTTAAATTAAGATATGGGAGCCATGCTGCCATCTCATTATAAATGAAATCACGTTACAACAAATCGTGTTATAATGAGGTTTTTGTCTGTAATAAGCTGCTGCAAATAATGCAAAATCTCATCAGACATTCTCTGTTAAGAAGGAAAAGTTATCGCAACTGAACTGAATGGAAAAATGTAGTCCTGTGATTATTACTGATAAATTTGACATCAGAAAGATTAAAATAAACATTGTCAGTATAGATTCTGCAGCAGTGAGAGAATGGAATGGATAGAGATAGCTACGTATTGTACCCATGACTAGGTTGAGGAAAGAGTGAATTGTTTGCACTCTGATTTTATTGGTTAGGTTTTTATAAGGTTTTGCACTGCAATTGATAATTATTCACAATTATTTTAAGTAACATTAAACTAATGTTGCTGGCAATTTTTGAAAGGACTACATCAAGGGAGTCCGATTAAATATGTTTCTAGCCTTTTGACAAGTACAGACACTACTGCTTTAAATCCTTCCAGAATGTTTGGAACACCTACATTTTATTATCTACCATGTTTAGAAAAATAGTGCAGAGTTTTTTTGTCTTCTTGATATTTTTCAGTAAAATGTACTCTTTTTTTTGTTTGCTGCCAATGGAATAGCCATTAAATCAGCTTGCATGTGCAGATATACTTTTTTGGGTAGGGGTGATTGTCAGATGTGAGCTTTTCTGATGGCAGCCTTATGTGCCATATGTACCTGCTTATAAGAGAAGCAGCTGCAAATATAATGCACCAGCAGATCAGGGTCTGTGTTGTCTCTGCTGATTACTCATAACAAACTGCAGAGACCCATATCTGCCTGTGCGTTATGTGATGGCAGATCTAGGTCTTTGCAGTTTGCAGTTGAACTCGACTTCTAAGTATATACAGTACTTTCTTTGTTACTTAACAGTAGACTGCAGAATTTCACAAGACTGTCTGACAGAAAATATGTGTGTGATTTGGATTTTTAACATGGCTTTAACAATTTTTCAGTCATATCACTACAATGTTTGCAGTGTCACAGTTTATAGTGATGTCTAGCACTGGGGCATCATGCTGCAGATATGTTGCTTGATGTACCACCCAATCACTTTATCCTAACACCAGGCCTAACAATCCTAACACTAACCTCTTAATGCTGAGTGCCTAGCGAAGCAGCTGCTAGTATCATTTTTTAAATAAGTCTTTGGTATGACTCAGCGGGGTTCAAACCCGTAACCTCCCACAACTGAGGTGTATGTTCTAACCGCTAGGCCACCTGAGCAGTCGACAGAAAGTAAGTAATGGATCAAAGTCAGATGAAGTAAACAGAATGCTTAAAAAATTTAGAGATTTGTGGAATGAATAATGGAATCGGACATTCCCATGGGCTGCATAATTGATTTATGTTGGTTAAGGACTGAATGAAAAAGTAAATATAGTATGCTGATGTTTTTAAGAATTTTGGATTAAAGATAAAATGGAATTAAATAATGAAATAAATGTTGAGAAAAAAATATGTAATCTCTTTTTTGTTTCCTTCTTGCTGCACACAGAATTAAAGAATGGCAATGTTTTTATTCTTGTAGCATCATAAAGCAGCAGAGGGGGCGAATCGGACATTTTGTCCAATCGTTATTTTGCTTAATTATTACTTTCTGCACTCAACGATCTAGTGTCGTCAGCGCCTGGTAAAAAAAAAACGACGACGTCGTTGGGGGATCGTCGCGTCGTCATTTGGTTTAATTAACACCTTCTGCGCGCCGATTCCCAGCGTCGTCAGCGTCCGGTAAGCACGTCGACGACCGCGTCGATGTCATTGCCCCCTCTGCTGCTAAGAGGTTATTTACAATGATCTTACAAACAGAGTGATCACTAACTCCTCCTCCTGTAGATCAATTAGGTTATTTGACTGATCGGTGAGTTTAAAATTAATTCTCGTTAAAAACCGATCATGGCATCGCATATAGACCGGATTAATCGGATTCTCAACGATTAAAAATCCCGGAGGGGCTGTTGGTGAAAATGAATAAAGGATATATCCCTGTTGAGCTTGATTTGATTGATTGGTATCTACCTGGTAACTCCCTTCGATAACATCACACACTAGATTGATTGCTATCACCGATGCGATATTTACGTTGTATGGAGCAATATGCATACCATCATCCCCGTTATCGTGTCTGAGGATATAAGTTGATGGACTGAGAAAATCATTAAGAGACTTTCTTAGTTCAGGTGCGTTGTATCCTGGAAACTTGAAATCGGGTAAATCGGCTTCTGTGATATTATACCCGGTTAGGAATTTTTGTTTATTATCATCGCTGCTATCGGATATTGTCTTAACGATTCGCTCATTAATATATTCCATGTCTGATATAAGTTGATTTAACACCTCAACGTGTTTTCGTGCTTTTGTTTTCCGTAGCTGTTCTAGTTGTGATTGGTAATTACGATTAATCTCGGCAAACGCACCAGTGATATCATCTAAACGAACTGTGACCTTGGCTGACAATTCAGGAGTTTTCTTATACGGAAAAAACCATTGCATGGTATTCCTGTCTTGAAATATAAACTCGCTGGGTAATAACGTGTTTCTTATAATAGACAAATCATTCAGATAACTGGGATTAATCTCATGATACGATTGCACATTTGTGTGCAAATCCGCGGGTGGATTCTTAGGCCATCCTAGTATGGTTCTTATTGAACTGTTATAAATATCAACCATATACCCCGGTGTGCTTATTTCAATCGTCGACGATAACGTCGGTTCATGAACCGTAATAGCGATTTTTGATTCCTTTCCTGTGATCGATTTTATCCTGCGTTGAAATTCTTTATTGATTTGCTCTATTTGGTATGACCCAGTTGGTATTGTAACCTCCTCCCAGTCTGGGGTCCCATCGGGTTTATTTTTCCGTGCAAAAACCAGCGAGTTATTAGGTTGTTGTCCGTTAAATGCGTCCGCTCGAATATTAGGCCAACTGTGATATACTCGCAATTTTGCCAGCGCTATTTCCTTCACTGGAACCGGCGACGGGAAGTTCACACTGAATTCGGGTTTCGTTGACGTTATTGATATCATATTTGTTTGTACCGGAGTGGTGTTCTCCGCGATCCGCTGAAGTAATTGAAACCCTTCGGGGTTCAGCGACATTATTATTATTTGTTGTCTTTAGTGTCTAATTTCAACAACCAGGTGGTTTCGGCTTCCAGTTGAAAATCCTCGATTTTTGACATCGCGGAGCTATATAACTGGACCATCGTGGAGAATTCAACATCGGATACGAACAAATTATCAATCGATAACGAGATCAACCCGGATAATTTCGAGTATGCGTCGGATACTATTTGATGTTTTACTGTATACTCGTTGAGTTTTTTCTGAAAACACGATGATATCTTCCTAGTGATTGCGTTGGCGACTCCAGCAACTGTTGTCATCGCGGAGACAGCGATTGGAACAGCGATCGGGGCTATCGTGGTCACCGTGGATAAAATAACACCGGTACCGGCCACTATACCCGACACCGAGTACACGACCGCGTCGATGGCGGTTATTTTTCGGCGGTATTTTTTTATTTTTGCACGGTATTGTTCGGAAAGCGTTTTCAAGTTCGCGGAGAATTCTTTTGCGGTATCGAATCGATATTGATGTGACGTCGGTGATACCTCTGATTCAATTTCCTTGGTGGTCATTTTTATTTTAAAAGAACTAGTGTTTTTAATTACTTAGATTCGCTACAAATTCCACATACCATGTAATGTTTGCCCCGGCTAGATTTCTATCAACGGCTTTAATTATAAACCGTTCGATTGTATCCTTGTCGATGATTGTTGATATTGTATTGTTAAACCCGGATGAACTCGGCGATGATATACTGAACTGCATCGCCGAAATCAATGTCAATCGATAAATACCCTTAACAATTGCGGTGACATCTATTGCATTACGCGTAGGAGTCCAATCGAATGATCCGTATTGAACCGTGTATACGCCACTGCCGATGATCCCATGAGGTGTTTTCATTTTTTCGAGTTGCTCTGTCATTCTAGGTAGTCTGTCCTTAATCGCTTCAACATCAGTTTTGATTGTTTTTATTTCCCCTCCATACGCGTCTACATTTTTTTTGTTCGCTTCAATATTAGTTTCGAGTTGCTCTGTTATTCTCGGTAGTCCGTCTTTAATCGCTTCAACATCAGTTTTGATTATTTCTATTCTCCGCAAATTCGCGTCTATATTATTCTTGTTCGTTGCAACATTAGTTTTGATTGTTTCTATTTCCCGTGTATTCTCGGTCATACTTTTTTTGTTCGCTGCAACATCAAGTTTGATTGTTCCTATTTCATATGTATGCACGTCTATACCTTTTTTGTTCGCTGCAACATCAGTTTTGATTAATCCTATTCCCCGCCAATACGTGTCTACATTTTTTTTGTTCGCTTCAATATCGGTTTTGATTGTTCCTATTTCCTGTGTATGCGCGTCCACACCCTTTTTGTTCGCTTCAACATCAGTTTTGATTGTTCCTATTTCCTGTGTATGCGCGTCTACACTCTTTTTGTTCGCTTCAATATCAGTTTTGATTATTCCTATTTCTTGTGTATGCGTGTCCATATTATTTATGATCGTTGTAACATCAGTTTTGATTGTTTCTATTTTCCGTCCATGCGAGTCTACATTATTTATGATCCTTGCAACATTAGCGCCGATTATTTCTATTTCCCGCTCATGTACTACTACACCATTTCTGTTCTCTGCAACATCAAGTTTGATTGTTTTTATTTCCTGTCCATACGCAGTGATATCATTTATAGTTGTTGTAATCTCATCCGGTCTGGTATTTTTTTTACCAAAGAATTTATCAAAGTTGTCATCGATCCTGTTAACATTTTTCCGTAACGAGACAAATTGGCCCGACAGCGTTGCAAAATCCAAAATAGCACCCATTATTGCTGCAAGATTTGGTTCGGTTACCGCCGGGGTCCCGAAAAAACTAGCGGTAGTGAGTTGTATATCGGTGATAGATTTTTTCACCTCGGTGACAGATTTTTTCACCTGCGCGTCAAGTTCGGTCACCGATCTATCCAACCTTATAAAACCGTCTTTGACTAATGTTACCGCCGATATATGTTCACCCGGTTTGAGTCGTCCGTCGCCGGTATATAACGCGATAGTGTCCTCGGCGGCATCACGCTGTCGTGTTAAAACATCATTCAGTGACACATTACCGGATTTCAATTTACCCTGGCGGTCTTGAAATACAACTATTTCGCCTGGGTCAACACTGATTAAATTTAACATATCAGCGATTTCATCCTCAATTAGTTTTTTTATGTCGGCGGCGGCCGTTTCCGTGGATTCTTTCAGCGCCGAAACCGGTCGTCCCCAAATATCAATCATCGTTATTGTAGAAAAAACCAGCGTTTCTAATTAACCCGCCGGGCCTCTACGACCCCACTAGTGTATTCGTTTACAACCACATGAGGTGGTTTTCGCGATGATGAAATCGCCGCGAGTACGTTCAATACCTCACGGCCGCATATCGGTGGGTCACTTAACTGCTGTGTTGGCAGCGTGGAATAAAAAACCCGGGCTGAACACGCCGGGGCTGAACACGCCCGGATATACCGCATAAACTCTTTCGGCGGGGCTAACCCGTATGAATCAAAATAGACGATCGCACGCGGATCAATCGCGTATGCAACCCAATGAGTTCCCGCTCCGGAGGACCCATCGAGGTTAATTATACCGGTTTCAGTATTCCTTGGGGCCGCCGGTAATTGATCCCTCATAAAAACACCTCTGAAGTTTTTTATCGCTAACGCGTTTGCGGCGTCTATTAAATCAAAATTAGACATGGGAGTCATTGACTCAGGAGTCATAGACTCAGGAGTCATTGACTCCCGAGTCAATAAACGGTTCCCGGTAGTCTTAGACCCTTTCCCGAATACCATGAATACGGGGTTCCCGGTAGTCTTAGACCCTTTCCGGCTACGGGTCGTTTTTTTTTGTAGCCTTTCCCGGTTGCCTTCTTCAATGCCATTCCCGCCGCGGTACCAACGGCCCCCAACGCCGCCGCCTTAGCCACTGCTGGTGCGGCCGCGGCAATCAACGCTGGAATCGCAGCTAACAGTGGAAATATCCCACCGGTCCTTTCCATGTTTTTAATTGCTGCGGCTGAAAAATCTATTTGAACACCCTTTTTATTCTTCATCGCATCATTGAAATGTTTTATTTGACGCGCCGTCAACGATATCTTATGATTACCACCTGCCATCTGTGACGGCTTCAGCGTTATTGTGGTTCCGCATTGTTTAGCCGACTTTGATCGTAATTTCTTGACTTGACCATCAGTCAACTCTACACTGACGACACTATACGACATTTTATTGTAAACGCGTTTTGTGCTTTCAATTACATGTTTTCCACTGGCGCATCAACGATTCTCATTCGTCCACCAACGCCTTCTAGCAGCATTGATTTATCGCTGAGAATGACAGCAACCGCTCTATAATTAACACCACCCGGGGCTATACGAGCTCGGAAGTGTATATCAACGACGGATTGTCTCGTTAAATCAAGATGTTCCAGCGAAAAATAATAAATCGGATACAGGTTTTTAAAATCAAGTTGTGATATTTGCAAACCAGTGTCGACGTTTTGATCACGACCCATATACGACAGCAATCGATGATACACACGTGCGATATGGTTGTCGCCGTAATTAAGCTGTATATCCTCGGATGGTTCCTGTTGTCCGTTTATTCTCAGTGAAACATCCCTGACTCCTAATTGATCAAATATCATATGGCTGCGTTCTTGACTGCCCAATCGTTCCCTATTCTGTAGCGCTATGAATATATGACGCGGGGCTGAAACACCTTGTTTTGATGCCAGGTGCCATGTAAACGTATCGGCGACGTTATCCTCTTTAGCATCAGTTGTTACCGCTAGCCAACTCAACAACGATTTCCCTCCCTGTTCCATAAATGCTAACAATCGTGCTTCCGTGGTAACTGATGGAGTCAGCACCGGCATCCACAATGCCATTTTAGTTAAAATGACTTTACCGGCAGCGACGCCAGCAGCACGCCATATTGCATTGTTATCATCGCCCCTTCGCGTCAGCGCGATTGTATGCTTAGCCCCATAGACAACTTTTCTGACATTTCTGCAGAATCCAAATATGTGATGGAGTGGAATCGCGCATGAAAACTGTCGGCGTGGTCCTTGCAACATTCCTACTCGTGCTGCGAATCCTAGATTGTAATCATTGTTGGTGCTTTTTATAATATTAAAATTAGCACCTGGTCTTGCTCTGCGGTCTGGATTGGCTGCTTCAGCCTGTGGGTCAGTTGCGGTATCTCTTTCCGCCAGCACGTTGATGTACTGAATATGGTCAGCGTTATTGGTGGTGTCCTTCGCAAACATCATAGATGGGCCCGCCGATCTTGTATAATCATCCGAGTATCTCGCCAACCCAATTATCGTCGTTGCAACATCAACCTCGCGTTCTATTGATTCAATTTCTCGCCCGTCAATAAGATATCTGGCGCTCTCAAATAACGCCATGATACCGTTGTTGACGAAGCCAACTCGAACACGATGGTCATCTGCGTATGGTGTATTATCGGCGGCATTTGTCACGAGTTCTCCCTCAATTTCGATAAACGCTTCACACGGCAGAAAGTATTTACTGGTATCTTGGACCTGAAGTTCAATTCGCGATCGTAGGTCGGGTTGCGCTGCATAATAAGAATAATATTGATAATCACGGACAGAATCATCCCTGCGCACTGGGGCATCCATATCAAACGCGGGATCAGCGGTACGCGCAAACATTCTATTATTTATCATGTTGATGTTTTCAATTGCGATTTTTTCGTCGTAAATTCTTTGAATTTAAACCACTCCCCGCTATCGAGTTCATGAGCGCGTTGGTTGCCGCATCGGCGGATGGCGAAGTCGCCAACGACGGAGTCGTCGCCAACGACTCTAATTTTTCTTCCACGGCGTTATTTATTACTTTACTGACATTTGCAGGCATCACTGTCGTTGATGGCATCACCGGTGGTTTCTGTTTTTTTCTCCTGGATTTCACCAACGACATTAGTTTGTCTCGCGCGGCAGAAAGCGCCTTTCCGGCAACATCTCCAATAGCACTAATACCCTTATCACGAATAACATCAATAGCCTTCATTCCTAATTGTTTGGCTAACGGCGCTACTTTTGGAGCCATTCTTGTAAATAACCCCGCAATGGTGCTACCGAGACCATCTCCATAGTACGCGCGGTAAACAGGCAATCGCGAGTTTACCACGTAGACGAGTACTGGTTTATCATGGTTGTAGTGTATGATCATCCTTATTAAAAACACCAGTTTTCCAATTAATCATCCACGAGCTCGTCTATGAGCGTTCGATATGCATTAATGTCCATAATACCGCCTGCAAATAAACGCTTGCAAATATCAGCGGCCTCATTGATTATTTCCGTAGAGTTATTTCCGGCTCGTTTTCCTCCGATTAGTACTTCCAGCCGTGATATATCACTGAGAACACTATTAGGACAGGTAACGCCATAGGATTCTTTACCAACAGAGTATCCTTTTCCTTTTTTTGGTGTTATAATCTTAACTTCCTTGTGGAATGCGTCGTAATCGGATTTACTATGATGTGGTAATGCATCTTTATGTTTACTTGCTAAATACACTATTCTTGCCCAGTCTTTTAACGACTTTATATTTTTCTCGTAACCGCTATTGATATGCTTCTTATCTCGTATGTTCTTAGCAAAATTGTTGGCAGTAAAATTAATTAATTCTTCCCTGTTGCTGAAGCCTCTAATTTGATCTATTGTGCTCTTCTTGAGTACAATACGGGGTATATTCCCCTCTTTTTCTTCCGGTATTTCTTCTTCTGGTGTTTCTTCGGGTATTTCTTCTTCTGGTTCTCTTGCGGTGGCGCCTGGTTCTTCTTCGTCGGCCATTGTAACATAAGGTTCTTGTGGTTCGGTTATAGCGAGTGGTGGTGGCCTCCGTGTTGTAGCAGCCGCTATTTTTGCAGGGAGTGTTTCTAAAGACCTTTTTGTTTGTTTTGTCTCTGCCGCTATCTTTTCAAGCGCACCAAGAACGGGTACAGTTGCCGCCGTAACATCCTTAGTCGCTTTAGTTACCGGGGCAAATAACTGTTCGCTTCCAACAGTAAAATCGGTTTGCATTTGTTGTCGCGTTTGAAGTTTCTCTCTCACTCTGTCTCGTAACGGTATAAACTTTTTAAGCGCTGCTAGCCGCTCTCTGGCTAGCCGAGTAGTAAGTGATTCACCTACCATTATTGTAAATTGATCCGCAATTTTCTAATTTTCCGCCGAGTGTACCATCGGGAGCTCCACGGAGTTTTCGTCTATAATCCTTCTAATGTTTTTGATCTTACTAGAAATCTCCCGGCGTCGTTCATAAACACGTCCGAGTTTTTTTCGTATTATTTCAACGGCAGTAAATAGTCCAATGAATGCATTTGCGTCATTGTGGTACAGGTTCTCATTAATCGTATGTTGTAATCGTTTTATAAAAAAATACTCGCGGGCCAGGGTAAAACGCCCCCGTTTCGACTGTTCGTTAATAATCTCATAATCGGATAATATTTTTTCACTGTCGAGACCATCAGATAATTCAATTCCTTGATTTTTTAATTTTGAAATCTCAGTTAATATATTATTGATGTCTTCGATATTCATTATTCTTATAAAACATCTTATTTCTAATATCAAAAATTTTAATAAAATTATTGGGGCCATTTTTGACCCCGTTTTTTGTATGGACAGTACAATGCCGTAGATCTCCACTCGAGTGGTGTGGCAGATTGCAGGCATACATGGACAGTACAATGCCGTAGATCTCCACTCGAGTGTTGTGGCAGATTACAGGCATATACATATACTTAATTAAGGACATTCACATCTTGGAACCCCAAAGCATACATCTCCGGGAGGGAGGCCTAGGGTGACAAACGTCATCGTAGACCGCCCAGAAGATATGCTTGGGGGACATCACTACATGTACTTAATTAAGGATGAATATATTTACAATGAAATGATTGATGGATGATGGGACGGCACAAGACAGCACAAACATAAAACGGCGGGGCGGAACTCTACGGCCAATTCAACCAATCAAAAGCAACCCAATTAAATTAACCCGGTTGCATGATTGTGAACAAAAGACAACCACACGCCCGGGTCAAGAGCGTGGGTTAGTTTTGATTAGTTGAATTGGCTTTCGAAAGCCCCAGGCTTATAACGAGTCATCTTGTATATAAAGTGACTAATACAGCGGCGTCAGTCACAAGGTGTGTGTTAATTTGAATTCCCTTGAATCGTTTGAATCCTTAAATACTTATTAATGGTGTTTCACGGCATTTAAATGAAACCAAATACTCAAATAAAACATTAAAAAAAAGAATACAGCTGTTAGATAATAGCGTGTATTTCATTAGTTTTCATCGTAAAATGATTAATTGATCGCAACATTAATTGGACTTCAAGGGACGCAACATTAATTAGACTTCAAGGGACGTAACTCTTGTCATGCGACGCTATCACAAAACGAGTTATCTCCCTTTGATGTTATATATGAAAATCGAATTCTATGACCCGTCTTTTTTGAGATCGCTGTTTGATATATTCGTTCTGCAACAAATTGTATTGAGGCGATACAAATGTCAAAATATTTTCCTGCCTCATTCATCGACTGAAATATTTTTTCCTCGTGAGTTGTTGTATCAAATGACTTTACGGGTTTTGCTTTCTTTGAGTATTTACCAGTTTGGCCTTTTTTACTATTTTCACTCTGAGAGATGGCTTGCAGATTACACAGTCTATTATTTTGATAATTAGAATCAATGTGATCAATAACGAGAGTATCTTTGATCAATCCGTGGAAACATTCATAGATGATTCTGTGACAGAGATATTTTTTCCCTCCAGCAGTAAACATTAAATACCCGTGATTGTTTTTCCATCCAACCGGCTTCTTCAGTCTACGATTTCTAACAATACCGTCGCGAGATGCCTCGTAATTGACGAGCAGGGGATGCGGCTGAAATTCTTGGTCCATTTGTATAATAATACTACTTGTCTAATTTATTATTTGGTTTAATTATGAATCTTTCAACGTAGTCTTGGGGGGTTTTGATGACGAAGTCGGCGGTGGGGTTGATGACGGCGTTTTTAATTCGCTTGTCATAATAGCGTTTTAGTTCCCTGTATCGCTTTCCGCCACAATTGATACACAACTGTGATTTTCCTCTTACACCGACGTGGCAAACCAAGCACGGGAGGGGGCCAAGAGAACCATTACGAACGCTTTGTAAATGATACCCGCAGAATTCACCTCTACATGATTTATTGCACGGGGTTGTCGACCCAATCATCAACCATTTGCAGTGATTCATTATACTATATTCTTTCATTTAAATACTTGTTTTAATTATATGGATGAGTTCGAGAGATTGGCAGCAATTAAGCCCCGGAAAAATATTAGGTTTAATCTCGATAGAGTCCTCAAGGACACACCAAAAGCGTTAATAAACGATAAAACCCTGTTGAGTAAAATACGCGATTGTATCAATGAATTCAAGCGTGATGGCGCATCTCACAGTTGGTCAACATTTCGAATTGATGGCATTGTTGATGCTACCATGAACGACAACCGCGCAGCAATGATAATATCACAACTTGACGGTAAAAGGTATTTCTTCAGAGTAAAATTCATTGTCCGGGTGGAATCAGGCGATTGGATCATGCGTGATAAATTTGAACCAGTTCTCAGCGACAAGAAAACAGTCACTGTCAGCCGCGACTCCAAGCCGGGGTTGTTAACCGGAATTGACAAACCATACTATGAACGAGCGTATCCTGAAACAGCAGTTGTTTATGGAATATACCCGTTAAATAAGAAACCTGATATCGGAAAACTGAAACCGATGAAACAGTCAACTGGGATAAATTGTGTAGCAGAACGAATAATAGAGCATTTTACAAATGCATGTCGAGGAAACAAATTGACTGATTTACGACGTAGCAAAATCAACCAGTGGGAACTAACCGTAAAAGAGCGTGGAGCAACCATCAGCGACATAGCGAGATTAGAAACATCGCTGAGATTTCCAATAACCGTTACAACGATAACCGGTGAAGTATTATACGAATCGAAGTATAAATCGAAGGGAGCCCCAATCAAAATTATTGATCATAACGAACACGCATGGACGCCCGTGATCACAATATTTCCACGGGATAGAACAGTAAAGTATATCCCCGAAGAATTCCTGGGAGAACAATTCTCCAAGGACGGTTTTCTCGCGGAGAGGAAACTATTTGATGCTATTGCCTACTTGTGTAAAAACGACCCTGTATCAATGTGGTTACTTCGCAGCGCTGAAAACGATGCGGATACCTTTGATCAGTTTGTAAGACCAAACGGTGAATTATATCGCACTGAAGCATTTCACAACAGGATGAAAAAAACCGCCATAGAATTTGAGGAGCATGATGAACAACTGCTAACAAATTGTTTTACGATTCCATCGGTTGTAGCTCATGTTGCAGCAAGGAAAAATGCGTGGAGACCAACGCGCAGAGAATTTCTACCGGATGTACAATCCAGTTGTTTGGAATACTATCACGGTGGACTATGGAACACTGAATACAACCGCGACGCTATGATCTCGGTTGATATGGTTGCCTGTTATCCAGCGAGTTTTCTCGGGTATGGATCCGCCGCTGAGTACTTTAGACGATTTGGACACCCCAGTCATGAAATGATTCGTGTTGCTATTAATGGACCACTGCCTGATTTTGATTTAACCGGATTCGCTCGCATAGTATCATTTGAATTCGCGGCAGGACTCCATCGCTGTTGCTATATTTGGATCGGTAGACACATGGCTGAAAAGAGATGGCTGCCAATAGCGCTGCTACGGTATATGATTGATTGTAGCATGCTAGTTTCGTTGATTGTCAGTGACGCGATTATATCATACCGGGCACAGACTGAAGTCTGGTTACCAGAACCGGAGCGTCTAGATAGCATAATTGACGAGTCCAGAAAAAACATTGATGCCGACGAGGAATATATCATCGAATGGTCCAGGAGGATATTTAACCAACGAAACCGCGAGGCAAAAGATCTCGGTAGAAGAATAATTGGTAAGTTCACACAAGGTGGAAAAAACCACGACTACAAACGATATTGCTCACGGCTGATTATAGATGACGCAGAATATGATTTCGTAATCAAGGACACAGTGGCAAAAAATAGATACGTGAACTGCAAAACAGCTTTCTTGTCCAATGGAACGAGGTTGGGTACAGTTGTTACCTACAGCGATGGAGACAGCCCGGCGTATCCACATTTGAGGGCGTCTATGCTGGGATATGCCGCTATCAATTTATTCTCGATGATAAATAGATTCCCCGATACCGCGGTTAGAGTAGCCGTTGATTCGTTTTATGTTGACGTAGCGTATAAAGGAAACGTAGCCGAGTTTACTAGTCCGGACGAGAGTTGGGGTACATGGAGAATTAAAAATGAAATACGACGCGATTATTCCCCGTCAGCAGATGTCACCGTTGAGAACAACTACTTACGCGGTGATAAATTGTCAGAATGGTCTAATGCACCATCGTGTTCTGATCCAATTTGTAGACACAAGACGGTTTATTTAAGCGGCTGTGGCGGGTCAGGAAAGACGACTCGGGCAATTGAATTATTTCGAACGCGGGCAAGTATAATCGTGCTTACACCGACCCATAGACTAGCGCGAGAGATAAAACAACGAAATGTTGACGCCGTTACTTATCACAGCTTTTTTCGATACAGCGGCGGTGAGTGGACTCCTGATCGAATGGGTGAAAAATTTATTCCCGACATTATCATCTGGGATGAGATATGTACTGTTTCGTTAGATACTTTACAAATGTTTCTTGAGTGGTTGCTGCGCGCGAATACAGCGGTAATCATGTGTGGGGACCATGGCCAACCACCACCATTTGTCGGCGAGGGTCCACATGATTGGTTAAGGGGTTTTGTGGACTATTATGAAGAAACCGATACTGATTACCGAGCACTTGATGAACAACTGCGCGAGGTTAAGAAATTAATCAGATTACAGCCGGATAGAATTCAATGTGAAATAATTCGCGAGGTGATTCCGGAAACGCCGTTAAATGAATTCTGGGAAACATGGAGACCAAACGATTTGATTGTAGCGAGTAGAAAGATAGTCAGAGACACACTTCAGCGGAAGTTGTTTACGTTGCATAAGGAAAAGTTTCCAACGCGTCCAGTGCCGTTATGTTATAGACCCGCGGACACACGGCGGCAGAACATTGAAGTTGAAATTCCAGGTCGGACAGAAAAACAAATTCTCGTGCTGAATGATATCGTGCTCGTTGATATCAGCGTCGTCGAGGACGCGCTACGTGCTGATAAATCCCCGTGGACGCTAGGATACGCAACAACAATACATTCCTCGCAGGGACTAACCATCACGGACACAATTGTTTGGATAGTTGATAATCGCATCGAATGGTCGAATCTAGTCTATCTTGCAGTGTCCAGAGTACGAAGGATAAATCAGCTTCGAAGAATTGTTATTGACGAAGCCACCGACGAAGCCGGCGACAAAGTCACCATCGATGCAAGCGTCATTGATAGAAAACTCTCGGGTTACCGCCAACAGGATAAAAAAAAACAGCGGCGTTTTGATATTGATGCCGAATTAATAATCTCGCTACGACAACAACAGAATAATCACTGCGCGAGTTGCAATTGTATAATGAGTTGGCGTTATTCGGATAAAGACACTCGCCAATTTACCGTGGATAGGATCGATAACAGTCTCGGTCATGTCAAAAACAATGTGAGGTTGACCTGTCTTGAGTGTAATAGACGCAACGGCGCTAGTTAAGACCACGCGGGGGTAATTGAGTATCGTTAGGTATCACTTGTAGTTGCTCGCGTGTAAATCCGCGCTGAGGAGCAGTTGAATCCAGTCTATAGATCGGTGGTCTACCAGTTGATCGTGTTATCGTTGATATGTTATGTGTGGTAACACTCCAAATAGGATCGGTAGCCCTTTTTTTACCGCCTTCAAGCTCTCCTGGTTCATATAGATATCTAACAGTGACATCGCCAAGAATCGGCTTAGAAACGCTATTTATTTTTAATTTTCCGGGTATATACTCGTATTTAATCGCGTCGCTGGGCTTCATGTTGATTACTCGGGTAATCTCGTTATTTAACGCTGCAATTACACCTGGCAACCTTTTAACCCATTCACGAGATCGTTTTTCTTGGATGAATTCCTTCGCGTATTGATATCCAAATAACCGTTCAGCGAGAGTCCGATTGAATCGTTCAACAATTGCCTGATCACGATGTAGCGCAGTATGACCTCGTCGTATCGCGACGCTATGATGTTTCAGCGTTGATAAAACAGCGCCGCGAAATTCACTACCAGGATCAACTTGTAATAGATTTGGCCAGCGCAGAGGACCTCTTCGATAAATCCGCTCAAACGCATCGGCTACTTCAGTTGCTGACTTTGTTTTCAACGGTTCCGCTTGTTTGTATCGACTCGCAACATCAACTACGGTTAGCGCGTATTTGTAACCGTTGTCATGCGGCAGAAATAGTATATCAGCCTGATGAACTTCATTAGGTACGCTGACATCAAAGCGCGAGAAGTTGATTTGTTTAGGCGGTGGTAGATAGATTTGCCATATAGCCTGTTTGGATAACCAATTAGCCGCAGTGGTCTTTGTTACCTTTGCAGCGCTTGCAAGCTTACCAATTGCGGCCTTCCCCTTCCAGTATCCTCTCGGAGAATAATAGATGGAATCCATCGTTTTTCTTGGATGATTGTTATTAATTACCAGCGCCAATCATTAATTTACCTTTCATAGCCGATTTTACCAACCATGAGGCCAATTTTTCCTTGAAGGATTTATCAGGAATAGCATTTAGCGCGTGAATTAATTTTACATCCGCGATATGACGCTGTTGCAGATCGCTACTTTTGTAAGCAACATCATGAGCATGACACGCCTTATCGATAGCGTTTATTGGATACTCACCGGGTTTGGGCTGATTTTGATCATCGAGTCTGATATCTAATCGTGTTCCGGGGCCACAGTAGCTATATCCTGGGAGGTGTTTTTCTCCTGGATACTTTGCCCACGGGGTTCCGGGGAGTTTTGATAACTTGGCTGCAATATCACCTCCTCGCTTTTTTTTAAAACATCCCCGGGTTTAATAGAAATAAATCTAAATTTCTTTGTACCGCATTGTGCACACTTACCAGTAAGGGCCGATCTGTTATTTCTTGTTGTAGCGGTTGTCATATCATTTGTGCCAGTACGTACTCTACACTTCACACAATATAGATCCATAATTTATGTATAGAGATATGAATATAATTGATTTTTCGGCGACTAAAACAAGAGAACCAGTTAAGCATGTTGCAGCGTTACCAAACTCGATCCGGATGATTATCATCGGACCATCTGGATCCGGCAAGACGCAATTGTTACTCAATTTAATAATGAGATGGATGAAGTGGGATAAGTTGTATTTGGTTGCTCCTAGCGTGGATGATCAACGATGCTACGAGGTGTTGAAAGATTTCAACGAGAATGCATCAGCGATCGCTAAAAAAAATGTCATCGAGTTTATTACAGATATCAATGATGCACCGGGTATTGATGATATTGATGGCGACGTTAACAATCTAGTCGTGTACGATGATGTTATGTTAGACAATCAAAAAAACCCAGCTAGGATATTTTCCAGAGGCAGGCATAAAAACACTGACGTGATATATGTCACTCAACGATACACTCAGATTCCAAAAGTAATTAGAGACAACTGTAATATTCTTGCTGTGTTCAACGGCGTTGATACACACACGCTACGAAATATTTGGCAGACATGGTGCGGCGGTGACATGGACTTTAATGTTTTTCGAAACTTTTTTAGTCATGCTCAGTCGACCCCACATGGATTCGTAACGATAAATTTACATGATCCTCGGACACGATATCGTATCGGACTTGACCAAATATTCGGTTAGTTGTAAATAATTTTCATTGTAAATAACCACTTAGCAGCAGAGGGGGCAATGACATCGACGCGGTCGTCGACGTGCTTACCGGACGCTGACGACGCTGGGAATCGGCGCGCAGAAGGTGTTAATTAAACCAAATGACGACGCGACGATCCCCCAACGACGTCGTCGTTTTTTTTTTACCAGGCGCTGACGACACTAGATCGTTGAGTGCAGAAAGTAATAATTAAGCAAAATAACGATTGGACAAAATGTCCGATTCGCCCCCTCTGCTGCTCATAATGGCATGTATCACTGCTCTCACTTGCCTTAGATTTTCATTCTTATATAATACTCACATAATGCCCAAAATTGCTGCCAAGAAAGTGAAAGGTCCCATTATTGGGACTCCTAATTTTAGGGCCAGGGATCAAACTGTTTCAAGGAATGAATCATGGAGTCCAAGTTTAAAAATTGATTTGAGAATCGTGAAGCTACCATTAACATTGGCTTATGAGTCAGGTCCAGCTGCAGTCTGCATAGACCTAGATCTGCTGATGCATTATGCATTGGTAGATCTGGGTCTGTGTTATATATGTAGGTGTCTTTCCATTCAAAAATCATCTCATAACTGATTATGAAACTCTTTAGTGCTACCTTAAGGAAAATTTAGAAATTTGTCAGATCCTATATTACCCTTCTCTACTTGAAAATGAATTATATTAAAGCTATTTGTTTTTGCTATGCACAAAAAAATCTTCCTTTGGACACATCTAAAAAACTATTTAGTAGTGTATTTTCTTGCATTTGCATTACCCAGTCTAGGAAACCTCAGCTGCAGATCACCACAGAAATCTGTGTCCCATTAATGTGTGACATGGCAATAAAGATCATTAAAATAAACCAAAAGATAAAAAATTTCTTGTTTCAACATAAAAGAGTATACAGATATTTCATAAAGTGCACAGGAATAAAAATTTCTAAGCTGGTGTATCACAAAGTTTGATTCAGACTTGGGTGAAGTATTATGATCTTGCACATTATGACCTTTGACTCTGGTGACCATGTGATTAGTTTCCAATGGTAACACTGTAATTTGTATCTTGTACAGCTGAGAGATAAGAGATGATCTATTAATATTACATTGCTGTGGTGAGTTGTTGTTGCTTTGGGGTTTAAGGCCATTTTATGGCACATTATAAGCTATACATGGGGGCTGGGATAATTGGTGGATGAAAAACCAGGGAAAACCCCAGTAAGAACCACCAACCCATGGGAAGCTACTGGCAAGCTCATGTAACAACACTGCCCAAGCCTGAGACTCAAACCTATGCAGACAGAGTTGAATAAATATTTTATTTCTGACTTTCATCCTATCAGTTATTTTATATTTCTTTTATCATCCTCTGTTTTGTCAATCAATGCATCACTTTTACAGTTACATCTACCCAATGTTCATCCGTATCACTCTATTCATCCAGCTTTTCTTTCTTTGTGTGTGTGTATATATATATATATATATATATATATAGAAAGTGTTTAACATTAATCAAAAGTTACAATGAAATTAAACAATAGTAATTCAATGAGTCAGAAAGAGTTACTATAATAATAAAATCTTTCCTTTTCCTTAATGAGTCGTCTTGTCAATGGAATCCCAATTTTCTAATCAGGGACCCTGGTTTTCTATCAGGACACTATTTGGGAGAATAAGGGTTCTGGTTGCTCTGAGAAAAGCCTACAGACAGCTGACAGGCAATGTTTCTATCATATAAAGGCCGTCTATTCGAAAAGCCCATTTTCAGCTAGCCCAAAGAGTGACCATTACATGAATGTTTGACTACAGTGTATCGGCTATAAATTGCTCCACTATTTGATATATTCAGTGTGTCATAGAAATGTGTATACTTAATGATTGTACATTATATCTTGAATTAAAATGTGCTCAGGGTTTTGTTTCTGTGTACATTGTTACTCAAGAGTGCCTCATCTGCATCTCACATTATTTCAAAACACTGAATAACAGTTCACCCTATACTGCACAAGTAAGTTGCTTGCACTGAGAAAACCAGTAAAGGTAAGCTGTCAAGTCATGGATTGCACCACAGCCAGGGTACTTATAAACTTGAGTTAGTAACTTCACCACAAGAAAGGTTTAGTCAGGAAGCTGGCCACTTTATGGTATCACGGTACCAATTGTTTTTCCATATACCTCAATGCTAATGTTTTGTGAAATAAATATACTTTCTGTCCTACTTGGGCATGCATGTCACACACTGTCATATAGAACAATGCGAGATTGTCAATTTGACAATGACATAACCAGGTACTCCATTGCATTTAAGAGAGATAACTCTACTGGAACTAGACAGGGGTAAGAGTTATCTAGTCACAACAAGCACATTTTCAGCCATGTGTACCATATTTTAAAAAAATCATAAAAAATATAAAATATGATCTAGATAGAAATTAACACAAACTCACATGTTGCCAAGAGGCTCAACTTTTTTTTAAGCCAAACAGAAAGTACAACTCTTACATAATGCACCAATCACAGCTAGTGTTGTTCTTTAATTCTGAATACAATGTTCCATACACCTTAAGCTCCGCCCACCTGGACTTGCGCAACTGGTACCGTTATACCTATAGCAAACCTTAATTTTTCCAATAATCTGTGAAATAGTTCAGGACTGTATAAGTAACAAATATACTTAGTCTCACTTGTGAAAAACAATTTGATGAGGTACTAAGCTATGTGTTATATGAATGTGTATAGAAATCTCATTGAGCTGTTTTGAACTATTGTTTTCATACTTTTGCTTCACTATCAAAATCATCTTTTGAAATAAAATGAATTCTTTCAACTATGAGTTGTATCTTATTCATATCAGCACTTATTGAACTTCACATAGGTGATATGGGATAAATCGCATTATGTCATATTATGTAATAACTAGGTCAAAGGTCAATGTACCAAATAGTATGTACCTGTCCTACTTCAAAATGTACAATTCACCTAAAAGATAGGAATTTATATTTGTTTGGTAGGTGCAGAACTTAACATCAGAGACAGGTGGACATGACCCAATCTTATTATAAAGTATAAGCTTTGACCATTTTACACTATCTGCAGATACAAGAGGTCACTAACCACCAGTCCTCACACAAAGGTCCACCTACCCATCCTCTTTGTAACACAGATAGTAAGCTTTCCTCCTTTGTAATGTGAATAAAATTGTTTCAATAAGCCAATCAGTCACCAAATATAGTAAATTGCACCTTCTAAGTGGTTATGTTGGATTGGGGGTGAAATTAGGGGAATAAAATACAGAAAAATGCCAAATATAAACACTAAGTATAGCACATCAAATGGAGTTAAAAACAGGAGGAAAGTGTTTATCTAAAAGGGAGAGGTAGCTTATGATAAAGGAATTAAAGGAGGCAAAATCAGCAATGCAAAAAATGAGAAGTGAAAGTTTTATGACCTTACCTTGGACAAATATATGGGGCAGGGCCCAACAGGTCGAAGGACAGCCCAAAGGCAACTGTGCTATAACTTCCCTTACAGGTACCCAAATTTCAAGTGAAGTTGTGTTCATTTCCATCTAATATAAAAGGGTGAATAATTTAGATAATATAGATACATATAAAGTATATTTCTTCTACATAAGAATTTAATAATAATTGGCATAAGATAGAGAGAAACTCATCTCAGATCCAAGCAGAACATACCTTATCAGTTTTTAAGCTTGTAAACTTTACTGTGAGAAATTATTAAATTGCTTCTACTTACATTTGCATCAAGATTGAGGGCTAATATAATACTTCACAAATCTTCTCTTTATTTTCATAACCAGTCACTGAAAATGTGAGATTTTATTTCCTTGAAATGTTATGACTGGTGTAAGGGAGATAACTGAATGATATACATAAGGTGTGGTAACCTCTAATACATTATCCATGTAATTTTGGTAACCTCTAATACATTATCCATGTAATATAGATGAGTTCATCAACAACCTGTATTAACTTCATTGCAATTAAATTATCTCAAAATACATTACTGATAAAGTGAGAACCTAACATTTAGACTCCTATATTTAGTGGAGACCTCAAGAGTCATGTAATTTTAATTTCTAAGATGACACACCTCTTTCATATCACATAGTTCATATTTTCTACAATGCCGGCATGTAGAGTGCAGCCTTCCATAACCATGCAGATATCATCTGATGCCAATTTGGATTCTTGCGATGGGATGCAAAGTTAGTCTGAGTGTGGATTTCAATGGAATGAATATGCACTGTGTGACTAAAATGTTTATCATTCTGTAATGTTGGACCAAACATGGAAATTCCACAAGAGCAGCTTGATGGAAAGAAATAGGATTAATTGAAAGTCAATAGTAGATTATAATTGGGCTTATACAAATGCTGACTTAAGGAAACTGTTCTTGTTTGTTGGTATTCACTGCTTCTTCAACAAAAGGGAATGCAAGAGAACTGAACTAACTACATGAACAATTTCAAAGCAGGAGAGTGTAAAAAAAAAAAGGACAATTAGAGCAGGACAGTTCAAATCAAAATGGGAAGGAATACCATATCCTTAATAAATTACCTAAAAATTACTCATGCCAGAATATCCCACATGGTACAAGTGATCTATGTACTTAGAGTGTTCTCTATCCTGGTTTATGGCACGCCTTACAAGAACAAGATAGCTGTTTTTGTATGCATGATTTTTCATCTTTTGCAGGTAAAATAGCCAATATTTGACCAAAATCAACTATATTATGTTTACATAACTTATTTTATTGCATGCATTCCAATCTAGGAGGTAACATCACATACATAAAGGCATCAGGTAACACAAGCCTATATCTATCATAGCTATAGTTATCAAAAGTCCCCATCCAAAGCCATCTTGTGCTATTTTCTGAAGATTTCATACATTTTATTCTTAAAGAACTTTCAATATTTGACCAAAAAGTGTTCAGCACACATTTGTTTTCCTACATCAAACTAGTATAGTTCATAAATGCCGCCCACATGTATGCGTTTCTATGGATACACTGTGAGGCTATTCTTTCCTTTAGGTATCACGGTACCAATTGTTTTTCCATATACCTCAATGCTAATGTTTTGTGAAATAAATATACTTTCTGTCCTACTTGGGCATGCATGTCACACACTGTCATATAGAACAATGCGAGATTGTCAATTTGACAATGACATAACCAGGTACTCCATTGCATTTAAGAGAGATAACTCTACTGGAACTAGACAGGGGTAAGAGTTATCTTGTCACAACAAGCACATTTTCAGCCATGTGTACCATATTTTAAAAAAATCATAAAAAATATAAAATATGATCTAGACAGAAATTAACACAAACTCACATGTTGCCAAGAGGCTCAACTTTTTTTTAAGCCAAACAGAAAGTACAACTCTTACATAATGCACCAATCACAGCTAGTGTTGTTCTTTAATTCTGAATACAATGTTCCATACACCTTAAGCTCCGCCCACCTGGACTTGCGCAATTGGTACCGTTATACCTTATGGGAGCAAAATCATAAGCTGTAGATGTGCATGAAATATATAATTTTATTCTCTTTTTCCTATCTGTATTATTAGAATCATTTAAGATATCAAATGTTCTAATATTTACTCTAAATTTTTACAGTTAGACTTATCTTATATAATGTCATCTTATTAGATGCACTATAGTCTGTTTTCAAATTAGCTATTTATAACTAAACTTATGAATTAAATTTGTTTAAATGTTGCATTTATTGAAGGAAGAGAAAATTTTTGAGTTCTTAAAGTTCTTTAAAATTCTTATTGCCAAATGCAGATCTACATACAAACCTGGTTATTATGATAATAATCCTGTACAGTAGTCCAGATGAAATAATTTAATATGAATTAATACACTCCAGATGCATGCACATATGATGTACATCATATCATTTTGTACATGACCGTGTCGCATAGTTGCAGCAACCATTGTTTCAAGTGTTGTTATCTATACATATATATTCTTTTATTTTATATATTATTTATTTTTTATTTTGGTAAATGATAAGAGCATTTGATAATATATTTTTTATTTAACATTTACTTTCACACCCTTAAAGTCCAATTTAAGCATATTGCTAGGATACTCAGTTACATGTACTGTTCATTTGAAACATAATAAAGTCCATTTATTCACTTGTGTGTTTTGAGTGGTTTTTTTTGCTGATCTTTATCATTTTCTTCTTTCTTGTCCTATTATTATTATTATTATTATTATTAATTTCTTATCAACTCTAAAACCTTACATACTTTTCATCAAAGCAATTTGCAAGAATGTTTTATGAAGTCAACATGTCCTCTTGTAGGTCAATTATGTTTTCACTGTTTCATTTTCTTTTCAAAACCATTTATTGGACTGCTTTGGTGGCCTAAGTGGTTACAGCATCTGCCTCAGACGCAGGAGGTCACAGGATCAAACCCTGGCCGACTCATATCAAAAACATATAAAAATGGTACTAGCAGCTGCTTTGCTTGGCACACAGTATTAAGATGTTAGTGCCAGGACTGGTCAGCATGGTGTCAGGATAATGTGACTGGGTGGGACATGATGATGCATGTCTGTGGCATGATGCCCCAAAGCTAGATATCGCTATAAACTGTCCCACTGCAAACATCATAGCGATATGGCTGAATTTTTTTAAAAGTTATGTTAAAAATCCAAATCACACACACACACGCACCATTTATTGGTTAGGTTTTTGGAGATGGGGTTGTTTATGTGTCACGTCAGACTAAACTGTTAAAGAAACCGTAGATAGTACCATCTGCAGCTGTTCACCCAGAGAGGACATCTACCCTGACTCATTCTAGAAAATCCTCTCTAATTTATCAGCGATCGGGCAGCTGTGCATATGTGCTCATCCCCCAACTGTGAAGGCAGATAGCTATGTGTACAGCATAGGGCATTGGCCCAGAGGGGCAGTAGGACCTGATAGCTATTTACTGCATTCAAACTTGTCTTCAGACATTTCAATATTTTCATGCCACGGGATTCAGACAGGCATAGGCAACAACTGAGGTTGACTTTGCACAACTTTTCTTTCATTTAAATCCAAGTCAGGTGTAGGTCATGACATCATCCCCCTCTAAGTTCTGTAGCAGGTATGGATACAGAGAGCTATAGTTGCAGACCTGCAAACAGGTGACTCATGGTATAGGGTCACTTTTCACTGGATTGATGCTGCAGTGGAACTTGGCAATCATCTGTTTGACTAAGTGGCCCTCTTTAGGATCACAGTGCTCACCTGTGTAGCATTGCCAGCTTCACCTTAACCCTGGGCAGCATACCACGACTGATATGTATCTTACCTTGGTGGTTGAAAATCACACAAGCAGACAAAGGTGATGCCTTTCAGTATCAGCACCAGGAATGTGCTCACACTAAAGGACAGTACATAGCAGATAGAGCAGAGAGAACAGCTCTAGTTAGTAAAGAACTGGCCAGATTCAACATCCAGATAGCAGCCCAGAGTGAAATTCTCCTAGCTGAGGAACTTACAGCCTGCAACCTTTCTTATAGAGTGGCCAAAGTAGAGAAGAGTGATACGAGGCTGGTGTTGAGTTTGCCATCAAATCACAGCTTGACAGCAAGCCTCCAGATCTCCATAAAGACAAGAATGACACACTCATACACATTAAACTCAACTTGTTTGGAAACAGTGCTATGTACCCACCATGACTAACCCAAATATGATAAAGGACAAATTTTAAGAAGACCTGCAGTTATTTATTGCAGAAGTGCCAAAGGAAGACAAGGTCATCATCCTTGGTGACTTCATTGCAGATCACAAAACATTGCCCAACATCATTGGGAAAATGATTTTGGCAAATGCAACAACAATACTCATTCAAAGGAAATGTGCTGAAAATTTCCACCTAATCACCAACACAATCTTCTGACTCAAACTGAAGCAAGAAATATTGAATGCACCCATGCTCCAAGCACTGGCATCTCACTGACTACGTCATCAATAGGAATAGAGACGGGCAGAATGTTAGATTGGCAAAGGCCATGAGAAGTGAAGAAAACTGGGCTGACCACATGGTCATAGACTCCAAGCACAATATCTGATAGCAGACAACCACAAAATAAAAAGTCACATAGAAAGCTCAATGACTCCAAATTAAAATAGAAGAATGTTAAACGTGTGTCTATTGAAGAACTGTGAAGCCAACTAGAAACAATTCATGCGAACGCTAAAAATGTCTGGGAAAACTGGTATCCTTCAGAGGTTCTGTGTACTCAGCTGCATCCGAAATCCTTGGTCTCGACATGCGTAAAAATCAAGATTGGTTTGATGAGAATGATGCTGACACAGAGACTACTGAACAAGAAATAGAAGTTCCTGAAGACTTGTTGGAGACCTCACTTCATCTTCTAAGAACACAGCTTTCAGCAACATCAAGAGGACTATCCAATGCAAGATTCATGTCTGAGCAATAAGGCTGATGATATTCAGCCCCACACAGTCAGGCATGAAGTGAAGAACTTCTATAATGCTTTCGAGATAATCAGCAGGCCACAGTCATAAGAAACATCTCCAATACTCAGTACTGATGGCACGACAAGACTCACAAAGAAACATACTTCAAAAATTGATCACACACTTTAATAACATCTTCAGCCATCAACATATATTATTAAGGATGCAATATATCGATTGTTCCTGGTGGAAATCAATATATCATTTGTTGCCCCTCAAATGCTAAACGAAACTAAAATCAATTGACCTGCTGTCAAATGACAAAGCACGTGGATCAGATGCCATACCGGCAAAAATCTACCACTGTGGATGCTCACACATGGCTCAAGAACTGACTGAACTCTTTCAGTCAGCGTGGACAAAAGGAACTATACCCAGGGAGTACAATGATGCATCCATCGTCTACATGTACAAGCGGAAAGGCAACAGAAACTCATGTAGCAATCATTGGGGCATTTTCTTACCAGAATCCTGTAGAATTGAAGTGTTCGTAACATTTATCAAAGTCTCATGCCTGAGAGTCGATATGTCTTCAGTTAAGGGCAAATGACCATAGACACGATGTTTGCAGCCAGTCAACTCCAAGCAAAATGCTAAGAACAGAACCTATACACAACTTTTCATCGACCTGACAAAAGTCTCTGATACAGTCAGTCTTATAAAAACTGTAAGAGCATTAAAAAAATTAGGTTGCCCAGAGATATGCATCATAATGGTTCGGCAACTGGACGATGACGTGCTCTGTTTTTTCTTGGACGACGGTGAGTCATAAGAATCACTGCCAGATACCAGTGGAGTCAAGCAAGGCTGCATGTTAGCCCCAACCCTTTTCAGTATGATGTTCTCTGCTACAGTTACGAATATCTTAAGTGACCATGACAATAGGATCGACATCAGATATGGAACTGATGGCAAGCTTTTCAATCTCAGGAGACCACATGGGGGCAAATATTAAGTTAAGGACAGTGACTGTTCATGATTTCGAATTTGCTGACGACTGTTCTCCAAATTCCAGATCCAAGTCTGACATACAACAGTGTATGGACCATTTGCCATCAGCTTGTAACAATATTGGTCTGATAATCAGTATCTAGAGGACATGGGTAATGCACCAGGACAACCTTAGGCAGAACCTGCCATCAGAGCGAATAGCTAAACCCTTCACATCTATGGACCAGTTGACCCACCTCGGTAACCCACCTCGGTAATACCCTGCTATGTGCAGTCCACATTGACAGTGAAAGCAATGACATAATTACCAAAGAAAATGTGTCTCTCAGCAAAATAAGCGCAACTGTATGGGAGTGCATATGCATCAGTCTGAAAAAATATGAAGGTCCACAAAGTCATATTCATGCCGGACCTGCTGTATGCATGTGGAACTTGGACGTTGTACAAACACCATGCTCGGGGACTGAAAATTGTAAGATGGATCTGCATAATGAAACTGACGAGGATAAGATGGCAAGATAAGGTTCCAGACACTGAGGTTCTCACACGGGGATGCATTCCTAGCATCCACTTTCTGCTGATGAAATCACAGCTTAAGCAGGCCACATCATTATAATGTGAGACAATCGACATTCACAGAATATATACAGCAAGCTGAAGGAGAAAAAGTGATCACGTGGAAGTCAGAAGGAAAAGTGATCACGTTGAAGTCAGAAGACTCGAGTCATCGTTTAAACACTTAAGCACAGACCCGAGTCTTTGGAAGATCTCTTACAGGAGCGTTCCACCTGGCTCAGTCTCAGTTCATACTGGAGTTACAGATTATGAGCTGGAAGAATTGCAGAGGCAATATAGAAGCGCAAGCAGAGCAAACTCAGGACTGTAGCACGTCCTCTTGATCAAGTAGCCCAAAACAGCATCTCCTGCTAGTGTGCCACATAAAGTTCAGAACACAAATTAGTCTTCCCAGCCACTAATGTGCTTAAAAAAAAAAAAAAACAGGTAGTAATGTCATCTTCAGACTTGAAGGACAAACACCAAACGTGAAATATTCTTTTTTCTTCTTGTCAAAGTAACTGAAAATAAGATACTAGACCTGTTTAGCCATTTTTACAAATTTGGCAGAGTATGAATTGCTTTGCACATGAGAATTTTACAGTGGAAATCTATAAACATAAGCTACTATAGTCACGCATTATTTGTGAAGGCAAACACAAATGCACACACAAACTTTTACCTACCTTCATATACTCTATTCTTTTACATACAAGTATAATATTTGTTTCATATCTTTACTTATTTCTTCTTATTAAGTTCACAAATACTACTACTACTACTACTAATAATAATAATAATGATAATAATAATAATAATAATAGCAATAATGATAATAAATTATTATTATTATTATTATTATTATTATTATTATTACAACATTAACGCAAATCTAATCGGGGCCCCGAGTGGCCGAGTGGTCTAAAGCGCTCTCCATTACGGATCACTGCCATCTCTCCTCCGTCTGCGTGGGTTCGAGTCTCGGATTCGGCTAATGTGGGTATGTGAGAAAGCTTGCCAGTAGCTTCTCGTGGGTCGGTGGTTCTTTCCGGGGTTTTCCAGGGTTCTTCCTCCACCATTAATACTGGCCGCCATGTATAGCCTATCGTATGCTGAAAAATGGCGTTAAACCCTACAACAACAACAGCAAATCTAATCAGCACAATAGAAAACCTTTATAACATGGCGACTAAAGAGTTCTCGTCAATGGCAAAACAGGAGAATGGCATTGAATAAAGTCAGAGTTCAACAGGAGTGCCTTCTCTCACCCACTCTCTTTAAGATGTGCCTGGAAAGGATCATGTCTGATGCCTTGGAAAGGATCATGTCTGATGCTTTGGAAACCCATGAGGGCAGAGTCCATGTTGGAGGCAGAATAATCACCAACCTTCGCTTCGCTGATGAAATGTATGGCTTAAGATAAGAGATAAGAAGAAGATAAGAATTCTTGATTTCAGACTGCATAGTCCATACATCTAAATTAAAATATAAAGTAAAAACATTGTAAACATCAAAGAACATGTATATCATATGTACAAGTATACAGATACATCTACACAATTAACTGCACCCTGCATTGTTAAGAATGAAATTAAATGGCACATTTAAAGAGTAACTTGTTCCATCTACTAATATGAGAATTTAAATGAATGTCATAGTTCCAAAGAGATTTCAATATACAGTTTTTACTATTAGATATTCTTGTCATCATTGAGAATACATACTTTCTCATTACTTAATCAAAATTGAATACATAATAATTTACAAACAGTTGGAGGCACTGTTCCATCTAGGAAGACCTAATAGAAAACGAACACTATTATTATAACCAATAACTAGTTTTCTTCTCATACATTCACTAAAGTTTGTCCACAGAGGAGCACAACACATAGTGCAGCAATAATATTTTAATAATCTAATTTATGAACAGTTCTTAAATTTATGTAGAAGCATGTTTGTTCGAGTACACAAAAATCGGTAATGTCTCATCATATCTTCGTTATCAGACCGATTGGATTTCAAAATATGACCCAAATACGTATAACTGTTGGCATACGTAAGAGCATTGCCGTTATGATGTGGAGGCGGGGGGGGGATGGTAATTTGAAAGAAGTTGGCTGAAAGACCATGAATACTGATTTTTTTATATTATAGATGATAGCATTCTCAAATGCCTATTGTTCACATATCTTTGAAAATTTAAACCTGTGTTAGAAGGACTTATCAATGACATATCAGCAAAGCTAAAATTGTTAAGAAACAACACGTTTGGTGGCAGACGTAACCACGGTTCAGCTCGTGTATATATATATATATATATATATATATATATATATATATATATATATATATATATATATATATATATATATATATATATTAAATAACAAAGGGGAAAGAATACCCCCTGCTTCACCCCATTGGTTACGTGTAAAGCGATGGATATTACACTTCCAAATCGCACATAATACAATTGTTTGCCGTACCAGTTAACTCAAATATGAACTATGTAGACAGGTGTTTTAATATCAATCAACTTATTAAAGAGTGTCCAATGATTGACCCTATCAAATGCCTTATGATCGTATATATAAGGCATGCAAACACTGGGCTGCCATGTTCTACATAATAGCTGACAGTTTCCTTAAAGGCATATAGGCATAAATCTGTTGAATGCTGCTTTTTAAAACCAAACTGATTATCGGAGATTGTGACTTCACATCTTTGTAGTATGATGCATTCAAATATTTTTTTAAATAATAGTCTAAAGAGCTATAGGTCCTGTAGTTATTGCTGTCTGCCAGGTTACCAATTGTGCTTTTTAGTAGCGGTATAATTGTAACTTTTGTGAAATCATCTGGTACAAAGTTATGTACAAACATACAATTAAATAAAATCATCAATAGCACATGATGTCTAGTACCTGAAAATTAAAAATGTTCCACAAATAAAAAAATCTGATCCTGGACATTTACCACAGTTTGTCTTGTTACTGCACTTTGGATCTCAGATGTGATTACCCCAATACGAGCAGAACGGGTATCAATGTTGAAGCACATGCTTCTTATTCGATTCATTTTTAACACTAATGAGTAAGTCTTCAAAATGATTTTCCACATGGTGCATATATTATTCTGACCATGGTTCCCATCAATAAAAATTGGTAGTTTATTGGAAGTTGTCGTAGTATTTTGTTTAACTTGCTTCCAGAATTCACGTTGGTCGACATTTTCAAATGTTTGTGCTAGCGAGTCTGCTCTGTGATTTACTTCCTCCTTCTTACATAATCTAAGAGCATACTTAAATTGTACTCTTATTTGGCGCATTTGGTTACAGAGTTGGCCATGACGAGGTCTACCGATATCACGCCACATAAGGTAAGCATTTCGTGCAAAATCGTGTAGTTCTTTGACACAATCATTCTAGCCTGGTATAACCCGGTGACCACGTTTGGATTTACTAGTGAAGCTATTACCGGAGTTGGACAAAGCTTTTACTATATCAGTATATAATCCATTTATTTGTTTCATATGCACCTGATTAGTGCAGCCGTGATCGTGTGTGTGTGTGTGTGTGTGTGTGTATGTGTGTATTTTTAACGTAGTTTTAATAATTTTTCAATCATATCGTTACGATGTCTGCATTGTGGCAGTTTTATAGTGATGTCTAGCACTGGGGCATCATGCCGCACACATGTAGCATGATGTCCCACCCAGTCACATTATCCTGACACCAGGCCGACCAGTCCTAACACTAACCTCTTAGTGCTTAGCGCCAAGTGAGGCAGCTGTTAGTACCATTTTTGTAAGTCTTTGATATGACTAGGCAGGGGATCGAACCACGACCTCCGGCATCAGAGGCGGACGCTCTAATCACTGGGCGGCCGGAGCGGTTCAGCCGTGGTCATTACAGATCGCAACACAACTTGGGATCTCAGTCTTGTTTAATAAGAATGCAGATGTCTGAGAATAATTCAGTTTTTCGTCAGGATTAAGGTCTGACCAATTGATGTTGTATTTCACGTTTAAGAGTTCATTGGGGCAAGAATCAAATCTGGGAAGTAGATCAGTCATTAAGACTGATTAAAGTCATTAAAGTCGGACGATGGTCGGACCCTTATATCGAGATGCACAAGAATTGGGAACCTAGGTGAACCGTCTCAAACAAGCACTACTAAAGTATGGGAAAGAGATCAGTGTTGAAAAGACCAAGCTGATGACAAACAATCCGAGTAGTATCCAAAAGGAAATAAGAGTGAAAGGACTGAGGCTGGGCACGGTGACGAGCCTCGAATATCTAGGTGTTATCACCTCTTATGAAGGTCCAAAACCTGATGTTCTTTCCGGGATTGTGCTATTTGTACGCATGGGTCCAAGATCGTGCTTATGTGCACCCTCGTGATTTCCATATTCCTGTATGAATGTGAGACATTGACCCTGACAGCAGAACTAGAGAGAAAAAACCAAGCTCTAGAGATGAGATATTATCGAAGAATCCTGAAAATCTCATATTTAGACCACGTCTCCAATGAGGAGATGTGCATTAGAATCCAGTGCGCAATTGGACCATATGGAGATCTGCTCACTACCGGAAAAGAACGCAAACTAATACGGTATGGTCAGTTTTCACGCTTATCTAGTCTGTCAAAGACAATCTTTCGTGGCCCAGTGAGAGGATAGTGAAAAAAAAGGCAGACAGAGGAAAAGATGGGAAGATAGCACCAAAGACTATAAAGATGAAGACTTTGCAAAGTCCTAAAGAGTGGTGGAAAACTGGGCAAAATGGAGAGAGATTGTCGCACAGTCATCAATGGCGCCCCCAACGACCAGCCAGGTTACAGGAGAAATTAATGAAAATTGAAAAGTTAATGAATTAATATTTAAAAATTATTGTCTTAGTGCTGAGACATGCAAAGGGGTCCAAAGTAAGTCCGCTACTCAAAAAATAAAAGATGTCAAAACAAGAGCACATGTGCTATGTGACAAAGACTAGACTGTGAAACATGCATATTCGCTGGTAATACAATATACATAGCATTTTCTGTTTTGCTTTTCATGAATAGGGTAGTCTGTTTTACAGGTAAATATGAGTTTTTCTTACTGCATTTATGAGCTCCGTGAGATGTTTATTTTGTTAGCTTTTCATTTTTATACGCCCGCCATAATGCAGAGAGTATTATGTTCTCCGTTCATTTATGTCTATAAATTTCGTACCGCAAATTAAAACGTTTTCCCCACCATCTATTGTTACCAAGCTGTGTTGATGGTTTGCACTTTTGGTACGTAAGCAACATAGCGATTTCTTGATCAAAAGGTCAAAGGTCAGTGTGACTGTGACTGAAAAAAGAAAAATGTTTTTCTGCACAATGGCGCTAGTTGTCCACCTATTATAGTTACCAAACTTTGCAGATGGCTTGTAATTTTGGGATAAGGAAGAAGGCTATTATTTCGTGTGATATAAACAGCCAACGGTTAAGGTCATTGACTGAGAAAAGAAAAATGTGTTTGCACAGTAACTCAAATTATCCACCATCTATCGTTATTAATCCTTGTAGATGACTTACACTTGGGGTAAAGAATAAGGCTAAACATTTTAAGGTCAAAAGGTCAAATGTCAGTGTCACTGACCAAAAGAAAAATGGTGTCTGCACAATAATTTCGGATCTCGGCCTTGCATTGTCATCACATTTTGAGTATGACTTGCGCATTGGGTACGAAAGTGGGGTCAAAAGTTCAGATGACATGGTCATTGTGGCTGAAAGATAAAAATAACTTGTTGTAATCTATGTCCTTTTAATAAATCGTTGAGGGCTTGCGCTGAACAGTGGAAGAGGCCTGTTATTTTGGGGCTCAAAATGGTCATTATAGGTCTAAGAAAAATATATTTTCAAGTCTAATTTATATTCTGGAGTAAGTTCAATGAGCATAACTTGTGGAAGGATTACTCTTGGGATAATACAGAAGCATGTCACAGTCATGGAAGTCTGATAAGAATGTATTGGATGTAGACCCGTTGTTCATTAATCTCCAGAGCAACCATATCCTACCTGTGCCTACAATGAGTATATTAAATACGGCACTATTGTTTTCCATCATGATATATTTAATGCAATATACACCATGCTTTAGATATATTGTCTCAAGAATATATACGCTCTTAGATGGAGCGGGCGATCAATCGATAGAGGTAGAGCGAGCGATCAGTCGATAGCTCTCTCGCACTGTTTCCTGCAAACAATATAACGTTTATCTATTTAGAGACAATAAAGTTAATAGATTTAATATATTAAAGTTTATCTATTTAAAGACAATAAATTTAATAGATTAAATTTATTAAAGTTTATATATTTAAAGACAATAAAGTTAATAGATTAAATATATTAAACTAGAGCTGCGATATAGATGTATATAATTAATGTAAAACTCATATTAGGGTAGATTTATCTTAGGAAACAAAAGAGTGCGGCAACTTCGGTAATATGTTATATGTACTAAGATTAGTAATTTTACTCTCTTTATAATGTGAGCATGTGCACGTGTCTGTGTGTATGTACATTGTATGCCTATGCCTAACAGACCAGCAATTGTTTCTTTTGTAGATCTGCACAGACTAAACACCATCCTAAACGTACTCGGTCAGTGCTAGTTACACACACACACACACTTACATGCTAACATACATACATACATACATACATATATATATATATATATATATATATATATATATATATATATATATATATATATATATATATATATATATATATATATATATAATGGCTGGGTGTCTTAGAACGATTTTGTAAAATTTTACTGTTTCAAATCAGTTACTAAGTAAAAACTTTAGGATTTTTTATTACAGTCCGTTCTAGTTTGAAGATATGACATAGTAATTATAAGTTTTAACTGCGAAGATGAAATTCAATATGACTTTAAGCTCCCTTTGATTGAACATAGGATTATGTTAATGTGTGAAAACGGTATGTGTATGCGAAACTATCAAGCTGAACAAATTTGATATCAGTTTTCACCGCTTTCAGTGAATGAAAATGAGTGTCGAATGCATGCACCAACTGTTTAATAGGATTTGAATAACGGCTACTTATATCCAGCAAATGATAATTATACCAAAATTTTACCATTGGTTTCTTCACCAGTGATGTCAGATTACCTGAACTTTGAGTACAAATACCTAATGACCTATGGTCGAGGTTATTAAAGGTTTAATGACCCATGTTCTATTGTGTTTAAAATGGCATTTAGGTGGAGCAAACCAGAAACGTTTCTCTTGGCAAATACACAGAAGAAAGAACTAATTTTATGTCAAGTAATAATATGCTTAGAGACGAACAAACATGCAGACGAAGAAAAGGGTCAACCAATTAACCACTACACAATATAGCAGACTATTCTTTTCACGAAAGGTAAACTGTAAAGTATGATTCATTAATAACGTTCTCTTAGCAAAGAAATAACGAAGTTATATTTTTTCTGTGGCCAGCTTTTTTCTTCTTCAGTTTTCGATTTGTTTTATAATTTATTGAGCTAATTACCGGTACATATCTATTCAACCAGTTCAACCAGTCTTGCCTGCTTGTAGGAGGTTTTGGATGTTGCCTTTTTTAGGGTTTCAGTCACGCATGTGCGTTTTGGTGCCCCTTAATTCATCATCCGCTGCTATGTAATGCTAACTGAAATCGTCATGTACAAAATAAAAACGGAAAGTTCACACACTTTAAGAAATGTGATAAACTAAGGGACATAAATTATTGTTCATAATATTTCTGGAATATGTGATCTCAAATCGGCTTTCCGACTGACTTTAACTAGTACATGTACACTGAAGCGGAACTCGGATTAACCGTCCTCACTTATTTAATTACGAAGTTAACAATTTCGATTTGTGATTCAGAACGAACAAACGTAAATTTGATTTATTATATCAAGTTCTGGCTGTTTTAAGCAATGATACCCAACAAAAACTTGATTTTATATACGATGGACCGAATAACAGATTTCACTGCTCTTCCTACCCATCTTTTTAAACTGGACTAAATAACAGATTTCGCTGCTCTCCTTATCCATCGTTTTGATCTGGACTAAATAACAAATTTTACTGCTCTTTCTACCCATTTTTTTTTATCTTGACTAAATAACAGATTTCACTGCTCTTCATACACATCTTTTTGAGCTGAACTAAATAACAAATTTTGCTGCTCTTCCTACCCATTTTTTTGATCTGATCTAAATAACAGATTTCAATGCTCTTCCTACCCATCTTTTTGATTTGGAATAAATAATAGATTTCGCTACTCTTCCTACCCTATCTTTTTGATCTGGACTAAATAACAGATTTAACTGCTCTCCTTGCCCATCATTTTGATCTGGACTGAATAACAGATTTCTCTGCTCTCCTTACCCATCTTTTTGATATAAACTGAATAACAGATTTCGCTGCTCTTCTTTTTGAACTGTCGTTTAAAGCTATTTGAATTTCCTATTCACTTATAACACTGCGTGTCAATTTGCTGTGTCAAGTGGAAGATCCCGAAGAGTTATATTTGTTTTGTTAGTTGTATAAACAGCTCTATCAAAACGAATTTCAATATTACATAAATATTTATGTTTCACTACGTGTCAGCTAACTGTCCACAAAAATCTCTTTAATTGGTTCTAAGGGTGTCCACATTTTCGTAACCTTTATAAATATTTCTTTGCTATTGTTTTAATTGTCAACCTTTTTTCGAATTTTTTAAAAAACATTTTTAATTAGATTAGTCTCTATGGATACTTGTTCTCAGCGCTTTCTTTCTCAGTCGATCGCTTTTTCTAGAGTTGTTATAGAGGACGCTCTTATATCAAGCTTTCTTGGAAGGTCAAAAAGATGCTAGTCTTGTAGGGATGCATCTGTCTGCCATATCTAATAAAGTGGATTAAATATTTTTGATGGATCGTTAACATTAGAGTACGGACTAAATTTGTGTACCTAATCAAAGTTTATGTGTTAAGTTTATGAAAGTCCGCGCAGTAATATGGCCATACTTTCCGCCTCAAACATGAATTTGAGTTGTCATATATAGTTTGGTTATCAAATAATTTGCCCGATGGTCACTTATTAATTGGTAAGTTAAAAAAATCTCTAATTAACAATTCTATATTAGATGATGCAATAACAGGGCCGAACAAGGATGCTGAGTGAAATTTACCCTGAAATGTTTGTTTATTCACTTTTTTAAATTGTTAGCACAATAATATGAGGTTTTTGAGATTGGAATTTATCACGTATCATTTAGGTCATCAAGAATGATTACGTTTCCAAGGCAACAATCTGTCTTGAAACGTATTGGTCAAAACTTAATTAGATCCCACCAAAACACCAACAATCTTGCAAATATTTATACTTCCCAATTACAACTTCTGTCCCTTAGCCTGGCATATTTTTTTTAATTGACATGAGCGCTACTAGACTTTTAAAAAAACAATGCGTGGTATGTGATTTTTGTATGATGATTACATAAGTTGTTATCATAAACTCTTAATATAGGCAAAAATGACAACCATGAAAGCTGTGGGTTTATACACTTTTCAAATTAAGAATAAGCGTTCTCCCAAATGTATGGGTGACTATTTTTTTTTAAAAATACAATAAATACAGTTTTAGATATTCAAATATTTTAGATGTCCCTAGAATTCAAAATCCAACATACGGTAAAGATCTTCAAGATATGCAGCTGTCAGCTTGAGAGAACAATACAATTTTAATTAATATAGATCATCAATATTAGCTTTCACTATTAAAGACTGCAAATTAATAGTAATCAATAATACACCGCTACTCCCACACACAACTATCGTGCCGTGATGGTGACAACTAATGTGTTGTCGTTTTGTTTTATTCCTTTGTCTTAAATACCATCTAGTGCTCACCTGTTCGCTCCTTTTTTGTTGTTGTCTTTTTGGGGGGGGGGGGGTGTTTTATGGGGGGGGGGGCGGGTAAGCAAGGCATAATATGCATCTAGGTATACTTTGATCATCTTAACCTGTGGGGATTTTTAGTTACCAAAATACTAAATTCACGTTTAATTACTGCTATTTTGAAATGCTTTGCATGCTTACATTTTAAGTTACGCGCTATGCGTTTTCTCCAATTGTGCCTATGTATTATGCTGTAGTTTTTTGTCGTGCAAACCACATTTATTTTATGTCTTTTTTTTATAATGTCATGTCGGTTATAAACTCTTTAGAGCTTATTGTGAAATGTTATTTTAAATTCGACTACAAATAAATCTTATTTTTTCATATGTTAGCATACGTCTAATTTAATATCGTCATCGTCGACAGCGTTATCGAGATGAATCTACGTTAAATTAATTTGATGAAATTCATCGAAATTCAGTCTTGTTTCGAACAGATCTAATGTTTAAGTAAAAATAGGAAAGTGCGTCTTCTGTTCTTACCGAGAAAAATTCAAATTAATTTTAAAAAAAAAATATTTGCAACCCATTTTGCTGAATTGTTTGAAACACGCACTTTGGTTACTGCCTACACACCAAATAAGAACATAGTTGCATTCATTAGTGAAATCAAACTACCGAGTATCGACATACCTGGTTGTTTGAAGTGTCATCTTGATGGCTATACGCTAGCCAATGTTCTGTCTTTTAGTTCAGACATAATACCAAATCTATAAACATGTAGACATTTTAAAAGTAAGCAACACATATCATGTGATACGCAAAATAGTAAAGCAGCATGCAGGGGAAACCCAAACAAATGTACGCGTTAGGATGAAGGTGCATTTTCGGACATGCGATTGCAAAGACAAATAAAACAGCTGTCATAACAGTTTCATACAAATTCTAGTGAAAGATTATTTGAGAGTGATTTACACTCAACAGAAAATTTGCTGGTCAAAAACGGATATACGAAACAAAAATTATTGGTTAACCATTTACGACCGGAAATGATTATTTTTAGATTCTACCAGTGGTGTAACCTCGGCATTAGTCTTCTGACTTTGAGGGTTTTCTTCTGTCAAAACCTTATTTTGCTGTTGTTGTTGTTTTGCTAAATATTTTGTGGGACCATTGAGATATATAAATTCAATAGAGTATTTTTATCTTTTTTAGCTATATACACACGTTCGTCGATTAGCACATAACGGAGTGCGTATTGGTTTTTTGTTGCATAGACCTTCAATTTTATTTTTGGGGTTTAAAGTCTTGACCAATAAACCCAAGTACTTCAGGTTGTACCCCATTTTTATTTGCCTTTTAAATGTTGAAAGGGTAGTTACTCACATGCACTGATCGAACGGTTGATGTCACGAATTACCTGGATTCACAAAATGAACATGTTTCACATGTTAAAGGCGTTAATAGTATTAAACAGTCAAAACTGTCCATATTAGGTTCACATTAACCACTGTATCAAAGCGTCTTTTGATTTAAAAAAAAAAAAAGCAAACACCCACAGGTACATTTTCATGGAATAATAGTGATATTTATAGATTTTCAATAAATTTATAACTAAAATTTTTAGCATAAACTTGAATCATTTATTGTCTACTTGTCTATTCCAGTTATTATCAACTGATACAAAATGTACAAGCTACTTATGTATATAATGGGAAACTAGCTTTTTTTCATTCCGTTTAATGATTCAAGTCCATACCTGATTAAATAAATTGGACTGAAGACAGGTACTGAATAATTGCAGGCATGAGATTTTAAGGTCGGGTGGGTATCATGACCCACTCTTCGAACTCTTTCAACAGTATCGGGTTTCAGCTTTACCGTGAAACTCTAAGGTGTTAGTATTTTGCTCTTGATTGACAGCGATACTGTTTTGATTACATACATTTAACATATGTAGATTTTCATTTATACGGATACGATATGCGTAAGAAGAGTTGTCACGACTAGGTAGGTAATATATATACATTTATTTATTGATACAGATTGTTTTTTTCCGTTCATTCATTATCATCGATTTCTTTATCTTGAACAGCTTGAAATATGAATTGTTATAGAAGATTAGACACACTACGTTGTCGTTGTATGTATGTATGTATGTATGTATGTATGTATGTATGTATGTATGTATTTTATAGGTAGATAGATAGATAGGTAGGTAGGTAGGTAGGCAGATAGGTAAGCAGGCAGATAGGTAGGGAATTTTGAAAAAACAGTATTATGGATACTCAAATCATTTTTATTTTTTTCATTTTCTGTGTTTTACTTAGTATGTCCGGATGCGGGAGGTCGTGGCTTCGATCCCCGGACGAGTCATACCAAAGTCTTACAAAAATGGTACTAACAGCTACCTCGCTTGGCGCTCAGCTTGAACGGGTTAGTGTTAGGACTGGTCGGCCTGGTGTCAGGATAATGTGAATGGGTGGGACATAATGCTACATGTCTGCGGCATGATACCCCAGTGCTAGACATCACTATAAACTGCCACACTGCGGGCATCGAAGCGACATGACTGAATTCCAAATAACACACACACACACACACACACACACACACACACACACATTAATTTGCCTGCAGTGAACGAATATATCTCTACGAACATGATTGAAGGGACTATTGAGAAATTACTCGAAGCAAATAAGCGATTAGGATAGATTGTTTATATCATTAGATATAATTGCTAACATTAAGTAAATATCGTATTGTGGTTCTGCTGTGACCATCTATCGACTTTACCGTTTGCTTTCTGGGCCTAGGGTGGCGGAGTGGTCTAAGACCTGGGATGGCGGAGTGGTCGAAGGCGCTCGCCTTTATAGACCACTCACACATCTCTCCTCAGTTCTCCTCAGGTATGTGAGAAAGCTTGCCAGTAGCTTCCCGTGGGTTAGTTGGTCTTCCTGAGGTTTTGCTACACCAAATATACTGACCGCCACATACCTTGTGCTAGACAAAGGCATTAAACACCGCCAAATTAGCCCAAACCTACACTTTACTTCCACTTCGTATCGAACCAAGGTTGATTATGTTCATTAGAGATGCATAACCAGGTTTGGTTGTACAAAGCCCGCTTTTATGGCCAACTTGGTGTCATTTGCCTTTCCTACTGCAAACTCGTAAAAAGAAATATCTAAGACCTCACTCTCGTATCGTTGATTCTACTGTAATAGTGCCGGTAAACGTCTCTAATTTATGTGCTATACGTTTAAGAATCGTTAATGTAACAAAATAAATCCCGTGTAATACATTACTTCTGTGTTTTTTATTGTGAAAATAATAAAATTATTTATACAGAATGAATATAGAGTGGACATATCCTATCCCTCGCTTTTGTAGGCTCGTTCGGAAAGTACCGTATGGTTACTTATATGTTTCGACCATTATGCTAGTACCGTACGGTCAGTTACCCTCCAGTTTTATACTATGTATGCTCCACTTTTCATTCACGGTAACATAAACAATATAGAATAAGGATGTGTACCAATTCTATCTTAAATACATTGATAGACTGGAAAATTATTTCAGGAAACTTGTGTACGTGGTGGGGGTGGGTTTTCATCATAAGAAACATGCTGCTGTTAATACGTTCTGAGTATGCTAAACGATTTTCATTGCAACGAGACAGACTATATCCCTAATAAGATATCAAATAGTCTATCAATCAATCTTAGATGATCATGAGAGAGAGAGAGAGAGAGAGAGAGAGAGAGAGATTAAGTGTACGGTGATAGTTGTTGCATAGTAGATACTGAAACCAACAATGGTTACAATCCTAATTCCAAAGATTTATAGTTCGGAAACCCATATTGCCGTCGTCGTTGTTGTTGCTTGTTATTTTTATTTATTTATTTATTTTTATTGTTTCGGTCACAAGGTTGTAATAATCTTAGGATGTTCATGTACTTTACACTCTTTTGGCAACTTATCATCAGCAACATCATCGTCATCAGTTTAAAATTGCTAAGAGACTATGATGATTTCAACATTTTATTTTCAACAAAAAAAAAGGACAAGGGAGGTGTAATATGCACATTAATAATTATTTTCTTGTCTTTTTTAGTTTAGGGAAGTGTTAAAGTATGTTTCTATTGGTATATGTCTAAAAACAAAACATGGTCAATCCTTCGAATATATTTTTGTCACACATTAGTTAGTATAATATACCAAATCAAATAGAGATTCATTTGAATGGCATTCAACCATTGAATATCCCTTGGATTAGACAAGTAAACAATGCAGTCTATTAATGTATGTTTTGACTGGTTGCTCTGTTCACAAAGAACAAACAAACCACGTTGGCCGGTTTCAATACATGATCACAATTGCGTTAGTGTTGACTCATGTTACATATATTTATATTCTATACAATCGCCTCTCTCTCGCTTTCTCTCTCTCTCTCTCTCTCTCTCTCTCTCTCTCACACACACACACACAAGTAAGCACCACACGTTTTATATCCGCACGTTTGCTAATATATTTTAAATTGCCACGCTCGTTCCTCTGTCCATTTGTCCGTTTACATTGAAACCTCAACTCCATCTACATCGTTTCAGGGAGAGAGATCATATATGAGAACGAGGCTTTTAGTTGGTTTGTTTTTAACAGCACCTTTTACATATTATTGGCTACATCATCTTGAGGAAACGAGAGCTAAGTGCTTTTCCAGAGGACATATTAAGGCAGCCGATATTTCCCCATCTTCATAAAACTTTACTTGACTCCAACTTTTAATAGAAAATAAATGTTACGCCAAATATTTATACTAATTAAACTGCAGCATTTGTCCTTTTCGAGTAAGATGTATACGTTTGGCGTAACATTTATTTTTCGAAAAAATGTCGAGACAAGGATTATGGCGGAAAAGCCTCTGTAAACATCGAACCTGCAATCCTTCCAGCTGAGCCACCTCATCGGTTCGTGGATGCTCTGCGGAAAGATGGAGTATGGAGCGAAGGGTCACATTTTCCATAGAAAAAATATGAACTATTCTTTATAACTCCATCTACACCACATTGTGATAGAGGTCATATTATGCATGGCGTTTCACAAGGACGAATAGATGACGACGATATTTATCTGTAGTGGCCTCCATTTTTAGTTAAGAGGCTGCATTACTTACAGTGTGTGTGTGTGTGTGTGTGTGTGTGTGTGTGTGTGTGTGATCAGTTTTACAGCAATTTTTAACGATTTAACTTAAGCAGACTCGACCATTCAGATCTTGGTTATTTGTGCTCTTTTTGAGGTTCAAGAAAATCGACTGCAGATATTGAACCAATCACCACATGTGCTCCCTAAAATTCCTAGAATGAATCAGAGATCGCAGAGGTGCAAAAATTAGTATCTCATCAGTCAGGCTGTATGTAGTAAAATTTGCCACCAAACCTTTCAGGCTATAGTAAAATTTACCACCAAGCCAGTCAGGCTGTTTTGACAAAATTCCATCAAAGCATCCAGACTGAGGTAAAAATGAATAATTTTGAATCTTTCATTCATACTTGTATACTTTCAGTAGGTGATTCTCGTGTTGTATATTATAAAGGCAAGTTCCGGAGTAAGGAATCGAATTCGAGATAAATTCGTCTATCTCAAGCATTTGACTTTCGAATTAGATTTCTAGCATGTACAACGAATGTTTAATTGGGCTAGATAGAAAATAATGCAAATAACAAGGAGTTAATTTGATTTCACCCACAGGCCGCAATGTAACGTAATTAGAAATAATTTTGTGATAGCACATGCTGTTAATGCTATTTTGTTGGTTTTCTTTGTGTGCTTGCTTATATTTTGTAATCAGGGAGATTTCTCGTCATCTTATGTCACTCTTTATGTCATCAAGTTATGCCCTCTTTTAGCTTTTAATAATAATTTGACCCTCGTTGTATTTTGTATTACCCTCGTTGTATCTTGTGTATAAACGTTGTATTTTGTATTACCCCGCTTGTATCTTGTGTATATACGTTATATCTTGTGTTATACCAGCGTATGTTGTATTAAAGTCACCACAGTACTGGCACTTGTTGGTTTGTTGAAATATCGTGATCGTTATATCTGCTTCTTGAAACCCGTCCCTTACTGATCTAAAGTTCTTTTTTTTTCTCAAAGAATATTTGTTGGATAGTTAATAGATTAAGTTGCTTCCTCATCTCGCCACTGAAGCACGTACGTAGCGGAAGCAAACTAAAGATATTAAAGACTGCGCTGTTGTTCTTTTTTTAATATAAGACACAAGGGAACTAATCACATTAGCTTACAAGATAGACTTTTGTTTAATGCCTCTTGATTCATACCTTTCTACGAGCACGGTATGCAAGATATACTCAGGCAGTATGGATATTTACATAAAATGTTCGTTGTTATCTTACCGTATTATGAAGCAAAATGTAGCGGAACCTTTTTTCTGTTTGTGTATTTTACCGGCATAAAGACAGATGGAGGGTACACGTGTCATACAATTAGCTACAGGTACAGTATATCAAATCAATCAACACAGCAATATTGTTATTTACCAGGACCATTTTACTTTATTGTGCCATTATTTATTATGCTTAAATGATATTACATTATTACTGTGAGTTCGCGAGGCTAATTGTCTTCGTTGTTTTAAAAGTGTGAAATAATATCACTATGTGCAACTGGTCTATCCAAGTTTCATTTTGATTTTTCCTTTTCTCGTATCCCTCTATATAGATGGTATTTTACAAAAGTATGAGTGGTCTAGTGATTTCGTGTTCTAATATCCATAGAGAACATCACACACACACACACACACACACACAAACACACACACGCACACACGCACTTATTGTTCCAGAAATCCCCAAAATGTGTGCCACTCTATCCATGAGTACAATTTAAATGGCTGTTATAAATACAAAAAGGAAATTATATAAAATGAAAATATGCCAAGCAATTGTTATTGTGATAACCATGTATGTCCAATCTATTTACTCCACACAACGCTTGTATAATCAGGATCATTAAAGTGTTCATATAAATTATATTCTAATAACGTTAATTGCTTGAACCGATCATTCACAAAATTGATGGCTTGATCCTGTTTGTCGCTTAATTGTTCTAACTCAACTGGCATCGGTAATCCAGCTGCCCAGGACAGTCTTTTATATTGTAAAAATATTTTAAAAAATTTAAAGTATGCTCTTATGAAGCAGATATCCATCTATATAAAACAGCGCTATCGCGATCGCTTTGCGCCTCGTAGGTACTGGATTCGAGTCCCCAGTCAATTAACAACAAGAGTTTGTTGTGGCATATGAACGTCGGGGAGGGACAGCGGTTGACTCCAGCTTCTTCGGTTTCCATCGCACCATAAGCCAGTCAATTAGTCCTCACTAATACGATATATAAGTATCTGGAACTTTTTATGCATCTGAATTAGCCCATCTGATTTTTAAGTAGTTTAAACACCTCTGCATTTTCTGATGCACTCTGCTAGAAAAGCCTCATGTGGTTCAAAAGCTTCGTTTTGCACGTCTTCAGCTGTTATCCAGCTAAAATTGGCAAGCCATTATCACAGGCCGGAAACTAGGGCAGCTTGTGTACTCGATAAGTTAAGTAGTGCAGTGATTTGCAGGGAGCATACAAAGCGGTCGGATACAGGTCGGCCATTTCCGTCAGGTCGATAATTAACCTCAGATGTAATTGTAAGAATCCACATATGGACATTTGTTATTCGCCTCCGGCAGAATGCGCTATGTATGTTGCGACAGAATAGGCCATCAATGTTTCAAGCGTGAATTGTTTTCTTCCGCCAATATGCTGTGCCAGATAAACAGAAGTAACTCAAAATTTACTTTTCAGTGGCGACGAATTACCTCATGGGTTTTTTCTCGATTTCACGGGAAAGTCCAAGGATGTTCCGACTGCATGATAAGCCGTTACATAAAAGAAACCTGAAGGGATCTTTTATAAATTTTTCCCAAAAATGTAAATTTCAGCTTCTTCCATTTATACGATTAAAGAATACAGTAATTTCCAAATATTATGGACAGCAAATAGAGATGCCTTCAAGTTAAATATTTCTTAAACCTTGACAAATTCAGTACAGTTTTTATTTATACCATTGACTCGGGATTGCAGGGTGGGGTGGAGGATGGGATCCAGACGTTAATCTGTCATGGGGGAATGAGAGCTTTCTGTTTGTCATGAATTCACCCCTCGTAACTCCGATTCTGTTCAATATTTTGATATTTTCAGAACACAGTTTAATTTGGACTCTAGGAACTAGAAAACATGGGATGTGGACACTCCAAAAGTGACGACGCCGTAAGTCGGGTCCCCAGCGCCGTAAGTCGGGTCCCCAGCGCCGTAAAACGGGTCCCCAGCGCTCATGTCAGGAAAGAACTTATAAAACGACGAAATAGCACCAAGAGCACAAGTAGCAGCAGTAGTAGCAGCAGTGATGACAGCAAACACGTCAGTAAAAAAGGAAAAAAGAAAAAGGGGAAAAAAGATAATATCGTGAGTCCGGTTATAAAGGCAAATGAAGACAACATCTTAAACAATGAGAAGCAGAAACCATTAACTCCTACACCAAAATCTGCAAGCAGCAGAGGCAGCATAACCAGGAAGAGCAGCAGCAGTGGATTCTCAGGTAGTAGTAATCTCCTTTTGTGGGCATTAAATGAACTTCCACTTCCAAAAAATTATATAAATATATATATATATATATATATATATATATATATATATATATATATATATATATATATATATATATATATATATATATATACACACATTGTTATTTACATCTCAGTCTTTTGAAAAGTATTTATTGCATTTATCTTAATCCCTGACACACGTGATCCCTTGCTGGATCCAGTGCACTTGAAAGGATTGTCATTCGCCATATGATTGATTTGTATTCTTTATATATATATATATATATATATATATATATATATATATATATATATATATATATATATATATATATATATATATATATATATATATGTGTGTGTGTGTGTGTGTGTGTGTGTGTGTGTGTGTGTGTGTGTATATATGTCACCAATCTGATGGAGGTAGCGATTAGCGACTCAAGTTAATAAAGCACAAAATCTGAAGTTAATTTAGGTGAACAATGTAGACGAAGTTTTCTCAATGGTAAATAATAAAAATAGAAATATCTCAGAAACAAAACCTTTGCATATTATTGAAAACTTGGAGGGTATGAACTCAAATAACCCACGCCTCCTTATAAATAAAAAAAAAAACATAAAATGAAGTTGTAGGAACGCATATATAATTGATGGGGTTTGATGGTTCGACTCTGGCGAAGTACACTACATTTATCGCAACAGTAAAGGTCGACAAAATTACATTATGTTTTTTCACACTCAGCTTCTCTGTTCAATTTACTGTGCTGTGATGGATAAAATACCTTGTTTTTACGTCATACGTTTTTGTATAAGTATCTGAAAGACAATCCAAAAAAAGAAGCACGCTCCTACTTAAAGTGGTGCTCAACTTTTTTTTTTTTTTGTATAGGGTTAGATTTCCTTAAGAATTTCCTCATTGGTTATACTGATTATTTAATAAAGACCTTGTATTTCTTAAGCATTGCTAAAATAATTTTTAATTCCCTTTATTTGGTATGTGATTGATGGGTGTAACATGGGTTATGAATATACAATACAGCTTGGCCTTACTTCAGATGTGTATCTTTAACACAACATTTTATATATGTGATAATTTTTTCAGTGCACATTCAGAAACTTGTATTGTTTCGTCTGGAAAAATATAGTGCCCTTTTTTTAAACTATTTTTAAAGATAGTGTTCTTTAGACTAATTCAGGCCGATGTTTCTAGTACATGGGATCGTTCATTTTGGTCGGATGTTTGCTTAGATTAGGTATTGTTTCCATAAGTACAATATCCAAAGACATTTCAGTGACAGTACATAAACATAGAGGTATGCCAACATTCTCTCCACTGTTTATGATGCAAATGCAAACATCTTCACTTTACACCTGTCACTCTCTCGGAAGTTCATAATATCTGTGGAGCTCACGAATATAATATAGACCCAAATTACCAGGATCCCCCCCCCCCACACACACACACCCCATATAATAAAGGTTGCTCTCATGCGTCCTCTAACAGTTATTACCCCTATCTCGAACTTATATGACACATTGTTCAAGCTAGTCATGTGGTTTAATTTTAGTGTCTGGACCGACGAACGTCAGATGGCGTTGAAGGACAATTTGTCACATAACTTAAAAAAGAGCAATATTGTTTTATACTAAAGAAACTGATCAACAATGATTTAACGACAAAATGTAATAAAACATGACGTTAAGGAGAATAAAAATTCAGTTGAGAAGACAGAATGTTTACTTTCGGGAAATATAACTCGTGTAGAATGTCACTTGTTTTGAATTTCGTTAGGGTTCTATTGTCGAAGAATAAAAAAAATTCGGATAGAACTAACGCTCTCTCTCTCTCTCTCTCTCTCTCTCTCTCATATTCATACTTGATACAATGATAACGCTTGAGCAGGTAGGTGAAGACACTTCGCTCTCGACCTAGTAGAGTTTTACTGTTTTGTTTTACTCAGCATTTCTGATAAGAAGAAAATAAACAATGGTGAAATCAATTTTTGGTGGATAAAGTTATCTTCAGTATCCTGTTGCAAATATTTCTGTGCAAATTGAGTCACCTGACAGTATTGATGAAAAATGATGTATGCTTTCCTTAAATGCTATGATTATTTATATTATTTGTTCGGGGTATGTATGGCATTTTATAGCGAACTAATTCAAACGGTCTAAAAAAGTTGACATTATCACTAGACAGCAGCTCATTCATATATATATATATATATATATATATATATATATATATATATATATATATATATATATATATATATATATATATATATATGATTGTGATTAAATTTGAATCAAAATGAAGTTATGGTGTGTGTTTGCTACAGTTATCTGAAAATGATCTGAAATATAGCTTTGCTATCGTACCCAGCAATCTGATTTCATCAGTCAGACCAAATATTATCAGTCTAGACTTAATCTTGACGACATGGGAGAAATATGATGCTCAGTTATCTTCCATGTATGTTATGTACTTCAGAAATTGTCAAACTGTTCTGTTCAGTACGTTAAAAAGAACCGCGATGACATTTAATATTTATAATTATGATATGCTCATTTTTCTCTCCATTTACTTTAAATATCAGAATCTTGTATTGTTTTTAGATACAATACGGCGTCATACTCTACGACACGCGTGTCTAAAAATAGTATCGTGTATTAGATACCACTTTGTAAACAACAATGTACACTCATGTAGTAAATGCTTTAACGCATATCTATCAGAGACGTACCATTTTGCAAGGAAGTAAAAACACTAAATTCGAGAAAAAATGGAATTGAATGTTTTGGTAGGAAACTAAGAGCATCGGAGCCAATAAACCAAGACGACGAAAAAGTATTTTTTCCGCTGACTAAATGGACTGTCAAACAATAGCTGCTTTGCAATTTTATTCAAATCCGAATGACATGACCCATGGCATTTGTTCCAATATTTGAACTGTACTGTAATTTCGACTACATTTCCAACTGTAGTCACATTCTCCTAACGGCATTCAAAACGAAATGAATGTGATATTCCATAGCGTATTTTTGATAATTTAAATTTAAAAAATTAATATGTTTCGCACATTATGATTCCAAACAATGACATAGCATAAAAACAGAGGTGCGGTTGATTCAATTCCAGCCCACTGCTCAAATCACATGTACTTCTTACGTATTAACTCAGCTATAAGCAAAACTGAGTTGGATCAACATGAAAACACTGGGCCTGATTTAGCCATAACTAAAGCTATGGGCCTCACATTCTGTGAGGGCCTATACAAATTTCGGAATTTTATTTAATTTGTTACATTTTTATTATAATTTATATTTAAGAAATAATTTAACCCGTGATTGTTTGGCATATGTTCACTGTTATTATCTATGTAATATATTTTACATAAATTACATAATTTACATTGTAATAATTATCACAAAAAATTGCCATGTTCAGTTGTTTCACAGCCTTATTCTCTGTTAACACTTACCAAACAGGTCCTCTACAGCTTTCCCATAACTTAGAGCCTCACCATGTCTAAATCGACCCTGGGAAAACAAAATCCACCAATTCCAGACGAACTGGAAAAGTTGTTTCAATGCGCATTGATTCACAGTATGACCCTAAATTGAAAATTTAGGTAGAACAAAACAATATTTTTTTAATAACTAATATCGAGCGTGCGACGAAGTTCAAAGGTCGTTGGGTGGTGATATATGTGCAATAAAATTGTTACTGTGTGTTGATGAATCTACGATTGTGTATTAATTAAATTACTTTTGTTCATTATCAAATCAATTTCTTTCTTGTAGTGTATTAATTTTATTATTAAGCCTTTGGTAGAAAAACAAAATGGACATATCATAAAAAGGTTACGATATTTGTATGGGAAAATATGAACTCGTTTCTTTTCAGACTAATACTGCACTCTCAAGGTCATGCAGTTTTACTCAGAAATACTCGTTCGTATTTTGCCATACAAACAACGCAGTAACATGTAAAGCTATATTTCTAATGACTCATACTAGCATATGTATGAGAGATGAGTTAATGACTCATACTAGCAAATGTATGACAAATGAGAAATTGTATGACTTTCAGAACACGAGAAAGACGCTTCCTCCATCGATCAATACGAGGTCGAGAGAAAAGCAGACGATGAGGATGGAGAAAAAAGACCTGCAACCTTTTCAATCGGCGGGAATGACGAGGAGGACATAAACGCCACACAGAAAGACACGGGACCAACGGATGAGAATGTAACAGACATCAAAGAAGACGTTGGTGAAGAAAATCAAATGGGTAATGATGTTGAAATGTCTCAGCCTGGAATCAATGCTGACGACGAAGAAGACGAAGAAGACGACGAAGACAACGTAGATGGCAAAAGTGGCAATAACGAAAATGATAACGATACGCAACAGATCAAAGAACAACACGTTGAAGACGAAGACCTTGGTATTTATGAAGATAATGGCAATAATGATGATATAGATGATGAAATTGACAAAACTCAGGAATCCGTAAGAGAGGATGATTTCGATGACACCGAACAACAAATGAATGGCTATGGCGAAGATGTACCAGATTCATTTCGAGTGCATAATGATAACGACACCGAGCATAACAAAAACATAGAGCCATCGCATGATGCTGTGAAACATGAGTCAAACGAGGATTACGATAGAAGTGACGAAGGTGACAAAATTCTAACGCCGGCACCCAGAAGTGAAAACGAGAGTGAAGCGGAGGAAGACAATCTAGATGTACCTGATACCTTCCTAATGCAGTTAAATATCGGTCCACTTGAAGTGGAAATAAAGTCATCATAAACTGAAATTAAAAAAGACACTCCCCCATCCCAGTTTATAATTATCAACCAAGTTGACAGGACGTTTCTATCTTTCGGTATTATTCTTTTCAAATCGTAGTATATTTAATTAATCAACATTGCAAACATTCTTGAAATTTTTTATTTACAGCTTAGCTGGAAATATTTGTTGGTAAATTTTCTTCCTTAGATTAAACCAAAAGCTCAAAAACCGAAAGAAAAACACAGTCATTGAAAGGAGTTTACATGTCCAGCAGCAATGTATTCATATTGCAGTAAACTGTAAGGTTACAAATACACCTGTCATTTAGCCACAAAAATAAACACGTGTCGCATAAAACACTTCCAAGACAATACAATGTTTTAAATTCGAGGAAGAAACCAGTTGAAGCTTCGCCAGCTGCCAATGTATTAACTGTGATAGAAAAATTGCATTAATCTATATTTCAAACAACTTGGAAGGAGCCATGGCTACTCAGCGGTTAGCGTGCCGGACTCATGACCGAAAGGGCGGAGGTTAAAATTCTACCATCTGATGAGCACTGGTTGGATACATAGAATTTGCCTACAGTAAAAAAAACATAATCAATTAAAATCAACCAAACTGAAACAGGAGGCGTAAATATAGATATACCATGGGTTTGTTAAATAAAAATACACCTTAGGTTTATTACAATAGCTTGAATATCGTTTAATATAAACCAGTTTGATTAGTTTAACTACTTGCACGTGAACTCAGTGCTTGCTTTGAGATAACTCTTGATGGAAACACACAAGACTTTATCTTCGTAAACTACAGCTTTATTCCCTATAAATCTAGAATAAATATTACAGTTGTCACAGAATGGTCGCATTAATGATCGTTTCGTCTTATAAATCGTTCGATACTTTGTGGCGTAACACTTTGCAAAGTTATATCAACCTTAGTTGGTAATAATAAATCCTTAAGATCACGTGAATAATATAATCTCAAACTGATTTTAATTTGACATGAAAGTTATAAAACTCATTGAATGATGTGTAATTCATAGCATGCAGTTAGTGACATCAAATATTATATATAAAATTCGCATAAAGTGAAAACTTGTGCAGATTAAAAAAAAAAAACAACAAAAAAAACAAAACACCACTCTAACCACCACGCCATATTAAATGAAGACTTGTATAAGATTTCAAGCACTAACCATCACGTCATGTCGAATTTAGACTTGTGTAAAATTTAAAGCCTTAACCACAGCGTCATATCAAATGAAGACTTGTTTAAGATTTAAAGTTCTATGAACTATGACATATCAAATGAAGACTTGTTTAAGAGTTAAAAAATAATCAACACGTTAGTTTGGTGTTTCATTACTAGCTGGGTGTTTGGGCAGTGGAGAGATTGATATACTGAGGAACTATAAATAGTTTTTATAAGATGATTTTGAAATGGCGACCAGCATATCTGGCGAGGAAGAACATAGGCAAACCCCAAGTAAGAACCACCGACCAACTCGAATTCACTGACAAGGTTTCTCACATACCCGTGTTGGCCGAGTCCGAGACTCGAACACAAGTCGTGAGAGGTGAAATATCAGGATCTGTAAAACGAGCGCGTTCGATCACTTGGCTACCTGGATCCCCTCACACACACACACACACACACACACACACACACACACACACACACATACATACATACATACATACATACAGGCATACAGGCATACACACAAACATATATACATGCGTGCATGCATGCATACATGCATGCATACATACATACATACATACATACATACATACACATCAATCAATAATCCATAATCTATTAGGTTTGCAAGATACACTTTGTTACCGTGTCCCAAATTTCTCTAAATGATATTGCTAGTGAACGTTTACACGATGTCGAACACAATTTTGGGAACAGATGTGTGTAAATGGAAGTGGACGTTAACTCTGCTGAGTATACTTTTTCATTGCTTCTCTTTTGTGTAATCGTATTAACATATGATATGCAAGATCTTGATGTTCTCTTCCTGGAAAATGTTGCCCTCCAAAAAATTTACACTTTCCACACTTTAAACATCATTATAATCCATGGCACATGTCTATCATATCATTATTGTTCACAGTTAATATGTATTAAATAATCTATTTCAAAAGATTTTAATTATATAACTTTCTTTCGTATTTCTCTTTCGCAATACACTAAAATATGTGTAACCTGTTGGATTGGTTAGACAGTCTGTGTTTAGGTTCTTGTGATGTTTCTCCGGTGTTTCAGGGGTTTCAGGCAAATATTTCACAATAATCTGGTAGCTCTGAGCGGCGAAACTAAAGTCAACGTAATTTTGATAACGGATCGAATTGCCTTGTCTCTCGAGTAAATACCCAACCATCACACATAATTCGTAAAACTCTTCCTTGCCCGGGCTGGGCCTACACCAAACAGAAGCTTCATTTAATCTGATTCATAGCAACTGCACTTCGTAAACACACACACACACACACAGAACCTTGGAATGTTTATTCTGGATCTACCATGACTCCTGCCTTATCCAGGCAAGTACAACTCCGTATGAGAAATCTGTGAAAATAACAACAAAATATGCTAGAGCTACAGTGATTCCTGCCTTATCCGAGCAATTTTAACGTCCTTATGGTAACCAATGACAATAACCACAGAACATCCTAGAGCTACAGTGATCCCATATACATGCAAGTACAACTCCGTAAAAGAAAGGTGGACACTGTCACCGAAGGATAATATTCATGGTTAGTTAGTGTTAGCCCTATTCTGGCATCTTTCTAATATTTTATATCAAGCCACTCATTGCTTAGCGCCTGTCTTTTTCATTTGTGGACAATTTCCAGTCCCGTCCAAACGTGTTTTCACTGACTGGGACTTGAGAGATGACCGCCACCTCCACTCTTCTTCCCACCGTCTGAAATACAAAGGCTATTATACATTTTTACTCTGTCCCATCCAAGGCTTTTTATGTATTGGGTTTATCCTAAAAATCCTGAAAAGGATTTTGAAAATAGAATTTTATTTTGGGGTTAGACTTTGGTTTAATTTTTGGTAATGTACATTGCTGGGTTCAAACCCCCTATTTTTCTCTTTTTTTAGATATAAATGTGTAGGCAAAGTTTCACAAGGTCTACATTCCTTATTTACAGATGGTCATAGCTACCTGTCTATTGTGTGTACAAGTTTTGTCTACCTAATCATTTGTTTCACATATGTCAGTCAGGCATTCATATTTTTTATATATATATTATTGTGTTAACTAAATATCTGTCTCAGCATAGGTCATGAAATAAACTCGAGGAACTCGGGTCAAAGATGTAATGTTGACGAGTGATTATTATTTGTTTGGTTTTTTTGTTGTTGTTTGGGGGTTCTGTGTTAAACAGTAATACTTGTTATTAGATATGCGTTTATTACGTTATTTAGATATAAGCAGCGAAAGTTTAAAAAATTAAAAATTCCGTGATGAGGTTTTGTCGTGTATTTCATCCTCTTCTCTCTCTCTCTCTCTCTCTCTCTCTCTCTCTCTCTCCTGATTGACTTAACTTCGAATCATTGCTGACAATCAATAAAAGATGGACTGGGTTTTAAAACTTAATTTGAAATTATATCTGATAAATATCATTAAATATGCAGTAAAGCCACATAGTTAATTTTTGTTTGCCCCTTTTTTTTTATCTCCACCCCGATCCATTGTAGTGGTCAGTATACTCCTAGGTGTTGTATATATTCGTTATTTACAGTCAACGGAATTGGAGTTTGCACGGGTGATCTATTTGATGTTTATACTAGTATGGTCGTTTTGGTTTCTTGGATTGTTTTGCTGTCTTGGCCATATATATGGAATTTTGTATCGATTGCATGTATATCAGTGTAATGGATTCTATATAAAATGTCTGTTGTTAACGTACCAACAAAAGAACATGTCATAGAATTTAGTCCTGAAACATGCTATATATTAATCGACCAGGACTTGATGGAGTTATGCTGAGTTGCACATATTGGGTTCTTTCACTAAGATAAAAGTGTTTCCAGATTTTTTTTCCCCCAAAGCAATTATAACAGAAGAGCTTTCCAATAAGTGTGATATGATCAATTAAGTATAATGCCTTCTTTGGATGCAAAAATATTGATCTTAATATGTTGCCCTTAATGACATGTATCTTTATCTTTATCGATTGGTTTAATCGAAATCCTGATTAGTGTCCATATTGGAAGTTATTTGCTTGTAAGAAACTACTGATTTGTTTTTGCTGTTTCTAAATAAACTTGCATTTGTGGTGAAGGCTGAGATGGGTCTGTAATTTTCTGAAAGATCTCTCTTTGTCTCTGATTGTACTATTCTTGCTTTATTGTAAAACATAAAGATATTTTTATTATATTTTCGGCTTAATGTCAGAATTTTTAATATTGATTTGAGTATCATATTTCCACTTAGTTTTCAACAATATAGGAATAGGGTTATTGATTTACTTCTTTGTTAGCTTTTTAAATTGATTTTTAGGGTTGTTCTGAACTATAGAGCCATGCCTTCTTCTCATTTTATAGAGTTAGACATGTGATAATTTATTTTGATACGTATTCTTTAAATTTAGAGTGGATGAAAATAGTGGAATTTAAAGGTACGATATTTTCTCGCCCGTGCGTAATAAACAAAAACATATGACTATTTCGAGAATTTCAAATTCAAGTAATATCTATTTATGTATATGATTCGGTGGTCTCAATTTATGAAAATCAGTCCTCACTGAAAGCAGTAAAGCTATTCATTATTTAACCAAAAATTGCCAGTTACTGTAGTATATGAAGAATTGGTATTTGTTGCAGACATAAAATGCATTAGGTGTCAATGTTTCACTCTACTAGTTCTAAATACGCTCCATCGAATCTAGAACAAGTTACCGTTTGCACGACAACAGGTACAAACTTTCTTCGGCAAGCATATTGTTACGCTCAAGGGTATCACACCATGTGCGGCTTGATATGCCATCTTTCTCCTATTGCCAAAACCTTCGATACAGCATTCGTTGTCAATTGAAAGGTTCTTAATAGCGCAAATAACTAAGTAGCTGTTCCCTAATCACCTAATTACTACACATCACGAAACTCTAATACTAACCAATACCCAATTCAAAGTACTAATGCTATCTAAAATGACTAAACACGTATATTTGAAACTAATTCAGAGAATTACCTATGTTACGAAATTAGGGAGGATCCATTTTATAACGCTAACCCACGTTGTCATAAAGTCGTGAGTACAGCAAATTATCGAATCTGCTCATAGATATTAGCTAATTACTCAGATATAGCACATACCCTAGGTTTATGACATAACCAGCGCCTCTCAAAATCACGCGTCCCTTTGAGTGATCACGAATATCACACTTGTGGTCATGAATCAAGCTTGATTACTGCTCTAGAAGCAACCATCAACCCGATTCACGATCCCCAAACAAGATTACAGATCGGACTCAGAATCATTGGATCTGATCCCCAAGATCCGCCACTCTTCATCGAAATAAAAATAAAGCAGAATCAAACATCACCTTAAAATTAAATGCATATAAGCGATGAACGCAAACTAATAAATTGCAACGAAACATGATACTACTTTGAATAGGCTATCAAGGCTGCAAATTATCTTATATTACCAGAAGGTTACAAGTTCATTCAAACAAATAAAGTTCTTCTTAAGATAGCTTATTAAAACAAAAAGACGATAGGCACGTCAGAGTAACGCCGATAACTAACCATCTGATCGACAAGTCTACCTAAGTAAACTGCAACAGAATGACGACTTCTCCCTGCTTCTACAACGGGTATGCCAGGACTGTGTCCTGTATAATCAGAAGGCCATCAAACAAATGGCCCAACACGTAGGCAACTCCTTCTATCACAAGGAAGATGCTACAGTTAGAGCGATAATGATACTTATTGATTACCCAACAGTTCACCAAACAAACCGTCGCACAATTTCAGCTTCATACTGTTGACAGTCTTCTGGCATCATATCTCCTTTACCGGCCACAAGCCGACCCAGCATGCGACAAAGAATCCTAGCGCTCCCAAACAAACTCGGCACGCAAAACACCCAGTCGGCTTCAGACTATGTCAGGTCACACAGTTATTGACACCTATATGCATAAGCTAATATAACAGCTAAGACGTTAAAACTATCTGATCAGCACCCACACGACCAACAGTCATTATATCAGTCCTGAATGTATTTACAAAAGCTATACGAGTTATCCGTGTGGATCTTTCTATTCAAACAGTTTGACATCAGTGTCCATAACCCAATCATTCAACAGCCTAGGTGCCGCAACAGTTATCCACCCTTATTGAAGATACTGAAGAAAAGAAACCTGGGATTCAAATTCGTCCCAAAAACCTTGTCGTAGACTCAGCGCACCCTCCTACGCTAAACTAACCTGGTTCTCTGACCAGATATATAATCGGCCACAGACACCCCGGTACTCCCATTGGTATAAATCTCATGTACGTTTCCTTCTGCTAGTGGAGTGCTCTCATCCATGCCGCAAGCTAAGATCTTTGAGCCTTAGTGAGACATGGCGATATTTCCTCTTCCTGCTCTGTCTTATCACCACCATTATGGTACTCTTCCTGGCTGTTGGTGTAACCCCATAGGTCACCATCACCGAAAGACTGACAATAAACCTTGAGATCATAGGTGGAGTTATGATGCAAAATAGTGGTGGCTAATTTTTCTCGCGCTTCCTCTTTGACCGACCACGTTGCCATTCTATATTCTGACACGAATCGAGATAGATTCTTTGGAGCCTCGTCTGGTATCTAGCCAACCAAAAGAACGGCAGGAAATTCTCTTCTCGATCTAGAACAAACTTGTTTACGGTGATTCCGGAAGAAGCATGTTTAGATGCAAGACAGGCAATGCTCTTAAGAGGAAGGTACTGGTCCCAGTTTTCTGGTTTACCTTCAAGGTATGTAGTATCTAGCACAAAGTTCAGATTATTGGGAGACGTCGCTCCTTCTTAATTTGTTTTGGTCAGAAAACAACATACGGAGCACGCTAGATATACAAATAAAATTGTCATGCAACGCTTCTGCACCTGTGGTGGCCTCAATATCAGGCAAATGCGCCGCCTCAACCCACTTGATGAAATGATTCCCGGTCATAAAAATGTAAGCGTTTTCCTCATCCGTCTTTGTAAGAGGTCCTAACATTCGAGAGTTATGAGCTTTACTACTTCAATAGCTGTTATGTACTGCAACAATACTCTCGAATAGCATCCCTTGTACCAGGGTAGTAGTAACGTTTGCGTAATTTACTGTGGGTTTATCAACCCATAAATATCCCCCACCCCAGCTGATCACTCATGACATTGTTTTATGATTTCTCACCGCCAGTTGTACGGTACGACGATGAAAGGTTTTATTGGCTTTCCCGAACTATCAAGCCAAAATCTCACTAGCATCTCGTCGGACATTTCCAACAACGTATACGCTCCTGATATAACCTTGGCTTTACGCTTCTGATATGGCCTTGACCTCACCACTGTCTACAGATACTTCTTCATAAGAGCGGCACTGCCGAGTCTCAACCGATCAGCCTTGACAAAGTTGTATCTTGTCTCTCCACCTCTCCAAAATGAACAGCACTATCCAGCCATCTAGTGGAGAACTTATCAGTACGTTTCTTACAGTTTTTTGCAACCTTTGCAGGGCAAGTGGCTTAAATCATCGGCATTGGCATGGTGAGTTCTAGGGTTGTGTTCTATTACGAAGTCAAATAATGATAGCTGTTCCAAACAACGGACCATTCTCCTTTGGGCTCTTCGAATTCATGAGCCACGCAGGCTACTGTGCTCAGAGTGAACACTGAGTATGCTGTTGTAAAGTACCAAATATAATGTACGACGGCCAACAGCTCACGACGAGTAACACAATAATGTCGTTCCGTCTTGTCCAGGTACTGATTAGTGTAAAGATATCACTATTTTTCCCCTCATTTTTCTGGGGAACGACCGCTCATTTTGCTTCACTTCTTCCGTCTGAGATCTAGCATTTAGAAACACTTGAATTCGGGTACATCCAGAACTGATCATGTGACAATCATTTGACGTAACTCTTAGAATGTCGCCTGATGCTTACCTGTTCAGCGGAAAATGGCATCCTTTTACGTAAGCTGGTGTAAGCGAGACGCAATTTGAGCAATGTGACCTACGAACCGCCAATAATAGCTACAAAACGTAAGGAATTTCCATACCGCAATAACTGATTTCCAGAGACCTACGTCTAAAATAAGACTAATGAATTGGTGAGAGAAAGACTTATTTGCATGTTAATCGTATTTCATTCTGGTGGTCTTTTTACTATAGAGGTGAATTGAACCATTGCGTTGGAATGAAATAGTGGTGCCGTCATGTGGAAAATGTACATAATGAACACACACACACACACACACGTTAAGTGTTCTTTCAATCAGAAGCATTATCAGATCACAAATCACTGATATCGATAACTTGATAGACATCGCTCCCTACAATGGCTCGGTTGTAAAATTGTTTTAAAAAACCCTATTATTACCAGCTGAATGGTCCGTATATTATTTATTGTTATTTGAAGATATCATCATGTTACAGATTGAAACTTGTACCCAACAAGAATGCCAGAGCCAATGTGTACGAGCGTTAGAATCTACGAGAATGCCAGAGTCAATGTGTACGAGAGTTAGAATCTACGAGAATGCCAGAGACAATGTGTACGAGAGTTAGAATCTACGAGAATGCCAGAGCCAATGTGTACGAGAGTTAGAATCTAATTTATCCTCAACAATCCAAATATCACAACACATTCCAGATATAATGTCAGATGCTTCGAGTAAAGTCGCAAAATTAGTGTAATAAACAAATCAGATAATAAGAAAATGCAAAATATCTGGTGTTCAAGTTCACATTTAAAGATGAGAAATATTTTGATTCAACACACGTGTTATGTTTGTTGAAAAAAAATGTAACTGATGATAAATGTGAAAGCCCGTGATTACATAACAGACTTGTACAAAAGTTCATCACACAATTACTGCAATCTGAACATCAAACATCAAAACTGGTATATCATTGTTTACTCATAACATTTCTAGTTATGACAGTCACATGTTCATTAAAACATTGCTTAAAAAACGAACCAGATGAAGTGGTATAAATCATACCAAACAACATATGAAATTACTGCTTTCCTTGCTGTTGCCCAAAGCATGTATCTTACTGTGTATCCTGTTGCTTGTAAACGCCATTGAATATATAGGCAGAGACCCTTGCAGGGCCAATTCACCATTTTATTATATTTAAAGGTCATATGCATCAGCAGACATGAGTTTGTGTTCCTTTAGAGAGGAAATATAATGCATTTAAAACCATGCTTTCATAAATTTGTTTTTGTTTGTTTTTGCTGTTTCAAAAAAAAAATGGTTAGCTTTTTTATTTGCGACACTAATCAGTTACAGTCAACTGATAGTCAGCCTGCTCGTGGATGTCTTTACGTCTTTCAAATCATTACCATCATCAAGTCATGCATATTTGAGTATCAATACTTCTTTGTACAAAACTACTACTAGCTGTTTCGTTAATTTAACATGATCATGTAAATGTATCTTATTATTATTGCTATGGTTTAATTAATTTTTAATGGCTTATGTAGTGTTGGACTTTATTCAGCTTCTGCATAAAATATTTTCCTCTATTTTGTCACAATGTTTACATGTAAGTAAAAGTTACTAGGTCATCCCATTTATGGTTTTCTCATCATGGTGTTATTTTCTTTAACAAAACCATTTTAGTATTTCATAATATTTAACACTTTGTTGACGAATGCTTCTGATTAAAAGCTTGTGCAACAATTCTTATCAATTGTGCACTAAACTTAATAAAAGAAACAGGAGCAACCTCACTCGTAGCTATTTGTGCAACACGTAATACAATTGCTGTGCAACACGTAATACAATTGGTTGTGCAACACGTAATACAATTGCTGTGCAACACGTAATACAATTGCTTGTGCAACACGTAATACAATTGCTGTGCAACACGTAATACAATTGCTGTTATTCTCATACAACCTGAAACTTAAGCTCACTTCAAATACTACTTTTGTCTTGAGGAAATCCATTTATCAGACGATCAATTGGCTCAACAGACGCCACGTTTAGCCAGTCTGTTATAAGCCTCACTAAAATCTGGCATAATAATAATAACAATAGAAACTTTAAATCCGAACACATGAAACCTGGCGAAGTTGGTATACTAATCCAATTTGGTGAAATCTTTCAACTACCCGAAGACGTGCTTCCTGGCTCAGAAATATGTTATAGTGAAGACATAAACCAAAGGATTTTTTCCTGGAGTTCAGTGTGTTGTATTCCTACCGAAAAATGGCACAGGTTGGGACTTGCAGCGTTGAGCTTAATAATAAAGTTGTACTGAATTCCTTTATTGAAGGTAAAGAGACAACTACAAGCCTATTATTACATGTTGTCTATACAGACATCTCTTAAAACGGAGAGACTAACTGGCATCTATCTTTAGTATAGGCCAGTAGTTCACTTGACTGACATACTCATAAGAGCTTTTAAATATCGTGCATGAACACGGTTTTGATAAAGTTAGTGAACATCCAACAAAAATAGCACAAAAATGAATGAGAGGTTATACTCTTATGTCTGTTACAGATCATTTAATGAATTTTATTATTTTATATGTCAACCTACCGAAGAATTTGCACATATTGCTACTAGAAACCTTTTAAAAAATAGTCATAAAAACAAATGAACTGGATACAAACTCTCTCCCTGACCTTAGAAATGCTCTTTGGGATTCAGAGAAATAAGAAAATGCAGATTCTTTCTATTCTGTATAGTATAATATTTTCAAAAATATCCCGGATACATATTTCCCTGCTACGAAGATAAGGATCTCTGGTAAGAAGCCCCTCACCCCACCCACCCCCCCCAAAAAAAATGCAACCCTGAAACTGATCAAGAACGGCACTGTGATAAATAACCCATTCCGAAAAAGAAACAAAATAAACCTTTCCTTTTTTTTACTGTTCTGACAATAATTTTTGCTTAGATGACAGCCAACATACGTGGTCTGTTATAAAAGAACTTCTCCCACAAAGCAAAATACGTTGGTGCCAATTCTCTTGAATTAAATGAATAAAATAATGCTGACTTAATGCATATTGCTGATATCTTCGATATATTCTGAAATGAAGTACTACATCCACCTCTCGGGTCGTATTTGCAATAAGCTGTATAGCATACTGAGAACACAAATCTTCCCCGACAACAAAGGCACTGATATTGACAACCATTAATATAAACCCCTGCAAATACATGCCCTTGTGATTTCTGAAAACCGTAATAAATTATTAATCTCTCATAACATTCCAAATATCTTGGAAAATGCAGATGTTTCAGCTATCTGTAGGAGACCAAGTTTAACAGATCCAGATAACAATCGCTTAACTGACACTACGTTGGACGTTTTTTGAGCGAATTGTTTTAATTTTTATTTGACAGATACCGAAATGGTTACCCCCATCCAACCTAGCTTTTAAAAGAGGCATTCAACTGATCTGCATTTCTAATACTAACTGAATATGAGTTTACATTTAAGAATACCTTATTGATAACAATGGCTACTGATCAAAAGAAAGATTTTGACATTGTCAATGACTTAATTTATTTACAAAGTAAAACAATATGGCGTTAAGGACAACAGATAAATGAAGTTTACTGCATAGCTGTCAAACAGAAAGTAATTTACTGTAACTAATGGTAACCTTTGTTATTCGAAAATCATCAATACAGGTGTACACAAGTATCTATCACGGGATCTCTTTTTGTTCGATTTTTATGTAAATACAATAATGCACCTATTTCGCGGATAATACTGCTATTTACTTTGTAGACAAATGAGTTCAAAAACAAGACCAGTTCAAAGTTTAATAATGTCTACAATTGACTGAACGCCAACAAACTAGGTCTTCACATTGGCTCAACAAAATAGGAAGCAAATATTTTTGACAATTACCTACCTCTTCCACAAAAGTTAGAGAAAGTCCCACGAATAAAGAATCACTAATACTTTGAGATTACTTTACAGGACAATTTAACTTTTAAATACCAGTTACAGAAAGCAACTGATCAACCAAAACAAAGTACTGTGCTTCTAAAGTATTTCATTCCAATCCACACTCCAAAATTTTTGCATATCACTCTCAGTTCTTTCCCCAAATCGATTATGATTTGAAAATGTGGACGTGTCTGCCAAAGATTGGCATTGACTGAGTATAAAAAAAATCGCAACATGCGCATAATTTTAAACAGTCCTTACCACGTGCACTGTTGATAAGCTGTATCATCTCATTTTGCAAACATAAACTCTATTTCATGGGAAAGGGCGTGCATGGTGAGGCTCCAGAACAATTACGCAACCATTTCACATTAAAGGGACTACAGACTTCACATAATGATATATCAGTTTCAAAGTGTGTGTGTGTGTGTGTGTGTGTGTTTTCAGCTTCTTTTCGCCACCAGGCGATTTCTTCTTGCCTTCGGTTGCAGGTGGAGGTTCGGTGTGTGTGTGTGTGTGGGGGGGGTCGAGTACAGAGGACCTTTCAACTGAAATGTCGATATCCGATAAACGGTCAGATGAGGGTTAGCTTAGCATCTTTTTAGATCGCCTTTGTTGTTGTTTTCCTTTAGCTTCTTATGATCCCTGTATGTTAACTAGAGAGCACGCTATTGGTCGGGGATAATTTCTACTACTGGATGTTTACATTTGGGTTTAGGTTCAGGTGGAAGGTCTGGAAGTATTGGAAGTATAGACTGGTATAATGTTCGCATTCGTGTAATTGTCCGGGTTCGGATTCGTACGATGGACCGGGTAGTGGTGAACTTACTTGTGTTCTCGTTTCTTGTGTCTTCCTTCCTGGACTAGTTTCATAAAATCTTCAAAAACTGCGTTACCTTGGTCAAAGTCTTCAGTCTGAAATTTATCAACTATTTTATCATATCTCCTTGGCTCGCGAGAGGCGTGTCGATACCCAATAGTCTTCTTGAATATCCACTTGGGCCTTATTTCGTCCTTGCCTATATCATTTCATCTCAAGCTGAAACTTTTAATACGAGCTTGCGCCAGTTGAGGGTCTGGTAAGAGCGGCACGTACATGATTTTCAAAAATCCCATGGCAGCCTAGTTCTTTAAATAATTGCTTGATTTCATCTTTGACTTGTGTACGGGTGATTGTGTCGGTGGAATATTTTCAAATACCACTTTGACGTCTTCGTTGAGTACACAGGTGCGTTTGGAGATCACACAATGAACGCATTAGCAAGCGTGCGTATCAATTTGTGTCATACAGAGCACGCCTGCTTATTTATTGTTTTGTTGTTTTTGCTTGTTTTTTTTTTTGCCGGCCAAGAGAAAATATTCTCGGGGTGGGATGGGGTGTCTTGCCGGTCAATCTTCACATTTCGTACACCACAAGATTATTATGCTCTAGACCATGGTTGTCAACGTGTGGGTTCTTCATCGATATGTGGAAAAGAAATTGATGGTGGAAGACGAAGACGTTTATGACGACGCAAGAGCTTCCTTAAAGTCTCTGAGTACATAATATAACGGTTGATCGTCCCAAGAATGATGGGATCAAATACAAACGATCCCACGTCGGCTATCGCATAATCAGATTCAGCAACAATTGGGTCAATGATCAGCACATGAACCGAGTTTGGAAACACGGAGCCATGCTTAGGCGGTCGATACTTCACGAACACATAGAAGTCTTTGATGGTGAAATCTTGTCTTGTTCGTGGTGTCATGGTGAATATGTATTGTTTCATAACTTGTTGTATAACTCTGCCATGCCTTCATGCCTTCATATTGTGTCTGATGTCGCATGAGAACAGGTACCGCAAAGATACCTTGATTGTAACGCGTAAAGGTAGAGCCAGGACCGCTGTATCTTGCGTTTACGAACAGGTTGTTCGCGCGCGCGTTCAACGACTCTACATCGATAAACCGCCACGAATTCCGCGTTCAACATTAGATGCGCACCGATATCAGTAAATAGCTCCAAGTCGACCATGGTTTTAGTAGTAATGCACCCCATGCCATTTCTGGCAACGATAATTAATGCGTGATCAAGCTTGCAAACGCGCATGGCTGTATTACGAAGGGTCGCAAAGACATCAGCGAGCAGCAAACACGTCCGTATGCAGACACAGATTGTAATTGTCGCAAGATTTTGAGAACTCAACGCGAAATCAGACATTATTCGTGTGCGTATTGTCGTTTTAGGAAATACTTTTTCGAGACAGCGGGGAATACAATCAAGCGGTTGCAGCTGAGTCTCGACAAACCTGTTCCAGTCGTACATGTTATACTCGTACTGGTACACACCGAGGATAAGCAAACCGAACTTGTCAATGCTGATATTCGGGAAATGCAACTTGCCCAGTCCAAACGTCATGGTGACGTTTATTGTCGCTCTCAATGAGGCTGCGATACCTTGCATTATGATATGGCAATCACACCAACGAAGGTTATGAAGCACACGTAAATTCGTGTTTCCTTGGATAAATTCTCAGCTGAAGTTTGCATGCGCTGTGTGCGCTAGTGATGTGACCATGATCGCGATCTTTAGAGGTAATAACAGCCGTCGGACCCAAAGGGACCATCACAGATCCAGTAAGGAGTGGCTATCGAAAACTCACAAATATCATAATGGTCATGAGCATGTCCGTCGGCGAGGATAGCTGTTGCCGGATCCATGTCGCTGTAACTTCGAGCAATTTAATAAACACGTCAGCCAAATCTTTTGCCACATTACAACAGTGGTGACACAATTGCTCCACCGCATCTGAAGGCATTGTAGCAAAACTTGTTCAGCAACTTGCAAATAAGCTATATAGTTTGTTGTTTATAAATAATCATTACAATCTGCAATCACATATACAAATTAAGCACACAGTATAGGTATGCATAACAGCAGTTTAGACACATATTTTGGAATACTACATAATTCGTTTTTATTTTCACTGGTATTCTTCTATGCCTTTTGCGTTGCCATGTGTCAGACATTTTTATTAACACAATGGCGCTAATAAGTAGATAAATGAAACCAGCTCGTATTATGCTGATTGGACGAAGATTTTAAATGAATGCACTGCAGTTCAGTTTTCAAAATTTTGAAAGATTGGTAAATTTTTAGATCTCATCAAAATTAGTTCATTTTAAACTACTGTTTTGTTGTCTTTCTTCTGACGGACCCTTCAAAAATTACTTTGATTTCATCCATTCCTTCCAGGGAACGTCTTTTATACAACTTTTAACGTCAACTGTTGCAAATTGTTAAAATCATGTAGTAGCAATAGGAAAAATAATTAAAATAATAAAACAAATAACACAACTCAAAACGACTGGCTGAAAAATATTCTGGGTCGGAAGATAACGACAATATCTTTTTAATGCATGGCCGTGTTATTAAAGCAAGAACGCCAATGGAAGACGGCCCAGCATTGAGAATGGCTGTAGTTCCATTTCGAAAAAAGAAAAAAGAAAGAAAGAAAGCAGCATAGTGTTTTTGTTAGGTCCAATTCCCTGTTTACAAGAAAATATTGTCCGTACAATCTGATAAATTTCCATCATTGAAATGTTAACAATTTTAAAATATTAATGTATAACATATCAATTACTTGACTACTCCCATCCAGATGCTATCCGACACCAATATTCAAAGCTCCAACGATTGTTAGCTCTACTGGCTATAGACCAAAAGAACTTATTTGATGGATTGCTGTCCGTCGTCCGTCAGCACAAATCTTGTTTATTGTTCCTCCTGAGAAACTATTTGGAGGATATCAGTGAAACTTTATAACCATTTTCATCCCGAGGTCTACGTGGTTTTAAATGAAAATAGTGCTGCTCAGACATCCAGTATGGCTGCCATGTGGCCATCTTGAAAATCGTGTTATTGCTGCTACTCTTCAACGGATCATCATAACAATAGGAAGATTTCACTGAAAGACTTCATTCATATGATGTCTTGTGGGTTCTGCATCAAAATGGCACCGATCTGACAACCGATATGGCCGCCACTTTGGCCATCTTGAATGTGCAATCCCCCCACCCACACTTTCTCAAGGATTTTCCTTAAAGCGAGAATATTATCATTATCATTCATTTTTAAGGACCAATAGCTTTTGACCGAGTTTCATTGTTTCATGATATGTCAGATAGCAGAATGAGAGAACAGGTTTGTTTTTCAGGAAGAAATAATATCCTATATCCCCACTCTAAAAATTGACAAGTTGGAAAAGGTTGGTGTTTAAAGGAAAAAGTTGCTTTCTGCCACTTTTTAAATAATTATTTTCCGTCATTAAATGGCCACGACATTTTAAACATTAAGTGGCCACATCGATCGACATTGCTTTTGACCTGATTCAGGGGAAATCACACGGAAAATACATTCTTTCTTAACAAGAGTTATTTCCCTTAAATAATCCGAAAAGTATTTAATGGGCACTCTTCAAAATAAAGGTTAACTCATAACGTCTTGAAACGATGAACATTCCGATATTTTCAAAAGAAATATAGCGTAATCGTGTATTGCATATATTCTACAAATGTTTTAGAAGGTGCTCGGGGTCCTCATTTATGTGATAAAACTTGATAATAATACATCGAATCCTCGATAAAGTTTACAGAAGTCGTTGAATCAAATTGAAAGCGTTTAATATTGAAAACAAGTTTATAATTTTTGTGTGCCTAAAATGAAATGTATGTTTGCACAAATAAAAGCATTTAAACCTTGAAAGTAGAGCCTGCACTATTAATTATCCTCATAGTACCCCGTTATACAAAAGTACGTGCATCTTAGATTTGCATGCGTGGTATTGAGGTATTGAGGTATGTATGTATGTATGTATGCCTATGCAAAAGATCTGCATACAAAAACACATTCGTAAGACTGATGAAATCAGTAAGCACTCTTCACAGTCCGAGGTTAAATAAAACAAACAAACAAAAATTGAAAAATCTGGACAGAAATGCGCTGGATACAGGCCCTGTACTGTATGTTATGAAAGTGCATCAAGATACTGATACCTTGTATCAAGTGGTCCATGCAAATTAAAACAACCACTAAAGATTTCCTACGGTCTAGTTAAGAAAATATATTTTAAAAAATCTGCGTCAGTCTGGCTTAAGGCCGATTGTTTTCACCAATTCTCGAGGGCTTTAACTGAAAGGTTCTTAAAGTGCGAATGCCATAAATAAGTTTCTTTTAATCACCTAATGACCATATATGCCGAAACTTTAAATTCACACTTTACGTGGTTTTCTCTTGTTTCCCATTTGTACGACTTATCAGTTAGTTATTCGGAGCCGAATATTAGGATTTCGCGAAATGCAATGCAAAAATAATCCAAAACAATGAAACGAATTATTCCTATCTCAAATTATTAAATACTTATGATGAACAAGTATCCATATATTGTTTTGTGTAAAGAAAGAATTCGGGCGGGTCCATTTTTCGAGATTGATTCATGCCGTCATATAGTGTCGTGATTGTGGTACATTATGACGTCTGTTCCTAGAAATGGACTAATTACTCTTGATGAGAAATATGTTCCCAAAACTGACTCCCCTTAATAAGCAAATAATCATTAAAATCTAACAAACGGAGACGTAAATACAAATAGCATATAGCCTAGGTCCATTCCATTACCCATGCCTCTGAAAAAATATTTCGTCTGCTGCTGCTGCTTCGTTTGAATTTCAGCAGTCGTGTCTGTTGTTGGTCTCAGTCCATCATTTTTTAAAGTTTTTGTTGTTGCTTTTATTTAAGGTCGTCTTGGGAAGTTTTATTTTTCTTCTTTTTAACCATCAACAATTCTGTCTGAGTGTTTAGCTCTGTTGACTTGTATCACTTCCTGAGAGTGTGAGTGTTTAAACCTCTGTTGCTTTTTTCGCTTCCTGAGGTTGTTGTGAAGCATATCTTTTAGTTTTGCTGTCGCATGCTTTGTCGGTTTTGCTAAAGCATTCGTCATCGTTTGTTTTTGTCAGTTTGTCTTCTAGTTTCTTGTAGTTGAATTTCTTAGAAGTCAACATGTCTACATGTATTCATGCCTGATACAGCGTCTGCTAGTACCATAGTTAAAGTAAAGGTGGCTTCTGATGTTTGACAAAGAGGGCTGGATGATTGGATAAATTATATGGTAGTACAAAAGCGCGAAAATAACTTTTTCGTGAAAAGAAGAAACAAACGCGAAAAGAACTCCTATTTAAAAAAAAATTAGATTCAGTAATTCTTTTCTTAAATGTAAGATAAGGAAAAAACACACTGACCAATGCATTTACAACATGTTTTTCATGACATTTTTGTCATACGACCAGTCAGTACGTACTGTGATATATTAAATAACTTGCGAAAAGAAGAATATGTGCGAAAAGAACTCTTATTGTCTTTATTTGTTTTATATAAATCAAATTCAAAGAATCTTCTTTTAAATGAAAGATAATGACAAAACACACTGACCAAGGCATTTGAAACATGTATTTTCATTACATTTTGGTCATACGACCAGTCAGTACGTACTGCGTATGTGAATTGGCTTGCGAAAAGAAAAAAAAGTACAAAAATAACTCGTATTTTCTTTACTTCTTTATCAAATTAAATAATTATATTTTTTAAATGAAAGATAGTGAGAGAAAGAAAAAAAAACACATTGACCAATGCATTTGCAATATGACTTTTCGTGACATTTTTGTCCTACGACCAGTCAGTACGTACTTTGTATCCAAGTGTTAACCGGACCAAACATAATGTATTAAAGTGCATGAACGTGATCTTCAACCTTCCTTTTAGGACCCTGAAAAAGTAACAATAAAAATAATGTGGACTAACACAGTGGAGCCCGACCGCGAAAACTTCAATTTAGGAGGGAAACCCAAGTGGGAATGGATCCCAAATCATTTTGTGCCCTTGGTAGCCTTGCAAAGGAAAAATGTTGCTGACGCTAACCACATGAATACGGAGAAGAAAACAAGTGTAACGGAAACTGAACCATTATCTGTCAATCAAGGAAGCAATCTTTCAACAATCATAGAAGATTCAATGGATGAAAATACATCATTTTTGTCTACAAATGACATACATATATATAATATCTGCAAGAAATGCCAGTGTCAACAGATGATACTGACCGAAATCCTATTGAAACTGATTTAGACAGTTCCATACAATATGTACAGGAAGAGCCAATATTCAATCCGGGACACCTTGGAAACCCGTTCATAGACAAAAATGACACTTTCAATGTTCTCAAAGGTCCCTTCATAATTTTAAATAAAATACGAGCACACTAAAAGGATGGCTATTATTTTGTGATACATAATATATCCAACGTACAAAGACGGAAACAAGGGAAACATTATAAATATTGGGGCCGTTTCTGGGCATGGAACCATGGCTCTGCTCCAGAAACCACAGCTCTAGAGAAAACCGGAAAGGTGATTTATGTTATCAAATGAAATGATCAATACTGCATGCAATAAGAAAGCAAGGGAAAGAAGGTTTGTGTTGCTATAAAACCACAGCTTCTTGGAGGTGAGGTCACATTACTCCGACGTCTTTATCAATCTCTGAAGTCTTCTCCCGATGGAAAGGGAACATTTAAAAGGAGAATTACATGAATTGAAAATTGCTCCACTTTCTCAAGACATAGTCATTGCAGAATACATAGGCACATTTCCGCATAGAGACTGTCAATGGCGTGCAATAAAGGAAAGCAACAACTACATCCGGATGAAGCCGTCGGTGCGAACGGAATTGACAAAAGAAATAAAGCAAAAACCTGTAAATATAGGGGATAGGTCAATGAATAGTGGTAACAATAATGAATACAATAATAAATGCAATGTTAGACAGTTGATAAATATGAAATAATCTATCAATAAAATAAAAAAGAAACCTAATGAGGGATCAAACAAAGGCACAGACCACATAATCAGCGTCAAAGAGATGACAAAGGTATATCCATTTGTAAAAGTTGTAAAGCAAATGAATGGTTCAAAATATCCAATGATAGCACTATTTACGGCACAACACATTAAAGATATTTAAAGGTTTCGTTTTAAATTAACTGGGCTTGTTTTATATATTGATAAAACTTAAAACCTAGGAGAGTTCCACGTGACGTCTACGGGGTGTAAAGACTTTTCAGTTGTAAGAAGATCAAACAAAGATCATTCACTGTGTTTCGGATCGACTTATCTACACACAAACTCGTCAGCGAAGACCTATTCATCATTCCTGCATGATAGTGCGGATAACTTATGTGATTATGAACTTTCAACATAAGTTGTAGGCAGTGACGAGGAATTGGCATTCAAAAATGCCTTTCCAGATGTCTACCGGGAAGCTTACATGTTTTGTGCATAAGGCATTTGAAAAATGTTCGCAAGTACATGGATGACAGTGTTGGATATACTTTACAACACAAACAAAATATCATCACGACCGCCTTTGGTAAAGACGGTATCACTGAATCTACAGACGTCGACACATATTCCACTCGTGTTGACAGACTCCACGAGAAATCAACGTTCTGAATGAAACCGCGAGTAGAAACTCTTTCAGAACATATATTGACCAGAAATTGCTGCCGCTACATGAACAATACGTACTGGATAGGAAATAGACCAACAAGTAGGTCTCCGCATTTTTTTCTGTCAGATAAAAAAAAAGAAGCGGAGACCTACATGTTGGTCTCGCTAGGAAAAGTCGAATTCCGTCTGATTGGACGAATAACGATGCGGAGAGCGCTAATACTACTTTGAAGTCTGCGGTCGAATGAAAGTTCCAGGATCTTCTAAAGTTCATCAACACTCTGTGCGACATTGTGCAAGATGAAGAGTTGTAGTGCAATAAGGAACATGGGTAATTACAAGTTAACATGAATGTTCTTGAAACATTACATAGATTTTGATAGATGGACATATTTCCTAGGAACAACCGGAACGAAGAATGAGTCGTTTTTTGTCAGATGCTGGGAAAACGAACCCTAATACTGCTGTGTTCATGGATGGAACTAGAACGGTAGAAATACCACATTCAAATGTCATGTTCAATTTCATTTGTTTATGTAATTGATTAAATTGTTATACTTTATACACGGGTAAACGTGTTGTTCTATTATATATCTCTGCTCAGATCTCTGATATTGCTTCCTTTAATTTCATATTTAATGTTATTATTTACTCAGTCCGGGCAATAAAATCGTGGTCAATCATCTCACAGATTACGATAACCAAACCAAAAGAGGCGGGGGTGGGGGGGGGGGGGGCGGGGGGATCACTCATCTCCACCACATCGTGACAATCATATACAGCTATATACTAATACCTCTGCCTGCTCCAGTCTGGGATTCATCCCCTCGCGCTGATTTAATTGTTTGAGTATGTCGACGTCAATAGCAATAATTATAACGAATTTGTGATGATTATTCCACTGCAAGTGTAGCGGGTCATGTTGATTAGCTGTAATCACGTCCTTAGCATTTCGATTAGCCCGATTACGCAAAAACACAAATAACATGGGAGGCACTTTTGTATTCGATGTAGATCACGTGCTTATATGTTCACTTTATTTAACTGATTGTCATTTGGTCTTTTAAAAAAAAAATCAGTGTAGCACTTCTTGAGAACGTTGTCAGTAACGTGATGATGATGATGATGACGGTGATGATAACCACCACAAACAACAGCAATACCAGAGACTAATAAACATATTGGACATGTTCTTATACACGTATATGATAGCCTGACTTGGATTTTTAATCCTTTCCGTTTTGGACTGTTTTTACTTAAATTATCTTTTGTGACGAGAGTTAATTGAAGAATCAAACTTCAACAAAAAATATCCAGTACCAAAATAAAATTACTAAATAAATAATGAACAAGTGAAGGATCTATCTTGAAGAAAGCACAAGAATTTTACTATCAATGTAAAAGAAAGTTAGTCCATTCATTATTTCCACACATTATTACTACTAATGTAGGGAACAAATATAAAGAATAAAAAATAACCGCATATAATGCTTGAGAGTGATGTGGATAGATAATAAATAAAAAAGGACGATAAACTCGAATATATCTATAAAGGCAATCTTCACATTTTCATCAGTCATGCGTAAATTGCACACGTGATACTTATTGAAACTGCCAACATTGACCTAAAAATATTGTACATAGGCTCTCATGGTTGTAAGTTCTTTGATAAGAGACGTTGCTTCACCGCTACGAGTTTACGACAGTAAATTCCTTAGAACGGTTTATGGCATCAAAGTTCCGCGCGTGCGCATTTATTAGATTTCTTGTTACAAGTTTTAAAATAGGGCGGAAGAGACCTGTGATATTTATTGCACTAGTTTGTGCTAATGATAAACACTGGTGCATCTGCAAGCATGGTTATTTGATGTTTGGATTATTCAACAGCGGGATGGCATAAGTAACGATTTTTCGAAAAATGCATATCGTTTTAAAGATGACCACTAATTAGGGCACCTGTCCCGTGTCCTGCAATGTTGTCAAGCAGTAAGTGCATTGGACAGACGATGAAATACTTGTTTAGAAGTTTCTTTCTGGGATATTAAGCGTATGTTTTTATGATGTGAAGTAAAATGATGAAAAATAAGCAACCACCTCCACGGGTTTCCCCTATAAAGCCTCGGAAACCTGAACCGATCAGTGGGGGTCGGGAGGGGGACATCACACACTGGAGTGGTCGAATTCAGGAGACGGTTGTGTCTGCGTTGCCTGATGACATTTTACATCTTACTATCCATGGAGGGGCCGATAATGGGTCTTTCTGCTATCTTGATGACATTGATCATCAGAAAATCAATTATCATAGTGGCAAGTTACAACCAGACAGCATTATTTTGGAGATTCAGGGACAGAAAATATCTGGAAACACATTACGAGATGCAGTCACCTGGCTGAAACAGGTCACCCAGAATGGGGCACCTGTCATGATCAAGACGGTAAAAATAGGTACTGTATACATTAATGTACACTTCATATTAATGTAGATGTGCAGTATACATGTAAAGAAAGTTTAGCACTTTGCTACATGCAATATTACAACAGTCTGTCTCTAAATGAGGGTCGTTTTGGCCCTCCACCTCCTCCATTTATATGACAAGATTTTTATCAAGTTAGCTGTGTTCTTGATGATCTCCTGGTGAGTAATATAACAAGAAACATTGCAGTTATGTTCAAGATCTTAACATTTCCAAGTTCTAAATAAGCAGAGCAAAATTGAAGCAGATCAACTGATAATGGATGGGAAATTTGTTATGTGTTTAAATTCTGTAAAGATTATAGCCCAGTTATGCCATCACTTTGCTTCATTTGTGAGCACAGTCTATGTTGTTTGACGGCATAATCAATTCATATAACTTATTTCTCTCAGTTTGAGTTTCAGATGTTTGATGTTTGAAATCATTCTGTTAGATACTGTCAAGAACACTCATTGAAAGGCAGCCATATAATTGAATTAAGTGTGCATTAGTTTTGGTCACTAAATCATGAAACAGACTTACAAACAGCATAAATTATGTCTTGATGATTACAGATATGTAGCATAAATTTGCAGGGATTAATCGATGCATGAATGATTCTTTACCTACCCAGGGGACTAGTTTAGGTTCAGAAATTAGCTATTTTGAAATGTATCATTTGCTTACTGGTTTTAACCCATAATGAATTGATAAACTTATTTTTGCCACATAACACACAAGTGATAGATGTTTTCATAGTGTGGCAATAGTCTGCCTATTTGGATAGTGCACTAATTAAGTTACACAGCATTTGATTGGTTTACATTAATCAGTCTTGAACGTTTCTTTGGTCTTTCCTGTCAGCACATGGTACATGATCATAACTGATAATTTTATTTTAAAGATATAAAAGAAATAAATAAAGGTGATAGTTTCAGATTTTGACCCTTTAAATGGCCATTTTAAGGTTTACCTGGTTAAGTCTGTTTCACAGTATTCCTCATTATTGTCATCACTCTCCAGAAGTTGCATTTTGTTCTGATCTAAATCTTTGTACTTACTTTCCTGGTGGTTTTGATGTGTAGCCTTATGCAAGATGTTGTCCTCAGTGCCATCCATTTTGAGATACAGCACTTTTAGATTACATAAATGGTCTGCTTGCACAGGTCGGTCAGCTCTTGTTTCAACAGTCTTTCAAACTGTGTAACTAAATGAGAGTTGGTCATCAGCAAACTACTCAGTCTGCTTGTTTTGTCCTTCACTTTTTCTTCAGAATTTCTTTCATTCTTCTCCAGAAGACTCTTCTACATTGAAGTCCTTCCCAGGAAACATTTACTGGGTATCTCTCGATCATAACAATAGGTTACCCTGGTACAGATCGAAAGGAAATTGTATTAAACGTGAACATGAATTGTCTTCTTGTAGGTTCATACATGCCAACCCCAAAGAGAAGTGTGTGTGCATAACTATTACAAGGAGTGGCAAAAAGGCATACTAAGAACAATCTATATATTACATGCCACAGTTACAAAAAACTGTATGAAAAAAAATTTTTTTTCTACTTATCTGGATCTGCAGTTAAACTTCTTGTTGTAAATTGGCTAAACCATGTGGAGTAATATGAGAGACTGAGTATAGACACAAAACAAATTGACAAATTATTTATACATAACACTTGAACTAGTCTACATGTCTAACTTTAGCTCAATGGTCGTGAAATCCATAAATGATGAATGCTGTACTAAATCACTGTCAAATTCTTCTTTCAAAGTTTGTAAAGTTGCGTGTTATTGATTTATTCTTTTCCTGATGCAACATGTTTTTTAAGTTGAACAAATTCCCTCTCCTCTAACATTTTTCAGTCATATAATATCCTTGAGTCACATAGATAAAGTTGGTTTTGCTTAATATTGGGTATCATTTGTCGATTTAAAACATTTAACTATGCGTGTTTGTATCAGAATATAATGAATATGTGACACAGGGTTTCACATTGAAGAAACCCATCTTTTTTCTTGGAACTGTTTCATGTACTGTTACGGTAAATATAAAATAAAAAAATTAGTTGGAGCACTAACAGTGGCAAAATGCGCAAAAGCCAATAGTCACATGACACAAGCCTCAGACTGTAGTCGTTATTCAGTGTTTCAATCGTTATGTTCCCTGGTGTCTTTTATCTGAGCTTGGAAATGTTTTTTTTGGTTTAAAACAGGTATCTGGTTGCTCATTTTATTACCCAGGTTATTATCAATGGGAAGATACCAGTTTACCCCTTGACATCTTTACCCTGTTGACATGGGCTTCTGGCAATGTTGGTTAGCATATCTTTTGCAGTGTACGAATTTCTTACATGTCCCATTGTACTACTCTGTCTGACTATATTCGTTCTTATTCAAGATCGAACATGATAATGCTACTACTAGCATGACATCTCTGAAAATATATTTCAGTGTCCAAGCTAAACTTCACCAGGACACTGAATCGTGTGAATGTTCGTTGCATGAAAGCTTTAACCTTTTGATTTCTGTTAAAAACACAACACAGTCATTTAAAAATTCATCACTATTGTTGCAAAGAAGTATCAACTATTGCAGTTTAAAATGAGAAACACAACAAAAAACCAAGCTTATTTTTCAAAGAAAAGTAAATTGCAAATTTACATTGACATATAATTATGTTTATAATGTCATAGTTTTAGCTGTTGTTGATTTCATGTTCCTTGAGGAGAAACAATTAAGCATTGACCACTGTATAGTCATAAAGAACACTAAAATACCATGATGTGGCTGTGGACAAAATTACAGGATGAGTCCTGGGTTCATCACTCATGTTACTCAGGAGCCTCCAGCATATTTTTGAGTCCCCTGGCATAAACTTGGGAGTCCCTTATTTTTAGAAAAGAAAATGAAGAGCACTTGCTCATTATTACAATAGTATCAGAATTGAATTTTTAACCATTTATAATATTACACTGAGAGAAAAAAAGATATTTTATGTAAATGTTTCATTTTGTTACCCTATTACAAAATAAAAAAAATAAAAATAAACCACAACAATAAAAGATTGAACAGTTTCAGTCTCAGTAATGCTGTGTAGTCATCTCTGCAAATAAAATAGAATCTGTTTCCACCAGTTACCTGGCATTACATTGTGTCATATATATAAATGTAAATTACCATCATTAACTGAGACAAAGAAGGAATGAATAAATATACCAAGTAGTGAGTTTGATAGAAAAGATGAATTAACCTTGGTACATGTATGGTACCTAAGTACATCTACCTAGCTTAACATATTAACCTAATGCCTAGTTGTGTTAGAAGCATTGTTTTTGATTGGCTATTTGGCTCGCGCATGAGCAGAAGGGTAAAAGTTGGATTTCTTTTTTATATTTTTTTTAATGCTTAACGGACCCATTATTTTTGTATCGAGACTACTCATTATTCCAAATGCCCATCTTATCCTACTTTTTGCAAAGGTTCATCTGTCTGCAGTTCATACCAGTCTACCTTAGATCTGAGACCAAAAAGTATAAAATCCTATCACATAATTGGATTCCGACCACTGGCGAATTTTGGGTGGACAAAAATCAGGTCAAAATTTTTCCCTCTGTATTTTGTAGTGCAACTAAAACTTCCAGATTATTTGGTATCATTGTAGAGCTGCATTTGTCTACCTTTATATAATACCACCCACTTTAGTGTATCATGCATGACCATGACGCTACAGAGCTCAGCAGCAGGCTACTACCTCCTGCCATGTTAACTCATCGCCATGGGTTAATGTCTTAAGAAAACAGATTTGGACTGTTGTTCATATTGAACATTCATCTCCTTTTTCTCTTCTTTTTCTTTTATCAGCATTAGTGTCATTTTCATCACAAGTCCATTCCCTGAAAAATGAAAACAGATTTTGCACTCATTCTTTAAAGTCAGAGTACATGTACATTTCTGCACATTCAAAAAGTCTGCAGGTACTGTAGTTTCCTTTTGAAATCACACTTAGCCGTTATCAGTATTATTGCATGTCGGTGATTGTCCAGTGTTGTCTGTATCAAATTATGAGAAAGCTTTGATTACTTTCCTGATTTATATTTGCATTGCCACCAGTTTTATTCAAACACCTTTATAACAAAATAGGGAATAGTTAATTTTTCATTCATTTGCAGGTGTTTTCATGCACACTTAATGGAACATGGTTTCTTTGAATTACAAGTGGCCATCCAATGTGTAGTCCTTTTCATAAGATAATTGCATTGATAAGGATTAACTGTTAATTAGTCCCACCAGCTTCATGCCTTTTACTTAAGTCTAGCCTTTATCTGTTAGGCAGATTGCTCATGGCTGACCAGAATATGAAAAGGAGGAGCATCCTGGAAGAAAATGGGCACATCATAGGGATGCATTACAGGGAGAAACAGTGAATTTCATATGCATTTGGCTTTGTAGTTTGGTTCCCTGACAGCCCTGCATAATTTAAGATGAGATATAAAACCATGAACCAAGTTTATTTTCCAAAGAAAAAGTATTTGCCATTTTCAAACATTAACTTCTCATTTTGTTACACAATATAGTTCATTGTTACTGTAAGAGACTAATCTGAACTCATGAAACATGATCCCTAAATGTGCCCCCGATATGAATAATGACATTTCAGCCATGAATAAATAAAGAAATTAATAATTGTTGAATATTGAATATTTCAAGATATATTAATCATATTTGTTTTGCTGCAGTGACATGCTTTGTTCAGCTTTAATATAAATGTCACAGAAAGTTATCAGTCCTATGTATTTCTGGTCTAAAGTCCTTCTGGTGTTTCTCACTTACTCTTTTGTCATCTGCTTATCATTTTAAAACATGTACAGATGTGATCACCTTCTTATAATTGTTGTAGGTAAAGTACAAAAATGATCTTTGTTAAAAAAAAAAACTTTTAAAAATATTTCCCCTACAAGGTAGCCCTGAGTTGTGGATCCATCCCACAGACTACCATTCAGTTTCAAAAAGGGGGGGGGGGAACAAAACAAATAGAGAAAATGTTTATGTTAAAAGGAGAGCAGGAAGAATTGATAGCATGAAGAAAGAATGCAATATATAGAGAGGATGCGGTAATATCTATTGTTGTTATTCATAGCTATTGTAAATGAAATATGTTGGGGGCATAACACAATTTTAGTGACTGACAAGTGAACCTCTGGACAAGACCAAGGACAACATGTCACTTGATAATGGATGAAAAGATATGTTTCCTGTTTACCTGTGACAATTTTTTTGAATGCAAAATCAAGCAAATTTCAAAATTTAACATCCTTCTTTCTTTAAATTTTTGGACAACTTTAATGCAATTTAAATTGTTTGCACAGCATGATTTTTTAATATGTCATTGGCTCCTGGATAATTCATATCTGTTGTTAAATCTATGATCTCTGTTTTCTTAAATTTTATACAGTATACTACAATATTACATTGTTGGGAGAGAATGCAATTTCACACATTAACATGGGTTTACTGCAATTTGTTTCTCTCCACGTTTTCTTAATTGGGTTGTTGTCAGACCTACTTTTATCTGCCTGTGCAGGATTTTCCTTTGACCCTTGATGAGAGTTTCAGACTCTAAGTAAAAATGAGATTTGGACTCCCCATTTTTAAAAAAAAATGCTGTGAAAAAGGAACAGTGACTCCTGATGGAAATGTTTATAGCAAATTTTTTATTTAAAAGACCTGATGTACCCTTTGAATTGTGAATCAAATTTCATGATGAATCTTAAATTATTTTTATGATCAATTGATGACTGGTTCATTGATAATATATTTAACTACAGGCCGTTTGCCAGCACCTAGAACATTTATAGTGTTGTGGCATGAGTGTATGATTTTTTTGTAAGTGTCTCAATAATTGACCCAATGCATGCATTTTTTACATAAAAAATGTGAAAAATACACTTCCAAGTTTTCTTTAGTGGATGTCCATTAATTTCCCAATAGGCACTTGCAATTGTCAGAGTCACTTAAGGTGATACAAACTGTAAGATGACAGTGAATAATTAAGCATGTGATAAGAAATTAATTTTAATAATGTACCATATATCCTGGCTTATAAGCAGAGTCAAGCTGCAAAATAAGAAGCATAAAACGTCAGCTTCTAACGTCTGTCTTGTTTGTTCATCCGGTTACTCCTAACAAACAGGACAGTCCCAGATCTGCTGTTACATTATGCAACAGGAATTTTATTTCCACAGAAATGTCAAGCAGAAATGTTGAAAATCAACAGTTTTCCTGCACTTGAATTCAGCGTTTTGAAAGTAGAACTTTATAAATAAGTGTGTGATTTGGATTTTTAATGTAGCTTTAACAATTTTTCAGTCATATTGCTATGATGTCAGCAGTGTGACAGTTTATAGTGATGTTTAGCACTGGGGCATCATGCTGCAGACATGTCCCACCCAGTCACATTATCCTGACACCAGGCCAACTAGTCCTAACTAACCTGTTCATGCTGAGCGCTAAGCAAGGCAGCTGTGAGTACCATTTTTGTAAGTCTTTGGTGTGACTCAGCCAGTGATTGAACCCATGACCTCCCGCATCTGAGGAGGATGCTCTAATCACTAGGCCACCAGAGCGGTTTATAAATAATTAACTAAGCACTATGCCATGGTATTCTTTTTGATATTTAATACTTTCCTTTCTGTGCTAGTATCAATAATTATTGCACTCTTATAGAAAACTTCCATTTCTGTGTGGTTTTATTGTTAGTATCATCATTGTTTAGCTTGATGATGCAGTGTCAGGGTTATTATTAGATTTCAGACTGAGGATTCATTTGACACCAGAAGCTCAAGAATCAAATACTGAAATCCCAAACAGGGTTCTTAAAAGACGCCCACCCTCAAGTTTTGATGTGTAGAACATAAATTTGAACAATTTTGCACACATGAAACTCCAGCTTGTACATTTTTATGACACATTGATTTGGGCTGGAACATGTCTTAATTGCCCTTGATTTGCCTGTGGCCTAATTTCCTATTAAGTGCACAATGTCCATGAAGAACTGATGGAATGCTGGTGATCAACATTTACTATAGAAAATTGTTGACCTTATTTTCCAATAATATCACACCTACACAAAATCAATATGAACTGGCCAGAATTAACAGGTCAATAATGTCATGCTTAAGTGAAAAATAACTTCCAGTAACATTTGTGTTTATTACATACTTTTTAGCTCTACTGTTCATATATATATATATATATATATATATATATATATATATATATATATATATATAGAGACACACACACACACACACACTGGTGTTGTGTACCTGGGTCCAAGGATTTATCCCGACAACTTTTCTGCTAGCACCCACCTATATTCAGTAAATCAGTAAATGTTTTTGAAGTAAAAACACAAAATCTCTCCTGTTTTGGGTTAAAACCCTTTTACTTGTAAAATTAAGGAAAACTGCATATAGACCAGAAGAGCTTGATGGGATGGCCCTTTGTCTTTCTGTCCTTGGCTCAAGTTTCTTTTCATTACTAGATTACTTGGAGGATTGAAATGAGACTTTTCATTACTAGATTACTCGGAGGATTGAAATGAGACTTTTCATTACTAGATTACTCGGAGGATTGAAATGAGACTTTACATGCACGCATTCATCGCAAGGTCTGGTTGGTTCTAAATGAAAATGGTGCTCATCAGATATCCAATATAGCTTCTACACCGGCCAGCTTGAAAATCTTGTTATTGCTATTCCTGCATGGATGGTCACATCAACATGGTTTTTTCACTGAAACACTAAGTATGATGTCTGCTTGATTGTATATAAAATTGGTGCTGATCTCACAAAATGGCCACCATTGCAGCTGTCAATAAAATCATGCTGTTGCTACTCCTGAACAGAAAGCCAAATCAACATTTGGTTTTCACTGGAAGACTTCTTATGATGTATGATTGGTTCTAAAATGAAAAATGGTTCCACTTGGACTTTCAGTATGGCTGCTAGAAAATCTTCTTTCTGTTATTGCTGCTGAAGAGAAAGCCACATGAGCATGACATTTTCACCAGAAGACTTCTAAATTGGTGTCTGATTGGTGATGAATGAAAAATGTTGCTGATCTAACAATCACTATGACCAGCATACTGGTGATCTTGAAAACCTTTTTATTGTTACTTCTGGATACATTTTTGATTTTTGCCAGAAGTCTTAAAGAAAATGGTGCGGATCCGAAATCCAGCATGACCACCATGACAGCCATCTGGAAAAGCTTGTTATCACTGCTTATCCTAAATACAAAGCCATATCAATATGGGTTTTCACCAGAATACTAATTTTAATATCTGGTTGGTCCAATCTGATTTAAATCAGTCAGATCTCCGCTGTCCTACATGAAGATCTTACAGCAAACACTTAGGGTTCATGGTCATGTGACTTATGTTATAATTGCTAATTTTATCAGCCAATCAGGTAGTCTTATATCTTTTGCATTTGGGAGACTGAACATTGTGGCTCAAGTGCATCAATAAGTTCCGAATGTTTTGATTCACTTTAAGATTTGTGAAAGATGCATTTCCATTGGCTAATTCAAAGGTCACCAGAACATGACCCCTTAGCGGTTGATGTCAGATCTTCATGGAGATCTGATTTTAATCAGATAGCTGGTTGGTCCTGAATCAGCAGAGCTTCCAAATTTGTTGCCATAAAATATAATGAAAATGTATTGTTATGACAAAGTGATATTTACATGTACCTTATATACTCGCGGATAAGCCGCCCCCCAAGCTGAACAGGTATAAACACTAAAAAGTGCATGACCCACATATAAGCCGACTTGCAACTCAGAGACATCTCAAGATGCACGAGGTAAGTTCTAAATGCATTTATTTAGGCAAACTTACATTTAAAAAATACATGTATACTTATTTCGAGGTTGGTGTGCATGATTATGAAAAAGAAATGGTATAAGCTTATTTGAAAAGTAATTTATTTAATTTTATATTTTCTTATTGTTTCTGCCTAATTTAGATTTATGTATAATTTGATCGAATGATGACAAGAATTTAGCAATCGCTAGTTGCTGTAACACTAGCTCTCCCTTTTGAATCGATTATTGTTTCTTTTAATGCATTATTGCATTGGACATTTTATATCCGGTAATTGCGTTTTTACTTTGCTTTGAAATTGTAAATACCTAACTCATTAAAATGTAATCCCAGTATGACAACACAATGAACAAACAACAGTTCATTTCTAATACCGTAAAATCTGAGTTGTAGTTTGCTTTGATGTAAGCGACTTTGAACCATACTTTGTTAATTTTCACGCCTCAAGGGAAAAAAACCCCTCCCCATTTTTGGGGTCGCTCCACGCCTTTCTCTAGATTTCATAATATCTTCCGATTGTTGTAAAGAACGTCTGATTATTACATTATGTCTTTGATTTTCATTTCTTCTAAACAAGAAGAGTCCTACATGTTCTGTTGGATCACCTGTGAATTATTGTTATGACGAAATAATTACTTTACTATAAAGAATTCGCTTCCTCACTAAATAGAATGTTATGATTAAACATTATTCACGTAATCATTTCTACCTCTACAATAATGAAAAAAATAATAATAAACCACAACAGTAATAAAATCGTCCACAATTAATTTCATTTTCAAGAATGATCACTACGAATGCTTGAACTCCATATGCTATAGCTCCATTCCGATGAAAGAAACAATTCAGAATACATGTTTTATAATAAACAATGCTAAATACATTATGAGCCACATGTACTGTACCATGAGGCTGGCTATTTTGGTACCTTTAGTTGAACAAAATTGGGAATCCTTTATTTGCCAATCAATTGCTGGTGCTTGCGTAACACACAATAGTGTTGAACATGGTTTCTTTGAATTACGATGGAGGGCCAGTCGTTTTCACAAAATAGTTGCATGGATAATGGTTAACTTTTAATTAGCCACGCTGGCTTTCTTGCTTGTTTATTTAAGACTAATCTTCAGCTATTGTGCAGTTTGACCAAAGCAAAATCTGCATATAATATATTTGGGAATAAGTAAGGATTTAAGTGATGCTATGCACGTTTTGCACTTTAAGTACTGTACGTTATATTTCAGCATGGTCTCCCTCATAAACTCAACTGGCCTGCAAATTATGAAGTCTGTATTTACCTTTATTTAACTTTGAGTTGGAGAAATCAGAAAATATGCACATGCAAAATAATGACAAAAATCAATCATAGTACTTTATAACAGTTTAATAATTGTCGTGTCACCAAAAGGTATTTTTTTTTAACATGCCTGTGTCTTAGGAGACAGAAAAAACTATTGTTTCCTGTCCCAAGATTTACAGCCATTACAGTAGTCAATAAAAAGACCTAACAACTAAAGTTTAGACATTGGCCCGTGGATAAGCCGACCCCCCGCTTCTTCCAGGCATTTATTTTTTCCTAAATTATTTGGCTTACACGCTAGTATATACAGTAGTTATTATTTATAGTTGGTAATACATATGTGCTGTTTATCAAATGACCTGCATGTACTATGGGTTGCAAAAAAATATCTAGATGTTTTTGCAAAAGGGTGTAGCAGGGCCAGTTAAGCAGAAAATTTAGTGGCAGCTTCATCTGAAAATACAGTATTTGTGTGTGTGTGTGAATATAAGAGCAGTTTACTGAAGAGATAAAGGTTAAACTTGATCATTTGATCCATAACTTCTGCCTTTTTTTCCATGACTCTTTTTGGGCTAGTTTTGAGAAATTATATGCATTCTGCATCCAAGGAACCGACCCTAGTCTGTATCAAACAGGGTTTTATAACAAACTTTGTTTTTGGAATATATGTTTTATATATATTTACATTTTGTATGTAGTGTTTATTACCTGTAATAAGTTGTTAAATTAGTAAAATAACCAGATATAAACCTTGAGATTAAAAAATATCAGATTTTTTATAAAAAAAATTGCATGTATTTAAAATATATGTGCTTCAGGTACTGTCTGCAGGCAAACTTTATTCTTTAGGTTTGTAAAGCAGTGTGATAATTGATGTTGGTGATCGCTATCAAATAAGCACGTCCAATAAGGTTAAATCTTCTTTGAAAATAGAATTATTCTTTTTTGTTTTGCATTGGCAAAAATGTATAAGGACCCACATACCTTTAAATGACTGTTTTAGTGTACATGCTTATACTAGCACTTGTTCTGGTTGACTGCACAGAATTACAAACAGCAATTGACCTATGCCACTTGTCAATCATGCTGATCAAATAAGCAATCAGCAGCATAAATTAGACACACCTGCAGGCATTGCTTACATCCACCATTTTCCTCAGACAATCGGCTAGTAGCAGTAAAGAACTTATTATGATAAGTTACTACAGTTTTTGCAATGATTTGTTGATTTCTCAATCATACAGGTGAAAAGAAGGCAGTGGGAGCCTTGTAATTCTGACTGTCAATACCCAGATCATCTAAATGGAGGAATTAGATTTATTCCTTTCCTGAAACATAGACAACACTCTGATGGATAAATACTTTTTGTGGTAGCATTTACGATCAGCTGAATATGGAAACAGTTGATGGCAATTAAAAGTTTGTTTGCATAAAAGTATGTCAAAAAGCATGTCATGTTGAAGGGGAGAAAAAAAAGAACTGAAATTGAAAAATGTATGTAAAAATAAACATTTCTAAAATATGGGTGGAGAACCTCCCCAGCTTTCTTGCTATGATGTATATTGTTTTTCTTCTATAGAAAGCACCGAAGCCCAGACTGCATTATTTTAAAGTTTGAAAATGTACATTTTAATGTTGGCTTGTCCAAAAAACAATGATTTTGTCTTTCAGATACATGAGTGACTCTTTACTTTTTCATTGGGCTGAAGGAGGGGTTGGGATACAAAGATGTAATAATAAAGAAACATGAAAACAATGATTTCGTCTGAAATATTAAGCATGCATTTACATGTTTACGTCAGCAGACATCATTGATCAAACGTCCATCTGATGAACATAGTAGAACTTTATAATTATTATGTACAACAGTATACTTCTAAATAGTAATTATTTACGATTTTGTTATTAATTTTTAATTCATTTACTTCCAAGGCAGCATGAACATAAGCCAGATAAAATTAATAAGGATAAGATTATATACTAAATACATCAGCATCTTTTGGAGTGAATTTCCTTGTTTAAAGAAAAATAGTCTTTTAAAATGCTCATAAAAACATTGACAAGACTTTGATGAAATTAAGTGCTATTTTTCCTTGTTTTGAACAAGAAAATACATATGGTAGACTAGAAAGGTAAATTCATGAGATCTAAAATGTTTGATCAGGAGATTTAATTTTAAAGTAAGATGGTTATCACAGATCCAGGGTAGAAATATCAATAGTTAAACAAATTTTCATGCCTGTTTATCTTTAAATTTGATCTGATACATGCTGTACAGCATACAACCAAAGAAGCACACGGTTAAAAAACATTATCAAATCTTTACATTTGTCTGTGTATGGCTAAGTATATTAGATGTGGTTTCTGTCTAGGTCTAGACCAGTGGCTCCAAACCAGTGCACCATGGACCAAGGGAATGGGGTCTGCTGGGTTCTTCCAAGGGAGCCTAAAATCACAGCTATTAGCATATGGGTGATCTCATTAAATTTTTGATGTTAAGAAGGGGTCCACATACTTGAAAAGGTTTGGGAACTACTGGTCTTGACTACAAGAAGTGATCGTGGTTCCAGCAGGATCTATTCAAACACAATGGTTGCAGATTTATTTTAAAAATCATACTGAAAAATCAGCTGAATGCTCAGCAATCATGCATTCCTAACCCTACCATTGTCTTCATTAAATCCATCCTATATTTAGAAAAATGTTCCCATTTTTCAAATGGATTAGAAAATTCCCCTTTCACGCATTTTACAGAATAGACCCTGTGGTGGTTTTTAGATACATTATAATAAAATATGCTGACATCGTTACATGTGTTTATTAACAGAAAACCATGTAATCACATCAACATTATCAGTAAATGTGTCTGCATATGTATATGTGTAAAAGTAGTGACAAAATAAAAAACATTGATATACTCAAAATTATTAAATTTACTAGAAAATGTCAGTTTTTTCCCCCCAGATTTACTGCTGCTTTAGTGTTAGTCATATCATTCCATGATTAACTGTTCTTCTCTCAAAGTAATTATTCATAAAACTCATTTGCAATAATATCTTATTGTGAATTTGTTAGTTCTACTTTGCAGAAGGTGAAAATATTCCCCCCAAAACCCAGCATCTTTCTTTTTCAGGTCTCCTGCCAAAAGATCTGAGGCTGTACCTGTCTTCCAGATTTTCCAAGGGCTCAATAGATCATGATCTCCAGCAAACCATTCGAGACAATCTTTACATGAGGACAGTGCCATGTGAGTATTACTATGCGTAATCATAGATGAAGGAAATGTATTAGTGTTAATTCACTGTTCACCAATTTTTTGGTGTCACAGTCATGTTCTGGAGAGGTCATTTGTGGTGTTGCTGATGTCTAGCTTTCTCTCCATTAGGGGTCAAACATCATACCTATGCCATGTATTAATACATATTGTTGTACATGATCTGTGATGTGATGCATATCAATAAATATAAAGAATACAGAGGCAAGCGGCTAATAATTATTCATGACCATTGAAGATCAAAAGTAACTTTTAATAGGTAAATATAATTTTGAATTGATTCTCTTCCACAGGATTGGTGTGTTTATCAAAATGCCAAAATTATTGATACATTGGTGAATCGTTTCACTCCTGCTCTCCATCTTTATATGATATGCATGTCATGTAAATCATCAGTTTCTTTCCCATCGATACATTACTTATTTGTGAAAATAGATTTGATCTGCTTTATATTATGAAGACCTAGGTCATATTAATGAGAGCAAGTTAAAAAAATTACATTTTTGTATAGGAGGTGCACATTTGTACTGGCTTGACAGCACAACATCTGATTACTATGCATTCTGAACTGATTCTTCAAGTGGACAGGAACACAGCTGGCATGGACATGTGTGTACTCTTGTATTTGAAAGCTTGAAATATGACAATGATCAAATTTGATTTTCACAAACTTTTCAATTGAGTTTTTGTGACTTATGTACCCTGTTTGACTTAGGAGTTTGTTCTTGCATCATGAACCATGTTTTCGTTTCTAATTATACATTTTGTGTGAGGGCATTTAATATCTTTTTTTATTTGCAAGATTCAAGTTTGAAGCTACATGTATATAAACTTGTTTTTATTATAGTTCAAATAGAAACATTTTCACATGATACATTTTAGTACAAAAAATTATGGTTCTGTTGGTTATAGACCAGAAGAGTTTAAGGGATGGTCTGTCATTTATTTGTCAATTAGGACAAGTTTGGAGAGATGCTGCCTTTTGCAGGATTGTATTTTTGAGCAACAACGATAGCTAGTCTCAAAACCAATGAGGGAAAGGTCAGCGATGTTTTTGCAGTTCCCATAATTTGTTTTACCCATTGCACTAACATCCCTCCCAATTAAAAATAAAGGTTTGTCATATTAAGTTTTGGTCATCCATTTTGCCAGTGATTTAAGTCAAGCCATACTTTGGTAGATTTATTGTTTGAATACAAGCATCAGTATAATTGAGATATGCTGTATGTGTTCATAAAAAGGGATCCAATTTAGTTGTCTCCTGGTAGTGTATAAAACAAACTAATCCACTGATCAGCCATATCAGAAATTTATGTAGTATAACAAGCAGCACGTTTTATGAAATTCCTAATGGAAGATAACTGATTTCTTTACGGTATAATCATCTGCTATGATCGATATTATAGAGCAAAATGAAAGCTCTTGTGTTCTGATGCAAACTGAAGATGTAGCACAAACCGATGACAGAGAAATAATCTGCACCTCATCCACTGGGCACATGAATGGGGAACCAGAGACTGAGAAAACAAAGAACAAAACAGGTACCACAATTCTGAGACAAGTTTTTGAGTACCTGCAACTGGTTAAGGAAAGAAACAAATTGAATTAGGTTATATGTTTCTGTTGAGAATATAAAAAAGATAATCCATTTACTAGTGAAAATGGTTGGATGGGTTTACCTGTGTTCTTAAATGGCTGCATAACAGGTAATATACTTAAATGAAACTTTTTATGACGTTTTGAAGGAATTGTTCAGGTAATTTAAGAAGTCATCTTCAGGGTCAGCTGAACTAATGTGCTGGTTGTAAACGAATATTCTATGAAAGAAGTACATGAAATTCATATGATGGCATTGCATATTGTATACAGTTTACCAGTTACAGAAGCATCTTGTCAGCTACTTTGAATAACACAAAAGGGACATAAAAACATGTGCATATATATACATGAGAATCCCACACTCAATAAGTTTGTTGCCATACTTTATTTCCTGATGGACATTATGGCATCTGTCAGCATGACATTTCAGAAGTAGCACCTAGATGTCTCTGCAGTGAAACTCGTTTAGGATGGGTTCTGTTTTGCTGCTCGGAGAGGTAAAAAAATGAAAAAGTCATTATCATTTCTCTAGAAGATGTTGCTGATCACTGCCTAACTGAAATGGAGAATCTTGTTCGACATTTTGGAGATTACAAGAAAATGTTTATGTAACCAGTAAAGCTGTCATTGTTGGTTGTGCAACCTTGGCTGAATAAAGCCTTGCAGCAAATGTGATCAGAACACACAGATATCCTAGGGACAACATGACTGAGTTGTGGAAAATTATGTTCAAATATAATGAAGACCACTTCCCTAATTTGTTTAAATTGGCCTGAATTGCTGTGGGATTTGAGTTGAGGGGATTTTGTTCAAAAACAGAATTCACACTGCCCTGAGGAATAGGTTAAAATCAGAAACAGTGAATAAACTGATGATTGTTCAGATGCAAAGGGGCCATATTGATGATTTTCCATTCTGAATGGCTTTGAGGAAGTGGACTGATAAGAGGCAGAGAAGAATATTTACCAGCTCAGCAAACTAAATTAAGTGTGCAGATGCCTTATATATTTGTTAGAAGTGATATGAGGTCATTAAATGCTTGTTTTATGCATATACCTTACAATAATGTTGTCACCCATCTGCTACTGTTCTGTGTTTCTCCTCCTTATTAGCCCCCCCCCCCCATCCCAAGGCAGGTGTGGGATACCTCCCCTCTAAAGAAAATAGAAAATATCTAGCAACAGCTCTGAAGCTTGTAATCACTACTTCTCCTAAGTTACCATGAGGATTTCCATGGAACTTTACACACAATCACACATATCCCATTTTATAGTTGGTCTTTGCTGAAAAATGTGTGCCTTTGACGTCCATTATAACTACTGCAGTGGCCATATTGGCAGTCTTGTTATTGCTGCTTCTCCAGACTTGATGGTCATATCAGTATGAGGACATGGGCTTTTCGCTAAATGGCTTCTTATGAAGTCCAGTCTGCCCCAGTGAAAATGATGCCAATCTGACATCCAGTATAACCATCATGGCAACCATATTGAAAATCTTGAAAGTCAGATTGGCGTGGTGTTTTCACTAGAAGAACATTCATGTAGCCCTACATTAGGGTTTCTGGTAACTGTTTAACAGTAACAGTAAAACAGCTGTTTTTCGTCCAAAATCAAAAAGAGCTGTTTTTTTCCAAACTGTTTTACTGTTTCTAACAGACATTGAGACATTGGATTTTGACGCTCTCAGAACTCTTCTGAAGGCAATGGAACCTGTGAAACTTGCTGTTGAGAATCTAAGTCGAGAAGACATGATGTTGATGAGTGCTGACACAATTTTAGAATTCATGTTCAACAAGCTCTCTAACCTGAATAATGACATTAGTACCAAGCTCATGGAAAATTTGAAGTGTCGCGTTGAAGAGCGATTGAACAATGATGTCACGAATCTCCTGCGCAGTCTCAAAGATCCATCTGTCACCCCGTCAAAAACTACGCTGAATGTCACAGGAAATCTAGCCTCTCGTCAGTTTGAAGTCAACGAAGTAGAAGATGTCGTTGAACAGTCGTCAAATGATGCTGAAAGTGTGAACTTGTCTCTTCAAGATGAATTGAATTTGTTGCTTCAAAAAGATGGATCATCAATTGCAGTCAGAGGGCAAGACAGTTTCAAATGGCTCAAGTCCGAATTCACGCTCTTCAGGAACTCTGGCCAGCGCACTGAAAATCTCCAGAAATTGTACAACGCAGTTCTATCCATTAAGCTGACATCAACGGACGTTGAAAGAGTTTTTTTGGTCTGTACGAATTTCTGTACAAAATTAAGATTGTGTCTCTCAGACAAGTCGCTTAATGCACTTGTATTCTTGAAATATTATTATAAGAAGTAAAAATGTATTGATTTAGAACTTATCACGAAAGATATATAATAAAACGGTGTTCGTCACAAAAATAAGCTATTGACTGTAAAATTAGTGAAAATATGGAAAAAACAGTAAAAACAGCTGTTAACAGCTGTTTTTTGAAAATTGAAAACAGTAAACAGCTGTTTTTCAAAAATGACTGTTTTTCAGAAACCCTACCCTACATGTAAGACCTTGATGCTGATATTTATGGTTTGGGCATCAGAGTCTTACTACCTAAATAATGGCACTGTGTAGCATGTTTTGATGGACCAACATAGTAATGGAAGTAAAATTTTCAGGAATATCTCACACAGCTGGCATCTAAAATAACGAAGCTTTTCTACAAAGTAAAGTCATAATGTTTTAGTCAGACTTTGATGTCTTCTCTAATAAGTTCAGATTTTCACATAAGAAATGGACCTGTTTTCAAGTTTAATTGGCATACAGTTCATTTGTCTGGAAAGCGGTGAAAGACGGGAATGCCGAAATCGGGTTAAATTGAAATATTCTTTTTTAACGAAACGAATAAAAATATATTTAGCCTATTGGAACTGTAAGCAACGTTTCGTTTAGTTCAAGAAACATATCCCCAACATGAAAATACTTTGGCATACCTTGACTAACAAAACATGAAAATGCATACATTTGCTAGTGTGAGATTTTGATTCCACCAGGATAAAAACAGCACAGTAAGTATATTAATTACATACCAATTTGTGGAAGGCTGCCAAGTGTGTGAGATATTCCTGAAACCATGACTACTTGTTCCAATTTCAGCTGACATCGGAACATGCTATACAAGCCTGTTTCTTGGGTAGTAAGACATAGCACTAGAACAGAAATACCATGTGCTATGTCTTGCATTGTAGTACTAACCTTTCATGATGACTAGTTGGTCCTAAATGAAAATGGTGCATGCTGAGATCCAGTATGGCCACAACAGGTAATTATTGTGTTGCTACAACTCAGTGGAAAGTCATATCTACATGTAGTTACTACCAGAAGACTCCTTAAGACATCTAGTTGATTCTAAATTAAAATTGTGCCAATCTGACACCCATTTTGGCTGCCATGCTGTCCATTATGAAAATTTGAAAATCTTGTTATTGCTTTTCCTAGATTGAAGATAGTATTGACATGAGGTTTTCACCAAAGATCAGATCATTTTTAGTTGGTCTTCATTGACAATAGTACTGAAATGACACACAATATGGTCACCATTGCATCCACCTTAATTTCGTTAGTACTACTTTTGAATGGATGGCCATATTCATTCATACAGTTTTTCACCAAAAATTATCAACCTTCCAGTGACTGGTTGTTCTGCCACATTAGCTCATTTAAAAATCTTGTTATTGCTTAGAAATATGGTTTCAGCACTAAACAGTTATAAAGAAGAAATGGTCTTTTGAATTTCTGGAAATTCTTTTCGGCCAGTTGAGTGTCAGTCCCTTGAGGGACTCTTGGTTTCTGATTGCAGTCTTATGACACATTTATTTTAGTTTACAAAATTGTTAAATTTGTAAATGAGCATGTATATGGCACAGATGTCGAGATCAAATGTCCAGTTTAATTATTAGTTATTTTCGTTGGTACGTACATACATACATACATACATACATACATACATACATACATGATACATACATACATGATACATACATACATACATAATGATGTTTTATAGTAATTCATCAGAATCTGTATATTCAGCAAATGCAATAAAAGAAGAATGGTATGCACAGTGTAAATGATGTATTTTATGCACATTGTCTATGGTGTACTGTATGCATGTTGTGTATGGCATATGGCATGCACATTTTCTATGGCTTGCATGTTGTGAGGATTAATATAGTTGGGGTGGGGTGCTCCCAGTATTTTATTTAAACTATTAAAGAAGTGCTACCCAGGCTCAGTTTTGGTTGGAAGTTAAATTAGTGAAAGTATGATGTAAAGCTCCGAGCAACCCATTCAGTAATGCCGACGGTTAGATGGTTAAATATACAAAAAGGTTGAAGTTTAATGAATAACAATTTGATAACAATTCAGTAATCAAATGATTCAGATTCCCAATTACACTCCTTCCACTCGACCCTTTAATAGCCTATTGGATCACTTGATTAGCAGTGTGAGATTGTTTTTAATTTGTCTTTGTATTCTACTCATCTGTGGTATTCTTCTATCTCCTATTTCTTGCATTTCCTTCTTTTCCTCTCTGACTTTCTCCAAATTACTTCTCCTCCTTGTTATACATAACGCAAGCAGCAGACTCTCTGATTGTTGGCCAATCATGTGACAAAGTCAGTGCCAAGTCAAGACCTGTATTAAAGGTCACATTCCAGCATTTGGTATGGAAGATAAGGGTTAAGTGAATGAGTAACTTTCCATAATTATCTTAATTAAATAAACAAGAAGAGGTAACAACAGCTGTCATTTGAGTAACAGGCTTTAAATTAGTCAACACAATGTTTGTTGAATAGATAGCTTTAAACATAAAAGCATATTGATAAAAAAGCACATAGTGTAATGGGTTATAAGGTCTCACTTGCTGAAATGATATTGTAGTGAGACCACAATGGTAAAAGACCATGGGAGTACACTGCACACTCCTAATGAATAGATGGTCTGATTGACATGGGGTTTTCACCCTCCCACCCCCCACAACAACTTCTGATGCTGTATAGTTTGCCCTAAACAAAAATGGTGTTGATCTGACATCCAGTGTGGATGCTACTGCAGCCAGGCTTGTTATTGCTATTTCTATTCAATGGAAAGTCATATTGACATAGGGCTTTCACCAGAAGACTTCTTATGATGTCTAGTTGGTCCTGAATGAAAATGGTGCCACACAGACATCCAATAAATCTGCCATAGCAGCTATCTTGAAAGTCTTTTTGGCACTATTCAGCCTGAATTGTTGCTCAAACGAATGTGTGGTTTACACAGAAATACATGTTATAATGGCTAGTTGGTCCTAAATGGAAATAGTGCCAGTCTGAAAACCAAAATGGCCACCACTGTAGCCATCTTTAAAATCTTGTTCTTGCTACTTCTACTGACTGGATGGTCATATCAGCATAGGGTTTTCATTAAAAAAACTTCTTACATTGTCTGATTGGTGATAGAAGAAAATGGTGCAGATCTGATGTCCAATATTTGAAAATTTTGTTACAGTTACACCTAGCAAACTGATGGTCACACCAGCATTGGGTTTTACTGAATGACTTACGATGTCAAGCTGGTCTAATCCACATAGGCAAGATACAGAATTATATAGAAGCTTCACATAAAAATGATTACTAAGTGTTCCGAAAAGTATTTAAATCATACACGAGGTACAAGTATGTAATGTCTCGTATGTGTTTATGCTATGGTGGCTGGTTATAATAACTGGCTTGGAATTAGTGGGGTGGGGCAGATTTCAAACCATGTGAGTTAGTCATCATTAGTTATTCTGTGGAAGGTAAGAAGGTGTTGTCAACAGTGATTTTGTTGAACTGACAGAAATAAGGTGTCTCAGATGAATTCTCAATTTAAAGAAAAGGCAAACAACTAATAATTATTCATGGCTGCTGAAGATTAAGTAGCTTGTATAGGGTAAGCATTGGTTTTGTATTGATTCTTCACGTCATTTATTGATAGATGGAAAGATGCATCATTGTTCCACCCATATATACATATATACATACATACAGACATACATACAGACACACCAGAAGACTTATTATAATTTCTTTTTAGTACTACTGACATTTTGTTGGTCCTAAATGAAAAAGGTGCCAATCTGTTATCCAATATGTCCACCACAGCAGCTAATTTGAAAATCATGCCATCACTAAAGAATATCAGTGAAGGTGTTAGCACTCAGCTGTTAAAAGGGGGAAATGGTCTTAAGTTGAATTCCATGAAATTCTTTTGGTCAGTAGACCATCAGTCCCTTCAAGGGACTGATGGTAATACCATATACCCATTAAACTATTTTTATAAATGATGCAGACTGCTTCTGTGGCCTAGGTGGTTAGAACATCTGCCTCGGATGTGGTAGGTCGCAGGTTCAAACCCCACTTGAGTCATTCCAAAGACTTATAAAAATGGTACTGGCAGCTGCCTCACTTGGTGCTGTGTTAGGAGGTTAGAGTTAGGACTGGTCTGCCTGGTGTCAGGATAATGTTACTGGGTGGGACACGATGCTATGTGTCTGGTATAATGCTACAGCATTAGACATTACTGTCAACTGTCACACTGCAGACATTGAAGTGATGTAACTCAAATTGTTAAAGCTACATTTAAAAAAAATCCAAAAACACTACAAATATTGCAGCCTTAGTATGTATTTAGACTGTCTAGAGAAGAGGATAGATTGCACATGATGAGTTGGATACACTGTTTCATTGATTAATCAGTGCCAAAAGAATAGTGACATAAATGTCAGTAGGTTTACTGAATTAGCCTCATCTGTCTTGTTTGCTCACTTATACAAAGACACATTTTTAATTAATCTTGCTTACCTTATCTATACATGTTGAAATCATACACATTTGTAACTTGATGCAAAATAATGACCAGGGTTCATGAAATGGATGAAGATCGGTGTTAGGAAGGTTAGAGTAAATCTGTCGAAGTTGACTTCTGGGAAATCTGTCAAAATTGACTTCTAGTTTCTACAAAAACATAGTTTATTTGAGCTTGGTGTATTTAAGCACTAAATTGATTAAACAAGAAATTTTACATCCGAAGAAAGCCTTGATCGATTTGAGTAGGTCTGCACAGTAGTCCTTAGACATCATTTTCTGCCTATCAATGACTAACTCACTTGCGGTCAGGTCAATAACAGCGGGCACTTGATACTGACTAGTGATGGGACAATTAATCAGAATAGTTGAAGATTAGCCAGAAAAGTTAAACAACCAAAGTTTGATTGTGATTTCCTATAATTGTGATTTGCTATAATTGAGTAGAACTTGTCTTGAAAGACGACATTCTTTTTAAAAAAATATTCTTTCCTGAAAGGTTGGTTCTCTCAAGACACTATATGATCAATAAATCTGCATATAGAAAACCTGTCTTTCAAGACAGGTGGTCTAAAAAGAAAAAACAGGTTTTCCTTTATAAACAAGAAAATTAATTTTCAACATGTTTTGGGGCAAATCCTTCCAGGAAAAGTAAAATATGTGAAGAATATCTTTAGATCAGGCATGTGCAACTTCATCCAGGGTGCTGGCCAAATAGCGCTTTTGAAGTGTACCCAGATACTGCAAATGAATCAGATAAAACTGGGCTGTGGGCTGGATGTGGCCTGTGAATCATTGCCAACAGCATCACAGATAACAAATGTGCAGTTAAGCCATTCAGCTTTACAGAATACAAACAAATTCATACTTAACAAGTGTGTGATGATTCAGTTGTACCTTTTTTCATTAAATAATTTCAAACTTACACTCACCATGATTTAAAGTACTGACTCATGGGCATAGGATTGTTGATTTTAACAGTACTTTTAACACATTATTGGCTAAGTGCGTTTCTCAAGGTCACAATAGGCTTGTCTAAATAGGCTGATCTGGGTTGGCGTTGAAATTGCAGCCCTTGGATTACGAGCCAACTTGTAACTTGGTTTTTAGCTTGTACCATATGATTACTGTCTGAAAGTGATTTGGTTTGGTTTTTGTTGGTTTTAATGGCATTTTTAACACATTATTGTCTATATCAATTCAAGAAAATGGGAGCTTATTGCCTTTTCCACTAATACAGCCGACCTTTGCTGGCCAGGGTGGGTGGTTAATGAATCTGTGGCCACCAGTGCTCCCTGTCTAAAAATAATGAAAGAGTTTTGCGGTGAACTTGTATAAAACATTTAATTAAAAAAGTTTCAGAGTTGATTTTATATATCTGGATCCATTATAAAACCTTGAGTTACATTTGTCTTAATTTTTTATATCAGCCTTTTTCATGAGAGGATTTTATAAACCTCCATATAAGTTAGTTTTTTTTAAGTTTTCAGTTTTTCATGTTTAATATTTCAATCTTTCACCACACTGGTTTGGATTTAATTAAATTAAGAAAGTAACAGCAAAGCTTATGTTATTTCCATTACCCCTTGCTGCTAGGATATACATGTCTATGACACAGCATGTACATCTAGTTTTACAAGCATTGGGGAATATTGTAGTTAATGTACAGTTGATTAATCATTTTTGGGGAAAAGTGATGAATGATGATATTTTCTGATTAATCAATGATTAACTGACTAAAAATGAATAAAATTAAATACTTATGAAAAGTCTCATCATTTCAGTATGTTAGTGTATTTTTCCACTAGAGTGCCACTTGCAAAATGTTATAGGTACAGTACAGTTTCAAACATTTTCTAACCAGACTTTATATACACAATAGTATTAGGAAGATAAATCAGTCATGTGATTGGTAATATGACCCTAAAGTTGGAGTTTTCATTAGTTTTCATGGGTGGAGTAGATGTTGCAGGTGGGAAGGGGTTGGAGGGTTGGTTTGGAATATGCTATAGAATGTTAGGGGATTTATGATGGGGGACCATTGTAGTTGCTCAGGTTGTTGAGGCTTGTTGGTAACTTGGGATCATTTGATTAACTGGCCTTTTGAGATGGCCACTACATATAGTTGGGTAAACTATTGACAAAGAGAAATGGGCAGATAAAAGAAAATCCTGTTGTCCTCAAGTGGGGATTGACAGTGTTGGGTTTGTAGACCTATGCATTGTAGATATATTTCTTGATTGTTGACACTCAATTCAGAATTGAAAGAGAAGTGAAAATCTTGTTGATCTTGGTAAATAGCAGAGTTCAAAATGATGTTCTTTGTATTTGCTTAACTCTCAAAAAAGTATTTATGTTTGTTGATAAGAACAGCAAAAATATTATGCCTGTTACAAAATTTGACAAGAAATTTGACAGTTTGTCAATGTTTGTTTCAGGTACCACACGATCTCCAAGACCTGGTGAATCAAATGGAGTAGACTATACGTTCCTTACTCTTGAAGAATTCCAGGAGTTAGAAAAGAGTGGTGCTTTGTTGGAAAGTGGTATCTTTGATGGTATGTATCAACAGAAATGTTGAGTGTGAAGTTATTACAAGTGGTATATTTGATGGTATATATTAACAGTTTTTTTTTATTGTGAAGGTAATGCATGTGGCATATTTGATGGTATATATTAACAGGCTTTTTTATTGTGAAGGTAATACAAGTGGTATATTTGATGGTATATATTAACAGGCTTTTTTATTGTGAAGGTAATACAAGTGGTATATTTGATGGTATATATTAACAGGCTTTTTTATTGTGAAGGTAATGCATGTGGCATATTTGATGGTATATATTAACAGGCTTTTTTATTGTGAAGGTAATACAAGTGGTATATTTGATGGTATATATTAACAGGCTTTTTTATTGTGAAGATAATGCAAGTGGTATATTTGATGGTATATATTAACAGGCTTTTTTATTGTGAAGATAATGCAAGTGGTATATTTGATGGTATATATTAACAGGCTTTTTTATTGTGAAGGTAATACAAGTGGTATATTTGATGGTATATATTAACAGGCTTTTTTATTGTGAAGGTAATGCAAGTGGTATATTTGATAGTATCTATTAACAGGCTTTTTTATTGTGAAGATAATGCAAGTGGTATATTTGATGGTATATATTAACAGGCTTTTTTATTGTGAAGATAATGCAAGTGGTATATTTGATGGTATATATTAACAGGCTTTTTTATTGTGAAGATAATGCAAGTGGTATATTTGATAGTATCTATTAACAGGCTTTTTTATTGTGAAGATAATGCAAGTGGTATATTTGATAGTATCTATTAACAGGATTGTTGAGTGACTGTATTGCCAGTGGTATATTTGATGGCATGTATTAACAAGCTTGTTGAGTGTGAAAGTGGACTGATGTTTGCATGTTAAAGCAGGCTAAATTGACCTTATCGTTCCTCACCATATCTAACTTTGGGGGGTGGGCAGTGTAAGTTGTCAAAGCTGTTTGCCTATACTGGTTTTTCACAACTCACCTCTCTCCGTTTGTGTTTGAGCTCCAGCTCTGTTGATGTGGTTATGTGAGAAAGCTTGCAAGTAGCTTCCAGTGGGTCGGTGGTTTCTCTTGGGTACTTACTCCACCAAATATACTAGCTGTCATGTATAGCCTATCATGTTCTGAAAAATGACGTTAAACTCCAAAACCGAACCTAATATATTTCAGTCTTCATTTTGGTAGATTAAGCTCCTCACTTGATTTCTCCTTAAATCCAAGGAGGTTTAGGAGGTTGTCAAAGAAGTAGTTTTTATCTTGTCTGCATAAGCTTGAATAGACATCGGTATGGCTTTATCAGTAGTAGCAATGGAAGGATCAATGTGATGATTGCATCTGTTAGTTTTATGTTTACATTTACAAATGTCCGACACAGTAGCAGCTCATCATGGCACAATTTGCAGGTGAGATGCCATGTTCCCTGGAATCTTCAACCCATGTTATTAAATGATGCATATTCAAAATTTTGACTGATCTTATGTTAGATTTGAATGGTGCAAGGTTGATGTGCTTAATTTGTGACAGTAATTAATAGCATTCTTCATAACTAATGTTTTCAGTCAGATTTAGTGGGGAATCATTTTAATGAAGTACAGTTGAATAACTTTTGATACATTTGGTATGGATTGAACAACATTCGAAAAGAATTGGTCCTGAAGACTTACTGAATTGAAAAATGTTTGGTTTTATCTTTGAAAAGTCTTTGAATTTGTTGAAAAACTATGTACTTTCCAAAAATGCATTAAATTTATGTAGAGAATACAAAAGTGTTACAGCTGATCAAAGTATGTCATTTTTATATTGAGAATTTTTCTTATTTACATGTATTGTCAAAAAATAATGAATAAATAAATAAAATGGACTAAAATTGTATAGATCAGATGATACACAAGACCAGTAATTAACAGAATTAATGTATGGAAAAGATTGTTTCCACAAGACATGAAAACTTTTGGAATTTTTGTGGAAACTCCATTAAAAATGTTCTCAGTGGTATTATAAACCATGCTGAGTTTACCTAGAATATGCAGTTCATACATGCATCATGATGTACAAGGTTTCAGGTCATGTACATGATAAAAATTACGCAGAGAGAGAAATTGCTCTAATTAGTGTTGATAACCATAGGGTGTGGGTGCCTTTTTATCTGAATTGCAGATTTTGTACCACCGGAACTTGTATATCATAGTTAATGTCTGTACTCATTATCAAAACATGGGCCATCTTGAACACCTTGACTTGTGTCTGGTTTCATGCTGAAAATATGCTTTTAGATCTTGGGCTAAATGGTTGACTTGAATCATCTGGACAGTATATACCACACCAGTGTCATGCATGTACATTCAGTATATAATTCTTTCAGAACATTTTAGTGAAGCAGAATTTTAGCAAATTAGGTTAGGTCACTATATGTGTATTTGCAAACTGTTTTTGCCAAAAGTGATAAAATAAACTAATCATTAGTTACTTGCTGGTATTTCATGTCATTAACGTGCTCATTTGACAAATTTTTGTAAGTATTGAATGATACCAAAATATAATGATCTCTGGTATTCAGGTGTGTTATAGGATGTGTGATTGTAGGATGAGCACTAATTTCTGAAAAATTATGCAAAGAAAAATTGACCAAATGCTTGAAAATGATGCATTATCTTTTGATGCCCGATCTTTATTTCTTTAATGGCGGTGGGAATTTTGCCCTTAAATTTTCTGTTCTAGACAGCTCAAAATTAGCAGTAGTCTGCTATCCAGATGAAATTGAATTTCCTGTCAAACTAGTCATTTCATAATTTTAGTAGTCTGATGGCTGGTATAGATTTAGTTGTCACCAGTTAGTGTTTATTTATGCTATCATATGTAGGTTTTGAAAGTCTGAATGATGGGATGATGCACAAGTTCTCTTGGACTTAATCACACAAATCCCGATAATTTGATGTTCCCCTGGAGGGTTACAGCAAATGAGGATTTTACAAATCCTGTTTCAAAATGATGCTTAAATATAAATCTTTACAAGTTTTGTTAGATTTATAAAGTAAAGTTATATGTCAAAGACTGTTAGTCATGGTTTCCTCTGACCTGTCTTACCTCATTTTAGATATTTTGACATTTATGTTAAAGGCATGAAGTCAGTGTGCAGTGCCTGCTGAAAGGTTGAAATTCATCCAAAAACATGCTTTGTTGGCATAAGTTTGCCACTTACTGCAGGGCCTTGAAAACTTAAACAACCATACATGAGCCCTATCTGCATGAAATTGATGAGGTGATTTATCTGCTTGGAAATTAAAAGACTGTAAACCAGATTTGTGAACTTGTTAGTTGTATCATGACCATCCCTATTAAGTTTTCATCATAACATCCTTAAAGGATTAGCATAATAGAGACACATTTTGTTCAAAGGGTCATATCTGTTATGAAAAACTGTCAGTGCCTATACTAATATAATGAGAGATGTTGTCACCCTGCTTTCACTGTAGCACAGTGGGTACTGCCTTCTGGAGTTTTGATACATATGGGCCGGCGTGAATCAGGTCTTTGTCAATTTTATCTTATTAAGTTATTTGTTTTGTTTCTTTGTTTTTGTTTTTAGCTCTACTGGTCATAGAAGAGTTTATGGTATGGTCTGTTGTATGTTGTCTGTCTGTCCATCAGCACAGTTTTGTTATGCTTCTCCTCCTAAACTACTTTTAGGATTGCCTTCAACTTTACACACACATTAATCCTATGATCTAGTTGGTCCTAAATGAAAATACTGCAGCTCTTATATTGAATATCATCACCAAAATGTTGTTAATCTAGATAGGTGTCCGAAGGACTAGTGAAGATTTGGCAGGATTAGTCCATCAGACTACAAGGAACTTGCTTATAATTCTTGGCCTGTCTGGAATAGTCCAAGAGTATATTACCAGTGCATTAATTAGAACACATGTTTTTGTAAGAGCCTGTCTTCCGTACCTTAAATTTCTTGTCCAGGACTTAACAGACTATAATGTTGTGTATAGATTTTTAGGAAAGGTAACCATGGACTTATTTCATTCTTACATTTAAAAATCAGAAAGCATGAAATGTATGCAGATATGCATTTCCTGTTTCTAAATACTAGAGTAAATTTTGGTCCTTGATAAAGAGTAAACCTAAGTAAGTCAAAGGTCAGCTATTTAATATCTCAGGGATTTGTGTCGTTGGTCCAGGCTAGTTGGCCATTGCCGTCATTTTTGCAGTTACATTGATATTGTGATTTATATTGGACCAAACAGGATATATGCAGTCATGGAAACATGATCATACACCTTTATCTGATGGATTTTGGGGTATGATGTGAGGGTGGTATCTGGGGTGGGGTGTGCTAATGTACTGAAAACGAAGAATTTGTCATGAACATTTGATGCATAGTTGTATATACTCACTTATAAGCCGAGTCCAACTGAAAACTGCATAGACCCAAATCTGCGGTTACATAATGTGCTGGCAGATCTGGGTCTGTGCAGTTTCATAGGAGTATTCAGTAGAAAACACAATATATACCCTTATCTACAAGCACATTATGCTACAGCAGATCAGGATCTTTGTTGCTTACAGTTTGACTGGAACTATAAGTATTTACAGCAGTTCAAATTTTGAATATTATTGTCCTTCTTTAAATTAAAATTAGAGAACTGTGTACTACTTCAGTCAATATAATCTTTTAATTCTTGTTGTTGAAGTAAAATAACTTCCTCATACCTTGTATGCTTGTGTTCAAATAGGATCTAACTGTGGTATATACAGATCTGTGGTTGCATGATGTGCCAACAAGCCAACAGATATGGATCTCTGCAGTTTGTTAGGACTAGTAAAAAAAACCCACAGACATGATCTGCAGGTGCATTATGTGATGGCTTATCAGAGTCTGTGTTGTTTGTTTGGACATATCAGTAGAAGAAACAACGTAGGACAATTTGCTAGTGGCAGGTCTGGATGTATGTTTATTTGCAGTTGGATCTAACATGTTAGTATGTACAGCTCTTAGAATAAACCATGAGAAACATTTACACATCTAAAGGATGTGCCCTTGTCTTAAAATAAATGAGAAGGATGTTTGCAGTTTGTCAGTCTGATAGGGAATTAAAAGGTAATTACGTCTGTGATGAAGGTCCATCCACTAGAGAGCTTAGTTTACATTTTTGGGTCTGTGTCTTACAAATGCTGGAAGCTTTTAGAGCTGAAATTCATCATAAGTTTTAAACTTTGATTCATTCATCAAAGTTTGAGTCAGATTATAACATTTGGTGTATGTATACAGGTGGAGGCTTGCTATCTTTCCCACCTGATCTGTTTCCTCCTTTGCTATTTTTCTTCCTGTATCAGAAGGAAACAATCTGGTTATACCATAACAAGCTAACCCCATATTACATTATATTACCATGTAAATTGTGCCATCAAACTGCAATCAGCGACTGGCTTTAGCTGCAGTTTCCATTAAACAGCATCATGGGTTTGAAAAATAAAAACATTCACTCATCCAGTTCAGGCATGGACTGCAAAATATACTTGCCCCAAATAGACTCTTAGAAGAAATCAGATGGAAATGTAAATATTAAAAAAATGACCTAAATTAAGCCATGTCTGAGGTTATTTTCTGGAAGTTATTCTGCAGGGATCTTTATAGGATAGACAACCAGTTGGCCATGTGATGGACCAGTGGCCCACTTTTCTTTCTAAAGAAGTGCAGAATTTAAAAAAACAAAACAGTGGGGCATTTAAAGATTATCAATGCCTCCAAGAAAATTTTATATGGCATGTATTTCTTAATGTTGCTTTTGGAGCAAAGCAATTGCTACATTTTAATTGGTCTTGTAAGGGACACATTCAAAATATGAATACAGTTTAAATGTGTTTGACTTGTCTTGCAAATTGATGTGAAACCACGTAAGAGAGATCCCAGTTCTTTGATCCTTCTAACACCAGTTGTAAGTAATTACAAATTGAGACTGATCTGCTCTCCTTTTGGTAAGCATTGATTAGTACTGAAGAGTGAGAGTGAAGTGTTTGTAAGAGCTTCATGGAATCAAAAGGAAAACAAACTGCCGGTAGAAAGTGTATACTTAATTGAACAAGTTGGCAAAATTCTCAATAGAACCTTGTTTTTAATAAAGAGAAACACTGGTTACCCCAGTTTTAACACTTACCAGTTTGGCAGAAATTTCACCATTTCAAGTTGGGCAAGAAATTTCAAGCTCTTGATGATGACCAAGAATCATCTGTATTATAAGGTCTAAGTTGTTCCCATACTGAAGCATGATTCTCACAGGTACATGTAAATATGATTCTAAAATATTTTGCATGTACTTCATAAAGTCTGTTTAGATTAGTTAAAATCTGTTGTACATTGACGTTGTTTGTACACAGTGGTCAAAGTATAGATGTTATCTACTTTCTTGGCATTTATTTATTATTTCTGTAAAAATGTGAAACTATAAAAATATACTTTATATTTTACATAATTGAAGTCATGAAACTTGAAGATCAGATTCACATTATCCATGAATGGGTTTCATTTTGCTTTGGCATTTCACGAACTATGTAATCAATTATGAGCTTCATGAAAGCTGCAAGTTATGAAATTTAAGTAAATAAATGGCAGGCTTAAAAAGATGGGAAATATTTATGAAGATAAAAGTCAGAAGTTTGCTTTTACCCATATTAATTGATTATTTTGTCTGTGTGCTGGAAGGATTCATTATTTGGTTCCAGTGTCTACAATTTGTCTTGAAGATATTAAGGAAACTTATCTGTTTAAACATTAAATCTGAGTTTCATCCAGTCCTCATTACCTTCAAAACAAAATACAAGGTATTCTAAACATCATTTTTGTTTCTTTGTTTTTTTTTTTTTTTTGGTTAATTGTCGTTTCTCATGTCTGAGGCATGATGTCACTGTGCTAGACATGACTATAAACTGCCACACTGCAGACATCATTGCGATACGACTAAACTTGTTAACGCTAAATTTAAAATCCAAATCACACCATATTTGTACATGCACATATGTTCATAGATTTCGTGCTTGGTAGTGGTTCATGCAATGAATTTAAAGTCAGACAAATAGTGATACTTTTTGTGTAAGCAATAGGACTTTTTATGCAATTCATGAAAGAGAGTAAAATAGAGTTCTGCTGAAAATGTCATTTTTTTGCAAAACTTATATTTATTGTGTACTTCATTATAGAACAATCTCATTATAAAGTGGTGGATTACATTGACAATATTGTAATGAGGTTGTACAGTACCAGTATTGTCAGGTCTCACTACATGTATATTGTGGTATAATCTATGGTTTCCATGGACATTTAGTCTTAAGGGCATACTGTACCATTTTATGTCCAGTCTGACTATTTTGTTGCATACTCTATGGCTTCCAAGGACATATTGTCATAAGGGCATAGTGTACTAGTTTTTTATCAGGTATATTTTGGTACAGTAAAACCTGTTATGAGAGACGGCCCCTTCTGCCAATGAAAAATAGTCTCTCCAGACAGGTGGTCTCTCATAACAGATTTGTACAAAAAGACCAATTTCCAAGGTCCAGTTTCAGAACAGTTTTAAGAAAAATAACCACAATCACTGTACATATATTCTATTCTTTATTAATAGCTCTTGCTAAAATATTGTGTGCATTTATCTGAAAACAAAATTATATAGCAACAAAGATATACTTGATTTGAAGATCACATGTACATGTATTAGCATATTTAATAAATTCTTATTTACTCTTTCCTTTATAACACCCTAAATTTGTTTTACCGATGTTTAAATCACTATTTTGCAAGTGGTCTGCTCTTTTTCACTTCTTTCAGTTACAACAATTATTTTCTTCAGCATTAAAATTTGTCTCTTTTTAGTTGGAGGTACTTCGATTGTTATATAGTACTAGGTGCTAACATTATTTGTGCTCAGTTGTAATATAGACTGTAAAGATGGTTTTTACTAGGATTTGAGGAAATATGAAAAATCTATACATGTACATTGCATATCTAACAATTAATAAAATCAAAAGAAATAGGTATCTCATCCAGAAACAGTGTTAGAACTGGTCAGCCTGGTTTCAGGATAATGTGACTGGGTGGGACATGATGCTACATGTCTGCGGCATGATGCCCCAGTGCTAGACATCACTATAAACTGTCACACTGCAGACGTCATAGCAATATGACTGAAAATTTTTTAAAGCTACATTAAAAATCCAAATCACACACACACTCATCCAGAAACACAATCATTTACTTGAAGAAAAAAGTCAGCGGCTTAATTCAAGGAAGACATACAGAAATTAACTCTATAAACAAAGCGTGTAACCTAGTCACACCAACTTGAACTTTAATAGATGACAGCTTGGAGATTGGTGTGTATTAACTGTATCTTGAGGGAAAAATAAAAAGAACAAACATAACAAACATCACTATCAATTGAATCCCACAAATGATTCTCACTTGCTAGTTTATTAGACAATAATAATAATAATAATGAGGACTTTGTATAGCGCCTAATCTTTAGAAGCTCTAAGCACTTTACAACATTAGACAACACCTATAAGATAAAAAACATATAATGATATGATTACAAAAACAAACACCATGAAATTAAAAAACATTAAAAAAACCATGCTGAGAATATTTAAGGTAGGAATCAATGACCTTGTCCACCCCAGGCAATATGGAATACTCTGAAGACAAAACAGTATGTGTGACCACTAACTTAATTTCGGCACTACAGTGGCAATTCACGACATGTACATTGGCCTGGTTTACAGACTGTACCGTTTCTCACTATATACAAACCAGTAGCCAGACTGGTTTTTTTTATTTTTTATTTTTATGTCTTTTTTTTATTATATCAAAACAATCTTTACTATTCAAGTGGTTGTTGTTACAAATGATTACTTAAAGGTCAGCGGTGTCTCTGTTCTTGCGATACGGTCATTCATAGGGATACTGGGTCTTACACATACATATGTGTTAGGTACAAAAAGGCTGGGAAACCAGGCTAAGTGATGGAATAATCTACAAGTATTTCAGTCTGGTTTACCATAGAAAATATAAACACTATAAGCATACCTAACATAGTTCAATTATTGGTAGCAAGCCTGTTATTTTGGTTTTATTGTTTTTTTTTTTTTTTAGAATGGTGTAAGTGGTCATTGTTACAGTGATTAAATAACGTTCAGCAGAGTTTATCCCCGTTTTTGTGATGTTTTCGTTCATAGCAGTGGCGAAATGCAATTTTTGCCAAGACATTGTGGTTGCTGGTCGTGTTTGTTCAGCAAGTGGTTGCTCACGACATAGCGTTTATATTATAAAATCGATCTGTGTATTACGATTGTGGTTGGAAATGACAGGTGGTCGTTCATAGCAGAGGTCACTCATAATAGGTTTTACTATATACTCTACATGGACATTTTTGTCACAAGGGCATAGTGTGCTATTTTTATGTCAGGTCTCACTATATTGTGGTATACTCTTATAGCTTCTATAGACAGGTTTGTAACGAGGGAGTACAGTACCAGTGTTATGTCATGTCTCACTAACAATATGGAAGGGATGCTGTACTAGTGTTACATCAGTATATTGTGGTATATTTTATGGCTTCCCTGTAGTATTATAATGTGGGAGTTCTTTACCAGTGTTATGTCAGTGTGGTACATCTTTTCACATGCAAAAGCTGTCGATTCTGAAATACATTGTGGCATCCTGGTCCAGTTGAATTTATATAGATCCTATTTATGTATTGGTTGTGTAACATGTTACAAACATGTACACCTGGCACTTGAGTCTAACAGAGATATACAATGCCAGGAGTTTACAAAGAGCTAATGATTGTTGCTGGTGATGTAAACAAAAGACCCTGATGGATGCTGTCTGTACATTCTTGGAAATCCTTGAAGGAAAACATGAAATCTGTTCATGCAAACATTGTTTTGGAATCTCACATATCATTGCCATAAAGCCTTTAACTTTTGTTTTAGAGTAGTAAATATAAAATGTTGGGTTTGCAGTTGAACCTCATTTCTCTTAACTTTTTTGAGGACATGAGAATCATGTGAAGATTTTGAGGACTTCAAGGACTTCACCAGGCTGTAATGCGAAAGGAGCTTGTGGTATGGTCCTTTGTCTGTTGTGCAGAAAGGTGAAGGGAGCCTGTGGTATGGCCCTTTGTCTGTTGTGTGTCCATCTGTGATAGTTGCTTGTTGCCACTCTGGAGTCCACATTTCTGATGAGATTTCAGACTTGGGTTTATATCATTAAAATCTCAGAGTTCAGTAATGGGCTAGATCCATGCTTACATTTGATTGTCTGGGGTTTGCTACCACTTCTGTTTTCATTTCTCACCCAGAATGGGAAGTCATCTCGACATGGTGTTTTCACAGGAATACTTCATGTGATGTCTGGTTGATCTCATATGAAATTGTATAGATCTGACCTTCAATATGGCAACCACATTGGCCATCTTGAATATCTTGTTATTGTTACTCTTCCTAGATGGATGGAAGAATGGACTCAAATGAAAATTCAGCTGCTCTGACATCCAATTTGGCCACCATGGTTACTATCTTGAAAATCTTGTTATTGCTACTCCTTGGAAGCAGAAAGTCATATTGGTATGGTGATTCCACCAGAAGACTCTTTAGTTTTTGAAAGTCAGAACATTTGTTGTTGCTACTCCTTTGAACAGATGATCATGTTGACATATTTTCTGCAAAGACTTCTAATGATGTCTAGTTGTTCCTAAATGAAAATGGTGCAGTTCTATTATCCAAAATTAACAGCAGCTAATTTGGAACTCTTGTTTTTGATATAAAAAATATCAGTAGGAGAAATGGTTTTATCTTGCATTCCTATACTTTCTTTTTAGCTAGTAGAACATCAGCCCCATCTAGGGACTCTTGTTTTATCAGCGATCATGTATAATGACAATGACACTATGGCACATGAATTAAAACTGCATGTGACGGCAAAGGCATTGTCACAAAATATCAAAAAGATGTCCATTGTTATAAAGCTTCACCAGGTGTAGTTGGTAAAGAACTTTTAACAACAATGTTCACTTGCAAAAAGTAACTTAGTAAGTGCTTGATTACACCATTTCATCTAGAGTTCAAGTACCTGTGTTATCTGACTGAGATTTGTTGATATTGATCAATGTTACAAATTTATTTTGCTCTTGGCAAATACACCATGCGTTTTGACTTGCTTGTTTTAGGCAGTTCATTACGTTGGCCCAGGGGTGGGTGGAGTTTACACAGTGACATATCCTGGCCTGCTTGTTTATTTTGAGGTGCTACATTGCATTGTCTGGGGCCAGGTTGTGTTGGATGTACACAAGCACATGTCCTGGATAAAACACTTGACATGTAAATCTTCACCTGGTCTGATAAACTTAAGAACTTTATGTTAATTACAGTTTCAAGACTCATCTGATGGTATTTAAAAGGTGCTCATTCAGACCATAAAAGTTCTGAGCTCTTGCAGCCCTTGCAAAAAAAAAAAAGGAAGGAGATTTGTATACAGCATGTGCAGTTTTGAGAATAATTAGGTTGAAAATACCTGTATGATGCATATAATCTCTGTACTGTTGTCACTACAAGTTGGGGGGAGGGTGACATGATGATTATGTTTAGTACATGGTTTATGTATTTCTCACGGATTGTGCTCAGATCATCCATGCATGCATGCTTAAACATTTACATTTGACTTGAAGTCAAGACAAAATTAGGTTTAATGTTGTACATTTTCTTTACCTAGATCTGATACATTGCACATGTGTGCAATTAACATTATGTATTGATATGTGGGTTGTTTTTCATAGAGTTTTCTTTGTTACAATTCAGTTAAAGTCCCTACACAATGGATATTGCACCCCCCAACACTTTTCTTTTATTGGAACACTCATTGTCCATTAAGACATAATTTATTCCTAGCTGCTTCTGGAAAAGAAAAACATCCTTAATCAATTGGAATTCCTATTTTTGAGACCGATTCACTTGCCAGTGGCCGTTTACATTTTGATATAGAATAATTGACATTTTATCTACAGTTTAGTCAATTGAACCAATAAGCTAAAACGTGCTGTATTCAATGTGTACTTGCGTATGACCCTTGTCCAGCTGTAAACTGTACAGACCCAGATCTGCCATTGCAAACTGTACAGACCCAGATTTGCCATTGCACAATGTACAGGATGATCTATGTCTCTACACTTTGTTAGGAGCAACCATTAGAACAAACAATGTAGACTCTGATCTACCAGCACATGTGACAGCAGATTAGGCTCCATGTTGTTTGTAGTCCAACTTCGCTACAGCAAAGGTTGTATACAATTTCTTCAAATGATAATACTAAAAGCATATAGCAATGGTCTTCTAAGTAAGGTGTAATGATTGTACTGCAGTGTTAAGAAACAATCTCATTGTATTGATGATATTTCAAGCTTTTCTGTTTTATACATTTTGTACTTAAAGTATTGAGTTTATTTTTCCTGGCCATTTTACTACTGTAAATTTTGGAACATGATATTGTGGAAGAATGTATTTTAAATAGTTTATTCAATAGAACTAATAATGTATTGGCCAGACGGCAAAGCAATTGAGGCTGTATTTACTCCTTTGTAAGTAGAGTCAAACTGCAACTGTAGCCTGCAGATCAGAGTTTATGTTATTTGTTCTACTGATTGCTTGAGACAAATTGCACACAGATCTGCTGGTGCATTATGTGACAGCATATCTGGGTCTTTGCAGTTTGCAGTAGGACTGAACTTTTATAAGCAAGTACATATGGTAATGTCTGTCTGGAAGTTGGACCACCCCAGTTGCCTAAGTGGTTAGAGCAATTGCCTCAGATGCAGGAGGTCATGGCCTCGAACCCTGGCTAAATCATACCAAAGACTTATAAAAAAGGTACTTACAGCTGCCTTGCTTGGTGCTCAGCAATAAGAACATTATGATGCCCGAGTGCTAGACATCAGTATAAACCAGTTGTTCCCAAAGTGGGTGGTACCGTCCCCTGGGGGCAGTGGGATTATCGAGGGGGGCGCTAATGTTGAATAATGCTTTTTACGGGTTAAGGGGGTGGCTGAGGATAACCAAGGAGGCATTGTCCTGGAAAAAGTTAGGGAACCACTGTTCTAAAGTTCCACACTGCAGACATCGTAGCGATACAACTAAAAGAAGTTTAAAGTGGTATTAAAAATCCAAGTCACACATATATACACACACTCTGTCTGGAAGTCTGTTTATCTATCTCATTTCAACACTGATGTTAAGGGTTTGAGTTTAGACCATTTTTCTCCAACTGTTTGTAAAGTAAAAGAAGTTATTATTAGATGTACTGTATCATGTGGAATACTGGACCTTTTAGTGAAATTAGGTTAAAGTGATCCATGGTCCAGTGATGTGCTTACCTTTCATTTTAACTTATTGTCTCAGGCACCATTGTCTATAGAGTTGCACACGATAGGCTATATATGGTGGCCAGTATTAATGATAAAGGAAGAACCCGGAAAAACCCTGGGAAGAACCACCGACCCATGAGAAGCTACTGGCAAGCTTTCTCACATACCCACATTGGCCGAATCCTAGACTCGAACCCACACAGACAGAGGTGAGATGGCAGTGATCTGTAACGGAGAGCGCTTTAGATCACTCGGCCACTCGGGGCCCCCACAACTTTTTGTGTAACTGCATGAGTTCTAGGTTACAATGACCTGTATATCATTCATCCATATTGCCCTTGTAATTTTATTGCATGTGCATATTAACAGGATTTTGCTTAAGTTTTAGAACCAAGAATCCCATAAAGAGTTCTAATTCTGTTTAAATACATGTAATTTTTTTCAGAATGTGCAGATCACAAGTAGATTTTTATTTTCATATATGTTTTGGGAAATCAAGTATGGTGAGAGCTGATTTGATAGACCATCACTTCTGCCCATTGAAATTGTCTCTCATTTATAATCTCTCAGTAGATATCACATTGTGAATGGCAACAAAGCATAAAAGGTGGTCTTCATTAATTAACAGGTTATATATGGCAACAAAACGTAATAGGTGATCACAGCATATATCATATTACATATGGTAACAAAACAGAACTGTGCATTTAAGAATCTGGCCTCGCTTTCATAAACTTCAGTATCCACTCAACTGAAAATTTCATCCTTTGGTAAACATTTCCATAAAATCAAATTTTTGGTCAGTATTTTGGTGATAAGTTTCAAAATAACCAGATTTTCAGATCAAGGGTTTAAGATGTTTCCAATCACAGCTTACTGCTATAAACTCCTGGTGCATGATTTTGTCAGATCTTTTTAATCTTTATTCATGACTATCAATTATTAGTGATTATATATAGACAGATTTAGCATACGTGCATAGGTTTTATTTTAAGATCTTAAAAACTAAAATAGTGTAGGATCTATAAATAGATGCTTATGTACATGTTGACAGTTACTGATAATAATGTTTGTGGTAACATCATGACAAGTTTTGGGCTGTTTGCTATTGGATGGGTTTAGGTCAGGTGGGTTCCTACAAAATTAAGTTAATTTCTATTGGATAGGTTAGGCCATGTTAATTCTTACAAAATTAAGTTAATTTCTGTTGGATAGGTTGGGTCACATAAATAGGTGTTTTGAAATATTAGATTGATTAATAAGATCTGTCACGTGGGGTATATTGTGACATCTCATAATAGATTCTAGAAGCTTTAAATAGAAGAGATATCAGATTCATTCTTGTTTGGATTCATTCCTTTTTCAGATTCTTATATCATATTTTGAAATCAGTAAGCAGTTGTGTGTAATGTTTTGTTTAGGTAATTTGAGAGGAAGCATTAGTTAAGATTATTCAGTGGAAATAGAAGGTGCTTATTGGATTATACTATTATTATGGAACTATTGTGAATTATTCAGAGAAGTTCTGGACAATGGCATTTTGACAATGTTGCAACTCTTGGCAGACCAGTACACTTCCAGGTCTGAAATTTTTATGGAACATTTCATTCTTTTAGATTTTTACAATTATTTGTTTAGGATTATTTAGGATTCAGTTCATAATACTGTCATTTCCTCTTAAATTTTCATTTATTACATTGATAATTAAATTGTTTGTTAAGTTTTACAAAACTTGTTCTTTCTGTTACTTAGTTTATGACCATAGTTGTAACATTACAAATAATCATCTCGGATGCAGGCGGTCGTGTGTTTGATCCCAGGCAGGGTCATACCAAAGACTTACAAAAATGGTACTAACAGCTGCCTCGCTTGGTGCTCAGCATTAAGAGGTTAGTGTTACGACTGGTCGGCTTTGTGTTAGGATAATGTGACTGGGTGGGACATGATGCTACATGTCTGCGGCATGATGCCCCAGTGTTGGACATCACTATAAACTGCCTCAGTGCAGACATCGTAGCAATATGACTGATTTTTTTTTAAAGCTACGTTAAAAATCCAAATCAAACACACACACTCACACACACACACACAATCATCAAGTAAAACTTGAGAGTAGTTTTTACTCAAAGTTTGAGGTGTATTTTGAAAGTGGGACCTGGTCACAAATGAAAGATCGTCTCTTGGGTAGAGGTCATTACACTATTACAGTAAAATTGTTCTGTGCATGGAGAGTCTTGTCATAAAGACAAGTGGTTTCTCAGTAAAAGTCATTGCACTATTACAGCAAATTGATCCATGCATGAAGAATCTGGTCATAAATGGGGTTCTCTCACATTAGAGGTCATTATACTATTACAGCAAAATTGTCACAAATGAGAAGTGATCTTTCAAAAGAGGTCATTATACTATTACAGTAAAATTGATCCATGCATGTAGATTGTCATAAATGATGAGGTATCCATATTCATGCAAGCAAGGTTTTGTGTCATGTAAATTTAATTGATGATGCAGAGACAATGGCCTTGGTTAGCTGTGACATTTCTAAGACTGAGAGGTATATTATGTTGAATTTACAATGAATATATATATATATATATACACACACACACACACACACACACAGTGTAAATTCAGCATAATACATATCTACATATATAGAAGAAAGCTGAGTGATTCATGTTTTGTACTAGTGCCAGTGATAGAAGAAAGTTGAGTTCAGTGATTCATGTTTTGTACTAGTGCCAGTGATCTGTGAGAATGTATTACAGGATTTAATTGTTGATAGAATTAGTTGTGAAACTTGTATGTACAGATTAATTAATACTACAGAATTAGATTCTTATTGGACCTACATTTCTAATGCCTTAAATACACTCTATATCTAGAAAAACTAATTGCATGTGCTTCGTAAAATACAACTCTTCCCAACTTTTTTGTGTGCAATGTAATAATTTAAGATTGATCCAAGAGCTGCTGTTTATGCAGATTATGTAACATATATAGGTTGGATCCAATGCAGATGTCAAATACCATGATCTGCCATTGACTAATGAGCTGGCAGATCAGGGTCTGTATTTGTTTGTTGGAAGGGCAGCAGGCTGTTCTTTAATTAGAACAGGGCAAAGGACCTTCTTTTTTCTACTTACGAGAGACACGAATGCCCAAATATGAATTAATGTCAGTGTTTGCTTTTATGCCAAGTCCAGTTGTAAAAGAGCAGTCTCAGTTCTGCCATTATATAATGTACTAGCAGATCTGGGTCTATGCAATCTGTTTGGAGTAATCAATAAAACAAACAGACTTACAGTTGGACTTGCCTTATAAGCAAGTACTTAGAATAATATGGTTACAGTGAGAAAGAGCTGGAGGTGCATTTTTTATCTACATGACTGCACTCATGAATTTATAGTGGTTCATCATTAGTGTTGACTGATAAATTTTGATGGTCTGTGTCATAGTTAGTTGCCTGTGGTATGGCTTTGTGTTATACATTTAGTCATGCTTAATGTATCGTGTACAGTATTAAGGATATCCATGCACAGTGTTTTTGTAAATCTTACATTAATAACATTTTCCATCAATCCTTCATTCACTGCATCTTTCCATTTTGTCACATATGCAAGAACCAAAGCTCAGTAGCCCTTACACATAATTGGATGCCATTTAGTAGGTGATTGGCTGTGTCACATAGATGTGCTTTTTACAGTGTTTCATATCTTCAGATCCAGATTTGGGGCCCCGAGTGGCCAAGGGGTTTAAAGCGCTCTCCATTACAGATCACTACCATCTCACCTCTGTCTGCATGGGTTCGAGTCTTGGATTCAGCTAATGTGGATATGTGAGAAAGCTTGCCAGTAGCTTCGTGGGTCGGTGGTTCTTTCCGTGGTTTTCCCGGGTTCTTCCTCCACCATCAATACTGGTCGCCATGTATAGCCTATCATGTGCTGAAAAATGGTGTTAAACCCAACAACAACAACAACAGATCCAGATTTGATGGAGTTACTGGCTTATTGCCCTTTTTAAGAAAACATTTTACAACTCATTTTACATTTTACATGCCTCCTGTAGCCTCAAGGATATATAATATGCCTGTTGCACCCTCCCATAAGTTATTAGAGGTGACTAATATAGTTTAGAGCGGTGGTGATCACATTGTTAGCATGCTTATCTCATTAACCTCTGAAGACCGTTATCATTTTTTGCTAAAATGGCAGTTGGAAATGCATTTTTGAGGTTACTTCTGAATGCATCCAAATACATGTGCTTCCAAGAGATTTTTGTTTAATCAGATGCTAAGGTGTGTAAAAGACATTTTCAAATGGCTATTTCACTTGCACATGTGCAGAAGGGTAAAATGTATTTCTTTTTCTTTTCTTTTTCGTGTGCATACTACCCATGATTTTCATATCCTGGCCACATTTTACTCTGAATTTCAAACTTATTGTCTTGCACAGGTTCATCTGTCCATGTGCACTTCAGACCAGTCTGCTTTAGATTTCAGGCCTTAAAAAATTGGGTTTCAAAAATTGTTTTTCCACACTATTTTGTAATGTGAGTAGAAAATGTACATTAGTTGCAACTACATCTGTCAACTTTTCTGTAATACTACCCACTTTGGTTTATCGTAAATTGATATTGACAGTACAGAATTCTGAAGTAGGGTACAGCCTCATGACATGTAAAAATGGCGTGCTTAGTTAATGAGTTTTTTTTAAAATATCGGTCGAATCTTACAACTGGGTCAGCCCAGGTTGGGTGATCATGGTGTGTTCTTGGCAAAGGCATTTTACTCCAGTTGCCTTGACACTAAATGACCTTGTGCTATGCCTTGAAACACCATGAACCAAACTAGCAACATTTTTCTTTGTTGAAAGAGTTACGCACTTTGCTGAGGATATTCTTGTCTTTACTTTAGACTTGGAATGTTGCTTGGAGTCAGCTTAAGAACTGTTCAATATATTTGGATTGAATTTGGTAAGAACATCATTTTATCTTGTCTGCACTATTCAGTGTGATGGCTGTAGCCAGTCAGCTTAATATCTCGACTTGGAATGCTGCTAGTAATCAGTATAACTCAAAAACCATTCAGTATATTTGGATGCATTTTGATGAGAAGGTTGTTTCATTGACTGTCTCATCTACTCTAATGTCATATCTATATCTTTGCATAGGATATTGCTTGTATCAAATAGACCTTAAAGGACTTGATTTTCAAGCATTCCATATCATGCTTTACAAGAGTCATGGCCCTTGAATTCCCATCTCCTAATTTTGATTTCCCAAGACAAATTTTCGTGTTTAAGACGATTTTGAACCAATTTGTTGTGTACGGCATCCATTGCAATACAACTGTCATTAATAGCTATTGTTGTTTACCTTTTTGTTTTGCATCAGGTTTGTTAAACCCCATTAGTAGAGCTACTTCCATCCTTGATAGAAAATCATTTGCATTTACTGATTTTGTGAACATAATATATTACATATAAGCGACTAGGGTTGAAAGCCTTTATGTGTGTTTACTGTAAGTTTAATTTTGTACTGCATAGTGAAGCATATAATTACACTGTATTTACTGTATTTTCTGTACTTCAGGTAATCATTATGGAACACCAAAGCCCCCAAAAGAGCCTCAGGGAGCCCTTATTCACAGGTCCAGTTCTCTTGGCAGTAATCTTACAGGTGCACATCCGTCAGCAGACGGCAAGAGGAGACGTAATCATAGCAATACAGAGACCCCTCCCAAGTCCCCTGGGCCAGTAAGGAAGGAACCACCCCCAGCTCCAGCCAGGAAAAAGTCGATTGAGAAAGCCCACAGTACCAATGACTTGGGTCCTTTACCGTCAAATTGGGAGATGGCATACACTGAAGATGGCCATGTTTACTTTATAGAGTAAGTTAACTTGTATGGTAGAACTCATAGAGTGTGACTGATTCCTCAGCGCTGTTAGTGATGCAGCATTAATGTCATTTAAGATGACAGTAAAATGCAGAGAACATGTAACATGTGATTGGTTGCATCATGTTGGGACATCTCTGTTGTGATACATATCACATCATGACATTGGTTGCATCATATCAATATATCTATTTTGGCATACACATCACATTATGACATTGGTTGCAATTTGCAGCTCTAATGAGACACACATATTTAAGTTGAATTTTGTGTGTGCTTTCTGTATTTTTTAGCAGATCTGTTACCATAAAGCAATAGTAGATAATCGCCAGTGTCCAGTAAAATAGACAAACCTGCATCACGGCTAGATTCTTTTTTGACTGTTACACTTAATCTGGTGTTTAATCAGCACTCAAGTACCTCGTGTTTATTAGCCATGGCAAAGTATGGCATGGCTAGGATACAGATGTTTAGGCCCTTATCATGTTTTGGGAGGCTTAAAGTAACGATCTGTTGTCTCAAGTGAACTTTGTAAACAAGGCAAAGCGGGCAAATGTGTAAAATACTGGCAAACTCTTGAGTTAACATATATAGTTAAGTGTAAATAATACTTGCCTATTGCTCGTAGCGTATAATCAAATATATTTTCTCTAAAATGATTCATTTCATACAGTTTAAGTTTTATCTCAAGTGCTAAACCCAATCAACAACCAAAACACTGCACCACTGATGGTATCACAATTTTCAATCTTAATGTACAGTGGTTTGGGAGGAGTTTTCAGTCAGCACTGTTGGTAGCAGAAACTGTTCTATAGCTGCACTCATTGGAAATATTTTCTTGAAATATTAAAAAGTTTTACATACATATCTTTTTGTGGAGCCTCAGTGGCTCAGAAATTAGCATGCCATGCCCATGGCTAGAAGGGTATTGGTTAGAATGCTACCATAGGATCAGCCGAGCTGGCTACTGTGCTGTGACCCTGGGCAAGAGTCTTTACTCCAATTATCTGTACATTATATAACCTTCATGTGTTGCTGTGCCAGAAAACAACCAGATTTAATGTTTTTGTATTTAGACTGACATCAGTGGATGTAACTTAATATATCAGAAAGAAAAATAACGAGATTTAGTTGCATAGGAAAAATAAAATTAAACATTGATTTGTTTGCAGTTTATTTTAATAATTTTGGGGACAATCCTCCAGTGTGTGGAAATATAAAAGGAATACTATCCGCTGATCCATTCATTTCCTTTCCATTAAATATGCATACTTTTCTTGGAATTTTTTTTGGTACTTGTATATTTAAAAATGTTTTGAAATTTTTAATATTCTGCGCATTGACAGTAAAAATCACTGACGTGGAAAATTTCAAGAGTTTGCACTGGTATTGGTGTATTTGGATTAATGTTGACCCTCTGAATAAACTTGTATTAACAGGTCCAATATTTCTTGCTCTTTTTTTTAAAGTGCAGACTCAGAATTGTAATTTTTTTGAGGTTGTTAGTTGAAGTGTAATAACCTCTCAAGGGTTTTTGAGGCTGTTAGATGAAGTGTAATAACCTCTCAAGGGTTTTTGAGGCTGTTAGATGAAGTGTAATAACCTCTCAAGGGTTTTTGAGGCTGTTAGATGAAGTGTAATAACCTCTCAAGGGTTTTTGAGGCTGTTAGATGAAATGTAATAACCTCTCAAGGGTTTTCGATTCTCACTATTCCATTAATGTAAAAGAACCCTAACTACTTTATAATATCAAATCACAACTGTTTTTATTTCTTGTTTGTGTTTTTCTGCATTTTCTATCCATACTGTTGTAGATGTTAATTTATTAATGCCTTCTCCTGAGGAAATTGTTCTTTGGTTTAGTGTGGTAGGTATAGTGCCTGACCCTGCTAGATGTCAGAAAACAGTTTCTCTTGTAGAAGGCAATAGTAAATTTGTCAAGGTTGCTGGAGGGAGGGTAATCATATTATGCATGGTGTTTCACAAGGATGAGTAGAAGACCAGAAAAGGTTTCGAATCCTGAATACATGCTGGGTAGGATAGGTTAGTGGGTGGTTTGGGAGATGAAGGTGGAGGTGGAGGTGGAAAAAAATATAAAGTTCTGACATTTCAGTTTGTTCCATCTCTCATAAAAAGTTCATTTGTTTTAGACTCAGATGCATTCCAAGCGTTACATTGCAGCAATATGCCAACTCTGTTTGCATCTTTTTTTAGAGATACACACCCAAAGCTTGAGAATTATAGTTACTTCAGTGTGAGGCTAAAATCGAGTTACCGTCTTGAGGAAATAACTGTGTATTGTCCTCACCATTAGAATACAACCTCCATTGGCTGATTTTAGGATTACATTAAAAAAAATTCTCACTGTTTATTGTATGGACCAGTGTCATGCATTGTCCATTCATGCATTGTCCATTGTATAGCGCCTAATCTTTAAAAGCTCTAAGCGCTTTACAACATTAGACAACACCTATAAGATAAAAAACATATAATGATATGATTACAAAAACAAACACCATGAAATTAGAAAACATTAAAAAAAACATGCTGAGAATATTTAAAGTAGGAAACATTATTAGGTCTTTAAGTTTGTTCTTGCAGTCGAAATAAGTGAGTTTTGAGAGCCCTCTTGAATGTGATCACAGTGTCTACGTTCAGTGGGCAATTCATTCCACGTTGTTGGGCCCTGGTATGCATATACCATCTGTGTTTGAATGGAATAGACCTTATGAAATAGCAAGCTGTTTATTATGTCGTAAACATATTTTTTTTTAATCACATCAGCAGCAGCAGATGACTGTTCTGTAAAAATTATGTTTTTGTTGCACCTGTATTAATTAGCAAATGACACTTGAGTTGTACCTGTATTAATTAGCAAATGACACTTGAGTTGTACCTGTATTAATTAGCAAATGACAGGACATGTATTGTCATAAATGTGTTTTGTTTCACCTGCATTTGAAATGGCAAGACTTGTATTATGGCATGAAAATATGTCTCTCTTGCATTAGCAAATAACATAACTTGTATTATGTCATATATATGTTTTTGTCTGCTTTTGAAAATGGCAAGAAATATTCAGAGATGTTGGTGACTGTGTCAGCAATATTAGATTCTGTGTTAAAGTTATGCAAGTCAAATAGATTGGTGTAATGCTGACATATTAAACCTGTTGTTTCCACTTCAGCCATATTACTGAAATATATTTATGCCAGTTGTGTTTCCACTTCAGCCATATTACTGAACTATTATTATGCCAGTTGTGTTTCCACTTCAGTAAAAAATATTATTATGCCAGTTGTGTTTCCACTTCAGCCATATTACTGAACTATTATTGTGCCAGTTGTGTTTCCACTTCAGCCATATTACTGAATTGTTATTATGCCTGTTGTGTTTCCACTTCAGCCATATTACTGAAATAGTATGCCAGTTGTGTTTCTACTTAAGCCACATTACTGAAATATTATTATGCCTGTTTTGTTTCCACTTCAGCCATATTACTGAAATATTTTTATACCTGTTGTGTTTCCACTTCAGCCATTTGACTGAGAAGACCCATTGGTTGGATCCGCGGCTGGCCAAGTTACAAAAGGATGACTTTCTGCAGTGTAGTGAAGACGGTAGGCACATTGATTATTTCCTACGTTCAGTGTTCAGAGTAAATAGTAGCAAATTGGCTACCAGTTCTATGCTTTTGCTTGTTAGTATAAATTTGGGCAGCGATGATAGAGATAATTCATGATGACAAAAAGTGGAATATTTGCAGATTAAAACTCTTCAGTGATAGGACAAAGGATTGATATTGAAGTTTGTTACAAATGATGGTTGCCTTTTTTTATTTCTTAGTTCTTAAAATTTTCCATGAGCAGCTTTGAGATATTTGACTAAAAAATGGAAAAAGTCGTCATAGTTACTACCAGATTTTAATTTTAGTGGCAGAAATTTGCTATATGCTTTTGAATTCTTTACTTTCAAGACTGATGTTTCCATGACAACTTGTAGACTGTCGCAATATACAGAAAGACACATTGTGAAACAATCAACAACTTACCCAATGCCCGTCCCCAAGTATTTTCATGCACTGTAAAATGAGAATATTAAATGACAAATAGAATTTCTTGATTTTCTTGTAGATGAACTTCTCTGAGATTATACCCCAAATGAAATTTTGAAAACTTTGTTAAAAAATGGAAATACAAATTCAACATATTTTCATGTAAAATATTATTTGTATGATTGAACAACAAAATTTTAATTCAACAAAATTTCATGATTCTGCTGTATATTTAGCCCCATTTGCCATGGATTAGCAGAGTCTGTGGTTGGCTTGTTGTCCGTCATTCATTCGTCTGTTATCACAAGCTTGTTATTGTTATCTTAAGCTTCATGAAAGATTTACGTACACATTTTCCCCAAAGTCTAGTTTGTCCTGAATGAAAATGATGATGCTCAGACATCCAATATGACCACCCCCAGTCTCCATTTAAAAAATGTTCTTGTCCCTACATCTTCAGAATGGATTCTCACATTTGAATGGGGTTTTCAGTAAACGATTTCTTATGATGTATAGTTTGTTGTAAATGAAAATGGTTCCCATCTAACCTCCTATATACCCACCATTGCAGCCATCTTGACAATCTTGTTATCACTGCTTCTCCTGGATAGCTGTATTGACATGGTGTTTTCACTAAAAGTATTGTATCATGAACAAATATGAATTTATTATAGTAAATCTAGTTTCTGGATATTTCTGATGAATACTTTGAATGATTCTACTTAAATAATTAAAATGTTGATTGAGCAAAACATAGCATATGGCTGTATCTTGACACCATGTTGAATGATTATGTATACATGATACCAGGTTCAAAGTCAATGGCCTTGACAGTTTTTCCTGTTCTTAGAGGTATATTATGAATGTGTTACTTTGGATGTGTAAGAAAATATTTTTGATACTGGATTTGATATGTTGGAGTTTACAAGAGCATTAGAGTGTGTGTGTGTGTGTCTGTGTGTGTGTGTGTTTGTGTTGTATTACCAAGTCTTAGCAGTCATCTCTGTATGAAGGACATGTTTTTAGAAACCCCTTATCTTAATTTCGCTAGTAAATTTAAAGGTTCTCTAAAAAGTACTTATCCGCAAAGTTAAATATTTTTTTGTCCTTTGGTAATTCTTGTGTAAGTATTTTTGCTGTATTAGCTGTTTGTTGAAAAGTGCTTCCTCCTTGTCTGTTACTCTCTTGGCATATATAGATTTGTCTTCATAAAAATATTTGATTTTTTTTGTGAATAAAATTAATTAGGGATGTGATGAGAGGTTTTGGGAAAAATTACATCAAATGATTGCATGATTTGGGATCAATTCCTAGGATTATCAGTCCATCCGGCTATAATTACATTTCCAAAACTGATGGGTAGATTTTTATCAAACCTTGTACATAGGTTGGCTGTCTCATGACTATCTGTGAGAGGTATATGATTTTTGCACCCTCTCCTGAGGTACCTGGCATGGGTTAGAAGTGAAATACATTCCAATTACAGTGCTATATTTGAATAATTTTTTAAAACCAAACTCTCTACATGCATTTACAGCAGGAAGACACATGTAGCAGATTTTTGGACTATGACCCTTCATCATGGTATGGGAAGGGTGAGGGTGATAGGTAATAACAAGCATTGTACAGGTAGCTCAGGTTATTCATGATAGCAGACCAAATGTGAAGACAATATCATTTAAATATAGTAGACATTTTTTTTTTAAATTAGAACTCCTAGAGGGAAAAAAAAGAAAACAAAAAAGGGAGTGTGGATAAATGAATTTAAGTTGTTTTCAGTCTTAAGACTTTCAGGACATGCATATGGTTTGGATAAAATATTACTTCAGATGAGCATGACTGGGAAATAATATTGCTAATGAAACTGATTGTCTCAATTGCTTATATTCTGTTAAAGTTAACTCTATTCTTTCCAATTTACTTTTTGTTGTAAGTTACCTCCCTTCCCAGCAAGGGATTGACTTTCTTTACATTATCTTGCATAAGGAACATATTTCCAAGTTTGAATAATTTTTTAGAATTGGTTGGTATTTAGTATATGAATTCGTATAAAGTAAACGAAATAGTACACCATAAATACTATCAGCTAAAAATGAATTACGACTTCAGGTTGAATTACCAGTATTCATTGTGTAGCAGAATACCTTCTGTGGGAAGATAATTCCTCTATAGACAACGAAGCAGCTTATATGATACTGAATGAGTCTATTGAATGTCATCTTGACTTTTAATCTCTTTTGTATATCATAGGTATTATTACATAGGTATTTGTCCAGATAAAATCCATGCACAGTCCAGATACTCAGTTTGTACCGTCACAATAGATGCTCAAGTTGAAGTTTAGATGCCATAACCGGCCTCAATGTTGTCTACACTTTATAGTATAGAACCTCGACATTATTTCAACCTTACCAGGCAGAACTTTGCCTTAATGCCTGATTTTTATTAATTTTGCTTCTGAAAAATGATGATTTTCAATTTTTCCTTGCTTATGAATATTCAGAGCTATAATTTAGTTGAAGATGTGGTCACGTGATGTTTGCTTTCCAACCATAAAAATGGAAAGAGATGTAGAGTGCACACACAATGGTGGACTAACCCCATCATCTTTCATAGGAAAAGATCAGTTGTATTACCCAATTCTACATCCATGTTATTTGCTTTTTTAAGCACACACTTTAAATTTGTGCAGCTGTTGTCTGTAACAGTAGAAATATCACTCATTTACAGTCATATGTTAGCATATGTCTAGAAATATCACTCATTTACAGTCATATGTTAGCATATGTCTAGAAATATCACTCATTTATAGTCATATGTTAGCATATGTCTAGAAATATCACTCATTTACAGTCATATGTTAGCATATGTCTAGAAATATCACTCATTTACAGTCATATGTTAGCATTAATTTGGTTTCAGATAGTTGAGCAACTCCATTTTTGTAAGATAGATTCAGCCAGGAAGGAAAACACTGTTCCATGATACAGTCGGCAAACATTTAGGTACATGGCTTGTGATAAGAATAAAATACTTATTATAAAATACTTGTTATGTTCATTAGACAATGTTGGTTCAGATTTGGAAAGTTTAGGGTAATATTCCATGACATTTAGTTAAGACCAAGAATTTTTTTTAATTTAATTAAATTTTCCAGCATATAGTGAACCAACATATACATAAAAAGGTGAAAATTAGTAATTTTTCCCATTAAAAAATAATAAGCATATGTGATGACTTTCTGTCTGATTATGTCCTGAGAAATTGCAGCATATGTAACTGAGACCGAGGACAAATGCTGCTATAGTCTAAAATTTGCACTTATTCCGATTTCTGCTTGTGTAAATAAAACAAAACAGTTATTAAATTAGCTTTACTCTCTTCACAGATGAAGATGTTTTTGTAGAAGGTAAAAAGCATGTTCAATTTTAATTCTAGAATGAAAAATTATTAATTTGAAGTAAAGTAAATTTGCATATTTGATATATAGCACCAAACCAACCTCATCACAATTGATATTACTCCAGATTGATTACATTTATTCCAGTATTTCCTTTTTGCATGATTATTTAGCCACCATTTGCACAGTTTGCTGCATTATGCAGTGATTTACTGTGAGCAAAGAAAAATGTTTTATATAGAGAAAATCTTGTTGGCTGTTGACAGATATATATGTTCACTTTTGGCCAGATTTAGTTCATTTCAAACAATCTTGAACAAAGTGTGGATCTTTACAAAAGGACTATGTCGGATTTCTGTTTTGGATGTTGAATGACCCAATTCAAAAGGACAAGATTTTGTTTTTAATTTTAGTATTTTCACTCTTCTAACTTTGCAGGAATGCCAGTTAAAAGTGTTGTTTTACATATTAGGAGTCACAGGTATAACTCCAAATAGACAATTGCATTCTTTTAATGACTCATCTCCCTGCCAGTATTGCAGTATTAGGATTTTTGTGTTTGACATTGCTTGTTCACAGTAAATCACTGCTCACTGTACAACCTTTTTATGTAGTTGGATAAATCAGCCCCTATTCCTGTGTTAGTATTGACGGGTTGCATGAGATCTGATCTCACAGATTCATACAAAAAATCAGTTATTTATTGCAGACAAATTTATGCACAAGCCTTAAGTGCAAAACTCAATTGTTTTTAGACACTTATTGGTATTTGTCATGGATTTTAAGTTATGGTCAGTTGTAAGGGCCTTTCACTGACCTGTATGGTGTTTTTCCATATTAATTCGTGTTTCACAACTTTTAAGTCCACGTGGAAAAACACAGATCTATCTCCTGTTGCAATTTCGAATTACGATTGGTAAGTAATTGGCACTTTCTTAAACCATGCTACTTTGTGTTGGTCATGTGAGCATCTGTTGATTTGTCATGTGATTTTGACATGATACAAATTTATTACAGTTAAATTGCCCAATTAAAAAATGGATGGATTAATTTTAACCCATAATGCTTTGAACTCAGTCAATTGATCTGTTTGGGGACTGATTTATTGGACTAATTTTTATGCACTTTCATTAGTTTATTTATAGCCTGTTCTTCCCTCTGCTGAATTTGACTCTTCCTGTCAATAGAATGTAGACTTTAGATCTTGAACCTTTGTCCTTAAATGATACATTCATGTATTATTTGAGCTGTCCAAAATTGGTTCATTGAAGTAGTAGAGACAATCGAAACCTGATAAATGAAAACTTGAATTAAATTCTCTCCTTTCTTCCACATTTTTTTGGCAATAAATTATTACTGTTGATTAAAGGAACAGTTGAAGAACTTTTATAGTATAACTTAAATTATGACATGCAATCAAAAGTGTAAGAAAGAGAAAGAAAAGTTTTTATTTTGTTAGAATTCCTTTGCTTGTTCCTGCTTTCCTCCTTTTATTTATTTTTCATGTTACATTTTTATTTACTTTTTTGCTTTCATTTTTAATTCATTTCTGCTTCTGTTTATTTTCGATAAGTTTCTGTGAGTGTTCAAAACATTTAATTTGGTAAACTCAAGGGCCAAGCAAACAAGGGGAATTAAGCATGCAGGGAAAAGAGATTAAGAAGATTTGTCTTTCTTTCTTCTGTCAGGTACTGGAAAGGTTTTATAACCTGTTCTACACAATATCATTCAGTTTCATGGAACATTTATATTGTTACCAGTCTCAGTATTAGTGATACATGATTTCTACAAATTCATTCATTTTTGTGGAATTCAATTTTAGTGGTTTAGCAAAAAATTAGAATTAAAATTTGTGGCCATGCCTCTGATGAAAGTGACAGTTATGCAAAGACATTTTATATTGTGTCGTCAAATTTTGTGGTGTGTAGCAACCAAAAAATTCATGACAATTAGTACACAATATGTATATGGCAATAGACAGAAGCTTAATATAAATCTTACTCAATGTCCATGATAATTGGTACACCATGTGTAATAGATCATGGCAATGAACCGAAACTAAAAATACATCTTACACAAAATCCATGACAATTGGAACACCACATGTAATGGTGTAGAGCAGTAGACCAAAGCTAAACATAAATCTTGAGCAAAATCCATGAATTGGTACACCATGTGCAATGTTATATTTCAGTAGACAGAATCAAAAACATAAATCTCACATTTAGGTGGAATTATAAGTTATACTGTGGAATCCGTGATTAAAAGTCCTTAATATTACAAGACTTGGTATTTGACAGAGATCATAACATTTTGGGGGGTTTCAGATAGCATGCAATCACTATATGTACATGACCTTAACAAAAATTGGACATTGTCCTGAATAACATTTGGATTTTGTATTAAAACATTTAATAGTTATATAATTTACATCTGTGCATTTTTTGCAGAATAGATTGTTTTTCAAAACCCTTATATTGATGGATTTTTCACATTAGCACGTGGTCATCATATGTACATGTATGCCATTATATTTGTTGCCATTCACAAATGGTTTACTTTAATGTAGATTTCATGTTGAACCAGTTGTACAATCATACATAAGCCAAGCAGTGCAATTTATAGTCATGATCAATAATAAAAAAAAAGGGAATCTGGTATTTGATGGATTCAGTATAATTGTTGTAAATTGTACAAGCCAGGAGTATTCATAACAAAAAAAGAAAATTTAAAAGAAAGAAATTAAAGGAAGTTGTACATGCCTGCTTTACAGTTACTAAACTTGGGATGGGTTGCACTTTAGGTAAGAAAGAAACATTGATTTTGGGGTGGAAAGGTAAAAGTCCATGGTTACTATGACTGTTGATTTTTAGGTCAAGTTCACTAACTAAAAGAAGCAAAATGGTTTTGGCAATAAAAGAGTTTTACACTGCAGACCTAGTGCAAGCTTTCAGATGACTTGTACTTGGGGTAAAGAAGAAGCTTATTGATTATGGATTAGAGTTGAGTTGTCAAATATCTGAATTAGTGTGACTGAAAGAAGAAAAGTGATTTGTGCACACAAATTTCAGTTATTTACACAGATGACTGCTAAATACAGGAGAGGCATATGATATGCCTTTTACAGTACAAACCATGAACAGATTGAATGAACATTAATCTATGATGACCCATAGGTATATCAACAGATTGAAAGAACAGTAATCTGTGATGACCCATAGGTATGTCAACAGATTGAATGAACAGTAATCTGTGATGACCCATAGGTATATCAACATATTGAATGAACAGTAATCTGTGATGACCCATAGGTGTATCAACAGATTGACTGAACAGTAATCTGTGATGACCCATAGGAATATCAACAGATTGAATGAACAGTAATCTGTGATGACCCATAGGTATATCAACAGATTTTAACTATCAGTGAAAATGTAATTTTTTTGGTATGATATTAAATACTGACAAAAATAAATAAATTTCACAGCATCATTCTTTTTGTATCCCGTATGTGGACTAAAGATAATATCTGTTCAGTCTCTGTAACATTGACGAGTCCAAGGGTCAAAACTGATGAGCCCTCACGTTATAAGTAAGGGACACTTATACAGAGTGATGTTCAAACAGAGTTTATCATAATTGTGCATAAAAGCACAAAAGCATGACTGATATTTAAATGACATTTAATTGGTTCCTTTTAGCCTATATCTTAAATTAAACTTAGGTTGTATGGTAGTAATTAAACAAATAATTTAACCAGTGTTGAAGGACTCATGAATATACTGGCATTATAAAAGGGGCAGCAATATAGTGATGGGCTTTGTAGTGAGGGACAACTCTACTGATTACTTTGGCTTGATTGACATCCATTCCAGCACATAGGACATCATTATGATCAATTGACCAGTTTTTTAATTACATTTGCATAAATCAAGAAATAAAATTTATCACAAAGGACCATCTGTGCTTTCTTTTAAGCCGAGTCCAAGAATGTGCCAGCAGATCTGGGTCTATCCAGCTTGGAGTAATGAGTAGAACAGGCAACATGGACCCTGATCTACCAGCACATGATGCATTGGTAGGTTAGGGTATGTGTTTTTTTGCAGTTGGCCCTGAGATAAAAGTAAATATATATATATATATGAGAGATAATATAAATAGTTGAATTTATCCTACTTATAATGGATAGGGACAGGAAAAAATAGGTACCAATGTGCACATCATGGATTGGCAAACATTCAGCATTCTTTTTACATTCAGTAAGGGGAGCCCCGAGTGGCCGAGTGGTCTAAAGCGCTCTCTGTTATGAATCACTGCCATCTCAGCTCTGTCTGCGCCGGTTCAAGTCTCAGATTCAGTCAATGTGGGTATGTGAGAAAGCTTGCCAGTAGCTTCTTCTGGGTCAGTGGTTCTTTCCGGGGTTTTCCCAGGTTCTTCCTCCACCATTAATACTGGCCGCCATGTATAGCCTATCATGTGCTGAAAAATAGTGTTAAACCCCACAACAACAACAACAACAACAGCAGCATCAATAAGAGAGTTAAAGTCTGTATTTATTTAAGCAGTGTTTAAGTTGCCATAGGTACAGAAACATATAGGCTTCTCTGAGGCATTCAGTTACCATGGGTACAGAAACATATAGGCTACACTAGGGAACATTGTGACATTCAGTTACCATAGGTACAGAAACATCTAGGCTGTACTGGGGAACACTGGGGCATTTAGTTGCCATAGTTACAGAAACATAGGCTACACTGAGGCATTCAGTTACCATGGATACATAAATATACATGCTACACTGGGGAACACTGGAACATTCAGTTGCCATAGGTACATAATTATGTAGGCTACACTCGTGAACACTGGGGCATTCAGTTACCATAGGTACAGACACATAGGCTACACTGAGGCATTCAGTTACCATGGGTACAGAAACACATAGGCTACACAGGGGAACACTGGAGCATTCAGTTACCATAGGTACAGAAACATGTAGGCTGCACTGGGGAACACTGTGGCATTGAGCCGCCATAGGTACAGAAACATGTAGGCAGCATTGGGGAACACTGGGGTATTCATTGTGCTTCTTACATTCAGCAAGAGAGTTAGAATCTGCATTTATTTATTTAAACGTCATTTAAATTACCATTGGGACATAAACACATAGGTTAAACTGGGGCATTTATATAAATAAATTTAATTGCAGATTAGTACAGTGTGTGCAATGTTTTCATTTAATTATAATTGGAATGAGGGTCTTAAGGGGATGAGGGTCTTAAGACCCAATTTTATTAGCCAAAAAGTATGTAATAGTTCAGTTTTCACAAGTTTGAATCTTGAGAGCTGTAAATTTCGGATTAGCTGTTATCAGAAATACTTTTGTACTTTGGAGGCTACAGTTTCCCAAACCTTGTAAAAACCTATGATTTTATATTGGTATCACCATAATCATGTTGCTGGAAAAATACAGTAAGTTTAAATCAAGCTTTGATACCCAAATTCGTAATACTCTGTTTCACAAATAATAGATTCCAGAAGTTTGGAGTTCTGGACCCATAATTTGTGAAAGCCTAAGTGAAAGATGTCAGAGTTTTTATCCACTGACGTTTTATATGTTGAGGCTCATATTCAGATCCATCCTGCAGATGTTGCACTTTTTAATGATGCACACAGCTAATTGTCACATGATTGAAATAATTAAAGTGTTTATCCATCCTTGTTCATCTCGCCTTCATTGGTGGTCCTTCTATCATTATAACCTGTTATTCATTACTTGACAGTACAGTAAAAAAGGGATGCCTTCATGTGGTATCTACACCTTGTTAGCTTCTAAGTAAGGGATGTCAGTCCAGTATGATTACCCATTTCTTTTGAAGTGCTTCAGGAATGTGGCAGTATTGGAACAATTGATTGATTATATCAGTTATACTGAACTTTTCCACACAAAGTATTGGGGCTTTATTCAAGAACTGAAAATATAGGGGGGAAATACCCCTTCCCCACAAAAGGGGCCAATTTTTATGAATATAGGAAGAGTTTAATGAAGAAATAAAGGTAGATAAGGCTTGAAAGTGTGATGTAAATATTTCATGCCTTCAGTTGATGTTTTAGTGCAGTTTAGAAATAAGTGCAAATCCTGTATGGCAAGCATCCTAGAATGTACCCTGAGTAATATACTTGTTGCAGATATAGGAAGTTATTTTGTGTGCATTGCACTAGATGTTATAAAATACATATTTTACAAAAATGAATGTATATATTTTTCAAAAATAACACTTGTAAATGTAAATACATTAAAAAACATTTTTAGAAACTTTCTTCAATTCCAATGAGCCATCCATATACACTATGATGTACAACATTGTGGTGGTGCAGTCCTATCACCACAGTTACAGCTTAATCTGGGAATAGATGAGCTTGGTTAATGCAGTCTATTTCTGACCCAATCTGTGAATCGGAGAGATCATTTTTCTGCCACGAAGTTGGTCTGATACAGATAGCTCTAGCAGTAGATTTAGCTTGTACATCCATCATTCGTCCCAAACTCTGAGTTCAGAGAACATTCTTTTCTAAATCAGAAAGTTTCATGATTTTTGTTGAGTGCAGCTTTGCAGAAGTTCAAGACAGCAGTCATCCATAAATACAAATGTGCATTCTCACCCTAAAATAGTGATGCACATCTCAAACATTTACAAAGGCCAGAATCTACTTTAGAATACTGTGAAGTTTTTTGTCAATAATAAAAGCATAAATACAAACATGAAGTATTGACACAGGCCATGGGCCACACAAAAACTGTTCTGGCATGTCTTATATTGTGCACCCCTGCCATATAATAGCATTAGTCTTAAAGTTTTTTCAATAGTTAGCTTTTATTTCAGTATCATTTTATTCCACCATCTTTAGATTTTTAATATTGCCCAGAGGCAGGCCGACCAAATATGTAGGCCATGACCCATATCTTGATAAGTACATATATGATTAACTTATGAGAACTGATGAGAATATACTCTGATTTGAATGTTAGATTTGATATCTTTGCTGACATTTAACTGTCACTGTCCAGACAAATTTTGAGTTTGTCACTCATGCTAACCTTTGTCACTCTTGCTAATCTTTGTCAGTCACTCTGTTAATCTTGTGCCAGCAATACACAAAACATACAACTCATGTCATTAGTACCATATATACTCACTTATAAGTTGATCAGCTGCAAACAAAATAGGCCCTGATCTGTTGTCATATAATGCACAGGCATATCAGGGTTTCTGTTGGTTTTGTTCTGCTGATTATTCCTGGCTAATAGCATGGATCCAGATCTCCTGGTGTACTATGCAATGGGAAATGTGGGTCTGTGCAGTTTGCAGTTTTACTCAACTTGACAGTGAGTTTAATGGTAAGTATCTTACACTTTGTGCTACAAAATGCAGATTTAAAACTAGTCTGAGTTTCCTCTGACCCTTGTCATCCCATTTTTGATATTTGGACATTTATGTTGGGGTGTAGTTTAGAGTCCATCCCCTATCGAAAAGTTGGAATTCGCTGACGCCATTTGGTGTCATCATGGGGTAGCTGCTTACTAGCCGGCCCAGCAAACTTGAATGACCTTTCATTGAGATATACCTGCATGAAATTGATGAGAATATGATTTATTTTCTCAAAAATTGTGGGCATAGCATTCGTCATGTCTTTAATCTGCTGACAGACGAGACGAAAGTACGTCGTTGCTAAAATTTGACCTGGATCTGGCCATTTGCATTCCGAGTCACATGACTATACAAATCTCACAACCCACATGTCAGTGACATCAGAGGACATACAGTCACATGATATCAACAATACACCATTTCTAGTGTTGCTGTAGGAAAACAAATCGAACATATAAATGAAAGTCACATAATGCAGTAGTAGTGCAAATGGCCAAATCCAGGTCAGATTTCAGCACTGATGTACTTTCGTCTCGTCTGTCAGTGGATTTAAGACATAATGAATGATATGATCTCAATTTCTGAGAAAATAAATCATATTCCTATCAATTTCATGCAGATATATCTTGATGAAGGTCGTTCAAGTTTGCTGAGCTGGCTAGTATGCGACTATCCCATGCCGACACCAAATGCTGTTGGTGAATTCCAACTTTTCGATAGGGAATGGACTCTGACCTTACACCCCAACATAAATGTCCAAATATTAAAAAATGGGTTGGCAAGGGTCAGAGGAAACTCGGACTAATTTAAAACATGTATACTCTTATAATGATTTAATTCATTTGCAGATTTGAAGTATTTTTTAGCCTTTATTTTTTTTATATATGTTATAAAGTGTAAAATAGCACCACATTTATAAATTTTGACAATTATGACAGTTTATTATAAAATGAAATCATGGCAGAGTTATAATTCTTCCACAGGGTTGCTATGGAAACTTTGCATTAGCCATTTTTCATTTGTTGTCCAAGATCCATCTGTCCATAAGCACTAGTATGCTAATGCTACTCCACTTATACTACTTGAAGGATTGCCATGAAACTTTACTTACTCATTCCATGGTCTAGTTGGTCCTGGATGTAAATGGTTTTGCTCATTCATCCAGAATGTCCACAACATTGGCCATCTTGAAAATCATGTTATAGCTTATTCGTCCTCCATCTACTGGTCATATCATCATGGGGTTTTTACTTTAAGACTTTTGATGTCTGGTTGGTCCTAAATAAAAATGGTGGCAAGGTGAAGTTCAATATGGCCACCATGGCAGCCATCTTGAAAATCTTATTGCAACTCCTCTTGAACAGAAATTATATTGAATAGGAGTTTTCATAAAAGGACTGACTGCTGGTTGCCTAATGGTTAGAGATTCCACCTCTGATGTGGGAGGGTACAGGTTTCAAACCCTGGCTGGATCATACCCAAGACTTATAAAAATGGTACTAACAGCTACCTTGCTTGGCGCTCAGCATTAAGAGGTTTGTGTTAGGACTAGTCGGCCTGGGGTCAGGATAATGTGACTGGGTGGGTACATCATGCTACATGTCTGTAGCTTGATGCCGCAGTGCTAGACATCACTATAAACTGGTACACTGCAGACATTGTAGTGATATGACTTAAAAATTGTTAAAGCTACATTAAGAATCCAAATCACACACAATGCAGCTGCCTCGCTTGGCAATCAGCATTAAGAATTTAGTGTTAGGACTGGTCGCCCTTGTGTCAGGATAATGTGACTGGGTGGGATATGATGCCTCATGTCTGTGGCATGATGCTTCAGCGCTAGACATCACTATAAACTGCCATACTGCAAACATCGTAGCGATATGACTGAAAACTTGTTAAAGATACGTTAAAAATCTAAGTCACACACACACAAAAGCACTTCTGAAAATGTCCAGTTGGTATTAAATGAACCTGGTGCCAGTCTGACATCCAATATGGCTGCCACAACAGCCATCTTGAAAATCTTGTTATCATTATTCCTCTTGCATTGATGTTGAAAGACTTTTTATATTGTCTACTTAGTCCAAAGTGAAAATGGTGGAAATTGGGTGTCCAATATGGCCACCACATTAGCCATCTTGGAAATCTTGTTTTCACTACTCCTCTTGCATTGATGTTGTATCAATATAAAGTTTTCACTGAAAGACTTTTTATATTGTCTACGTAGTCCTAAGTGAAAATGGTGGAAATTGGATGTCCAATATGGCCACCACAGTAGCCATCTTGAAAATCTTGTTTTCACTACTCCTCTTAAAGGCAAAGTAAATTTGATATGTGATTTTCATCAGATAAGTTCTTTTGGCTTCTGGTTGGTCTGTTAGGGTGTCCTTTTCTTTGGTTATCATTATCTTGGAGATGTTTGACCATTGTTTTATTGGCTGGATTAAGTGAATTATAAAATAAAACATGAAATTAATGGATGGAATAACAACGATCGGAGCAGAGATTTAGAATAAAACAACACTAGCCCCAGTATTTAAAATAAAACAGTTTAATCAATTACATGAAAAATGAAAATTGAACATGACATTTGAATGATACATGTTTTCTTTAAGTAGAATTGAAGAATGTGTAAGAAATGCAATTAGCTGTTCTGTCATGCTGATAAATAAATTTCATCATAGAATTGAGTAAATGATCGAACTCATTTGTACAACAAACCAGCATAACCTATTATGGTCCTTCTTAAGTCAATGCTGGTGACAGATCAGGACTGCCATATTTCCTTCTCTCTCTTCTCTCCTGCCTCTTAAAGTCTTCAACCATAACTTGGTTGTTGGTTATCAATTCCTACTGAGTGGTGCACATATGGAGCTATTTCGCCCAGCATACATAAAAGCACAACCTAAAATATTTATCAGTCTTGTTTACTTTTGGGGTTGAACAATAATCCCCACTCATCTTACATCAGATATTGTCATATCGTAATTCAGCAGAACAAAGGTTAATATGGGTCAGTTTGCAGCTGATACACAAGATCCTTTGACCATAAGATTAATGTTTTTCCGTGACAGCTAGCCAGATTCCTGAATGGACATAACTAGACATCTTAGTAATAGATGAAATCCCTAGAATACATGATTCCTATTACATACAAACTAGTAAAAAAATTCGAACAAATTTGTATCAGAGTGATATTGTATAACATTCTTATAATGCATGAGTCTTATGATATTCAAGACAAATGAATGCAAATAATGACTTCTGAACTCAAGGAAAATTGAATTGTTAATTTAAAACAAATTTAAAAAAATAATTACAAAACTGTACAAATCAACACATTGCGATTGAGACAAGCCTTGTGCTTTCTGAGATTTGGTTTCTTTTCTAAAGAGCCAAATCTTTCTTTCCATGTCCCTTAACTTCCAGACACCATCCCTTTTCAGTTTATTCCAAGAAGTGCTTATTTCCTTCAGTCAACTTCATGGCTTACCACAGAAACTTAGACTAATTTTGCAAGGGAAATTTCTTAAAACATTGATTTTCGTCTGGTAGACACATACTCCTCATCATAGATGATAAAAAAGTATTTTTTGTTTTTTATTTTACCTCGAAAAATGCATTTTTTTACGTCTTTTTATTTTTTTGCGTTTTTTATATTTGGTACTTCCATTTTATCATCGGCCATACAGGCGGTCCTCTGTCATACTCATGATAACAAATATTGATCAATAATGAATCTATGATGCTGGGCTACGATACGTTATGTAAACATGCTACAACATAATGCTGATATCTGGTAGTGTAGGCCAGGCATGTATACATTGGAAGATGACGCTGTGTTTAACCTTTTGCAGTCCCTTTTTTGGAACACACATTGCTAAGTTATTAATGTTATCTGGACTACGGTTTAAAACTTTTGACATTTTTTCATATTTGTATCACTGAAACTTTAAAACTGGTATGTAGCGTGTAAATAAGTAAAATATTGATTTTTGTGTTGCCTAAAAACTACTAGAACGTTTTTTTTTTTTATTTATTGAGAAAAAAATGCGTTTGTTTAACGTTTTTTATTTTAATTTTGGCATTTTTAACATCTATGCCCCTCATTTAACAAAGCCAGTCAGGATTAATTTTATCAAACTGCCAGAAATTTAACATACCCATTAAATTTAAAATAATTCTATATATTCCACCTTTATCAATTAATTCTGGAAAAAATCATTTTATTACACTTACTTCCAAATTGTCTCTGGATTGTCTGTACTTTGACATTTTCCTGTACTTATCCCCAAGTTACATTGACTAACCCCCGATATCTTATCCATGGTGATTATCATGATATTGTTATTCCTAATCCAAAATCAGTGGATATATCAACATAGCTTTTCACTGGAAGTCTTCTTATAATATCTAGTTGGATCTAAATGAAAATGGTTCCAGTAATACATCCAATATGGCTGTCATGAAAATCCTTTTGCCCCCCGGAATGGATGATCATCATGACATGGGGTTTTGACTAAAAGGCTTCTGATGATGTCAGTTTTGTCTTAAATGAAAATGGTGCCAATCTGAAAACCCATATGACCACCACAGCAGCAATTTGAAAATCTTGTTATTGCTGAAGAATATGGAAATGGTTTCAACACTCAGCAGTTAAAGGGAAGAATTTTGTGTTATCTTGAATTCTGGGAATTCTTTTTACCCAATTAGAGTGTCAGACCCTTTAAGGGACTCTGTTCAATTCTGATGTACAGTTAGGGCTGTACATTTACATACCCTTCATGTACTGCATCAACCAGAAAATGGTTATGGCTTTAGATCATTCCCTGCCTGCCTTGTTACTTGACCCCTAATGGGTTGGGTCAATACATGTTTCAGGGATGCTTATCTTACAGAGAGAGAGAGAGAGGTAACTAAATAACAACAGACTCCAGTGTATTTATTTTAATAGTCAATTATCACTGGAGCCTACTTCATAGATCTGCCATTGTTAGATAAACACACTTAGGAGCAAACTGAAGGATTTATTAATCCTTTGTAATTTCTTGAGATTAGAACATCCTTGTATTTATTTCTTCTGTAGACAATGCAACACATTTGGGATGAGCCAAATGTGTTAGGCCAGAGTTTCCACAGGGAACCCATTTGAATGCCACTTTTAAAAAACCCTTTGAGTACTATTTTTTTTATATGCTGCTCTCAACACAATGGTGGTAGTTAACCTTGTCTTTCCATCTGTTCATGGCACCTTCCATAAAGTTTTGTGTCAAGGTCATTTTCTTGGCACTGTGGTGGACTCTTGTGTTCCATGAACACATTGACTTCAGAGTTTAAGACCAAGATAACACTGCATGCCATGTCTCAGATAGTGGTCTTTGTTTCATGCTGCTGACATAATTAAGAGCGTACTCAACTTGTGTGCATAGTGTGTTACATTCCTCAGTATTTCCGCAAAACTGGTAGTGTATGTTTATCATCCCTGAAATACGATATTAATTGATAAACGATATAAGATGTCCAAAAATGTTTCTTGATGATGAATTTACCTGGGATGCAAAATAATTGTTGAAAATTCATTATCCCAGGCTACAACTTAAAGTAGGTAGTCCTAACTTAGCATTACCTGTCCCATGAGAATCAACAGTAGATATACCTGCATTCAGCATTTTTGTTCTCAGTTTTGATAAATTGAGTGATCCTGTATATACATATAGCAACTCCTTTTTTACTATGTTATCATAAATTTCCTCTTGATTAGTGTCATGCGGTAAATGCAGTTTTACCATTTGAAGTAATTTTCATGTTTAGAATTTAATATGCATTGTAATTGGGTTTTTTCTTCTCAACAAAACAATCTTTAGGTTGTTTGAAAGGAATTTCTGGTAGAATAAATACAGTTGATTTGTTAACGAACTGCATTGTTTTGTGTATATATTTATCTCTTCTGGTCATTGTGTGGAGATAATGGCCAGAACATGGGTTTTATAGCCACAGGGGCCATTAGGAAAGACAGCTTTGTGGCTTCAAAGTCCTATAGTAGTAGACATATCCCAATATACAGTCCTATCTGTGCACTTAAATGAGTACTTATCTCTAGCTGACAACATCTTTCAGTTTGAATATTTTTCTTCTCAGAAAAAAATATTGCACTTGAGATGCTGATTATTGAAAACGAAGTTTTGATTTTGTTTTGGTGATAATGGTCTTTCATTTCTGTAATTAATTTCATGTGGCATCCACCTATGCCAGAAAGAGCTGGAATGAATGAACCTATTACCACAAGCTACTCAGCCATTGATATGCGCTAATGCCCACTGATTGCTGACCAGTAATATTGCTGGCATAGGTGTTAGCATCATATGATACACAGGAACAATGGTATCTTGAGGGATTTGTAGGATTAATGTCTGTTACCATATATGCTCACTTATAAGTCAAGTCAAACTGCTAACAAAATAAAGATTCTGATCTACTATAGCATAATGTGCCTGCAGATCAGGGTCCATTGTTTGTTCTCCAGATTAATCCTAACAAACTGCACAGACCCATATTTCTTGGCACATTAAGCAATGGAAGATCTGAGTCTTCAGTTTGCAGTTGGACTTGAATTATAAGCTGCTATATACGGTACCTGTCTGACTGCAGCAATGTATCAGATACAAATTCAAATCATTGTAACATTTTTGATATTCAGCATGCACTAAAACATTAACAGGGTTTCCAGTATAAAATAGTTTGATGTTATATGATGTGATGTACAGATAAGAGTTTTGTGGGCGTATCTGCTCTTGTGATAGGTCAGTTTTCTGTATCACCAGTAAGCAGGCAATATTCTAAAGACACTATTAATGTAAAATCATGTATTTGTAGCAAAAATTACAACAATAAAATATAACAAGCCAGAGATCTAAACTTTGAATATGTTCTTAGATTATATTTAAAACCTGTTGAAATGTATATGTAAATGTATAATATCAATTTAACATTCACTAAATAGTGTCTTTATAAGAGCTGAAGATTGTATTAAGTGGTGTTTGACCTTTTTTATGCACAATATGTTGTTTGTGAGTTATGGCTTTTATGGAAGTTCAAAGGAATGGAAGAGTCGGTGGATGTTGCATGCTCATGTGAGCATGTAATAAATCCATTTAATTAATTAGCAGATGAAAGACCCCAGCATGGACAGGGCAGAATTTACAGGTTCCATCTCTTGATCAATACACAGAAATATTCCTCACCATCCATGCCTCTTGGTGTGCTGCTTCCATGTATACACAGTGTTGCCAATTTCTGTTTCGCCTGAAGAAAGTTTCTGCTCCTCCCAAATATCTACTGGTCCTTCAGAGTTGATTTTCATTCATTTGTCACATTTTGATCAGAAAAGTAATGGTTTTCATCAGTGGGCAGGGGCTTTGTTTGAGAACTGTCTTCAGAAACGTATCTGGAATTGAATGTGAAAGTTGTCAGGCTCTGATTCAAATGTGTGTGTGTTTGATTTGGATTTTTAACATTGCTTTAACAATTTTTCAGTCATATCGCAACAATGTCTGCAGTGTGGCAGTTTACAGTGATGTCTAGCACTGGGGCATCATGCCACAGACATATAGCATGATGTCCCACCCAGTCACATTATCCTGACACCAGGCCAACCAGTCCTAACACTAACCTCTTAATGCTGAGCACCTAGCGAGGCACCTGTTAGTAGCATTTGTTATATAAGTTAGATATGACTCGGCCAGGGTTCGAACCCGCGACCTCTTGCATCCAAGGCAGATGCTCTAACCATTAGGCCACTGGAGCAGTTCCTGATTCAAATGAATGTTCTGCATATAATCTTCCTAGATGTATTGTTTTGCAAAAGTTATGTTGTGCAGAAATGCTGTAGTTGGTCTCTTAGCAGGTTTTTTTGTCAGAGTGACTCTAATTTCATCAGAGTCTGTGACTAATGGTTGTCTTTGACGGACACATAAAGCCTGTGCCAGAAGGTCACATGACACAGGGTGGTGCAATTGAAAATTATGTTAGCATTGTTCAGTCATTGTAGTAAAGAAAATTAAACATGAACTCAAAACTTTATTTATACACCTTGCATTGCTTGAGCCTTTTGAGCAAGAAAATTTGAAATCACCATAAGCTAGTTCTAAAATTGGCTATTTTACCTGATTCTAATTCTTGTTATTGGAAATCAGCATTTTTCAGTTTGAATTTTAAAATAAATTGCATCAAGAATTTCATGATGAAGGGTCCAGATGTATTAAAAGGTGTAATGGTCACAGTTTTCTGGTTCAGTCTGGAATTCAGAATTCACAATGTGTTTTAACTGTACTAATTTTTTTTGCATTTTGCTTTCATTTTTAAGATACATGTGCATATAGAGGCTACATAAACTTATGTTTAAGAGTGTCAGAAAAACAAAATATACATACATAATTGTCCATAGTTGTGGAAATTGAGAATATTTATAAAAATGATTCATTTTAGAACACAGTTTAGTTTTTGAATTTGATTCACTCAAGGTCTGATGCTTTCCAAAGTATGCCTGAATGAAGGAAAGCATTTATGGTATTATCAAAATGCGTGCATATTTTAAAAAAATCATCATTGTTTGATGATTGCCTTTAATTTACAAACCATTTGATGTGGAATGATGATTGTTTGAAATGCCCATTCAGGCAGCTTACTGTTGCAAGTTTAATTTGATTTTGTCATTAGGTCACTCAGAAGCCTTTCGGCTTGATGGGATTGAAAAAAGTGTGTGGCTAGAAAGTTGACAAGGTCACATTCAGTATGCACAGCTTGTGGTATAGATTCACTGTTGACAGAAGCAATGACTAATGGTGTGTCTCACTCCATCAATGGTCCTCCCTCCCTCTTTCAATGGTCATTGTTAGAGTTTATAATGCTTCTCAATGAGTAATATATTTGAACAATTTTTTCCACTTTTTGATGCATTGATGACACATGCAATGAGCTGTTTAACTTTTGCTTTACTTCCAATGAAAATGGAAATTTTTACACATGGCTTGAAATGCATTCATGCGCATAGAATCTTTTGATGTTGCAAATAAACTTTCAAAATATTTTTGGTATTAAATGTGGATGCACAAGGCACTTTTCTTTATTATTTTCCTGTTACATGATTCTCCCATTTCCTTTAGAGCAAATATTGACCCCTTGTGCTTTTTCTTTACTTCAAATGCAGATATCAGAGTTTTCTTGTCAAGATAAAGTGCCTGCATACACTTATGCAAAAAGGATTCATGTTGTTTTGCATCAGGACATGATGATTTTTATTATAGATTTTTGTCAAGCACTACCATTCATAGATTTCCTGGCATGCAGGACCCCAGCATTTTCAGCTTTGAACTATATCCCCATTTATATGATGCATACTTCCTGTATTATCTTCATCATTCTAACAAAATTAGCATTTAATTGTCCTGTACCTTGTTTCTTTGATACCTGCGGTATTAATCTACATCATTCTCATGAAAAGGGCAGTTGATTGTCCAGTAGTTCATCTTATTTATTGAGTTGCATATACATTATTTTAAAGAAACCTTAACTTTGTTTCCAAGTGTGTGGCTTGCAGAATTATTTAAAAAAATGGATTTTTATTCTGAGAACTACAGAAGGTTTGTTTTATTTGCTTCAGCTGACAAAATGTGCATTTATTTTGATGTTGAGTTTTATATTTAGATGCTCCCCCCCCCATCTGTTACTGATTTTTTTAATCGACAAAAATATATTTTTTTCTGCGTTTCAAAACAGAAAGCAGTTCTCTATTTTGAACACTATTAAATTGTTCGACAATTAATGCATCAGCTTATAATGTGGTGTTGCTGCTTTCAAATCGAGATAGGATTCAGTATCAGATATTTTTGGCTTCTTGCATTTGTAACAGGCAAAATGCAGGCAAATATATCTCACCCAGGCCAGGATCTCTTTATGGCATACTGGCATTTGCTGTCTTGAGATAATCCATCAGTCAAGAGTTGTCTTTCAAAAGTTTATTTTAAAAGAACAAGTGTGATATTGTGCTTGTCTCACTATCAGATTTTAGCCAGTATATTTACCACACAGTCAGAATCTGTTGTGGAAATGAGGTTCCTATTTTAGTCATAGTGTCAAGGCAGAAACTTTTTTATAGCAAATGTTTGGGATCTTAAATTTGATAGGCATATGCATTTTTATTAATAAAAAGAACATTTATGTTTTTAATAAAGAAATGAGCTGGCTGCAGAGTTTGAAATTCCAAGGCCACATTTCTCCAAAAAACGGGGTATTTAGTAAGTGTATGCCATGTATACTCGTGTGTGTGTGAAGTGGCAGTGTTTGCCAAAATTTATCAAATGTGTAAATGATATACAATAACAGAAATGATACCGTTTAATAAAATCTGTTAAAAACTCAACCTTTCCTGTAGTGTGCATGTTGGGCTTTATATTTGAGCCATTAACGATGTGTATACTGTGCCTTACATTTGAGCCATTGACGATGTGTATACTGTGCCTTACATTTGAGCCGTTGACGATGTGTATACTGTGCCTTACATGTGAGCCATTGACGATGTGTATACTGTGCCTTACATGTGAGCCATTGACGATGTGTATACTGTGCCTTACATGTGAGCCATTGATGATGTGTATACTGTGCCTTACATGTGAGCCATTGACAATGTGTATACTGTGCCTTACATGTGAGCCATTGACGATGTGTATACTTTGCCTCGCTCAGCTTGTGATTGTTTCATTTGTCTTATTTATTTTACATTTTGCTATGATGGAATTCAGTTTGTAAGTCAATTGTCTTTGTTGAATTTGTAAGACATGTCTTTGTTGAATAGATTAGACATGTTAGGTGACACATAGTCTGAATCATCAGGATATTATTCAGTACTTCTACATATCTGTATATTTATTAAAAAAATGATAACGGTAATAATAATAACTGGATGTACTGCAAGGACATGTGTATAGATGCTTTTCAATAAGAAACTGTGTAGAGGCTTACAAACTTCACTCATAAGAAATTCTGTTAACATGTTTCTCAGAAGTAAATAATGTAGTTTTGAAGAAATTTTTGTCAACATTATTGATAAATCAGCCAGATAAGCAAATGTAAATTGTGGTAGAACCAATACTTGTTAACTTTAACTTTTTCCTAGCAATGCCACATTTGCTTTGAAAATCATCCTACCTTGAGAATTTTTTAAAACATGTTTCACATAAGTATATATTGTAGTTTTGAAGAAATTTTTGTCAGCATTATTGATAAATCAGCCAGATCAGCAAATGTAAATTGTGGTAAAACCAATTCTTGGCAACTGTAACTTTTTCCTAGCAATGCCACATTTGCTTTGAAAATCATCCATACCTTGAGAAATTTTTTAAACATGTTTCTCAGAAGTAAAATAATGTAGTTTTGAAGAACTTTTTTCAGCATTATTGATAAATCAGCCAGATAAGCAAATGTAAATTGTGGTAAAACTAATTCTTGTCAGCTGTAACTTTTTCCTAGCAATGCCACATTTGCTTTGAAAATCATCCATACCTTGAGAAAATTTTTTAACATGTTTCTCAGAAGTAAATAATGGCCTGGTGTCAGGATAATGTGACTGGGTGGACATGATGCTACATGTCTGCGGCATGATGCCCTAGTGCTAGACATCACTATAAACTGCCACACTGCACACATTGTAGCGATATGACTGAAAAATTGTTAAAGCTACATTAAAACTCCAAATCACACACACACACACACACACACACAAAATGTTGCAGCCCTATCAATATCCAATATATGTTCTACAGTTTTCTTTTGATTGGATTGTCCAGATGCAAGTCTTGGAAATAACAAGTTATCAGTGCTAGAGTAATGGGGCAAACAGCATTAACATGGCATCCCATTGACATGTGTAGACTGCAGGCAGTCACCAAGAATCTGCAGTCCTCCTGCATTCAAATACCAGATGTTCTTTTTCTGGTAAACTGTAGCCATGGCCTGAACTCATCACATGTCAGGAGAGGATGCCATTGTTAGCTGTAAGATAACATGTTAGATTGCTATCAGTTTTTACAATGCCATAGTCAGGCTGGTCTTTTGTTGCAAGAGTTAAAAAAACCCAACCTGTATTGCCGTAAATATGGACTTTCACAAAGTTCCCTATTTGGTTCATGTTTCCCGTTTCTATAGTTCTTAGTGCTTACTTGCTGTTAAGTCTAGTCAAACTGCAAACAACAAAAATTCTGATCTGCCAATAATGTGCCTGCAGATAAGGGTTTATACTATTTGTTCTATTAATTGCTCCGAACAAACTGCACTGACCCGGATCAACAGGTACATGATTGGCAGCAGATCTGGGTCTGTGCAGTTTGCAGATGGACTCATCTTATAAGCGAGTACATATGATTCATCATTAATTTTTTTCAGATGTGATTGATGTGACATTATAGGTACAGTAGAGGCAGAAAATTTGAGAGAAAATTGCCTTTAGAGAAAAAAGATTGAAATGGGGATTTGGTGCAAGTCTGCTCTCCATATTGTACATGTTGATACATTGTGAAAATGAAACCTTATGTTGAATATCAATTTGGAAAGAACTTTATTTGTTATTGGATCCTTTTGATGAGCATCATTACAGTCTTTTGGTTCAGAACACACAGTACTAATGGTATGGAAAAATGGGAACCTGTCATAAAATAGAGTATCTATGGGTTTGGCTGACCTGGGATTGGTTAATAATGTAAGTTATGTTTTAGGAAAATCAATCTTTTGAGAGGTTATCTTAGTTGCAAGTGAAAAAATAGAGAGACAATTTTATTGATGGAATTTCAGTCCTTTAACAGTCTTGAGTTTGGAACACTCATTACTAAAATTAGCATCTGACTCTTTGGTGTGGAATTGAAATCACATCTTTCAAACATTTGCAGGTCCAGAAAATGTTGCAGCTCATATCTTTTCCTCTACACAGAAGCTGACATCCAGGTTTCATCTATACTGATAAATATAGGTTTGATCATGAGCACTAAAAAATTCAAGTTGTTGAATTTTTAATATCATGGTGTTTGCATAGGTTTACTATTGGGAACTGAATTAGTACTGTGAGTCCTTCATGCAACAGGCTGATTTGAGTCTGGCCATTTTAACTTGTCTCTGAAATAATGTCATTCAGAACAAAATCTGTTTGCCTGACAAGTGTATTTACAAGAAAATCATTTAATGAGAAAGATTTGCATGAAATTAAGGAGATTAAATTGTGTCGAAATGAATAATAAGTGCTTACATGAAAACATTTTTTCAGTGATAGAAGGAAAATAAATGTACAGACCATCCAGTTGTTGAATACCAAAAATAGAAGCTTATATGTGATCTATGGTCAACAGCATTAGGAACAAAATGTTTGCTTCTAACAATTGTTCCATCCCATAATACAGGATCAACTTGATTATTTATCTTTATGTTTTAATCTGTTTTTGTCTTTTGGGTACCATGTTAGTGTAAATATAGAAACCTTTTAAACAGCTATGTTATGGCACATATCTTTATTGAAAAAGCCAAACACAACCATCTCAATGTTACTCTTAACACCCAGGTTTGGCAGTACTAGCAACAAGGGGAGTTCAAATTGAGGTAAAAAAAACCCATTGTTTTGTTACTGTCAAGTCTTGTTTATCTCACTTCCACCCATCCAGTCACATGTTTAATTGTGACATGATGATGAATGTGAATGTTTTAAGTCTATCTGGACTGGAAAGCTGCAGCCAGGCAGCATTATGAACTCATTTTCTCAGTCATCCCCTCTCCCATTACACATCTTGGTGCAATATTCTCCCCCCCCCCCCCCCCAGGAATGGGTCAGAATTCTATACCTGTTATTCATATGTATAGGTCACCCCCAGTCATATCCCATATATTGAAGTCATCCTAAGCAATGTAAGAATTGTGCAGCAGTTTTCCTGCACATGTGCAAACATGCACACACACACACACACACACACACACACTCTCTGTCTCTCCCTACAGAACTTTTGTGGATAATAAAACCTCTTTTAGACAGGTTTATATGTTTTAATGATAACGGTTTGTATTCGTTTATAGTAAGATGAGATTTCATCTCACTTTTAATAGGTATACACACTTTAAAATTTTGCTAAAGCGGACACTTCTGGACCAAAACAATGTTGGCCCTTTTATAAAGGTGGCCATTAGACAAAGGCTTGATTAGTATTGAAAGGGTCGTATTAATTGGTTTGTAGATGGAGCTGGATTACAGAGGGTTAGGTTTAGGGAAGTCTAACTGTATTGCACTTAAATCACCATGCATAGTACTTAATGTTGCTATAATACTGTCAAGCACCATTTGTTGTTTTTCAGAAGTGGACAGTTTATTGGTTATGTAAAACAGACCAGCATCATTAACAGTATTTTAAGTGATGCACAGTTTTTTGTTGCTGTAATACAGTTTATCCTTATCTACAATATTAAGTGTTTCACAATAATGAATTGCATTGAATAATTATGTCATTAATATTTCACTTATTTGTCTTAGAAATAGGTTCAAGGAAACTTGCCTTCAGATAAACTTTCTGTGTTTTTTTTTTTGTTTTTTTTTGTACTTATATAATCTTGTTTCTATGGTACAGTAGAGGCAAAATAGGCAGGTTTCTGTTTAAATATAATTTTTAATCTTCCACACCTGAAAACCACATTCTTATTGTTGTTATAAATTTGTACTGCTTTGTTTATGAATAATTGTTTTTAAAAGTATCATAGTTAAAAAATTTATGCAGTTATTGACTACAGTAATATGCACGCTAATGTGAGGTAGCATTAGACCAAAGAATTTGCTAATGTATTAGAGATCTTAGCATATTGAATTTGCAGTAGGTTATGAAATTAACAGTGGTCCCGTAGAAATATTAGAAATTGCAATAACTAATGGTAAACCTATGGTTGATATGGTCATCAATAGAAAAAAAGAAAACAAATGATGTCAGTGTGTTGGTTGTTGTTGTTGTTGTAGGGTTTAACGCCATTTTTCAGCACACGATAGGCTATACATGGCGGCCAGTATTAATGGTGGAGGAAGAACCCGGGAAAACCCCAGAAAGAACCACCAACCCACGAGAAGCTTCTGGCAAGCTTTCTCACATACCCACATTGGCTGAATCCGAGACTCGAACCCATGCAGAAAGAGGTGAGATGGCAGCGATCTGTAACGAAGAGCACTTTAGACCACTCGGCCACTCGGGGGCCCCTCTGTGTTGGAAAAGTGATGTAAATACTGTCCATTTTCAAATGCAAAGTATGATATATACATTTTTTTAAAACTTTATTTTATATCAGCCAGATTGAGAAAATCTAAATTATCCACAACACCTCTTAGAAAAGTTCTTTGAAATGTTACTTGTAAATTATCACTCATTTTAAATGTAACTTCTTATCTCCTGATGTAATATTTAGTCATGCATTACCTGATATTTGCTGCTCTTATTTCTTGATTCATAAAACTGTAAAGCAAATATTTAATGAAGATATGTGTTTACAGTTCAACATGTTCAAATTTCAATCCGCCATGAAAATGGAGGATTCATTTTTCAATATTCTTCTTCTGTCCAACTATTTTTGCTCACTTTTGTACTCATTTTGACCTGATTAATGTCTAAATGATATGCCTACCTGATAAATGTCTAAGTGATATGTCTAAATGAATTGCATGTAATACATACTGGAGAAAACGAAATGGAACAAGCTGTACAACCCACACAGGAAATATCATTATTCATAATTACTTCATAGTTTGACATGTTCCAGTTGCAAAACCCTATTTTCTGTCATTTCTTTTAAAAACAGGGAAAGCAATGGCTCTTTTTCTTGCTTTAATTATGTTTTGTGGTTATATACTGCATGAAATAAAAAAGTTTTAGAACACCTAGCCAGAATTACATGTGAACTTGTATGATATGGCCTTTTAATCCAATTTGAATCAAACTTCTTGTATGATCTCATTTGTCCAGAATATTGGAAAAGTTTGATAATGAGTGAAATCAATGCATAATAATAAGGTTATCCTGCATGTTAATTGGCTGATCTTGTTACCGTTATGGAGGCCATATTTCTGATCAGTTTTGGAATGTTTGCTTTTTTCATGAAGATATTGGATAAGGTTAATAATAAGTGACATCCATTAAAGAAATTACACTGCATCTGTTTTGATGAACATGTTACCACTCTGGAGGCCAGATTTTTTATTTTGCTCAGATTTGGAATAGAGTATATGGTATATGGTGTCAAAGTCTTGGACAACTTTGATAATGAGCTAGATACATGCATATTATCGATGACGGCTCTGGTGACCTAGTGGTTAGCCTATCCGCCTCAGATGCAGGAGTCGTGGGTTTGATGCCTGGCCGAGTCATTCCAAAGACTTACAAAAATGATACTAACAGCTGCCTCGCTTGGTGTTCAGCATTAAGAGGTTAGTGTTAGGACTGGTTGGACTGGTGTCAGGATAATTTGACTGGGTGGGACATCATGCTACATGTCTGTGACATGATGCCCCAGTGCTAGGGATCACTATAAATTGCCACACCGCAGACATTGTAGTGATATGACTGAAAAATTGTTAAAGCTGCGTTAAAAATCCAAATCACACATATGCATATTATGGAAGTGATCTTGCATCAGATTGGCTGAGCCTGTTACCACTTGGGAAGCATGCCGTATTTCTGATCTGCTTTTAAAACTTGAGAAAGATGCAGGTTTTTGTGATATGGATTTAACAGGAGGTCACTAATGCTTGGTATCCAGACATATTAATAAGGTCATCTTTCAAGTTATTGGCTTAGCCTGTTGCCACTCTAAAATTAAGCCAAAAGAAAACTATCAAACTCAGTTTTGATCAAACTTGGTAAATAGGCTTCAATCATCTTGGATGAGTACAGTTATGATTCAAAATTAATGAATAATAATGAGGTGATTTTGCATCTGATTAGCCGAGCTCAATTTAGGGACTATGTCTGAAGATTTAAAGAGTGGAGGTGATAAAGTCAGAAATGTTGGACAGTTTTGTTCTTAATGCATTTTTGGGGGTACATTTCTGAAATTTGGAGTAAATTTTTCTGGAGAGATGGATTTACAGTCTAGACTTAATGTTCTACAAAAAGAATGAACAATTTGCATTTTGAAGATTTCTCCACCGGTGACCTTTAATGTACTTTCAGGCTGGATGTAACTATCCAGATCACTCTGCAGTGTTAAAAGATATTGTTTCCTAATTGTGAACTGCTTTCATTTCTGGCGCACATTCTTTTTAGCTGGTAGCATGAAGTTTGTGGAAGAAAATGCATTTTACAGAGACATATGCCAAGACTTGCATTAAAAAACCTTTTGCAAGTCAGTAAAACTTGCAGCTGAATTGCATCAAATGCATCACTGCAATTCAAGTTGTCTTTGAAATGTACATCTTGCAAGTTTAGCAGCTGTCAACATCATTGAAGGATTAATCTTGGGAATACAGAGGCACTAGGTTGAATTTCTTCAAAAGTTGAGACTTGTAATATACACATCTACATCTGGAGAAAAGGTTCTTTTGGTCTCAGATGTGGCAGAAAATCACAAAGACCTGAGCATAAGTGAAGATCTCACAAGCAATTCAATAGAATCAATTATCATTAATTGCAGTCATTTACTGTAAATAATGGAAGAAAAATACTACAAGAAATTGCATTGTCATAGATAAAAAAAATAATCTGCATCACTTCATAGCTCTCTTTGGTAGAATACAAAATGGCTTTTTATATAAAACACAGTGGTGGATGTCATCTGTATTTTTCCAAAGAACAAACAAAACATTTTGAGCAATTATTTCTTGTATTCCTATTATACCATAAATATAAACTTATACAAACTCAGTTTTCTTACAATTCTGCTAAAGTCACAGCAATGAAATGATATTGCATTTTTTAAAAAAAAAAATAACTCATTTCCAGTATATTCATCTTGCAACATCTTTAGAGGAGAAAAATCGCTGTGACCTACTTCTTGTGTACAAAATAGTCCATCATATGTATGTTACATAGTATTATGTAGAATGGTAGTTTTGTTTCTGAAAGTACTTAATGTTACAGACGTGGAAAAATGATATTTTGTGTCAACTTTTTTATGAAAAAAGTTTATCTTTGGAATTCATATTTGTAAATTTTCTCAGTTTACTGCACGAACGTATCTATTGACATTTAAAATTGCCCTTTTAAAGTATCAGGACACTATTGAAAGGTGTCATGTGATTAGGTTGATGACTGTATTTCATCATTATGACGATACTATACAATATTCTGATCCTTTAATGGTTCAGAATAAAATGTTTCAGTGAAACATTACTTTGCGTTATGAGGAAAGAAAAGACGGGATGATTGATAAAATAGAAGTAAAATGAGAGTAACGCTCCACTTTCAGTTTTTACTATCAAATGACAAAAATTGATACATTGTTGTTGATTGTATAAAATGACACAAATTTATACATTATTGTTGACTGTATACATGCAGGCTTCTGAATGAGGTTTCTAGGTTGCAACGGAATGGGTAGTTTTTGTGACCATGATATATTATCTTCTATACTTAGCGGTAGTTTTCACGAATGGGTACGGAACCCAAGCTTCTGTAATAGTGATATACCTAGCTTGGCAGAGATCTGCAAGCTTTTGCATGCACAAAGATAGCAGTTCTCCAATTATTGTTGGGAACAAATGGACAACAGCAAAAATGCATGTAGTCTAGAACCATAAGAGGGCAAATTTATTTATTTTTGGTATAAGTTATACTTTTTAAGGTGGGCAAACATTTACTGCCGAATTGATATATACAGTCAGTTTGTGTTAGAGCTTGAAAAATAGATACTTTATAACAAAAGATTAAATGTAGAATTGAGATTAATTAATCATTCACTATAGGAACAAGAGAATCATCTACCCCCATTTGAAAATATTATCACCCAAGAAAATTCAGAGACAGTTTCATCACTTGGCATTGAAAAGAAGAAGTTGTCTTATCTTGAATTCCTGGAAATTGTTTTAAGACGGTAGAGCAAATAGTCCCATCAAGTGAGTCTTGTTCATATATATTGCTTACCCTCAGTACTACATGTATTGTACCGTTTTTCATTGAATGCACTCAAATAGGTATCAACCTGTTTTGTTCTTAAACAGACATATGTACTTAAAATTAAGTAATTACAGAAATCAGCTCTAGAAGTAAGGGTGATTAGCAGAATTTTCTTATTTATTAATATTTAAAGTTCTTTTTTTCTTTTTGCATGAGGTTACTTACTCAGTTACAAATTTACACATTTCATGCTACCGGTAACTCTCCAGTTTCTTGCATGCCAACTTGTTATGAATTTATGCAGCTGATAGTATTTGTTTTCACATAATAAGAATCCATTAATATAGATAACGAGTACTATGCATCTCACAGGAAATCCTCAAGTTTCTCTGTCTTAATAGCATGATTACCATAGTTACTTGCTCATAAGTCTAGTCCAACTGCAAACTGCACAGATCCAGGTCTGCTGGTGCATAATGCATCAGATGATCTGGGTCTGTGTAGTTTGTTTGGAATAATTACTAGAACATGCAACATAGACCCTGGTCTGCAGATGCATTATGCTACAGCAGATAAAGATCTTTGTTGTTTGCAGTTTGACTTGACTTATAAGTGATTATATACAGTATTAGTTATTGTACTTTGATGATTTTATTTAGAGATATCTTAAGTTAGTAAAATACATCTGGGTCTGCATCTTTGAGTTAAAATCATATGAATATAAGCTTATACCCTGATTTGTCAGCATGCTCTGTTGCAGATAATCGGAGTCTACTTTGTTAAGATTACTATTATCAGAGCAGAGATAAACATGCCTACTCGTTAACATGGCACATTATATAAAATTTGAGTATTGTATTTTAATACTTACCCATGTGAATTATTGTGTCAGTGTTATAGTTTATACCAAGATTTAAGTGGAGAAAGTTCAAGTTGTGTGACAATTTAAAATTGTGAATGATACAAAGTGGCAGTTGGCAACGTGAGGGACATCATGCCAAAATGTCTGACAGGCTTCCTTTTTATCACCTTTGCCAGTGATTGTAGGTGTTGGACAGTGGTCAGTAGACATTGGCATGCATTAAGGTTTGATTTACATATGCCAATAGTTCATTTGGACTTGCAATATAAGAAGAAAACTTCCCTAGATTTTACATGATGACATGCAAGTTCACTTGGTATTGACGAGAATCTGCATGAATCACACTCCATTGATAAACTGCACTTGTGTCCAATGTATAAGGCACACTCCTACCATACAGTTCGGTTTATTTGTGGCATTACCCATTGAGATGCTACTTGCTTGGTTGTGATTTTGTGTGTTTAATGCCATTTTTAGCACATGATAGGCTATGCACGGCAGCCAGTATATTTGGTGGAGGAAGAACCTGGGAAAATATCAAGTAAGAACCACTGACTCATGGGAAACTAATGGCATGCTTTTTTTTATATACCCATGGTGGTCAAGTTGAGACAAGAACCACACAGAGGTGATATTTCAATGATCAATAAAGCCTAGCATCCTAGACCACTCAGCCACCCAAGGCCGCCTAGATGTTTGAACTGATTGATGAAATTACAATCAACTCCTTGAGGTGGATTGTCTGCTCTAACGTCAATCAGCTCTTATTAGGGTGGATTTTCAGTATAAAAAAAATGTAAACCAGCATTCATCAGTATTGAAAGTCAAGGTCATTGACAACTACAGTTCATGACATGCATGAATAGTAATTTTTTGTTTCTTCCAAATATTGTAACAAGAACGAGCAGGCCAGAATTCATATGTTGGGTCAAATTAAGAAACTAATTAACCTTTCAATAACTCCGTTTACAAGCACTAAACCAGAAATGAAATCAATCCAGGGTTTTCATTCTGGCACTAGCAACCATCCTACTGGGACATGCCAACTACAAACTAGAAAATTTTTGTTGTTAAATAAAAAAGTCTTTTCACCCAAAATTGGTGTTTTAATTTTGTCTTTAATTCAGTTTCAACATAATCATTATAAATGTGATGTGCCCATGGATGTTTAAATGGGAAAAAAATCAGTCAGATGTCATGGTGTGAGTGTATCCTTGAGAATGAAACTGAAATATAAATGTACGAAAGCTGACTTCAGTTTGACAACTTTTGAAAACATAATGGTCATTCAACACATAATCGTCCTTCAACACAATGTGTGTGTGTGAGAGAGAGAGAGAGAGAGAGAGAGAGAGAGAGAGAGAGAGAGAGAGAAAGAGGCCTTGTCTATTGCATGTTATCTGTGTACAATAACAGGTGACAGAGATAAGGTGACAGGTGAATATTGGCTAGATATACAGTTTATGCTTCTGACAAGAGACAGCATGCTGATGGATTTAGCATAAAGTGTAAGCAGTTATTTTAGTCACTGTAGGTAAGATGTCTCTCTTTCATAATTGTGTATGTGTTGATGAGAGTTTATGTTTTACAGTAATCTAAAATCTTAGATAATTTTTTGCACAGTATGATAATTTTTGATTTGGCAAAATTCAATTGTAAATTGCACTAAGTTGCCACACATCATGTGTCCGCTGTAGCTATTTTGGCCCCCTTGCTGGCTTGTTTGCAAGATCGGTCATGGTTTTTATACATTACTGTGAGCGAGTGGAACTTGATGAATTGGTTTTATTTCTTGTATGTTTATACCCCTGCTAAGCCCACATCAAGAAGCTGACTATATAATATAGAAGCTGACTATATAATATAGAAACTGACTATATAATATAGAAGCTGACTATATAATATAGAAACTGACTATATAATATAGAAACTGACTATATAATATAGAAGCTGACTATATAATATAGAAGCTGACTATATAATATAGGATTCACTGTGATTTAATATCCTGTCATGCATCTTCCCAAATCACTAATATAGTTTTAGGGTTTGCATGTTTTATCTTTATATTTAATTTCATGTCATTTTTACACAACGTAAATATCTTTGCCTTTTAATTTTTATCATTTGGTATGTAAGGTTCATGTTTGGTATTGGAAGGCTCTTTCTTCCATTGTAATTTTTTGCAATTCTTTATGCTTAAAATTTGTGAGCTTCTAATCAGCACCATTTAGCCAGTATTGTACTGCCATGCCACTGAACTATATAACAAAATGAATCACTTTAACTTGCTTGATTGATTTAAACCTCTTAAAAATCTTCTTTGGGCCCTAATTGGAATGCCTTTTTACCTATTGCGGCCAGTCTTGCACAGGGGATACATCTTACGATGAATGTGCATCGTGTGGGATGAAAATGGGAAACGGTAACCAACTTTCCAGGATTTAAATTTTAGAAGTCTTGTGCATTCAGATAAAAGGTTTATCGGTTATCCTTCCTGTTTCCATGCAAGCGTGCATGTACGAGTAATGTTGGGCATCTCCAGCATCGTTTAAGATTGAGACTTGAAATATGATTGATATTGATCTGTAGGTATAGAACTTCAATGAAATCCCAGGAATGAAGGGTGGTGATGGTGGTGGTGGTGTTTTTACGTAAGTGGAAGCCCAAAGTTATGAGACTAATATGTCTCTGATTTTGTGATAGGTTTGATCTAAGTATCAACATACCGGATGTGGTGTGGCCCCTGGGTCTAAATTATATGCATTTGCTGGGCATGAAAAGACAAATTTAGATATGTAACTGGGGACCCAGGGTGTGTGGCCCAGGCATGTGGACTAAGGCTGGTCGCCTTTCCAGGTCACTCATATCTCATCACTGTGTGCATTCGAGTCTTGAATCAACTGATTTATGTAAAAAAGCTTGTCAGTTGCTTCCCCTGGGTCAGTGGCTTTTATGGGCTCTTCCTGCACCAAATATACTATTTACCATGCATGTCCTATCATATGCTAAAAATAGCATTTAACCCCAAATAATATTGATCAGATATATAACTAAAATTGGCCCCAGGGGTCTGTTCTTATCGCTGAGGTTATGACTTTAGGGAGACACATTTTGACGATGGATGGGACACTGCAGAAAAGCACCTTGATGTGTTTTATGTCAAATCAGTTGCTTTAAAATTGTGCTTTCTTCCTGTTCAGGCTTTAACTTCTTCATTACCATACCACTCTATAGGTACATAGAGCATGTATCATGCACCAGCACTAAGTTGATGTGTCATTTGACTACTGTTTTTAAGTCTTTTTTTTAACTGTGTGACCAGATTGAAATTTAAGTCCCTTTCAGCTGCTGCCACCAAAACATACTCTGGGCATGTGTCTTGGATGAAGGTATGTAGTACAGCAAAGCTTGGTTGCTTCTTTATGACCCACTGTCAGGTTTTTAAAAAAAAAATTCTTTCAAAAATGTACTAGGAGCACTGCATGCTCCATGATAAAACAAGTTATTTCTTCAATTCCTATACTGTTTAGGTTTGTGATACTTCTGTTCTAAATATATTGTATTGTATATTGGTGCATATGGCAATGCTATTGTTCTGTTGGTGGTGTAAAGTGAGGATGTGTTTGCTCTAGCTGTTACCCTCAGCAGGAATTAACTGCCTGGGTTCACTTGTCTTTCTGCCCCCTCTTCAGTTCAGTGTAGACTGGTACATTTTATCACATTGCATGGCTCCATGTGATGTCTGGTCCATCCCTATGGTTCTAGATATAATTGCACTTACTGGTAGATAGAAGAGTGGTGGATTGGTAGGTCTGGATTATCAGGGAAAGAGAGGGAATAAAAAACAGAAAAAGCTTTTGTACCAGGCAGTGTGTTGAATCCAGCTAAAAAATACATCATATGTATACAGTCCATTACCACTGTTGTTCAGCTTTGGCAGGAATTAATTGACATTTATTTTATTGCTTCCACTCAGCAGGATTAAGCTTGATCAAGAATAATTGAATATTGGCGATTGGATCACCAATAACAGGTCCATATAAATTGGATGCATGACAGTGTGGTGTTTAGGACCTTTTGTTTCACTGGGCCCTGAAATTTGATTGTGTGTAATTTATGGTTATAAAGGAATTAAATATCAGCATGATGGTGTCAACTTGATGATGCCATGTAACAAGGACTAAACTTCAGGTGATAATGATAACAGGGAAATGACTACATCTCAGGGTTCATTGGATTTTTGTGTTAGTTTATTCACAAGTTATTCACCTTGACTGGATATCATATTGCAGTGTCTTGTGTGTTAAATTCAGATTTAAATATCTTGGTACCAGTGTCTAGGTAGAATGGTGTTATTACAAGGTGCTAAATCATGGACCTTTCCAAGGAAAACGTTGGGAATAATTTCTGAGGTGGAAGAATGGGAACCTCCTATCCCACAGAAGTCTGGCACCCCCCCTCTCCCTCCCTTCCCCTTGGGTATGGGGTCAGCAGGGTGTGGTGAGGATTGCAAAGACTCTCATTGCCAAATTAAATTTATTGAATGCAAAGGTAAGGGATGTAAGATGTAATTTTCATGTTCTTGTGTTACAGATAAGCTTGCACAAAAATGTTCTGCTAAAGTCTAAGTTAAAAACTGTCTCATATCTTACCATGAACAATTATTGGTTCTTAACTTTTGCTTTGGGTTGTCAGCTATTATTGGAATACAAGTTTGAGGTAGGAGTTTATAATTGCAGTTTGAATTTGGAATGTTTTGTTTTGTGTGTGTGTGTATGTGATTAGGATTTTTAACTTAGATTTAACAATTTTTCAATCATATCACTACAGTTATGCAGTGTGGCAGTTTATAGTGATGTCTAGCACTGGGGCATCATGCCACAGACATTTAGCATCATATTCCACCCAGTCACATTATCCTGACACCTGGCTGACCAGACTAAGCACTAACCTCTTAGTGCAGAGCACCAAGCAAAATGCAACAAAACCCCCATTCTTGAGTTTTGTAGTAAAGATGTATTTAACATATAAAGAAGAGCATGTGAATGAAATTGTATAACTTGCTTCCCAAGCTAATGTTGAAAAGAGTCAGCCTCCACTGGTTTGGTGTTATGCATGGGTTGATCTGCCAGGACATGATACAACAGCAGATCTGGGTCTAAGTGGTTTGTGGTGGGATCCAACTGATATATATATATATATATATATATATATATATATATATATATATATATATATATATATATATATGCATATACATTCCATGCAATATACAATTTTTATTTATTTTCCTTGTAAGATAAGCTGAATAAATAAGAATGTAAACAAAAATAAAAATGTTAGTATACCTACTTGATTAAAATACATCTGTCCGTTCCAGAGTGCACAAATGTGGGTTAATACAAAAAGATATTTGGAAATCCAGCTTAGTTTTTATAGCAGAAAAATGTGTGTACTACAAGGGTTCTGCAAATGATTCCCTTTCCTTACATTTGCATGTGTTCAAACATTTTTTCATTCTGGAAAGTGATCAATTATGGTTTCAACACTTAGCATTTAAAAGAAAGAAATAGTATTATCTTGAATTCCTGCAAAATCTTTTTTTTTCACTGTAGAGCTTTAGTCCCTTTAAGGCACTCTTATTTTGCAGCCCCACTACATACATTATATGGACTTGCATTGTTAATCTTGCCATTCATTCATGTGCCTGTCCAATTAAATTTGGATTTAGTTTAGTTTCTCAGGCAGATAGTTTATCTATGTAAAATTTCACTTGCCAAACAATGAATTTTGGTTGTCCAGTAAGTGGGAAACATACGTGTACTGGACAGCTTAATAAGGTGGTTTTCCGGTAAATGGGAAATATACTGGAAGATTTAGTAAGGTTACCATAAATGGTTGTCAAAAACTTAACAGAACATCACTTCAATCAAATACACTGAAATATAAGCCAGCCAGAAACTCCTTGGATCAAACCTTTTTGCTAGTAGAGCTGGCCAATATACAGAGGTTTGATGAATATTACCCATCAGGACAGAATTTGTGACTGTTTGGCAGAGGGACCTGGTTGATAGAGGGACCAGTTAAGGGAAGATTCACTATGTTGTTTTTTTTTCTTTCAATGAGGAAACCAGGCTTTAAATTTTGCATTTTATCTAGATTGGCAGCTGGCACTTATTGCTGATAAAGCCCCAGTATAAATTATCCTGCTTTTTCTCCATACTCCTTGCTGATGAAAAGTAGAAATCACATTTCACTTCAAGAAATGGGAGAAAACAGAAAATGTTTACTTGGTTAATGTGCATATGCTTTACAACTGTCTTTACTGCAGACAGTGATTATTAACATATCCTCTGATTCATTTTGTGTGCAATATATGCTTGCACATAATTACCATATTCATTTTGTGTGCCTTATATGCTTGTACATGTCAAACGTCAAACTACGTAGACCGTGATCAACTGGTACATTATGCACCATCTGATCAGGGCAACATATATACTTTTAAATTGAATCAAATTGTGAACAATAAAGATCCAGATCTGCCTCATAATGTACCTTTAGATCATGGTCTATGTTGTTTGTTCTACTGATTACTCCTAACAAACTGCACAGACCCAGATCTGTTTGCACATTATGCAATGTTAGATCTGGGTCTGTGCAGTTTGCAGTTTGACTCATAAGTGAGTATATACGGTATATGTTTGTTCTACTGATTAGTCCTTATAGACTGCATAGACCAATATCAGCTAACACATTGTGCAATGACAGATTTAGGTCTATGTTGTTTGTTTTATTTATTGGTCAAGCCAGTAGGGTATGTAAACCATGATATGCCAGTGGTTTTAGTAATGGCAGATCTAGATCTGTTTGGAGATTGATGCACTCACTGTACAGTGATTGGTTTTTCAAGTGTTTTATGCAAAAGATTTGCAAATAAATTGCATCTCATTATCACTATAATATGTAAATGTTACTTGCAGCAGTGTGGTAAGCATCAGTCATCATGCTGTAGCTCTGCAGTTGCATATCACCGTACATGCAGTAATTGTACACAGCACTTTCACTTTGACCGTTTACTAAATCAGAGTATATATTTGCAGAAATACATGGTGCAAAGGAAGTTCCATAGCAAACCAGCCTTTTGTTTGATAATAAAATCATGTTAGTATGGAAAGTTGTGACATTTTGTTTCATATGTCTCAGCAACAATGATTACTTTGATCATTTTCAAACCAGGAGTATTTTCGTACTTTCCTCCACCCCATCGTTTCATTTTGACAGTCAGGATAATTGTTGTTGGTGCAAGTTAGAAGATTTCCAGCTAATGATGTCAGTTTTTTAATCCATGAGTTATTTTGGCTTCCCTATCTTGAATGAATTTTCTCAAAATCTCACCATAAATAATCCATCATTCAGATAGATAAAAAAGAATAGATAAAAAGACAGGATCTGGATCATTTTCTTCCTGTCTGACCTAGAGGAACATAAAAGACACCAACATACACTAAAATTTGGATTCAAGTTCTTTGATGAATTCCTATCATGGGAGGATTGGGATTGTGTTACCAGTAATATTTTGTACTGCTTTATTTTAGTAAATGGAAGACTAATACTTATGCCTACCATAGGGTGGTGCATATTATGTTGTGGTGTCTGTCCATCCCTCTGTTACTAAATCTGTTTCTGCACATTAACTGGCTTTTTTATCCACAATCTGTGGTCGCCAAACTTTGTGGATGGCTTGTACTTAGACTAAGAAAAAACCCTCTTGAATTTGGGGTCTAAAACGCTCGGTGGTGAAGTTCGCTGTGACTAAATGAAGCAAAATAGTTTCTGCAGAATAACTTGAGTTCTCCACCATACGTTGTTGACAGCTTGCACTTGGGATAAGGAAGAACCCACCCGATTTTAACGTCAAAGCTATTGTGACTGGAAGAAGAAAATTGTTACCACACAGTTCTACATAATTTACCTGGATAAGGCTTTGTTACCAGGCAGTTCTACATTATATACCTGGATAAGGCTTTCTGGATGGTCTTGCACTTGTGGTAAGAAAGAAGCCTGTTGATTTTTTGATCAAGAGGTCAGGATTACAGTGAAAGGAGAAAAATGGTTTCCATAGAGATATTTTGTTTATTTAAATGGATGACTAATAATCATATTCTGTTTACAGTAGGAGCCCCGAGTGGCTGAGTGGTTTAAAGTGCTCTCCGTTACGGATCACTGCCATCTCATCTCTGTCTGCATGAGTTCGAGTCTTGGATTCGGCCAATGTGGGTATGTGAGAAAGCTTGCCAGTAGCTTCTCAAGGGTCAGTGGTTCTTTCCGGGGATTTCCCGGGTTCTTCCTCCACCATTAATACTGGCCACCATGTGTAGCTTTTTGTGTGCTGAAAAATGGTGTTAAACCCTACAACAACAACAACAACAACAACTGTTCACAGTACTCTTGCTTGCTGAAAGCAGATATTGGTCTAATAGTCATGTAAAGTAAATATGACTTGAATGTTGTTGATCACATCACCAGCAATACTATGACAAGATTCTTTGAACCAGATCACCTTGTTTTCTTACGACCTCTGTCAGGAGACCACTTGTTTTGAATGCAGAAGGTTGCTGTTGCTGTTGTTGTTGTTGTTTAATGCCATTTTTCAGCACACGATAGGCTATACATGGTGGCCAGTATTAACGGTGGAGGAAGAACCTGGGAAATCCCAGAAAGAACCACCGACCCTCGAGAAGCTACTGGCAAGCTTTCTCACATACCCACATTGGCCGAATCCGAGACTCAAACCCATGCAGACAGAGGTGAGATGGCAGTGATCTGTAACGGAGAGCGCTTTAGACCACTCGGCCACTCGGGGCCCCTGAATACAGAAGGGTTTTCTCTAGAGTTTTACTGTATACCATTTTAATACAGTCCAGAATAGCACAGGAGGTACAATACAAATAGATTATGAAGTTGATAACATTCAAATTCAGAAGTATATTTTACTGTTGCGAAGTTTAAAAGCAGGCTCAGTATTCACTTAACTCCTCAGTTCGAGTGCACATTCTCAAATATTTTTCCTTGGATTTGACAATATTTATGCTAATTTTGGAAAACAAGCCCAGATATTCCAATGAAAACTTTATTTAATGCATACAATTTGTTGTATCATTTTATGTATGTAAATAAGTTTATTCTTGCTATAAGGAGAAAAGTTGTGATTGATTGCATAATTATTTAGAAGTTTGATGGTCATTAAGCTCTTGGCCATAATTTTTAAATTAGGATAAATATGAAGTTACTACTCAAAATTGAATAACTTTGATTAAAATTTATTGATCTGCATGTGTTGAAGCTGGTCCTAGTTGATACGCCTATATAAAGGGCACCCAATCTTGAAGGATGACAGTTTAGAACCACTGTAGTCACTGTCTGGAAGTATTTAACCACAATGTCAAAAGCGCTTGTTTATTAAGGACAGTTGCATGGTCATTTTAGGTGTCCTTCTTTCAACAGGATTCATTGTATTTTCATGATGTCATTTTATGTTTAAAGACCAAGCATGGTTTCAGATTCTTTCTTGTGTCTGGCTTCATTTTTCAGGCTCTGGCAGTTTTGTGACTTTATGGCCCTGGTTGAGTAATTTCATAGAGTTTTACCCAATATTGCTAATCATGTGATGTATGTCTTGTGACCATAATCCCAGTGCTTGATCAGGCTCATGGAACAGCAGCTTTCTTATGCACTGTATCTTAATGTTTCATTAATCATTTGTAAATTTAAAGAAATATTGACACGTTGGCAACTCCAGTAAGGAACATTTAATGAATGATTTCTGCAGTTGACAGTTTTGTCTTTTATCACAAAAAATCTTCAGTATGAAATTTGTTTTGCCATTAGGTCACTTGTATGTCTGCTAAAATCTCAATTGGCTGTAACAAATTTTGAAATATGCTGACAATTATGTGAAAAAAATCTCTAAACAATGAAACAATCACAGAATGCTAAGGGACCAACCAATTTAAGTTGGAGTTTTTAAAAAAAAAAATCCAGCTTTCAGATACCTCCAAAAATTACTGCTCTGATTTAATGGAATAAAACATAATTTTATATCCCTTATTTAGTTGAAAAAATGGTTTTGAGATTAAAAACAATACAAACCGGTCCCTTGTAACCCTTCCTTCCATGGGGTATTTACCAAGTAATTAAATCAGAGTTTTATCTTTCTGTGGTTTTTCTACCTGTAAATACATTTAATTGTTGCTCTTCTTTAAGGAAAACAATTTAGAATAGATGTTTATAGAATCTTAAGGTGGACCTGAGGATTCAGGTCTGTTATTACACCCACACATTATTTTACATCCCTACAAACTATTCATTTATCATTTCTAAAGATTGGCACAAAGAAACCATTCTTGCCAATTATTTATCTGATAGCCAAACTTAGAATGCCAGGTTTGTGTCCCCCAGAGGAAGCTTGTTTATAATTGATGGTAATCAGGTCACTGACTGTTTATCTTGGAAATGCAGATGAAAGGGAGAATGTGTACCTGAGCCGATTAATTGGAGATATGTGTTTTGCCCATCCATTGTTACAGGTACATCTGGTTGGAAGCTGAGTACGCTGAGAAACACCTGGTCTATGTGAAGACTTCAGTAATCTTAGATCTTAAGTAGACCTTAATAGGATACTTAGGCATTTGGATGCTCCATAAAGTTTTCATTTGTCAGTTTCTTGATTATTTATTAAAAAAAAGAAGTTAAAACTTCATTTTCTTTTGAAACCGTTGGGGAAAAAACCCATTTGGAGGCAAGATAGTGCTCTTACAGAAATACCACTTGTCTGCTCATATTCCTTGGTGGTGGCTGAAGAAGGGTGAGGCAGTTTCAATTCAAGTCATTTGATTGGACAAGTGGCATATTAAGCAGATTCCTTATCATGTACAGGGTTGAATGAGTAAGGACAAGTAAAAGTTTCAGGTCACTTACCCTTCACGACAAGTAATCAGAACATTTTGTGAGGCTTGCAGTTGGACCATTAACTGTATTTTTGAGGCAGAAAAGATAACCATTTTATTGAGAATAAATTGTGATAGATTTGCAACAGATGTGTGCTTGAAATAGAAACTTTCCTGTTAACCATGACTGGTGGGTCACCCCATTGCTTTTGACCTGATGTGGAAATTAGTAGACTAAGTATGTCTCAAGTAGTGGTAAGATCACAGCTATGTATACATGCAGAGTAAGTAAATCTGCTGTGGATAAAAATGAAAGTGCATGCATGTTTCATTTTGGTAAATTTTTGGAGAATGAAACAAAAGTACATACAGATTTGTCCAGTTTATTTAGGAATGAGATCCAAGGCCATCCAATTGTGGAAAATGTTATCACTTTGTATTTAAACACAAAAAATTGGAAAATGACTTAAAAATGCATGTGTCTTTTTTTCAAATTTTGGACCCCAAAGGGGGGGGGGGGCAGGGGCCTTTATTGGGTTTTCAAGGATTTTTAGAAAGACCCCACAGATAAAGCTACACTGTAGCTTGCTGTCTTAATTCAAAGGGAGGGAAAAGTAAAAGTCTTTTTCTCCCATAAGAAGCTTGCCTCCCTTTCCTTTTTTGATATTGTCAAGCATGCCATAGTAGATAAGTTTAACATAGAAATCACTTTGACATCTCTCTGCATTTCCATCTATCTCTTTACACCTAGATTAAACTCTTCATTAAAGGTTTTTTATTTTCATTTTATTTCAATACTATTTTCCCTACCTACTTTGGATTTGGAATATAGCCCAGGGGTAAACTGAACATACAGCTTATGGCCTGTTGTTTCTGCTACATAGGGGTTTGGTTGGGGGTGGGGATGGACATAATTGCATGATGTACTTAGAAAAGAATGTAATATTTTCTAATTCATGATGATTTAATTTTTTGCTGCTTTATATATGCCAACAAAAGCAACCGTGTAACAAAGTCTGAAAATTGTTAATTAGCTAATCATTAATTTTGGAGGGAAGATTTTGGTGAACTCTTTAAAATAAAGTGACAAACAAATATCGTCATTTATTTACATTATTATTATATCTGAGCATCAAAGACATGTTAACTGAATTGGGAGAGCATTGGACTCTTAATCTAAGGTTCATAGGTTCAATACTCACCCAGGCCAGCCTATATCACCTGCCACAGCAAGACCTTTACAGTAGCTACAGTGGTCCTTCTTTGTAATGCCGTTGTGTTCATGGGACACTTAAAAAGTTGTCCATGTTACCAGTGAGGTCATTTTCTACAGAGGAACCAGTGCAAACGCAGTCTCCTTTTTTTAATCGGACATGTACTATATATACTCACATGTAAGTAGAGTTAAATTGCCAACAACAAAGATCCTTAACTTGCCCACAGATTAGGGCTTATGTTCTGCTGATTACTTATAGCAAACTGCACAAAACCTGATCAGCCATTGCATTATGCAATGGCAGATCTGGGTCTTAGCAGTTGCAGTTGGACTCCTTGTAAGCAAGTATATACTGTAATCATCTTGTGTAGTTAGGAGAAAAGTAGTACCGGTAGATAGAAAAAATATCAGGAAACAGTTCATTTCAAAACAGATTTAGGAAATTGCTTAAATTTTCTGCCTTAATTTTTCTTAATGCCTCAAATTCCACAAACAGTGCCATAATGAGCGTCCAAGGAATTTGTTTTAAAACTGCAGATTTTTGCTCTTTTATAACTGGTAAGAAAATTACTTTTTCATCCATAGACAAGATTAATATAATTTGTTTTGTTTTGGTGCATGTTGCATTTATGTCAGGTACAGAACCTGTTGCATAATGGGGTATTTTCCAACCTGTCCATATTTTACCGTATATATTTGCTTATAAGATGAGTTCATCTGCAAACTGCACAGACCCAGATCTGTTGTTGCATAATGCACCAGCGGATCTGGGTCTGTGCAGTTTGTTAGGAGTAATCAGTAGAACAAACAATACTGACATTGATTAGCTGGTGCATTATGCTGCAGCAGATCAGGATCTTTGTTGTTTGCAATTTGACTCACTAATTTTGATGATTTTTTGACAGTTTATATAATTATATTGGCATAGAATAATTCCAGTTGTTGGTAATCCTATATCATCTGAGCTTTATTTTAGGCTTCTGACTGAATTCATAAATTTGAGATCATTATCAGCCATTCCACTGGTTCCGTGGTGAAGTAAAATGTTGATTTTTCTGCAGGAGTTGTTTGGTACATAAGGCATATGATTTCTGAAATTAGTGTGTGTGTGTGTGTGATATTTGGATTTTTAACGTAGCTTTAAAAAAAATTCAGTCATATTGCTACGATGTCTGCATTGTGCTAGTTTATAGTGAAGTCTAGCACTGGGGCATCATGCCGCAGACATGTAGCATCATGTCCCACCCAGTCACATTATTCTGACACCAGGCCAACCAGTCCTAATACTAACCTCTTAATGTTGAGCGCCAAGTGAGGTACCTGTCAGTACAATTTTTGTAAGTCTTTGGTATGACTTGGCCAGGGATCAAGCCCACGAACTCCCGCATCTGAGGCAGATGCTTTAACCACTAGGCCACCGGAGCGGTGTCTGAAATTAGTACATTTGAAATAAATATTGTTTACGTGATTGATACTGTATATACTCACCTGTAAGTTGAGCAAATCTCAAACAATAAAGAACATTATCTGCTGTTGAATAATGCACCAGCAGGTCAGGGTCTGTATTGTTTGTTCTATTGATTATTCCTAGCCATCTGCACAGACCCAGATCTACCAGCACATTATGTGACAGCAGATCTGGGTCTGTGCAGTTTGCATTTGGACTCATCTTAGAAGTGAGTACAGACATTAAGCTACAGTACAGAGCAGAAATGGAGACCTGGAGAACTAGAGAGTTGTACAAAAAACATGCCATGTGGAAGAATTCATATCAAATGGTACTATACACTTTAATGAGAAATTACAAGAAGAATCTCACAAGAAGACATATCCCAATCAGCACAGTCTCCAGGATGATATAAGAATGCATTGGTTAACAGTAGGTCTGAGGATATTGAGGTTAACAGTCTTACACTAAATTAAAATTTCATTCACATGCATCAAAAAAAATCAGAAAAGCACTGAAAAATTCAACATTTTCCCCCATTTTACATAACAAACTTTTATAAAACATAAAATGACACTTACTTTTAATATGCATTCAGCTAAGTAGGTTTTAAAAGTAGTTTTTTTTCCCTGTGACCTCTGACCTGTTGTAAAGAGCTGTAGCTTTTGCAGCTGGTGGGCAGTGTGGGGGAAAGTGCAGAGTGGTCTATTTTATCATCTCAGTAGTAATTAATAGGACCCCCATAAATCATAAGACCTGATTTTCTATGCACAGAGTACAGAGCAGCTTTCCTGTTAAGTTTAGGGTGAATGTATTGCATTTTATTTAGTTATCACAGAAAATGTCAAAAAATAGAAAAACACCAACACCTTCAGCATGTTAGACAATGTTGACAGACCATCCAACACATTTTATACAGTACCAGAATTTTTGTTTTGAAAAATTGTTTATTTTTTTAATGTCACATGTAAAATTGCGCATTAATTGTATTTTAGCATGAAATGTATAAACATTGAAACTTCCAGGACCTACCAAACTTGAATATTTTTTTAATGTGATGTTATATTACTGTGATCAGACCTGAATGTGCCCAGTGACAAGCTGACCTAAATCCAAAGATGATGATGTCAACCTAGAACTACTACTGTCTTGTTCTTTACCAGTGAATCAAATAATTAACATAAAAAATGAATTTAAGTTTATAGAAGATGATAGAAATCATGAAGTTGAAATGATGACATAATAAAATATCAGTTTTGAATTGGCTGTTAAAGAGATACATATGGGACATTTATCTGTTATTTAGAAGTTAATTGTGAATCACAGGTTTTTGTATCAGTTTTTCTATCAAAACAATGAACTATTCAGTGCTGTCTTTGAACTGGGTGTACTATATGTGCTCTCTTATAAGACAAGTCTAACTGCAAACTGCACAGACCCAGATTTGTCATTGCATCATGTGCCTACAAATCTGTGTCTGTGCAGTTTGTTATGAGTAATCAATAGAACAAACAACATACACCCTGATCTTCAGGCACGTTATGCAATGGCAGCTCAGAATCTTTGTTGTTTGCAGTTTTACTCGACTTATAAGTGAGTAGATATAGTATTTATGATATGAAAAGGAAGACTTAAGTAAATAAAGAACAGAAAACTTGTATAGCAGTGACTGTTCAGTCTACAGTACATGTCTCAAGAATTTTTAAAATTAAAGTCATTTCAAAGTTTTGATACTGTTTTTTCTCCGACCCATCAAAGGTTGTGGAAGTTCTTTATGGTTCTTCAGTCCAATTGACAGCAACAAAAAATCAGTTGTCATTTATATTGCACATTTCTTCATTTCAAAGCATGTACAGATAGTCTCTTGTAGAAACCAATATATTTGAGAATTAGTAGCCAATTATAAGGACAAATAATTGCATTTTCAATATTAAATAAAAGCAAAACCATAGAATCATACAAATGGCTGCGTGATGCTTTCAACACTCACTTTCAGTACATTTTTTGCATATTTTTTGATAATATTTGTGATCTTGATGCTCAAAACTCATTGTCAAGTTCAAGTGTTTTTTATTATGTATCTCACAAGGATCTTGAATGCATATATGATCCTTTAAATGCATGCATTGTAATAAGTACCATACACATGTTCTGAGAAAAAAAAATTATTCCTTAAAATTTCTCAAAAGAAAGATGTAAAAAAAGTCAAAGTTTTGTCCCATAAAAAAATGAACATAAAGATTTACAGCTTGCCTGAAAGTTTCCACTTCAATATTTGTTTAAAGTTATCTTTTTTGTATTCAAAACCGGATGTTAATGATTTTAGAGTACATTTAAAATTTATCAGTTTTAACATGTTGTTACTTTGTTTTTCACCATTTTTGGCCACAAAATGGATGCCCTGTCTGACAAGGTATGTCCCAGCAATGCGTTGCCTTGGAAACAAAAGCACAAAAATAGGTTAGTGAATGCAAGATCATATTATTACAAGTTCTCCATAGATAAGTGACAAATAAATTAGGGGCCCCACGTGGCCGAGTGGTCTAAAGCGCTCTTCGTTAACGGATCGCTGCCATCTCACCTCTGTCTGCGGCGGTTCGAGTCTCGGATTCCGCCAATGTGGGTATGTGAGAAAGCCTGCCAGTAGCTTCTCGTGGGTTGGTGGTTCTTTCCGGGGTCTTCCCGGGTTCTTCCTCCACCATTAATACTGGCCACCATGTATAGCCTGTCGTGTGCTGAAAAATGGCGTTAAACCCCACAACAACAACAACAAATAAATTAAGCAGGAGTGATGAAACTAAATTTGACATTTGTCTGGAATCCATTTCTGTACAGAGTTGTTAGAAGAGCAGCTCAGAACTTATGGATGACATATTTGAAGTACAAAATCAAATTTCATTTGGCCAGAGTGATTATGGCAGTCTAGTCAGCATGGGTCTATCAGTGAGAGAAACAAATTCTAGATCACCCTCATTTCCCATGTCCCAACTCTTTTGAACTGTCTCTAAACAAACAGGAGTCCCTGGAAGACAAATATTAAGTGACCATTTCATGATATGCTAGACATATGGAGTGGTCAGGAGAAGGTCATAATAATGTTAAGTAGTATTGACCATCCACTTGGCACTGTGTGCACACACTGCACTGTAATTGAACAGAAACAATTAACCTATGGACCCAAAGGATTATAAAACTTGATAGCATGAATGTGTGATTGAAATCAGAATTTTGTCTACAAATAATACAGGTATCATTTGAGTCTCTTCTTGAGTTTTTCTTTGCAGAACATCAAGTTTCTGGTCTTGGATTCTCTGTTTTAAGAAGTGGTTATACAGTTTTCTAAATTGGTGTCTCATTTTTAAAAATAAGTGAAATAATATATAGATTTGCAGTTTTGAATGCTGTATAGAGACAGCTAGTAACAATAATAAATTTACAGAATCATATTAAATGTACATTCCCAATTCTGGTCAGATTTTAAAACAATTTTGTGGACTCTTAACATTTAGTATTGTACTTTGATTTTAATTGAGTTCACATATTTATATTGAGTTCTAAATTCTTTTGGTCCAAAATACACCAACCACTTTACCTTTAGAGGTTTAGGGTAGGGATGGGATGGGGGTGAGGTTATTTTTTTCAAAAGATCCTTTTGCCCCTTAGTTGGAACAAAATACACCCTCTTCTGTCCCTATATCCCATCATACTTGATAAAGAGAATAAAATTATGTCTTTAAACAAGAGAAAGAAGCAAAATTTAAGCTCTGAAGAAATCATAGGCCTTAGCCGCCACCCATGTGATAAAGTGTTTGTGTCTATTAAGTCCTCAAATGTACTGAGCTGTGTTTACTCAAGGAATAAATTATAATTCTGTATAAATTGTGTTCTAATGAAAGTTAATTTCTTGAGCACTTCTTAAGGTCCATCAAGAGAAAAGAAATACTGTTTATTAAAAGAAATGGTTTGTAAGACAGTTGACTTTTTAAAAATACTTTCTTGAGATGTATAAACCTTAAAGATTGTACAAATCATTCAGATTTTATTTTTAAACTGTTAGCTGTCAGTATGGTACCAAAAAAACTCAATACATGTTTTTTTGTAGCTTTCTTCATGTTTATTTCTAAAATTAAATAAATATGTTTCCGACATGAATACCTTTTCCATTTAAATTCTTGTAAAATTTATGTGACATACTAATTAAAAAAATAATTTGGACTAATTTCAGATGATGCATGCCCATGTGTAGCTAACTTAAAAGCAACAAATATAACCCAAGATAAAGCAGAGGAGCAAACTCCAGTTTATAATATGGAATAAAAGAATTTTTTCAGAGTTATTTCCCTTATGTTGAATTTTGGTTGAACTTTCACTTTGCACAATAAGAGTTCATTATTAATATTTTCTTTAATAATAGCTGACATTTCAGTACCATATATGGAAAACTTTCCAGGTTAAGAACCATAAATTTAAAGGCAATACATTACCCATTGATGTTGGGTGATATTTTTGTTTGCTGCAAAACCACTCCATTTGATGAAGAATAAATAGAGACTTGTCAGACAGTCCACTTGTGCACATTGCATGCCCATGTGTGGAACAATCTTCCATTTTTTCCTCCAAAGATGCCATGTTATTAGACATGTACATTGTGAGCAGAGAGAAATGCTTCTTGCAAGTGCTGTACCGAATTGCAGTCTCCCTTTGACAATTATTATATCCAGGTTTTATGTTTATACATTCTGTATTAATTTTGTATGCCAGTAACCCTTGACTCTTTTTAGAATTTAGTGCCTAAAGGGACCTCTTGGGTTACCATGCTGTATTCCACCACTCATGGCTTAGGGTACATCCAAATCAGGGCGAAGGGCCGTCAGTAGGGTCTCTGTAGGGTCAGAACATAAGACTTAAGTATTGGAGGTCTAATTGGTGGCCAGTTTAAGGTTGCAGCAAAATAGGTCTGGAACCACTGTGTTAAGAAATAACATAGGTAAGTTCAAGTATGACATAATATATTGTCATTATTCATTGTTGTCTTCCAGGTAAGTTTTACTTCAGAGAACAATGTTTTGGGACAGTAAATAGACTAGTGTGGCCACAAGAAGGGCCCTTGGGATATCATGGAAAGTGTCTCACTTGTTCAGATTTTAGAGGAAAGAATCATTATGTATTTTGAAAATTACAATCTAACGAAATTGGGGATTAAACCAATTTCAGTTGAATATATAGAGAACACAGAAAATGTACTTCACCCTCCTCTTCAGATTTTTCACGTTTATCTCTTGCAGAGTGTCAAGGAGTCCACTGCAAGATGAATAGGTCTTAATTTCAGAAGAACACTCCTATGATAATGATACATTATCGATACACACATGAACTTAATGGTCTTTTCATCATTACAAGGTCTGTCAGTGTTAGGTGATACCCATTTATGTGTTGACATATTGGTTGTATTTATATAAAAAAACAAAGACAGAAGATTACAGAGAGACATAGACTTAGCATCTGTTTAAATGCCGTTCTCATCCATGACAAGATAACAAAAATACTTTCCAACAGACTCTCTGTTAGTAGTTGGTAATTTAATTCAACTTTTTGGGTCATTTCATCCAGGCCACTATGCTCTTTGTTTGGCACTACATGAATGCTTTAAACATGTCTTACTACCAATTTCATGTTCTCGCTCGAACTTGGAAGAGCACTATTTAATTAAGCCATCAGGTCATGGGACTAATACTTAAAGGTTAAAGTCCCTAATGACCTGAATGTAAGGCTGCATGAGTGGGAATGAACCCAACACTCACTCATGTTCAATGATAATTCTTCAGTCTGTTCTACTGAGCTAGGTGTCTACCAAAGCAGTATGCGATGCATGTTACGATTGGTCATCACTATGATGTCACATTGGGACACCTAGGTTTAGACGGGTGGAACTTGTTCCACATCTCTGTCATGGTACAGGATGTCCATGGGAGGCAAAGGAGGAAAGGTACCCGGCAACAGGCGCAAACACACAGAGCCCTGAAATGCCAGCTCATACTTAACCAAATCTAGTCCAGTTATTTTAATTGACAATGCAAATTTCAAAAATGATTCATAAAGTTGGAGTTTAGTGTACAAAGTGTACATACAGTTTACTAATAAATACCAATCAGCTAAATCAAAATGACTTGTGCATAGTTTGTATCATGCGTAATAAAAACCAGACAATAAAAATTTTGATGGCAGTAACAAACAGATCAAATTAGAATATTAAAATAGAGATATAATCAAAAATGGTTTTCAAGCCAAAATGAAAGCCGTATATCATTACATTCAGGCAATCTCAATGGTGTACTGGGCCTTTTCACACCTGGGTATTGGCTGGGATCTTCTTTGGATGTCAGCTGCGCATCTGGGCTGCATTACTTGGTCAGCTCCCTTCCTCAGTCTCTACGGTGGTATTCTCCAGTATTTCCAGGAGTAATTCCTGCCCATGTGTCCATTAGAACTAATGCAGGCCTGTCCATGCAGCTATCTTCAGTCGGTCCTTCCACCAACTCCCCTGGTCTTGCCTCCAGTTGAATTTCATCAATGTGGCTCCCCCCAGTTCAGGCTAGTGGTTTTCCAACCGATAGAATTTACTGTAAGGTGCTAGCCTCCTTGTTGAGGTGGGTTGGTAAGCTGTCTGCCATCAGCTATGCATTCCACTGCATACATATGTCCTTGTAGGGCTGGTGCCATTCTCTCCAATTTAACCGCTGGTAAGTCATTGGCTGCATGTGGGGCATGATCTTCCTGCTTCTAGCTTCCACCTTTGTTCAGTTTTTCCTCTTCGGGGCCAGCACCGATGTTATCAGGCCAACGTCTCAGTCCTGAATGAATCTCTTCCGGCACAATGTTTGATCTGGCTTATAAACAATCCTAGTGGACTTCAGAGAGAGCATTATCTGAAGACCTTTTCTAGAACTAAACTTCTGGTCTAAGTGTGTTATGTGCAGACCCTTTATCTAACTCTGATCTACGTATCCAAAATGCACAGAATCTAAATTATGTAATCCAAAATAAAGCCATAATGTACTCTCCATACACACTTTTCTCCCACTGTTACTGTATGTTAGAATTTCCAAAAATATCATATTGAGTAAGAAATTACTTGTAAACTCTATCCTTATGAGCAAATTAATTCAAAATTAAACTATAACTACCCAACTCTATTTTAAGCACTTTTTACCTACTAAAAGAGATTCAAATTTCCTTTCAACTTTTCACTAATTTTAATGTTTAAGTATTAAGGCAAATTTGCTATACATGTAATTGACTTTAATTAGCTTTACAAACACATAATCCAACCTTCACACTGACTTCTTTATTTCAGTTTCTCAGCACTGTAACTAATGACACCATTGCATTTGAGGTGCTGCTGATAATATTGTATTCACCCCCACCCCACCCCGAATCTCAGCCTCTAAATTTAACAGTGACTGTAGAGCTATTCCTCTATCATAGACATACTATTATTAAATTTATGGAGAGAATTTAGAAAATGTATATACAAATATATGTTCTCTTCTAAAAGTTATATAAATACCATTGCACCTGAAATAACTAAATTTAGCCCTATAATAGTAGTGTGTGACGTATGTCCACTAGGGAGGAACTGCACTTTACCCCTGGGTATTATGTCATGCCTTTCCGAGTTTGAGGACATTTTTCTGACTGGGGTCCATGCATGTACCCTACCCCAACTCAAATCTAGTTCTCATTTAGAGCTGGCGCATGCAATTCTCCAGGGTGATTGGACACTGGATGAATTGTCAATCCCCCTGAACAGTCTAGAAGGGAAAGCTGTATGTCAAGCTTTGCAAGGTTGTATTAACAGAGTAAGGGGTTAATGTGTCTTGGTCTCCTCCATCAACTCATCTGCCATAGTAAAACACAGTCCTCACAGAATGATCTCTACACTGCTTCATAACTTTTTCATGCTTTGGGGGAAGCTGCTGTGGACTGGTTTGAAACCAAGCTAAATAACACACTTTCTTTTTACATTTCTCCAATCCTGGATCAGACAGCATGGGTGGGCTGTGGATGTCTTCAGCTTCTAGTGGAATTATTTGTTCCTATACATTTTCCCCCAGTTTTGATTGCTACCTCAAGTTCTGAAAAAATTCTGAATTTCCACAGCTCATATTATTCTCTTAGCCCTGTCACTGTGCCAACAATCATGGTGCAGCAATCTTCTCGACCTGTTGATAGATCAGCCCAGTCTCTTCTTCAAGGCAAGTATCTATGGAACAAATGGATGCTGACCTGCAAAACAACCCATATATTCCCCACCTTCAGGCTTGATTGCAATGTCACTTCTGTCTGCATGAGTTCAAGTCTTGGACTTGGCCAATGAAGGTACATGTATGTGAGAAAGCTTGCCAGTAGCTTTCTGTAGATCGCTGGTTCTTACTGGGGTTTACCCTGTTACAGTGGCTGTCATGTAAGGCCAGCCTATCATGCATTGAGAATTGGTGTGAAACCCCAAACAACATCAACTCAAGCAATCTATCTGTCAGAACAAGTTGTCAAGCTGAGTTGCCAGTTGCATCATTCAGTCTAGGAGAGATTATGCATCAAAGCTCTGTGATGCCAGGTGGAGAATGTTCTGTGATTGGTGCAGTTCGAAACATGTTCATCCCAGCAGTCTTTTCACTGATTGGGTTTTGTTTCTTGCCAAGAACATGAGCAAAAGATCTTCAGTATTGATTGATGAGGGCTATTGAGCTACTATTTTCAGCACATCTAAATCCTGCAGTGCATTGCAGTCAGTTTGGATCTTGCTGATCTCATTAGGTATTTTTGTTCTGCAGAGACCTTTTTCCTGTTCTCTTATGCCCAGATATAATCTAGCTTGTGTTTAATGGCATTTAACTAAAACCCTCTATGAACCATTGAGTGAAGCTTCCATTGAAGACATTACACTCATGACTGATTCTTGCTGATTTCTGTGTCTGTGATAAAGGGGCAAGATTTATGCCTTGTAAATCTATACTCAGTTTGATGGGAATTATGAATCCATTCCTCTTTCATCAGCTGGGACCTTTAGCAAAAAAGTTGATTACCTTTAGTCTTCCACCACCTATAGAGATCATTTAGTCCCAGTTGAGTCTGTGCTGGGGATAATGAAAATATGCCTATATGTCTGGTTGGGGTAATGTTTTTATCCGTTTGCCTCCAGATTGAAAGGTTGGAAGTGTCTTTTCTTTCCTCTTAATGGCTCTGTTGATACTTCTGTTTCCACTATCTCTGTATTGTCACCACCACAAAAGTGGTTGCCAATAGAGATCTTTCATGAAATTAAAAGCCCATGAAGTTCAAGCCTTTGCTGCCTCATAGACCTATCTTAATCATACTTCTCATGGAGGGACTGCTCTGGTTGGCTAGGGTTAGAGCATCTGCCTCGGATGCAGGTCACAGGTTTGAATCTTGGCTGAGTCATACCAAAGACTTCAGAAAATGGTACTGACAGCTGCCTTGCTAGGTGCTTAGCATTAAGAGATTAGTCTTAGAACTGGTCAGCCTGGTGTCAGGATAATGTGACTTGGTGGGACATAATGCCTCATGACTGCAGCATGATGCCCCATTGCTAGACATCAATATAAACTACCACACTGCAGATATTGTAGAAATATGAATGAAAATCTTTTAAAGCTACTTTAAAATTCAAATCATACTCTTCCTTGGAGGATGTCATGAGGACATTACTTTGGAGAGTACTTACTACTATCTTCTTCATCTACCTGGGTCCCATAGTTGTGGCGCAGCATGTGAAATTTTACTTTCATTGGCACCATAGAGCCACAGTTATGCTGTGATGCCAGTTAAACCTTACTACACTTGTAAGTAAAGTCAAACTGCAAACAACAAAGATCCTGATCTGTCCTAGCATAATGTACCTGCTGGCCAGGGTCTCTATGGTTTGTTCTACTGATTACTCTTAACAAACTGCACAGACCAACATCTGCTGGTGCATTATGTGATGGCAGATCTGGGTGTGTGCAGTTTGCAGTTGAACTCAACTTCCAAGTGATATTGTAACACATATTACTCAGATATGAGCTGTATTGGTGATTTTTTTTTCTAGGATCAATTGGAAGAGACCTACTGTTTTTGTGTCAAGTTTTTTTTTATATTGGTAAAAAATGTTGGTATTATGTGATTCTTTTTTTCATCACTAAGAAATTATACAGGCATTGGCCTTGTATTAACTCATTGTTGACTTTGATATGCCTGTATTACTCTTGGCCCTTTCAAAATATTGGAGGGAACAGTAGCAGAAAAATCAATCTTGTAGCGTTTTTCTGGTTTCTGATTTGTCGAGAGATAAGCCATTCACTTCACATTCTGTATCTGGTATTACTATCAGATAGAACCTGGGAACTATTTTGCTCCTTTTGCTTAACCCCATAATGAATACAAATCTTAATTGGAATCAACAGGTTTTCAGTCATCCAAGACTTGGAGACTCAAAAATGCCACAGATTTGCAATATGCATAAAGAATTAAATGAAAATCGATGCTTTTGTTTTGAGAGTCTGTATAATGAATGCCCTCGTCATTATCCTTTTGATTCTTTGATTCCTTGTAGTATTTTTTATACGGAATTCTTATAGGCAGGAATGTTCTGATTAATGCAGAGACTGTCAATATTTCCTGCAGTATTTTTACTTAATAAATCAATTCGTTTTTGTATTAAAAGGAAAAACTTGGTTGCTTGCAAAAGAAAAAGCAAAAGAAAGAAAGAATGGGGAAAAACATTCTGATTTCAAAACATTTATGAAATATATCAGTGCCTTAGTACATACATGTTGTTCCAAGAAGGTGAACCAGGCTTATGTTTTAGGTTAAAGGTCATGAGAAATTGAGAAGTTATGGCATGTTCCAAGCTATTAGCTTGTTGATAGGTATAATGACATGGAAGTCATCAGCATTAAGTGAGGGACCCAAATTGGGAATGTGCCATATACATATATATATATACACACACACACACACACACATACACACACACACACACATATATATATATATATATATATATATATATATATATATATATATATATATATGTATGCGCGTATAATCCCATTTGCGTATAAGCTGATCCCCAAACTGAACAGGTATAAACACTAAAAAGTGCATGACCCACGTATAAGCCAACCTACAACTCCGAGACATCTCAAGATGCACAAGGTAATTTCTAAATGCATTTTTTTTAGGCAAAGTTATATTTTTAAAAATTACATGAATACTTATCTCGAGGTTTGTGTGCATGATTATTAAAATGAAATGGTATAAATTTGTTTGAAAAGTAATTTATTTAATTTTCTTTTTTCTTATTGTTTCTGCCTAATTTAGAGATGTGTATAATTCGATCGAACAATGACAAGAATTTAGCATTCGCGAGTTGCTGTAACACTACCTCTCACTTTTGACTTGATTATTGTTTGTTTATGCATTATTGCATTGGACATTTTATATCAGTGCATCGGTAATTATGGTTTTACTTTGCTTTGCAATTGTAAATACCTAACCCATTAAAATGTAATCTCAGTAGGACAACACAACGAACAAATTTTATTTAAAAGTTGTACCTATTGGATGATATGTAAACCTGGTGGCAGTTAAAATATAGTCTACTCTGTAATTATAGTTACCCTTTGGATTGAATAAACCAGCCCAAATTAGCAGGTGGCCATTGCATTATATGTGACTTTTTACAATCAAAATTGCTTTTGAGATCACCTCTTTAAAGGCATCTGGTATTGTTGAATATAGATTGAATCAAATTATGAGGCCACGCACATCCCCCACCAGATTTGAAAAATGGGTTTGCTGTAGTAAGCCTATAATCATGTAATGATGTAATATAAGTAAATGTACTTCATCTGTTCATAATGTTAGGTGTATTTAGGCGACAAGTATATATTTGACTTGTGCCAAATTTTGTTGTCACCCATTATGTTGCTGTCATAAATCATTATTTTATGCTGTCATGTTGCAGTTTGTTGTGTGTGTAGCAAAGATCTGTGCCTTCTCACCCTCCTTCATCCTGATTTTCACTTGCATCCTTCTCCTTTATAGACAGCTGCAGTGGCATGAGTGGTTAGAGTATCTGCTTTGGGTGCGGTAGGTCACAGGTTTGAACCCCAGCTGAGTCATATCAAACACTTATATAAATAGTATGAGCAGCTGCCTCGCTAGGCGCTCAGCATTAAGAGGTTAATGTTAGGACTGGTCAGCCTGGCGTCAGGATTATGTGACATGGGTGGGACATGATGTTACATGTCTGCTGCATGATGCCCCATTGCTGGACATCACTATAATCTGCCAGATTGCATACATCATAGTGATCTAACTAAAAATTTTAAAGCTACATTAATAATATAATAAAAGCAAGCACACATCTCCTTCTTTATACTACCCCCCCCCCCAACAAGCTGACCATATGATGAGGGGAATGGTCATCTAAGTGGATGTATAGGGTGGTGGAGTTAATATTAGCCATGTCATTTGTGGTCAGTCTGCTCATTAGCCCCTGCCTGCCAGTTTCTAATCTGTCAAGTCAGAGCAGCCTTTTGGCACATGATTGATTGATTGACATGCAACCTTTGACATTCTATTGAAACCATGCTTGTTTAAACAATGTGATCAGTTTTAAAGTTTCCTTTAAACCATACACCTTGTACTTGTTGGTTAATAGTAATCAGAAAGTAGACAACCATACATCATGAACTCCTCTGCTGGCTAAATCACTAGAAATTGTATGTGGTAGATTCTAGAAAAGTGTATGCCAGTTGCTTCCAGGTGTATGGGACCTGTTACCCATCAGATATGTTGACCACTGAACTATTGCTTAACTCTTTTTGCAGAAGAGCAAATTTCAAATTCAGGAATTTTAGTCATAGTTCATTTTAATTGAGTGAAATATCAGAAGCAATGGTTTCAAATACTTCATGTACTCACTTATAAATCCCATCCAACTGCAAATAGCACAGACAAAGAGCTGTCATTGAGCATTTTGTTTGAAGCAATCAGTAGCACAAACAACATAGACCCTGATCTGCAGGCCTATTATACTAGGACAGATCAGGATTTGTTTCCAGTTTTACTTAACTTATAAGCAAGTATATACAATAATTAGTTAGTGTTTTGCTTTAATGAGAGATAATGTTCAACATTGTTAAATGTACATATTGATTGTCCCAAAAATTTTGTATGCCTGTAGTTGTCCTTATCACATGCAATGACCTTATTTTAAATTATACACCTTTTGAGAGAGTGGAAGCCAGGGGAATCTGCAGAATTATTTGCAAGGATGGGGGAGGGCAAATATACAGTGATCAGCTATTATGTTTTTTAGATGTAGACCAAAACATGTTTAGAGGTGAAATTTGGGGTGGGGGTAGGTGCCCCCCTTATAACTATATGTGGAAATGCAGAAAGTTCTGATGGGGTGTGGGTGGGGTGTTAGTTTTAGTGGATGTCAGGTTTCCTATCAGCAACAAATTCAGAGGCCCCAACAAAAAAGAGATCCTCTTGCGAGACAATAGGATGAGTTACCAAATGTTGGAATTTAATAACCAATGAATTTTTTTTGAGGGGGTTACCTTGCAGGTGCACATAAATGAAAAATATATTCACGTCATTGGATGATTTGTGATCCCAATTTCGCCAGTGGTCAGAAAATCAAACAGTTTGTATGAGTATGTATTTTTGGGGTTGGAAATTTAGCCAGGATATTGTTTAAAATGCAAGTACCTTGTAGCAAGTTGTACAATATAACCCTGGCAGGATGTTATCAGAAATGCAAGTACATGTGGGAAGTTGTGAAATATAACCCTGCTAGGATGTTATTTAAATGCAAGTACATGCAGGAAGTTGTGGAATATAATCCTGCTAGGATGTTATTTAAATGCAAGTACATGTGGAAAGTTGTGGAATATAACCCTGCTAGGATGTTATTTAAATGCAAGTACATGCAGGAAGTTGTGGAATATAACCCTGCTAGGATGTTATTTAAATGCAAACATAGCAAGTTGTAGAATACCCCTGCCATCATGTTACTTAAAGTATAAGTGCATGTTGCATGTTGTAGAAAAACCTACCATCAACAATACTGAGAATAGACTGCTCTGGTGGCCTAAGTGGGTAGAGCATCCATATCGGATGTGGGAGGTTGTGAGTTTGAACCCTGGTCGAGTCTTACCAAAGACTTATTAAAACTGGTATTAGCAGCATAAGTTACTTGACGCTCAACATTAAGAGGTTAGTGTTAGGACTGTTCGGCCTGGTGTCAGGATAATAGGACTGTGTGGGACATGATGTTACATGTCTGTGGCATTATGCCTCATTGCTAGGCATCATTCTAAACTGCCACACTGTAGATATCATAGTTCTTAGACTAAAATTGTTAATGCCATTAAAACTCTAAATCACACACACACACACACACACACACACACACACACACACACACACACACACTCTAGAATAAGCAGATTACTATTCAAAAGTTCACAAGAAAATTGTTAAAATTAATCAAAATAGAAATGTATTGCACAAATAAAACACAGCCATATATTCTTGGTTGAGTACAACTGCAAACAGCATAGACCCTGATCTGCTGATGTATAATGTACTGGCAGATCAGGTCAGTGTTGTTTGTTTACTGATTGTTCATAACAATCTGGATTGATCCTAATCTGATCTGGTGCATTATGTGATGGCAGATCTGGGTCTGTTCAGTTTGTATTTGGACTTTAAGCAAGTACATACAGTACCCATCAATGCCTTATTACAGCAGATCTTAAACCTTTTTGGGTTTCAACCCTATTAGGTTTGTGGTGTCGATCCATATCGGGTTTGTGATGTTAGCCTTGCCACCCATCAGTTGCTAAAAAGACCCACTTGGGTAGGAAATTTCAAATTATGGTTCATTTTGGTAAACCAAAATAAATCATTTTCATTCATGACAGTATATTAATGCTATTCTAGTTTAAATAAACAAAAATTAAATAAAATTGTTGAAAATTGGGCTTAGTTCCAGTTCTCTTTTCTTAATTTAAAATGCATAACCCCTGATAATTATATTTAGCTTTTTAAAGTAGTTACTACTGTACATCGATTTCTGTTGAAGCATTTATTCCTGTACCCCTGTATAGTACATATCCTACCACAGAGCCAGCTGTGTCTGTCATCAAATAATGCTCTGGCAGTCAGTGATATTTGCTGGAAGGAAAATCAGCTGCCTAAACTCAGATATCAGATTTATCCAGTTCCTTTGTCCTTGCCTTGACTTCTTTTCAAGAGTCCTGTTTTCCCCAATTTATAGAATTTTATTCTAATTACACTGGCCAAGATAAGTTGTTAGATGGGAGCAACTATATACAACTAACTGAATCAGATTTTCCCCTCCACACACACACAGTTCTGTGTTTTTGTTTTGCAGTACCTTATAATCATCAGTCAATGATGGTTACAAGTTCTTTTGATACAGTGGTAATGTTGCTTGTAATTATGGCTCTATCTTTCAGAATAGTAAACTGGTATACAATCTGGTGTGATCTCTCAGCTTAACTTCTCCCAGCAATCAGTTTAATGGTAGCATGAAGGGGACAACCTATTGTTGTTGAATAGATAATGTTAAAGTTATACTTAAGGAAGTTAAAAATACTTAACAATATGAATGCATGGTTTTCTTAGACTTTACAACAGTCCTTTTTAAATGAATGCTGTCGGTGCATTATACACATGCAGGGTTTATTCTTATGCCTGAGGAGGTGGGGGTGAGGTGGGAGATTATTGAAGTAAACAAAGATAAGGTTAGCAAAACTATTATCAGGTATGCTTTTCAAGTATTTAGTTGATTTTTGTTTGACATGATTTAAGAATTTTTTTTTAAGCATGATTCCCATATTCACATGTTCTTGAATAAACTGCATACATGCTCAGTATAATGTGCATCAACATTCAGAAACCAATAAATCTGTGCCTGAAGCCTGGTTACATGCTGTTTCATATGGACTACCATTTGTTGAATTCAGATAAGTGACCTACCATTATTTATTTATTTTTTTAAATTTTTTTTATTTTTTTTTTGGGGGGGGGAAGGAGGCTGGATTGTTTCTCAAGTTGTGATATTTTAATTTCTTTCACCACATGATTTTTTTCCAACTTCCTTAAAGGAAATAAAATGTTTACTGTTTGCATAAACCAGAGCAAGAATATCTTTTTTCAAGCTATTTTAGAACTGGGTATGTTTTTTTTTGAAAGAAGTCTTCAGTACCTCTCCATCAAAATTTAAAAATGGTAATTTCTCAACATAGGTATATACAACATGGTGCCAGGAAAGACCTTGAAAATGTCTTAAAATTCACAAACCCAGTCAGGCAGGTGCATGTAGTGGTACTGAAATATTTTTACTCATTCAGGATAAACTCTTAGTCAACCAGTTAATATAGAAATATAAATATTTAATGTTAAGGAGGGAAATTCAGTCTTGTGAAAGCTGCTTTTCTGGAACTTAATATGTGCCCAATCTGACACCAGTTATAACTAATACATACAGATTGTCTGTTTTCCCTCTGGTAAACATTTATTGAAACTTGGGAGCAAAGTGCTAGTATGAGCTTGATCAAAACAAAATGGAAGGGAAATGTTTTGGTAGAAGTTATGGACTTTCAATGATCAAGTTCTCATCAGAACATCCTTTTCATTAAACACTGGTCAGCCTGAATTAGCACTGGAATTGGATTGGAAAATCCACTTGACTAATGGAAATTTTCAATTGCCATTTTGGCTTTGAGTGAATTTTCAACTGCCATTTTGGCTTGTGAATTTTCAACTCCTGTGTGACTATTTTTTCCTCAAAATCTCAAGTCCTACTTTATCACAGAGTAATTTTTAATAACTCATAAGGAATAAAAAAGGGAAACTTCTTTTGTTTACTGTTTCAAGTTAAAGTACCATGTCTTGGCTACTATTTTCTTTTAATATTAGTGTTGGTGGACAGCATAGGACTATCATCTAATTTGATAAACCCTTGGATTACTGAATAGTAATCCCACATACGGGTATGTTCATATGGAAAATAGAGAACCTCCTCTAAGATTTGTCAAGAGTTACACAGACTAATGCCAAGATTATGGGATCAAGGGATGTCTTCAAGAGGTTTCAGAATTTTGATTATCCTTTGACTGTGGTGGTCATGGGTCATGGTCAGTTGTAATGGTCTGTATTCATTCAGAGCAGGCCTTAGAATATTTATTGCATTTTTGGTCCTTATTTTGTAAAAGTGACAAAGCTTTAATTAAGAGGCCTTAGAATTTTTATTGCCCCATTATTTTGTGGTTTGGGTACAAATATTATTTGATTTTGTTCTGGTTGATGCTATCATTGAATATAAAGATGCCCTGTAAAATTATTCACATGATCAATAAAAAGAAGACCCCCACATCCTTGATGTCATATCTACTATATAATTGCCAACAGAAATGTTATTTCCTGAAAACCAAGGGAAAAAAAACTAATGACAAAATTAAATGAATGTTCCATATGTTATATACATGTACATAGCTTGGAACAGTTTGGATGGACAATTAACCTTTTCCACAAATTCCAGAATTTTCACTTGGTTATAACAGGTTTTAGGTCATGGTGGTTAGATTCTAACTGGATATAGATTGTGATGGTAAAACACCAATTTCCTAATAAGTATTGATTTTTTGTTTGCACAGCTATGATTGAGTAATTTCGGATCATTTATTTTTGTTGGTTTGTGATGAAATGGTTTGAGTGTGATGATGGTAACATTTCTATGGCAACATCACATATACATATAAAGTACCTTTCATGTTGCTTGGCACCTGATTTGGTTCCAGAGATTGTTTATAAAGCATATGGTACCAGTGACAACAAATACTTCACAATTATTTTGGAAATGCAAAAAGAATAGAGTCTTGAGTATTTCAATTTTACTTGTATCAATACTGAACATTTATAACCTTTCAATAACCGACTCCATAGAAGGATTCCTGGAGTATCTGGCCCATGTGGCATCTTCCTTTGTTATTTTTTTTTTATTGTTACCAACGGGAGTGAAAAATCTCGAGAACCAAGGATGGTGGTTTGTTGTTGTTGATGTTCATCTTTATGCAAAGCCATGAAAATTGGACTAATGTAAAGCCTTGAAAAAATTTATGCATATTCTCTGAGACTTGACTTTCATTTGGGCTAGTATGTCTCATAGAGCCCTCTAATAACATAACGTACTATATTATTCAAATCCTAAGATGTGCCAATGCCTATGGAGCACTTACCTGTACCAACACCATGGCTGGCAAAGGTGTTAAAACACTGAATTTACTGGCACACTCGCAGTGTGATGGACTTTCAGGCTTAATGTTAGTCACAAATTCAGCTGCCATTATATATCATGCCAATTCAAAATTGTCATAACTTCAAAAATTTTAAAACCATTTTTTTGGGGTGAATTATCAGTATGCACTATAAAATTAATACTAATGCACACTGGATAAGTGTCAATATAAAATACCACATACTCATTAGCCCAGTCGAACTGCAAACTGTACAGACCCAGATCTGTCATTGCATAATGCACCGGCAGATCTCAGTCTGTGCAGTTTTTGGTAGGAGTAATGGAACAAACAAAATAGACCCTGATCTGCCAGAACATTATGCTACAGCAGATTAGCACATTTGTTTGCAGTTTGATCATGACTTATAAGTGAGTATATATACAGTACATGTACTTTTGATTTTGTTTTGATGGTTCTGCTAATGAGTAGGGTGTGGTTATGCCTGTTCAATCATTTAGTCCTCTGTGCCATCTGTGGTTACACCTAATGGAGAAGATTTATGTTCTGTTCTTGTGTCTGAAGGTGTCCCTCAGAAGGAGTTATTATAATTTAATGGGATGTATATGGTACTGATGATGATGCTCCAGCACAGGGTTTGACTTTTTGTACACATTATTAGATGGGGCAGAAGATGAAATGTCTGAAACCAAGGATGTAGAGATAATGCTGGCTGCTGCTGCTGATCATCAAGCTCTGATTCATAGGATCTCAGTGGTTCAGGTTTTGTTCAGAACCTGGATATATGTATGATAAGATTCCACTGGAAATGATTTTTCATGTATTAGATTTGGGAATGATTCATTTTGGAATCAATGTTTCAGGAATTTTTCTAAATGAAAGATTAAATGAAAGTTGACATTAGCTTTCTGAATACTTGATGGATTGTAATGATTCATGCTTCCTGGGACTTTTTTGGATTGTGTTTTGAGGAAAAGTTTTGTTTCATTTCAAGATTTCAGGATTTATTACTGCAACTAGCACAGGTAACCCAAAGATGCATTTGAAATGCCTGTTCCCATTATGCTCTTATACTTTCGAGTTCAATAGACTATAGAAAAAATTTTAAAAAAATTAATTAATTGCCAGAGATACTCTGTGATTTTTGGACTTTGGAGCCTTGAGTTCATTATGTGCAGCTTGATCAAAATTAATATTTAAATGAATATACATAATTTTTTTCAAAGCAATTCCAGTTTATGGCTTTTACTATATCTCTTTAGGGACCCTTTGTCCATATATCTATACATCTGGCATCAGAAACTACTGCTTGTGAAGTCACATAATTTGACAGACATTTTAAGTGTATTACTACGCCTTTCAGCGAAAATTTGGTCACTCTGACTAGAGCTGAAATGAATACCAAATTTACCTATTCATATATATAATATATTCAGAGAGAATTTGAATATTTATCAATGTTAATAAAGTTTCAAATGGCGATGTTATTTTTTTCTATACTTTTTAGGTCCAAGGCCATGCTCACACTGAAAACATGGTAAACATGGTTATCTGAATCAAATTACCTGATGAGTAAATTTTAATTGGAATTGGTCTAAAATCCTATGAATATAGGTGTAATTTTATCCATTTTATCATCAAACACATTTATTTAGTGCTGAAGACAGACCATTGGTTAATAAGTACAGAAACTCTTGGTTGTTCAGTTCAGTGTGGGGACTTAAAAAAATAATGTCTCATGGATGTGATTTGTTTAAAATTAAAATTGCATGTACAGGGAACCATTGTAATTTAATTGAATTTGGATATGTGTTGCTTGATATATAAGGGCTTTGTTGACTCTGATATGACCATACATAAAGGCCCTGTTGACTCGAATATGATTATACATAAAGGCCTTGTTGACTGATATTTCCATACTGATATAAAGGCCTTGTTGACTCTAATATGACCATACATATAGTCCTTGTTGACTCTGATATAACCATACATAAGGCCTTGTTGACATATAAAGGCCTTGTTGACTCTAATATAACCACATAAAAAGACTGTGTTGACTGATATGACCATACATAAAGGCCTTGTTGACTCTAATATGACCATACATAAAGGCCTTGTTGACTCTGATATAACCATACATAAAGGCCTTGTTGAATCAGATATTATCTGTTGTTCAATAGCATGTTTGTCATCAATTTGCCACATTACACATAATCATATAAAGTGTGCCTAAATGAAACTAAATAGAAAGGGTGATGTAAGCATTATAATTTGTATATGTATGCAGAATTTTAACATTATGATTACCTAGTGAGGGGAGTTTGAATTTCTGATGATTTAGCAAGTTTGAATTTGCATGTTGCCATCTTTTTTTTTAATTCAGAAAATGTTCAGACTCATCAGGTAAAAAAACATATATGAAAAGGTTTTCTTTTGGGATGCTCACTAAAAATTGGCTTGATTTGAATGTTTGGTTATATGTTTCAGCTCAAAATAACATATTCCATGGGTTAAGGTTTTTGATTATTTAGGCTAATTTTCACTGCCATGGTTTTGTGTCACATGATTTGAGGAATAACTGAATCAAGAGCAATACAACAGCTATTATTGAAAACACGTTACTGTGACCTATATTACATTGTTCAGTGATTTGAGCTTTGTGTTCAGCTTGGTTTATCTAGGTTAGGGTATATGTAATGGGTACTTTTCTTAAGTTGCATAAGTTGGTATATAGATCACTGTGACCTATATTTCATCTGCAATTGATTTTTGTTACCCTTTGCATTTATCTGATTTTCTTGTCACAGTTTGATATTATGGAGTCATGAAATTTGGCATGTAACTAGCTGATTTGGAGTACTACAGACACCTTGTCACAGTAATGTTCTCTAACACTACAAAATCTACTGCTCCAATGACCTTGTGGTTAGAGCATCTGCCTCGGATGCGGGAGGTTGCGGGTTCGAACCCTGGCCAAGTCATACCAAAGACGTATAAAAATGGTACTAACAGGTGCCTTGCTAGGCACTCAGCATTAAGAGGTTAGTGTTAGGACTGGTCAGCCGGGTGTCAGGATAATGTGACTGGGTGGGACATCATGCTACATGTCCGTGGCATGATGCCCCAGTACTTGGATAGTGAGTCAATGCAATTGATTACTGCATAGCATGAGGTGTTAACCTTCTTCTTTGGCAAGGACCGAGCCGGTGGCCAATTGAATAGTGTCCACCTCCAATACAGAAGGTCAAGGGTTCAAACCCTGGCTGAGTCAGACCAAAGAATGATAAACTTGGTAATACCAGCTGCCTTACTTGGTGCTCAGCATTAAGAGGTTAGTGTTAGGACTAGTCCACCTGGTGTCAGGGTACTATGACTGGGTGGAACATAATGCTATATGTCTTTGGCATGATGCCCCAGTGCTAGACATCACTATAAACTGCACACTGCAGATATCATAGCAATGTGACTGATTTTTTTTAAAAGCTTTGTTAAAAATCCAAATCTCTCAAACACCCCCCCCACACACACACTTCTATGGCATATGACTCATTACTATTTTTTTATCAGCCCATATATATATATAGCCTTGTTAGATAGATCAGTGACTAAACTTTAAAATACTGTCAAGTAATGTAGATTTTTTTTATAAAATTCACAAAATTCAGATAGTAAAGCAAAATTTGGAGTGCCTGATTTTTCGGATTGAAAAAAAATCGTTGGTTCCAGGTTTGAACTGCTTGTCTGGATTTTAGTCTTCCTATCAGCCAGGTTAAACTTTACAAAAGTTAGAATAACTCTGATATTTGTTTAAAAGAGGGGCCAGGAGGCTAAAATTGTGCTCCTCCCTACTCCCAATTTTTATCCCACTGTCCTTTTTCCCATGACATGTACAATGTTAAACTTTATCTAACCAACTATCAGTATGAAAATTATGCACGATTAGGCATCCTTGAAATTGCCTAGGAGAAATGAGTAATTGTTTTTGTCTACCCTAGCTCAGGCACAAACATAAAAATTCACTTGTATTATTGTATGGAGGGCAGATGTTCTTGTACTTTGTATCCATATTTGATATGAAAGTTTTTTCTGCCCTTTTTGTGAAAATTCATTAGATATGGTCACACTTTCTTCTTCAGCTGCAAAAGAATTAGATTTGTTTATCCCTCAAAATTTGTGTTTTGAACTTGGAAAGAAATACAGAAGACTAAAACATAGAAAGGCTTTAAATGTGCATTTATATTTGTATATGCATCAGCATTCCTTGATGTCAAAGCTTATTGTATGCTTGATTAGTAAAATTGATTGTTACTATTAGCATTGTATTTCATTCAGACTAAGCTGCATTGTGTAAGAAAAACAGCAGTTGGTTATTAAAACATCTACCAAAGTGGTTTTCAGAATTGTTAGTGGAATCTTGCCTGCCACATGGGGAGTCACAATTATACATCCTTATCTTTTGCATGGATGGAAACCATTGAGCCTAGCTGTTGGCACCTGGTTGCTTTGATTTTTCTTCTCCCTTTTAGTCAGTGTTGAAAATTGAAAAACAAAAATTATTGTTGCCCAGTTATTAAGAATTCTTGGAGTTCATTCTGGAAACCTTTGAAATTAGAGATCATTTTGTTTTGTGGTAGTGCAAGACACAGAATTCTGTATGAAGTTCTTTGTTTCTGGAAGGTGGCTTAATAGGAATCGTACAGACTTTGGTATGTTCATATGTTTGTTGGATCATGAGGAAGATTCGTATCCCATGGGTTCCAAGACTTTCTCATGAATTCCTGCAAATGTTTGCACATAGTTCATCAAGTTTGATTGTTGTTATTCCATAATCATTTATTAAATATATAAATTGATGAGTAGTTAACCTTCAGAAGTTAAATACACAATACCTGAACTCCAGCCCATGTACCATTCTGGCATTTGAGTACAGTTGACATTATCTAACCACGTAAAATAAAATATGACTAACAGTGTAAGAATGAGTTTAATATCTTCCAGCTTTATGTACTCGGACTTATCTCGCAGATTTGGAAAACACCTAGCTTTAATTCTGCTATTTGTATAGAGCTGTATGGCAGTAGGTATCTGGGATATCGATAGTTTTTATGGTGAAACAATACAATTATGTAATTTCATAAAACTTTTGACACTTACACATAGATTAAGATGCTATGTTTGCATACTGATTACATTTTCATTTTGTACTGTGTATTTTTTTTCTTTAAGTTTATCATATTATGGATTGTTTAGTTACTGAAATGCACTAATAGATTTAGGCTCTGAAACAAAACTGTACATTTATATAGTTGATATGAGAGAGCAGGTGCTTTAGGTATTAATTAATTGAACTATGTTAGGCTTATTTTGTTTGTGGGTGTAATGCCAGTTTTCAGCACATTATAAGCCATTCATTGCAGCAGGTATATTTGGTGGAAGGAGAACCTGGGAAACCCCAAGGAAGAACCAGTGACCCCTGGGAAGTTACTTGCAGTTGTTCTTATATACCCATGTTCAATGAGTTAAGACTTGAACCAACATGGAAGGCTGAGATTTCATTGATCAGTAAAGGCAAGAGCCTTAGACCAACTGGCCAACCAAAGTTCCCTTTTTCATAGAAATTAGCACAAATAAATATAATGATACATATTTTAACCTCAATAACGTTATATGTATCATAGTTGTAACCTCTGTCATGTGATGTGTATAATATTGCAACATCAGGAAGAAATATGCTGGTCTAATACATGTACATATATTCCAAATTGCTTTCCTTGGACAACACCCCACAACTCTACACAGCTAGAGGTTATTATTAAAGGACAACATCATTAAATTTAATATTTTAGCCCCAAAATAATTGTAACTTCCTATTTTACAAGATTATGAGTGTTTCTGTTATGTAACAATTATTTCCTAATAAAAAAATGCAAGTCTTCATTCTAACAAACAACAATAGTGAAGTGAATTGTGCGGCATAAGCTTCCAATTTGTTACTGAAGCCAACAAAGAGTCAGCTAGGCGACACATCTTGTGGTATTTTGGGAAGGATGTATTCAGACTGCTTTGAGTTCAGCACCATAAGAGCAAACATTCATGCTTTAATCAGTCTTGGACTTGTTTTCTTGTGCGTTATTTACAGTTACAAAATTATAGGACTTTGCCAACATGATCTTCACTAGCCAAGGTTTCGATATGATAACCCTATCAACACCTTGGCAGATTGAATAGATATTTTAGTGCTTGGTCCTGGCGATATCTATTGGATTTCATGAGTTTTATCCCTTAATATATAATGCCAACTAAACAGTAGCATGTAACAATGGTGCACTGTACCAGAGGGAGGCCATTATACATGTAGGTGTATTTGAGTGAAAGGTATTTGTACAAACACCGACGGGTAGTGGAAAATTGCTTATTTATCAGTCCATTCAAGTTGTGTGCTCCATTGTCTCGATCATGTAGGAACAGTGTTCAAACTTGAACAAGTTAATTTTGATTGGACGCAGTGGCTTGTTGCTGCATCCAGTGAAATTCACTGACCCAAAGCACAGAAATATTTGTCAATATGCCAGTGTGTAGATAGGGTTATCATATTGGAACCCTGGCTAGCGAAGATGTGCCAACATGTGCATGTTGCAAAAAATGGTGTCAAAGGAACATTGTCATGTTTTAGTTTTTAGTTACTATTTTCACTTTAAAAGTCATTGAAGATATTGTGACTCCCTTCATCCACCTTTCCAGGACTTCCCTTGGAAATTTTTGTTCTTTGCACCATGAAATTTGCCAAATTTAAAAACTTTGAAGCCACTTTTCAGCAAAAGGAGCCATTTTATGCCATGATGCAGGGACGTAAATATATGTGTAATAATCTATAGGCCCTATTTTTATTCTGTACAAACATGACAATAAAACAGCTTTTATATGTCTTTATTACATTTCAAAGCACAAGAATAATTATTAATAAATGTAACAGTACCATTATATACATGTGAAGTTCAGTGTATTGCATATGAAAAGCAAGAATGAATAAGAATGTTTCTTTATAAATGACAATACAAAATACTGCTTAGCCTTTATGAACAATGTCACTGACATTTCATCAATATCTGCCTCAGTTTTTGTCCTGGACCATTTCTTAAATGCCTTCCTGAAATCAAAATTCTTAACACTTGGCCCATCAATAGGAATTGTCGTAAAATTTTTCAGAGTAGATATACCCATAAAATTTCATAAATTTGTTTTGATCCGATTCTGGCAACTGAACTCTCTCTCACAGTCTGCAGTAGAAATAGGGGCAGCCTGGTAGCTGCCTCAGATTCAGCTGGAAATAAATCTTTGTTTTTCAGAGCAAGATTAGCCATATTCTTTGTGCTGGATACAGACTTGTTTTATAAAGTAATTTTTTTCATTTTTCATTGATATAAGCAACTTGGGCCATTTACAGTTGATGACTGAAATCTTTGTAGCAGCATCCTGTGTTAACCAGTTAAGTTCTGACCACAAAAATGTGTTATCTAAGTATAAAATCCCTAAAACACTAAGCAGTCCCAAGCGGGTCTCACACTCACAGTTTGCAATAAACATAAATTAACAACACATGCAAATGACACCAAATCTTTTTTGCTGATATGTTGAACAATAGAATATCCCCCTCTGGTCATTCCTTATTTCCTACTAATCACATTTAATTGCTTCTCAAACTGACTGACAGCTTGCAGTTAGCTGCAATCATGTTGGAATAACATCTTATTCATCATCTACAGACATGATCCACGGACTGCCGCAGTTAGTGAAAACAGGTATTATGTTGCCAGAGTCACTTACAGTATATCAGTGAAAAATGAAAAATTTATTTAGTAAAAATTTGTTGTCAGCAACTTTTACAAGTCAGTAAAATATAGTGCCACTTTCAAAATTCTTTAGCATTCGGTGACAAATGCAAAACCTAGCGGAGGTCCTGCTGTCGATCCATTACCACTGGGTGGAGATTCATGAAACCTAGTAGTTATATTGCCCATATAGGATCCTACCCATGTTGTAACCATCTGTGAATGTGGTTTCATGCTCCTGCCCATAGTCCCTGGGTCAGATGTTCTAATATGTCTGTTACATTAACATTTCCAAACATTGACATGTGCAGTCATTGCAGTAATGCATCATATATATTTCAGATTTTGCGTTATGACCCCTGGGTCATTGTCTTAGGGTTGGGATGATAATGGAAGGTCAGTTAGGGTAAGGGGTGGGATATACAGTAAAGGTTGGTACCCAATATAACTTGTTGTGCAATGTGTGGCACAGTGTTTTGCAGAACCCATGTGTATATTACAAGCAGTTTCATTCCAATGGCACCCACCAATGGACTGCATAATGAAAGAAAAACAGCAGTATATTATTAATTGATAAACTGAAGAGAGTTTTAGTTCTGTTACTGGAACTTTACAAGCGGTAGGGGGCTAAAATGTTGTATCATAGTTCCTTATCTTTTGAACTGATCAAAGCCAGCTAGCTAAGCTGTCAGCACCCCTTATGGGGAGATTTTTTTTCCTCCTATCTGTTACAGTGAAACTTGTCAGAAAACTGACAAAATCCATAAATCATCCAAATAATAATTTTTTGTTGTTGAGTTTATCCTTGTGGTAGATCATTCTTCTTTGTTCAAGTCTTGTAACTGCCACATGAAAAAGAATGTTCATTTTGGTGGATGAAATTATAGGATGGTATATCTTAAGCATTATATATTTAAATATTTTCATGCTTGCATTGTTTTATGAAGATAGAATGTAAAAGGAACAAAGAAAACGGTAGGTCTTCCATTCTTTAGTTCCTCAGTCTAAGCAGGTTTCAGCTAGCCAGGAGGTTGAACAAGAGTTTTTGATTAAGAGATTATTAACTTGCCAATTTGCTAAGTCTCTGGAGGGTGTGTGTGAGAGTGATTTGGATTTTTTAAGTAGCTTTAAAACCTTTTAAGTCAGATCACTATGATGTCTGCACTGTGGTAGTCTGTAATGAGGTCTAACGCTGAGGCATCATACAGCACACATGTAGCATCATGTCTCACTCATTGATATTATCCTGACACCAGGTGGACCAGCCCTAACACTAACCTCTTAATGCTGAGCACCAAGCAAGGCAGCTGCTAGTACCATTTTTGTAAATCTTTGATATGACTTGGTAGGGTTTTGAACCTGGGACCTCCTTTATCCGTGGCAGACACTGACCACATAGGCCACTATAGTGGTTCTTTGGTGGAAAAATAATAGTGTTAGTGATTGCTCTTCATCTTATCTTATATGTCATTATTTTTATTTCCATTTGATAACTTTTTGCTTTTCTCATTATTTTAAGAAAATCTTGGTCTAGTTTGATTTTCAACATTCCCATCAATATGGCAAAGAAACCTGACTGAACAAGCTATTCAAGGGATGCCAAGTATTTATGTACCATATTTACTCTTGTATAAGATAAACCCAGCTGCAACTGCAAAGACCCATATCTGCTATTGCATAATGCACAGGCAGATTCAGGTCTGTGCAGTTTGTTGTGAATAATCAGGAGAACAGACAATTATAGACCCTGATCTACAGGCCCATTATCATATGGCAGATCATGGTCTTTGTTTTTTGTAGTTTGACTTGAGTTATAAGTAAGTATATTCAATAATTGATGTTCAAAGTTGTAAATGTGTTAGCATTTTTTTCTTCTTAAAGCAGACATTTTACTGAATATCAGTGATCTCCATTATTCACACACACACACACACACACACACACACACACATGCAGTATCAGTATTAGAAAGTGAAATTAAGAATGAGCATGTTTTCTGTCATCTGTCATCGACGAGCAGTATAAAAAGGATATGCTACATGAAAATAAATGTATCAAGTAATATCTATACTTGCTTGTAGGTCTAGCCAAACTGCAAACAATACAGACCCTGATCTGTGTAGCATAATGTGCCAGTAGGTCAGGGTCTATGTTGTTTGTTGTTTTTCTGATTACTTGTAACAAAATGTACAAAGACAGATCCGGTGGCACATTATGCGATGGCAGATCTGGGTATGTGCAGTTTGCAGTTGGTCTTACTGGCAAGTATATATGCTAGGCTTAATTTTATGTATTAACTGATGTTCATTGGTTTGCTTTGGATACTTTCCAGTTCCCACTGTTCTACATGTTCCCTGGACTGCTGATTCCATTTGCTGCTGTAATTAACAACAGAGAAGTTCTCCGTTTTTGATGTCATAATTAAATTACTTTGCCCATGATTCAATAAGCAGTCTTAATGAAAAATAAATTACTTTCAACCCCTTATCTCTTTAAAAAGGAATAAACACATGTACCAGAGTTAAAAGTTATATTTAGCTGCCTTAATATTGAGATCTGGGATTTCTGCTGCTAATAATTCAGGGTAATAATGGTACTAGCAGCTGCCTCACTTGGAGCATGGCATTAAGAGGTTAGGGCTATGGTTGGTCGGCCTGGTGTCAGGATAATGTGACTGGGTGGGACATGATGCTACATGTCTGCAGCATGATGCCCCAGTGCTAGACATCACTATAAACTGTCACACTGCAGACATTATAGCGATATGCTTGAAAAATTGTTAAGGCTATGTTAAAAATCCAAATCACACAAACACACACACACACACACAATAATTCATGCATTACTGAGTTCACCTTAGCTGAAGTTTGACAGAGCAATCACTTTGGAGCCTGTGTGCATGCTTGATATTTTTGAACATTAAACTCATTGGTAAAGAATTTTCCTTAACAGATAATGTTTTTTTATCAATTGTCATGTGTAATGGTCTTGGAAAATTTGTAGAAGTACATGTACTTAAATTCATGTATATTATATTAACTGACTTAAAGTCAAGTCCAGTTGCAAGCAACATAGACCTTGATCTGTCATTGAATAATGCGCAGGCAGATCATGCTCAGTATTGGGCATTCTAGTGATCACTCCTAACAGTCCATTGATCCAGAGCATTGGTGCCTTATGCAATAGGAAATCTTGGTCTGTGCAGTTTGCTGTTGGACTTATAAGCGACTATATATGTAATTGCTTTGGATGAGATCCTAAGATCCTAGTATATTTTTTCATTGGGTCTTAAAATTTGTGGCTTGTAGCTGCCACAAAATTCACAGCACTCCTTCATAATGCCATCCTGCCACAAAATTCACAGCACTCCCTCATAATGCCATCCATGGAAGAAATCAGGTATAATGCCTTATTTTGATAATGATATGAGATCCACAATCATACCCACTTTATACCAGGAACTGTTATAATAAAGCAGTTTGAGAGAATGCCATAAATTATCGTGGATTTGCAACTTTCAGATTTTATTTTCTTCTTTTTTTTCCATATACTTTATGCCAGCTCAGAGATTGTGGCTCTGCATGTTTGTGTTGTCAAAATCTTTTCTACGAGTCATTTATTCCATGGAAACAAAAGGAAAGAAAAATGTGCAACTTTGTTGCTCCTTGCTGTGCATATAGGTTGGTAATTTAAATACAAAATCTAAATTTAGAGGATATAGTAATAGAGTACCATATACTCACTTACAAGTTGAGTCAAACTGTAAACAACACAGACCCTGATCTGCTTTTGTAGAATGCACTGGCAGATCATATTCTTTATCATTCTACTGATTACTGCTAACAAACTACATAGACCTAGATCTACCATTAAATATACTGCAATGTCAGATCTGGGTCTGTGCAGTTTGTAGTTGGTCATATATAAATGAGTATATATATATATATATATATATATATATATATATATATATATATATATATAGTAGGATTCAGTTTAAAGTCTGTTCTTTCAGGTTTGTCGCTATATGCTTATATATGGTACCCAAGACCCGCTCTGAGTCCCATACACAGCTTTGGTTTAGATGTATAAAACACACATGCAACTTATTATGATTCTTTTTCTTCCATTACAGAACTTCCTTTTGGTTGGGAGAAAGTGGAAGACCCACATTATGGGACCTACTACATTGAGTAAGTCATTGACTTTTATTAGCTTTACTCATTAGTTCTGTGAAATTTAAGTAACAGATGACTCTCAATTACTTTGTAATAAGGTAAGGGGTTTGATCCAGAAAGCAGAATCTATCAATCATTGCAACAGTTTCTTTGTTTTGCAAAATGTTGACCTAATTTCTGTGCCTGCAGTTTAACCATCTGTAGTCATGCATGATCAGTAGTATACTCAAACAAATGGTAGTTTTTGGGCACATTTTTTCCCCCCATTAAATTGGCAACTTATTAAATAAATCTTGCATTTTATTTACAAGCATACACTAGAAAGTATGGTAAATTTAACTTTTTCTAGTGTATGCTTGAGAATAAATTAACAGCTACAATCTAAGCGGTTTCTTTGTTAAAGAGGTGACCCATTTCTTTGCCATTTGTTTTTGTATATATAGGACAAGAGCAGATTTCAAGTGTCTTGTATCACATCATATTGAGTGTACAAAATTGTAGATATGGAATATAATAAAATTACTTAAAGTAAGACTGCTTTTTTATTTTTGAGTCATGAGCATTCAGGGCAGTATACATTTGTTTGCTCAGTAACATGTCCAGGACAAGTTATTTTGGAAGAGTGACTTGTCCTGACCATTTCATTATGTGTTCCTTTTGTCAGCTTCATTATTTTCCTCATTTTCCAGTCACTAATATCAATAATGCCAAAAGTGCAGCATTTTGTAATTATGTGGATATATGTATTGTACTCTTTTATTCACTGAGTGTAACTTAGATGAGTCTTTAATTTTTGATGGACAGTTGTGTATTCATGGCAGTGTAACTTACCTTGTCTTTCATGTGAGTTGGCCAGTCTTATATTCACAGCAGTGTAACTTGGCAAGTCTTTCATGTGAGTTGGCCAGTCTTATATTCACAGCAGTGTAACTTGGCAAGTCTTTCATGTGAGTTGGCCAGTCTTATATTCACAACAGTGTAACTTGGCAACACTTTCATTCTTGATGGCCAGTCTTATATTTACAGCAGTGTAACTTAGATTGTCTTTCATGTGAGTTGGCCAGTCTTATATTCACAGCAGTGTAACTTAGATTGTCTTTCATGTGAGGTGGCCAGTCTTATATTCACAGCAGTGTAACTTGGCAAATCTTTCATGTGAGTTGGCCAGTCTTATATTCACAGCAGTGTAACTTGGCAAGTCTTTCATTCTTGATGGTCAGTTGTATGTTCACAGCAGTGTACCTTGGGTGTGCCTTTCATGTGAGTGGGTCAGTTGTATATTCACTGCAATGTAATTTAAATACATCTTTCATTTGAGATGGTAAGTCATATTCACTGCAGCGTAACTTAGCTATGTCTGTTATTTTTGATCGTCAGTCATATATTCAGGGCATTGTAACCCAGTTGTCTTTCATTTTTGAAGGTCAGTATTCATCGCAGTGTAAATTAACTATATCATTTGAAATGGTCAGTCATATATTCATTGCATTGTAACATGCGAGATGGTCATTTGTATATTCTCTGCAGTATAACTTGGCTATGTCTTTCATGTGAGACGGTCATTAGTATAATCACTGCATTGTAACTTGGCTTTGTTTATCATGTGAGATGGTCATTCATATATTCATTGCAGTGTAACTTAGCTATGTCTTTCATGTGATATTGGATTTTCATGCAGTTGTTTTTGTTCAAATTATTAGACTTAGTGTCTTTTGTGGCAGAGAAAGGACACTTTTGAAAGGATACTTGATTTTGCTTCAGTATATAGTACATGATACATATCTGTCAATAATTATAAATTGTATAATTTATAATCTACTGTATATACTCACTTGCAAGTTTAGTCAGACTGTAAACAAGATCCTCATCTGCTGTAGCATAATATGCATGCAGACCGGGTCCTATGCTATTTGTTCTAGTGATTACTCCTAACAAACTGCACAGACCCAGATCTGCCAGATGACTTTAATTTACTTCTCAAATCTATCTGAATTATGGGCCTCGGTTGGATGTGTGGTCTAAAGCATGTCTTTACTGATCACTGCCATCTTACCTTGGTCCACATGGGTTCGAGTCTCATTGAAAAATGTGTTCACACTTCATATCTCTGTAACCATTTGAGTTGGTGTACTGTTGTATCATGACTGGACAATGTGTTTTGCAAAAGGATGGGCTTGGTTGGTCAGCATTTTAATGGTTCTGACATTGTTTTTTTTTTTTGTTTTTTTTTTTTATAAATGAAAGTTGTGTCCAGCTGTCTAGCTGTCACTCTTGATAATTAATATCTTTCAAACCATTTGAGATATTTCATGAAACTTAATTGGAATGCAATTTTATCAGTATAAGAATTTACATTACATACAAGAATGTGCCATGTCAGGTTATTACTTTACAGTATTCCATAAGCACTTGCTAACTGACAGATCTAGTCACGTAGCATTTTTTTTCTCTTTGCAGAAATGTGAACTCGTAAGAAAACCCAAATATTTTTTTTATGAAAGAATGGTTTTGAATGAATGAATATATATATATATATATATATATATATATATATATATATATATATATATATATATATATATATATATATATATATAAAATAATGCAATTTGTGCATAATATACCTCTACAGTTCCTGGGTTTGACCACTGGTTCAAACTCTGCATGGGATGAGTGTTTACTGTTTAAGGTCTGGGTTTTCATGGCTTCTCTACATCCTTTGTTTCAAAGACTAACCCATGTTGATCTAGCAAGAGTTCTTAATCTATGCTTTGAGAGCATATGGTATAACTGATGTTTACAGTATTTGCTTTTGAATAATTTAATTCTAACTGTGAACAGGGTAGTCTCATATCTGTTGTCATATCTAGTTTTATAGAATTCCAGCCATATACTACTCTGAAATTTTGTTTCAGGTTGAAGTAAGAATTTTAAAATAATATGTTTTTCCAAAGTTCAGTGTAGTAAATGAGAAATTGAGGCAACTTTTATCATAGACCATGTGGTGGGACTTAAATTACATCATTTATGGGTGCAAGAAATGTGCAGATCTCCATTCTGTGAAATGACACTGTTCCAGCTCTTGGCAGGTTACTGATGGAGGAAATAGATGTACATGTTGCAGGAAGAGGAGTGAGCACAGGAAGTGTATTCCAAGATGACCTGCTTAATAATAGCTTATTTGGGGAATGTATTTTCTTTGTAGCATAATTGCAGTATGCTTTGTTCAACCAATTTTGGCAAATATCTGCTGCGACTATTTTGCGAACACATTGCAAATGTGACTGTTAAAGATTAATTGAGTGTAGCACTTTGCCCTTTGTAATTTCTTTGCTACAGAACCCAGCAAGAAATATTCTGGATCCCCATTCTATGAGAGCTTCACTGCCACCACAACAGAAGTCTCTTTGCTTGTTACAATTTCTTTAGATGAAGTTAAACTTAAAGAGTCATAGCAGTAAATATCATTTATTCCCCAAGCAATAAGTAAAATATTTAAAAAAAAAAATTATTTTCAAACATCGTCCTACCAGGTACTCAGAGTACTGAAATTGCAAGCAGGTTTTGACTTGCATAGCAGTGTAGTTTTCTTTTTCAATCAGTTGGCCGTTTTACATCAGCTTGTAAACAAATATTATCCCCAGAATCAAACAGTGTTTGCATATATCACACAATGATGGAAAGAACAAAAGGAAACGACATTCAGATGCTTCCACCTATTTCAAATTCCCAGAAACAGAAGAGCAGCTGTGGCAAAGCCTAAATTATGATACCGTGCCAGCCCCATAATTCCATAGGGTTTCACTGTTGAAACATACAACAATAGTATTTTCTTTATTTCCTTTGCAACAGTATTATTCAGCCTCTAAATTACGTCAGGAGGCACAATTAATTCTACAATTGTATTGCATATGCTTGACATCGCTCAGCCAATGTATACATTTTTGGGTACCGTATGTACTCATTTATAAGTCGAGACAAACAGCAAACAATAAAGATCATAATCTGTTGTAGCATAATGTACTTGTGGATCAGGGTCTATTTTGTTTGTTCTACTGATTACTCCCAACAAACTGCACAGATCCAGATCTGCCATTGTATTAAGCGATTGTAGCTCTGGGTCTGTGCTGTTTGCAGTTGGAGTGCACTTATAAGTGAGTATATGCAGTATTTGAAACCATGATTCTAATATTTATTCGTTAAATATTATACAGATATTATTCATAAATTAATAAAATGTTTCTCTCTATACAAAATTAGCATGATTTATTTTTCTTGTATTTATCCCATATTACAATAATCATTTAACTAGCCTTTTCTGTTCATTGGTTATATTTAAAAAAAAAAACACATGTAGGTTAAATGGAGGTTGCAAATGATTGCTTGGAAGCACATTGTTGGTATGCAAAATCAGAAGTTGATGGAAAAATAATCAAAAGCTCATTGCTTTTTTTTTTGGTATCAATTTTTTAAAATGCGCTATCCATATTTTACTCTGACATACTTTCACTTTCATGTAAACGAACAAATGGAGGGTACTTTATGTTGTTATTGTGTTTTTAGATGAATAGATGAAAACTTGTTTCAACTCCAGGGTCTTGGCAGCTGTAGGATTCAGAATGTTGTACCATCACACATGTGGATACATGAAAAGTCAGTCAGTGTTTGAAAGATAATTGAAGTATACAGAATGTTCAGGTGGTCCTAGCTTGCAAGATCTTTGGCAGTGTATTACAGTTATTAGAGTTGCAATTATAATACTGTATACTGGTTTATTGTGTTAGGTCATGTGGATAATATGTACGATGATACAGATTTCCGTACTGCAGTTTTTATCTCTGTCTGTTGTTTATTGTGGATCAAATTACAAATAAACTTAAAAAATAACGACAGAATTCCATGTCATTAAATAAATACCCTGAGAGAAATTCAAACTCAGTTATCTCTCTAGCTGTATCAGAATTAGGCGTAATGTGACTCAGCTAAAAAAACGCAGTGCTGGGTTAATCGCAGATAGAAATTAGGGCACTGCTGCATGGTTTCTTTCATAATCAAATATTCTCAAATATTGAAGAACAAAGCTGTAATTATTTAATCTGCTGAAAATTTAGCTGAAGCTGCTATTTGCAAAAGCTTTGCATTATTATCTACATGTACAGGTATTTGAAAATACTTGCCAAATTGTAATTTTGAAGAAAAAAATATTTTGAATATACAGTATTCTACATCTGGATTGCAAAGGGATATGTTGAGAGAATGCCTTTGTATGTATTGGTTTCAGAAAATGATGTTATGGTTGGGTTTAATTACAACTTGTTCAGTTTTACTTTTGATTGCACTGTATCGAGAACTTTTGATTGCACTGTATCGAGTACTTTTGATTGCACTGTATCGAGTACTTTTGTGTACTTCGTAGTAGCCTGATCAGTTTGTGAGGTAATACTTGTGTAAGTTGAAATGGCTCACAAGTTCAGAATTAGAAGATACCTTGAACTGACCCACCTTTGTCTGGGCCATTCCATATTATAAATATTTACATTTCTGCAGAACCTGTAGGTGCCATAAGAACTGTGCTTATCTGTGTCAGTCACTGAATATGGCAAGTTGTCTCATTCTCACCTGCATCAGCACAATGGTGGGGTGGGTTGACTTGTAGTATGGACTAATCCTTAATAATCATGTGCACTTGGTGCACTGATTAACGATGTGGCGTTAAGCAGTTCACTGACCTCTTTTTCAATGGTGCATCTCATAACATTGACTCATATGGCTGGTGGCAAACAGAATGGAAAAGATCTCCAGAATAACCACTGTTGCCCTTATGAATCAAGTTAGCAGACTTTACCCTATTTCCCAGTGTATCTGATAGTAAAATTGATGTTTCCTCTGTCAAAGTATAACTCCAATTTCTTAATAATGATTTGTCTAGAAGTTTGATTTTTAAATTTTTTAAATGATTACAACATCTCAGATCAAACTCGCACTCACTTTTACTCATTGTAACCAAATACAGTTGAAAAAATGTTCTTTACTCCTGGCAGATGTTATTTCAGTTTAAGTATAAAGTTGCTATTTGCTTTAAAACTGTACAAGTTACCATTTGCTAATTAGAGTTAATTCTTTAATATCTTCAGTAGTTTCAACTCGTACAGTTTGTTAATATGCAACACACATACTTGTACATGGTGTTTGCAATACAACCAACCCAGAGCACAGCCTGTGCAACTAAGGATTTTGTTTGTTGGGCAGGAAAGTCCAAGAACATTCTCCCACCCCAAACTGTCAGTGAACTCATAAGTGAATAAGTCGCCTTTTTTTGTATCCTAATAGTTGGTCAGATATATATCTAAAACGTCCCTCTGGTAGCTCAGCTAAGGTGCAGCACTGTTCCAAATAAGCATAAATAGTGATTTTTTCAGCAATTTTTAAATATAAATTCCTTGATCCTTTCAGATATGTGAAACTAAGACAGAGATATTGGAATTAGTACCTTGTTCATTGAGAAATGAAGAATTTTGCTTAGTATTGATGAATCACTGTTACCATTTACATGCCAAACTTCTAAATGTATTGAAAATTTGCATTGAAGACTGACTAGTGATGTTGCTAGCTTAATATCATGAGTCATTCCCTTCATACATTGGCACAGAATCTGACAGCTCTCACAGGAAGATTCGCACATTTTTATACCAGCAGCTTACATATTTCATTTGGTTTTGACAAAAATTTCAGTGTTCACTTAAAATTGATGTTTGAACATGGTGAACTGGTTTCTTATTTCAGCCATGTAAATAGGAAGACCCAGTATGAAAACCCAGTTGTTCGAGCAAAGAAAGAAGCAGGTATGTCTTATGTCTATGATTCCTCAAAATTGATGCTGTAATTAGTAGTGCCAAAAGAAATACAAATTTTGAACATAGCCAATTGTGTTTGTGTGTGTCTTCTGTCTGTCTGCCTGTCTCTGTCTCAGTCTTGCTCTCTCTGCTTTGAATTCTAGTCAGTGGAATTCAACGAGACTTGGTATTTGTGTTTTTCTCAGTTAAAAAAGAAACCTTAATTTGGGAAATTAGTAACCTGTAGATCAGAGTCACCCTAACTAAAACGGACTTCATCCTTGAATTCCCATTTTTGACTTTAAATGAAGTATTGTTTGTTAGTCGTTGAAAAAGTGTTCTTCCACTCAGCTTTCAGCCAGAGCAAGACCGACAGGAGGGGTGCAATATGTATGAAGGTCAACATCACTGTTTATTAAAATTTGGATATCTTTTCCATGCAGTAACTTAACTGACAGCCAAATGAGGGAGCACATGAATTGGTGTGGGGTAGGGTGGGGGGATTAAGTTGTCACTTTGTCCAAGAAGGGTATTTTTTTTTATAGGAAACATATCTTTACATTTTAATGCTTACTTAGGGTATATGGATAATACCTTTAAACACCTAACATAATGTTTGTTGGATATGAGGTGCACTGAGCTCTACTGCTATTATGGTCCACATTTAATTTTAAATGACCTGTATTCATAAAAGTTTGTTCTTCAGTGCTAGTACTGTAAATACTCACTTGTAAGTCCAATCCAGCTGTAAACAACATAGATCCAGATCTGCCATCGCCTAATGCGGAAGCAGATCGGACAATCTGCTATGCTCCATTATCACCTCTTACTGCCTGTGCTGAGATTTCCTCACTGCATGTAATATACATCAACTTGTTTAAAGAATCACTGTGAGTAAAATCTTGTCACCCAACATGACATTTCTCTGTTTAAATGAGCCAATCAAAGTTTCTCTTTCAGGCACAGTTGATAAATAATCACTTTCATTTATGTGTTGGAAATTGCTATATTGTTTTGTTGATGACATAGCCACAGGTAATAAAAGAGTGTAGCGGATTGCCTTAAGGGTTACCATATTGTATTAAGTGTGACTTGTATATTGAGATACTGGAATTTATGTTTTCCTTTTTCTCAGTCTGAAAATATATCTGCTCTGATCTTTTTTTTTCAAAAGTGGGACAAGTCAGTAGCAGTACACTACCAGTGACAAATAAAAACGGTGACCAGATTATGCGATCTACCAGCGAGTCGGACATGAATGGAAGAGGTAGCCCTCCTGGTAAGTTGAGCTGGATTGGAGATGGTATAAAACCAAAACTGTCACACTTGGCCAGATCTAACCACATGAATATGTAAAAACTTGTGTGTGGATTTCTCTTGCACATGTGGATCATGTTAGTGATCAGTGTCTGAATTCATTCCTGATTGTCTGAATGTTGATTAATCGTAAATCAGATTAAAGATACAAAGTGCGGAGAAGTTTGCTTAGTTTTTTCAGGCTGAAAATATGAAAGTTTGATTTTTCTTTCATAAGGTTAGAAAATATAATAATATCTTGTTTTGGTTTTTACATATTCAGCTGGTATAGCGATAGTGTAGTGCTCATTGGAAAATGGAAAAGTCAAAACAAATCCCTGCATGTAAGAAAAATAGATTGGTATGGGTTCATAAGTGAGAGTGGCAGAGTTATCTCAGCAAAATGAGGTAGATAGCTGGATTTTAAGTTTATTTTCATCAAGACTCTTGTATGACTTTTATTACACCAAAAGACACTAGCTTTAGCATGGCTTTTAGACCCCCCAAAATGTTGTCTTTCTGGTTGCATGCTTTAAAAAAAATGTTTAATTCAGTTACTTTAAATTATTTTTGTTTAACTATTTTTTTCCTTCCATTTACTGAAAGTGAATCATGGCTGCATAAAATTTTTATTTTCAAGAAAGGCCATTGACAGTATCTGTGACCAGCACATTGTTATGCACTAATTATATATACAATATGTGTATAATTCCTGAAATAATTTGCATTTGTCTAATTTAACTTGATATAACTTGAAGTTGATCACTATTAGCAAACAGTTTACAAAGGTATCTATTATTAAATCATGCTTTCTAGTCCATGTCTGGCAGGCACTTTAAAATATTGGGCAAAAATAGGAAGCATCTTAAAGAGGATATTTCTAATGCTGTTAGACCTACTTACAAATGACATATCAAGACTGGTCACAACAATGAAAAAAATCCACTTTTTAAAGCTCTTTTTTTAATGGTTGAAACATTTCCGGAGCTCAAGCAAGAGACAGGGTTGATTGGGAAAACCATAATGAAGCTTTCTTTTAGCTTTAGTTTTACATTTTCCAGTTCAGTGATAGTTAGGACACAATATCAATGCAATTATTCTTCAAAATTAAAACAAACTTTTTAAAGATTATTTTGTTTTCTAAAAGTTTAGAAAATTTGAGTAGGAATGAAGGATTTCAAAATTGTAGAAATTTTGTGTGCTTAATGAACAAGAAAACATAATTTTTGGTGAAAATAATTTTTTAATATACTGAAAGAAAATTCTGACTAAAAGTAGTTTATATGATTAGTAATTTTTTGGAAAAAATAATTATTTGCAAGGTACAGTGTGTAAAATGTGTAGTGTCGAAATCCTTCATTCTGAGTAAATTCTATTTATTTTTTTAAACCATAATTGTGAGCTGATGGGAAAAAATTGAATTATAAATAAGAAGTAAGAAGTACAGAATGTATAATGCACATTAGTTTATTAGGCAATCCTCCAAAACAAATTACATTATATGATTCAGCTGATATCATGAGTTGGAGGGGGAAAAAAACGACACTGCAGATGCATATGCCAAGAGGTAATGGTTATGTTTTAGTACCAGCTGGCACACCAGACAGATAAATAGTACCATATACATTCCCTTATGCATCAACCAGTTTGTAAATTTGAACACTTGCACCAAGGTACAAGTTCAGTTTCATGGCACATATGACTTGCATTGCTTACAATGTTAGCAGTTTATACCAGTCAATAAAAAACACTATTTCCAGCCATTTGAATAAGGCAGATATCTCATTTCTTTACGATGCTGGCAGTTTATGCCAGTCAGCTATTATAGACCGTTTGAGTAAGGCAGATATCTCATTTCTTTACAATGCTGGCGGTTTATGCCAGTCAGCTATTACCGACCGTTTGAGTAAGGCAGATATCTCATTTCTTTACAATGCTGGCAGTTTATGCCAGTCAGCTCTTACCGACCGTTTGAGTAAGGCAGATATCTCATTTCTTTACAATGCTGGCAGTTTATGCCAGTCAGCTATTACCGACCGTTTGAGTAAGCCAGAGGCCACTGTCATCAACTAATTCGCTTAGTAGTAGGATATTCTCATGCCGCTGATTATAGTTTTTGCTGTAGGAGACACTTTGGGTAATTACTTTAACAACACTCATTCCCACACAACCACATAACTTCTCATGGTTAATGTAAGTAGTTTCTAGGACTTTGCTGTGTTGGTGAGGATGCTGGCCAGTACATAATACAGTGAAGCTTCCCTAAAGTTTGGCCCCATCTTGGCTAAGGATGCCTTGATGCTGAATGATGACCATATTGATGCTGCTAGGCATGTGTGCTAATCACACAAAACTGACCATGTGTCATGCAATTTCATATTAGTCTATGCAGCAACTTGTACAATGAAATCAAAATTCCAGCAAATAAAATTTATGATGTACAGATAATCCAGATTAGGTCTAGATGTGTTTTGTTCCATGTATAGTTGTTTGCTTTAGTCTTGGTCACCAAGGTGTTTTTTTTTTTTTGTTTCTTTGTCTGATTGACTTTTCCATGCATCTTTAAAAATGCTAGACTTCACATGACTAGAAATCCATTCAGGTGTTCTCAGGACAATTGCAGGTTGTAAGTTGATAATGGATTACTTGAAAGTTTTCCTTCTCACAGATTTCTGAGTTGGATCATGATACAGAAACTGTCTTTGATGACTTAGAGACTGGTAATGCTTCGGATGCATATATGGAGACTTTTGATCAAATGGAAACAATAATTTATATTATAGGAAATTGGTGATTCTGGTTCACAGTTTTATAGGACTCAGATTTCTGCATAGACATAAAAGGATGAAGTAAAAATATTAGTAAGAATTTCAGACAAGGTGCTAGCAATATGAATGTTTTTTCTGCTCTGAACAATGTTATCACTGCAATCAGAAACAACTTAACTAAATAAAGAATGGTTCATGTAAACATTTCAGTTTCCACTGGATACATGGAAGAGAAAAGAATTGTGCATGTTTCATAACTAGCCCTCCTGTTAGAAGCCAAGGGGGATATCCCCTTTCCAGCTAATTCCTGGCAACATCACTTTAACTTTTGATTTCATAATTAGTTTGTTGTTAGCTAGGGCTAACAGTGTCCAGTTTTTGTCTGATTATTACATGGATGTCCTCATATCACTATGAATTTAATAACAGTTTAAAAGGAAAATACATGTATTCCACACTGTGATTTCCTCAGTACACCAACACCCCTCTTATAACACTGGGAAGGTCATAAATCCTATTAAATAACAGGAACTTTGTTTTATCAATACTGTTTGAATTGTTTTACCTAACTGTAGTTTTGATGAAAAAGAAGTATGATGTGATTTCACTTTATGAAGTATTCTATTTTTATGCAATATTATAACACAGTCTTGTTAGAACATATCTCTATAACACTCCCTCACTTACAACACAGGTCACTTTTCTGGCTTCCATGAACAGCATTGTAAAGAGACAGAACTCTTTTACTGTTTCATTAACCAGTCATAACACTGAATGGAGCATTAATTATTCCAACTCAATGTTGCTGATAAAACTTCTCATACACTGCTTAATAAGTGGTTGATAGGCTGACATATTGAAGAAACTTCTGGTTATCTTGTTTGATAGTTGTACTTGGCATTAAGTTCCTGCTTCACCATCTTGCACCAATTTTGATGCAATTCAACTTCTGTTTGGATGAATGTGGCAGATTCTGTACTGATGTGAACTACATCTGTAGATGCAAGACTGATACATGAGATTTATTGGTGCAGCATTGCTGCCAGATGTATCACTGATACTCAAGATTTATCACTGCAGTACAGTGACTGTACTTGTACCATATCTTTATGTGCATATAGTGTTTCTCCCATTCTAAGATCAGGAGGCTAGCCTAATAAATTTGCCCACAAAGTATGGACTGGCAATATTATCAGACAAAAAAATCCATATTAAATATTAACCATCATTTTGTAAACACTGGGTTGAGCTTATCATGTACCATGTATTTTATCATTGGATAAATATGGCAGCATATGCTTATAGCAATAATAAAAATGTATACTTTGAATATGCAGTGGCATGATTTGCAATCATATTAGAATCTACACTGTTTATGTTGCTCATGATTTCAAGAATCCTTGGTAAACTGTGATCTGCTTTTATAGACTATGAGTAATTATATTCTGTGATGTGCCACAGTCTATAGGCCATAACAGATCGATCTGCTTGTACTTGTAGACTCTAATTGGCCAGTACTATAGACCATTATCTGCTTGTATGGACCATGATTTACTTGTACAGGCCATGATCTGCTAGTAATTATATTCTGTGATCTGCCACTAGCTAGAGGCCTTGATCTGCTAGTAATTATATTCTATGATCTGCCACTAACTAGAGGCCTTGATCTGCTAGTAATTATATTCTATGATCTGCCACTAACTAGAGGCCTTGATCTGCTAGTAATTATATTCTTTGATCTGCCACTAACTAGAGGCCTTGATCTAAATGTAACAATAAACTGATATACTTTTGTCAACTCTGATTTGCCAGAATTATAGACCATTATCTACTTGTATTGACTATGATCAGTCACTGTCTGTACTATAAATTGTAATCTGCTTGTATAGCCCATGATCTGCCAGTACTGTAAACATTATCTAATTGTATAGCCCATAATCATCAAGTCCTATATTCTGTTATTGTATAGACCATGATCTGCCAATACTATAAACCAGCATCTACTTCAACTGCCAGTCCTATATAATGTTATCTACTTGTATAGACCATGATCTGCCAGTACTCTAAATTGTAATCTGCTTGTATAGACCATGATCTGCCAATACTATAAACCATTATCTATTTCTACAGACCATGAACTGCCAGACCTAAATACTGTTATTTACTTGTATAGACCATGATTTGCCAGTACTTGTATTGATTATGATCAGTCATTGTCTGTACTATAAATTGTAATCTACTTGTATAGCTCATGATCTGCCAGTACTGTAAACATTATCTACTTGTATAGACCATGATCTGCCAATACTATAAACCATTATCTACTTCAACTGCCAGTCCTATATACTGTTATCTACTTGTATAGACCATGATCTGCCAGTACTCTAAATTGTAATCTGCTTGTATATACCATGATCTGCTAGTCCTATATACTGTTATTGTATAGACCATGATCTGCCAGTACTCTAAATTGTAATCTACTTGTATATACCATGATCTGCCAGTACTCTAAATTGTAATCTGCTTGTATAGACCATGATCTGCCAGTCCTATATACTGTTACCTTCTTGTATAGACCATGATCTGCCAGTCACTTTAGACTATATTTTAGTAACTGAACTGTACACTGTTATCTACGTGTATGAACAGTGATCTATCCATAATTATTGACCTTGATCTGCCAGCACTTTAAGTCCATCTTGCTTTAAACTGTTTTCAGTTATAAATGCATTATTCAGTGGGCAATAATATAGTATTAGTACACGTATTTATAAGCAAGATACATATCCCGTGGTGCAGTTGTATGGCAAACTCTTTGTGCTCAAAATTTACACACTAATTTGAACTGAACAATATATACAAAAGAATGAAAAATCCCTGCATAAATAACCACTTAAGTAACAATGTTGCTGAAATAATTATGCTTTTGTAGGCTTTTGCTTTGATTTAACAGTTTCTTTGTGTTTATTCTGTATAATACCACTAGTTATATAAAACCAAAGTATTCCAGCTGGCTGCTTCACAAAAAGATTCCAGGTCTGACAGTGTTGTGAACTAATCCAGACTACTAGAAGTCATACATGTTTTCTGTATGTTACATTTATTCTCTGCCAACTGTGTTTGAAATCAGCTTTATTTGTGTTTCCTAAGCTTAAAATTATAACCAGAATGTTATTTTGATAACAGAAGTGTGAAGTGTGTATTCATCTCATGTGATGTAGCCACATACATCAAGTGTCGTTGGGAATAATGTACATTACCTACATTGGGATGTTAGAGAACATTTTTGATTTGGAAATAGTCATAGTGTCTGATTGCTGTCAGATGAGAGTTGAAGTAACTTCACTGGATAGAATGGCCTCATAGAACTACAGACTTTGTGACATGCAGAAATGTTCTGATAATGGAAATAGGAGTTTAATGTTTTGATTGAATTTACAAGGAATGATTCATTGGGGACTTGGATTGGGCAGATCCACCGGTGATCCTAAACTTCAAACTTAGTCTGAAGTAGCTTTTATCAATGGAACATATTTCCTATTTCCCTTCAACCTAGCTCTGCAAATCTCCATAAAGTTATTACAAACTGGATTATGAAAGATATTTAAAGATTAATTTAGTGAACAATTTAGTTCAAACCCTTAGCCTAGAGGCCTGAAACCTGTTTGCCCTTAATTAGATACATTTTTTATGTAGGGAAGATAATGTGGATTAGTTTTTGTATTATGAATGGCAGCATTCTGATGGAAACTTTGATGCAGAGACGATTTTGGTCAAGGGATATAATCATGGTTTGAGAATGGATTCTGTAAGACATGTGAGATATTGTAATGCAATTAATGCCAAATATTGATGCCTTCAACTATTATTTGTGATGCACATCAAAAATATTTACTTTTAAAAAAAAAATGATGTATCACAGATTAATATCTTTAAAATCCTATTTCAACTCGAAAAATTAAAAAAAAACATAATAATTAAAAGGGATGTGTGATGCTAAAGCATATATTTTTTCCATTTTCCAGATGTACATATTGTGAATTCAAATAAACATAAGTTTTGTCATGTAGATTTGAATTCGTTTGAATTGGCAATATATGTATATGTGTGTGTGTAAATATATATATATATATATATATATATATATATATATATATATATATATATATATATATATATATATATATATATGTATGTATGTATGTATGTGTGTATATATATATATATATATATATATATATATATATATATATATATCCACTCTGCTCTTTTTACATGTTTAGCCTATGTGTACACTCTCTTTACAAGTTTTGCATTCCTTTTTCAAATATCTCAAATCAGATTATGTAGTGACTTTATAAACTTATTAAAATGTTTTGCTATTACAAATAATATGTTAGCCATACTTCACAGTATTCTTATTGTTGCAAGCAGAAATAAAAGTAGAAATAAGAAGATTCAGTTAACTTAGAAGAAATGGCAGTCTTTTTCCAGTATGCATTGGAAAATGTGTGTGTGTGTGTGTGTGTGTATATATATATATATATATATATATATATATATATATATATATATATATATATATAAAGGGTTTAACAGTCCATTAGCACAATTGTGTCCATAGAGTACCAAGCAAAAGCTAGTCAGCAAACACAGTAAAACATTATTGAAAAAATTAATAAGACAAACCTCTACAATCAATAGTAATTATGCACAGTGACATAAAAGCTTAAAGGTAAAGATGTTGCATATCTAAGGAAAAGGCATATAGGTGACACTCGAGTTTTGTCATTATTGCATTGCTCTAGTTAGGGCTTAAAACAAAAGCTGGCATAAATTGAAAGTAATTTTTCCCTTAGGAGTCATGTAAATTAAGGATGTTTTTGGACAATCTAAGTTTTCAAGTAATGATTATTTATGCAGATTTTCTCGGTGAGCGAAGAGCTGCATATGAGTCACAGAAATGGTGCCAGTGGTGGCATAAAAATGAAAACAGTCGTGCAAATTGAATGTTTTTTCTTCATTATAAATGGTATTGAAATGAAGGTTCATAAATTGAATTGGTGTATAGCTGGGCATATTCTAAATTCCTGAGTCTGCAAGAGTAGCATTCAAAGAATTTCGTCCTGATCTGTGTGAAACCTAGTTCAGAAAGATACAACGTACCAGATCACACCTAGTGTAGGAATTCAGATTCAGCAACAGTACAAGTAATTGACTTAGTAACTTTAGGAAAGCCATGAAAAATCGCATTAAAAACACTTTTGAACCCATACAATCTTAGCACATTTAATCAGTTAGTATGTAGAAGTGCCAGTTTTGTTCTTTTTAATTCTAAATAGAAATATGTGTTATCAATTATTCCACTCTTCACTCTTGTCTATTGCAAGGATTTATCAACTGGTTGTAAATCTTCTGATACAGGGAAACAAACCTACATATACACAACACACATCTAGAGGCTTACTGAATTCAGACTGCTTTTTCATTCCAATTATAAATAGATTGTCATATGACTTGCATAATTTTTTCAAAGCTGTCAGCAATTAACTATTTGTTTTGCATTGTTCACAATATTTCAGTTAGGCTAAATTGAAAATTAAGAATCAGATATTTTTCTATCCTTTTTTATTTTAGAAAGTTATGTAGAATTAGTATTCATAGCTGTTTATTTTTAAACTTGATTCAGGATAATATTATCTATCTAGGTTTTTATGTATGGTTATCTTTTTATGTTATGTAGCGTAATTTGACTGTAACATGGAGTTTTCTTTTCTTTGTTATGGTTGCACAAGCAAGACAAGGTCAACAATGTTTGTGCCGTTTATATGTGTAATTACAATATTCCAAGTTCTTTTCATGTTGGTTGGCTTAAATGGCAGCTTTTTCTTTGGAAGTGAATGAAATAAAAACTTGCTTTTTTGTACTTCTTAATTTGGAAGGCTGTTTGTTTAAATGTATATAAACTTTGTTGATCTTGTCACTTTTGATTGCACTTCAGTACAAAATAAAACCTCATATCTCTCATCACAGTGAAACAGTATCAATCATGATATACATAAATAGTTATTTTAAATTTCAAGTTTCCAAGTTTCAGTCTGCAGTTACGAAAACTTACTGTCTTATACCATGTAGCCAAAGTACTTAATGATAGTAACAATGCTAAACAGTCTTTTCGTGAATTGTATTTATATTACATATTGTCTAAAGTAATTTATTCTTGAGAGACATTTTGAATTGCCCATGCATGCAATTAAATAGATATCATTATAAACATTATTTAAGTTTGTCATTGGAATCATCACCATGCATGTACTAATGTACAAGTATCATAACCGCTATGTAATGTTACATTCAAGCTTTGCTTCTAATGTATACTCTATTACCCAGATTTAATCACAGATAATTTACTTATAACTTATTTATAGCACTGTTTATAGTGTTCTATCACACTTTGCAGATAAATGTTGTTTTCTTGTCTTATTCTAACAGCTGTGTTTACAAAGAATAAGCAAACTCGTTCTGATGAGTAGTGTTGTTTTAATTTAATGTTTGTAAAAGATAGAAAGAAATTACACATTTAATGTGACTTGATTTTTCATTAGGGAAATCTTCAGAAAATATAAATGTAGGAAAGTTTGAGAATCATTTTTACAGTTTGTAGATGTACTGGTCAGAGACCAGAAAAACATATGTAGGTGGTCTCACATTCATTGTCCATCCATCAGTCATCCATTAAATGTGGTTTGCTACTAAATTGCTTGTAATTGGAAAAAGGTTGTATAACTTGCCATACAATGTCATGATGAGGTCTAGTTTTGTCTAAATGACCCACAGACATTCAGTATGGCCACCAGGATTTCCATGTCGAGAATCTTGTTATCTCTGTTTCCATGTTGAAAATCTTGTTATCTCTGTTTCCATGTTGAGAATCCTTTTATCTGTTTCCATGTTGAAAATCTTGTTATCTCACTTCCTCCTGAACAGAAATTCATTGTAATGAGGGGGTTTTGCTGAAAGACTTGATGTATATAGATGGTGTTTATGAAAATAATGCTGATCTGACCCCCAACATTGCAGCCATCTAGAATTTTGTCCTCCACAATTCTTGAATGGATGGGTGTATCAACATGGGTTTTTTCACCAAAACACTTGTTATGATCTGTAGATGGTACTGAATAGAAATGGGGCCAATTTGACCATCAAAAGAAAAGAGCACTAATTATGGATTTAACAAAACTTAGCATGTGGATAGTTTTTACATTTTTTGTGACTAGTTAAGTGACCTATGATATTTGGTTCAGGGTTTAAGGCCATGACAGAATGTGTACTGCATTTATCTTATAAACATGTAAACTTTAACATAGAAGAAAACATTTTGTTTTTCTGGATTTGGTGTTCTTTTTTCTTATGAATATCTAAGAGGGTTTAAATACCAAGCAACTTACTTAAAGAATGGAAGGAAATGGACTTCTCAGAGATTACTGCAATTTTGTTCCCGTTAGATTTGCATTTCCTTCAAGGGACTTGTACAGTCATTCATATAGTTCCTATCTGCAGTTGCTTATGCTTTAAAGTAGATTTTGTGAACAACTTGAATACGTAGTACTAAAGGCCAAGAAGGATATGTCAGTCACTCAGAAGTCACGAATTCACTGGTCTGTTTGTGGCTTTGTAGGTTTAATGCCAAAGGATGTTGCAGTTTATTCAAGGTGGCATGTATATTTAATGGGGGAAAAAGTACTGGTATTTTTTCAATACCCACATTGGCTGACAGAGGTGAGATGTGAAAGGCGAGTGCCTTAGACCACTTGGCCCTCCGGGGCCCTCATAAATTCACTGATAAATACCAATCATTTTCAAAGGTCAGTGGGTCATTATCAGGTTTTACATCAACAGCTTGCAAACATTTTTATATGTACTAATAATTATTGATATAAACCATGTTAGTTTTTTCTTCTTAAATATTTGCAGTTATGAAATGTCATTTGAGACTGTGTTTATGTCATCTTCTAGACACATTGGTACTATAAGTTGCTGGCATATTTCCCGAGTTATATTTAGTACTTGAGACACTCGTTAATTTGTTACCAGTATTCTACCCTCATATTTTAATGGAATTTAAATGTGCCTTATAGTAATACATAATAAACGTTTTCTCAGTTTTATTACAAATGTAATGGTGTACTAGTGAATAAAGATACAAGTATAATGGTGAATAATGATACAAGTATACTTGTGAATATAGGTACAGGAATAATGGTGAATAAAGATGCAGGTATAATAGTGAATACATATAAAAGTGTAATAGTAAATATACAGGTATAATAGTGAAAGATAGAGATACAGGTGTAATAGTGAATAAAGTTTTAATAGTGAATAAAGGCATATATATATATATATATATATATATATATATATATATATATATAAAATAGTGAATAAAGGTTTAGATATAATAGTAAATAAAGGTACAGATATAATAGTGAATAAAGGTTTAGATATAATAGTGAATAAAGGTATAGATATGGTAGTGAATAAATTTATAGATATAAGGGTGAATGAATAAAGGTATAGACATAATACATGTAGGGAATAAAAGTATGAGTATAATAGTGAAAAGAGGCAAAGAGTAAGAGGACAAGCATGTAGCTGCATGAAAACAAATTAATGCAAAATATTGTGTTGCATTTATGTCTGGAGACTGGTTTGATATGCTGTATATTCCATGCTGCTGAGAGCGTCATGAGGTTTTATGGTGTTACTGCTGTGTTGTGATTATGTGTTCCGTTAATTCGCAGTGGCTTGCACTTCATGTCTCTGCTGTTCTTCAGCTTACCATGCCCGTCATTCCAAGACCAAGAACATCCCTACTAAACGAGGTGCGTATTACTTTACTCCCATATATGTAGTAAAATATTGCTGGCATGCTGACACCAAATACACTCAGAATGATGTATCACCGTTATTGAAACATTTGCATCCATTGTTAAAACGTTTTCAGACATTTTCTGGTGGTGTATCCAGGAACTGGTTTAATACCCAAGTATCATTAGGTTACAAGCTAGATGAAGTTACCTCCCTTGATTTATTTAACTTATTTTATTTGACTTTGAAAATTGCACCAGTAATGAAGTAAAGAACGTCTAGAGCAAAGGTAACATCACCTAGTTATAACCATGATCTGGAATTTTAAAAAAGAATATTTCTTAACTTGTATGGCAGTCATCACTTACCCAAAATTATGGGAAAGCCAGTCAGTAGTATTTTTGTCAAGGTATCAAAGTATCGGATAACAGAGGACAATAAATGAAACAATTTTCTCATGTTTTGAAGTCTAAAACTTGGATGGAAAAAATATGTGTATTATTCATTAGATGTCTGTTGATCTGAATTGCATAATGTCTAAATAATATTTTGATTGCTATATTGCCACTTTGACTTGTTTCTACGACATCATCATATACATGATATCACTTGTGGCTGATATTATTCTATCGCTTGAAGTTCATTAGTTATCTAATCCATCTGCATTTTAACCTCATTTCCAAATTTACACAGAATTATTTGGTGTAAACCAAACATATACACTGTCTTTTATAGGGACACTTTTTAATGTATATTTTGTCCATGCTTTATATGTACTAACTGTGCACCATTGCGTTTATAACCTATGCTTTGAATGTGAGAAAAATAATCCTTCATTACTTAAGCGATGGATAGGAAAACTCCATCCTCGGGATCAGAATTTTTCAACAGACTTGGTGGAGTCTCATGTCTAATGCAGAATTCTGACCCATGCATGGAATTTGTGTTTTTGAACCAATACATACGAGGGATTATATTAATAAGATTAAATCAAGTCATGATGGATTGTATTTCTTTGTACATGCCGAAAGTCAGCAGCTGAATATTTTACTCTGAATAAACCCATTCTGCGTGTAGTGTTGTTATCATATATTGCCATCATTATATATTGTTGGATCTAGTGCAGTGACAGTATCTGCAAAAAATAGAGATATCATATAGACTTGAGATTTCCTATTAATGTTAATAATATGAAGTTACATGTTTAAAATAATCAGCTGTGTCCTCGGCACTTGATACATTTTAAAATATACGGATATGAATTACAGGAGTCTACAGGCTATCTATCGTCAGTCAAAAAAAATAATGAATCTTCTATGTGCTGTACCATTTTGCGCAGGCATCATTGTAAAAGTGTACATTGTGATACTATCACAACAAGAAAGTGGTGATATAGCAATACATCTTAAGGCTTGTGATAACACTGCAACTTATGCAATGGAACTTGAGAAAAATAGTCATGAAAAAGGACCAATGATTTTGGCCAGTTTTCACATTTGGCCAGTTTTGGTCAGTTAACCAAAATAGAGATTGACAGATTTTAGACACATCAGCGCATGCATGAGGTATTAGGCAATGAAACCATATTGTCAGGACTCGATTTTCATAAGTTTGTTCTTTATAATGATTTTGAGACATGAGAAACTTTTTTCCTACTGTATATATCATTTGAACAGTATGTTAATTATGATATATACAAAATGCAACATGATTATTTGCTTTTTTTATAGGCAAATTAATTTTAAATAACAACAAATAGTTAAATTCAGAACTATGGTATGTTGATTAGGATAAATGGTGCTTCTTTATTGAAAGCATAAAAAAAATTCCAGTTCCTGATCATTGTTTGTCACCAATGGTTTAGTGCTGTAGGGGTATAACATTTTTTTCTTCTTGTTGAATAAATAAAGCAATCATGCTTAAGAAAAAATTGAATCCAGTTGATGATATCAATGAAATGCGAGAGGTAGGGTCTTAACATGGTACACATTTCTTTTCTTCAGACATGGTATTTTAATACCTTGACATTAGTGGAGCAAATGTTGATATGTTCAGACTATAAAATTATTTTGAGTGTATTTGGTTGGCATTGAGAACTTACACTGAAACACAAATGGATTCTGGGTTTGACAAATTATTTGCCCAGAGCCATGGAGCCAACAGAATGCTGGTTCTTGGTCACCATACGTTTAGTTCAGGTATCCTAATGGCTGCTCATTGTTTCATACGTTGTTCTATGTGTCGTGAAAATTGACATTACTTTTAAAATATTTGATGATCAAGAAACAATTTATTAGTAACTGATAATGAGAAATATTTAAAAGTCCTAAGTACTTTATGTACTTGCTTAAAAACAAGTTCACCTGCAAACTGCACAGTCCCCATATCTGCCATGGCATAATGCACCAGCAGGTTTGGGTCTGTGCAGTCAGCAGAACAACCAACTTAGACCCAAATCTGCAGGCACATTATGTGACAGCCGATGAGGATCTGTGTGGCTTGTTGTTGGACCTGACTTATAAGTAACCATATACAGTATGTGCTAAATTTAAGATGGGCACCAGGGGCCTTCACCTTGGACTTGTCAAGGCTCTCTCTGATTTTGATTTCTTTTTTACCTATGTTAGTATCTGCATCAGAAATGAATGTTGAGTTGTTAGATCTAAATCATTTGGGCTCATATTCTTTTCAAGGAATTTTTTGTGAAATTGATTGCTCTCTTTTCAACTGATATTCATTCATTTTTTGGTGAAAAATACAAAATAAAACTTATGGTGATATGGAACGTCAGCATATATTTCATAAGATAAAATTTATTTTAAAAATTCATGGATGCTGAAAAAGATCTGTTACCTCCCAGTGTTCAGTGTATTTAGCAAAAGTACCTACCTTGTTTACCCCATATATTTATGCATATTAATAGCAAGCAAGAAAATGGCTAGGAGTTGCATTATGAACCAAATAAACAAGGCTTTGATACATTCTTTTGCTTGCATGTTTTTTTTGGTGTTCATTTTCAGGAATCAGTGGTTGATAATTACATTATAAAAAAATCCCAGAAAAAAAATGCTGCATAGATTTAATCATTTAGATTCACTAGAAACAAGGAAACATGTTTCTGAATTATTGAATGAAAGTTTTGTTATTATAAAATTATTTTACTGTTTTCAGTTTTATGGATGCCTTTTAATATTGCATGTGTGATGTTTGTCTATTTGCAGTTCTAGATCGTCTTTGTGCATATTTTTGATTTTGTGCATTATGCTTTGTTCTTTTGAATTTCTTATGAATGCACATTTTCATTGCATGGGGATGGGAGTTCGTTTCAGTGTTCGGCTGATTACTTCAGACTTTGATGTCATGATGTGTATACTTGAAGACTTCAGACTGTTAAACAGAAACAATACTTTTGAAGGAAAAGCTTTCAAAATGTGCATTATTTTTTTAAAGGATAAAAGTATTTAGAATTGAATAGGTTATGCAAATACAGTAAAACCTGTCTTTAGTGAAGACTTTAATACAAGGGACACCTGTTTGTAAAGGTCACTGTTTATGTATATTTCATAAGTTTAAAAAAAATTTATTCAATTTGTACCTCAAAATAAAGGAAGCTGTTGATAAAAGACATTTTAAAAAGACCATCCAGTTTCTTGTGTAGATAGGTTTTGCTTTTGAAGTACATTCCTACTGCACTTTAAGATGCCCGATTACAAGCTCATACCTTGATATGGCATGTGTATCTGGTTATGAATTCGATTTTATATATATATATATATATATATATATATATATATATATATATATATATAATACCTCAATATAAAGTTACTGCACCAATAAGCAATAAGGCAGTCCACTTTTATGGCTCCCATGAACAATGTAACTTTGGTGGGGGGCAAAGAACTATACTTTCATCTTAGATTTTAGTGAAATTTCAGTTTTAAAAGTTTTAGGATCTCAAGGCCAGGTTATTTTCTGCCTCCTCATGAATGTTGCTTTCAGTTTGACTTGACTTATAAGCGAGTACAGATGGTAATAGCTACCTTATTGTGAATGTTGCTTTCAGTTTGACTTGACTTACAAGCGAGTACACATGGTAATAGCTACCTTATTGTCAGTATTTTTTGTGTGCTTATTACATTCATCGCTTCGTGGATAATTAATTGTTTTTAAAAAACGTATTGATGATAGTTTCAGCCAGCAGGTAAGTAGAAATATTTGCAGAATTCTGAATAGCCTAAAAATTGAATAAAGCTTTGACATGCTGCATCTTTAGGAAAGGACTTGGTCTGTAAAGTATATACCTGAAGCTGTGATCTGTATTTTTGTGCGAAAATTTCCTTTTGAAATTACTGTCAAATGAAAGAAGAAAGAGCTATTTGACAAAGGTACAGGTCTACAGTTGAAGATATATATTTTATTGATGTTTAAGTTTTATTCCTTGAAGATGCAGCATTACAGGGTTTTGTTTATTTATTAGGCTCTTCAGCTCTATCACTGAATGCTTGAGAACACTATGTGGCATTTAATTCAATCATCTGTTGGAGAATGAGTGATGTTAAGCATACAGACGTGCAGTGATGTTCACAAGTAAAATAAAATATAAGGATTTATGATAATTCTGAAGAAAAGATAAGATGGTCCCAAGAGAAATAATGAAAACATCTATTTTTTGTGGTAAAAATCACATCCTGTTGCTCCCATTAGTTTTTAGTTGTGATAAACTTGATAATTCATTAACTTGTCTTAAGGCCACCAATTTTGTGATTTTGTCATGAATTCAGGCAATTTCACCCAGGCTGCTCAATGTGTGACATCAGAGCTGTAAGCTGTGTCTGGCTAATACTTCAAGGCTTTGGTTGCAATGATTAAGTTTTGCCTTTTTTTTTTATTACTGACTGTGACTGTTGGGAATGTATGCATTCACCCTAATTTTTTCATTGCTGCTGTTAGATGCTGGGTCAGTGAACAGTTCATTTAAAGAGTTCAACATCATCGTTTCTGTCTACACTGTTATGGAACGCATTCACGCCTGATGCCCAACAATTATAGGCCATGCATCATGGCTTTGTAACATGTTCTGCTGAATATAGCACTGAATGATCAGCGTCTGCTTGTGCTTATGTGCATCACAGAACAAGACTGAAGTTGTGCATGTTTCCCAGTTGAAGGTCACTGTTTTTCATCAGTGTACACAGCATGCTTCTTGCTTACTAGTTCATCAACCAACACACTAACATGTGAGCAAAACATTTTGACCTTGCATCAGCCAATTCATGCAAAGTAGGATCAGTAAGCAGTTGAGTGATACAGTCAGCTGATTTGTAATGGCCACATACATACTTTTGGGGGCTCTTCAAAACTGTTGATGTGAGACAGTCCAGTTACCATTTTTGGGCAAACTCTGGGCAGATGGCTAAAATTACTGACAGACATTGGTAAGTTATTGATATATAACTATATATAACAGTCAGGGTAAACAGGTCTGTTAAAAAAATACAAAGCTGTCTGTACAAAATCATAAAGGACAGAAATAATTATGATTTTCTTGCAGAGATGGGGTATGAAAACCTTATAAATGCTAAACTAACTTCTACCATCTTCTGCTTCTTATAATCTAACTTACTTAAATATGGCACCACTTAAGTATTTTCAGACCCAATTCTGTTATTAAGTTATGCCTCTTTGGTTTAGAGGCTTCCATGTCCCTGTTACCAATTTATGTTACTACTGATGGTAACAAACGGTATGGTCATAATAAAATTACTAACAAAGTATAGATCAGCTAGCCAATTAGAACACTTTTATATCTCAAAGGAGACCTCATAGTAGGGATCTCCCTTGGACAGTGTTCCACTGAAGGTAAAACTTGACACAACAATAAAAACAGTAAAAACTATTTGTACAAAGATTTCACCACAATAATTCATCAAATAATGTTTCAAATGGTTATATAAATTATCCTGTGACACATAAAGAAAAGACAATTTAAAATAATTCTGTAAAGATTGTTTAGAACAATCCTGTTTCTAGTAGTAAAAGGACCACTAGTAGCATTATTTCTTGAGTTAAAGTCTTTTATCAGATCTGATATAAATTAGGATCAATTCAGCCTGACAACCCATCCATGCTTTGAATTCCTGGAGCAGCATGTTGATTTAATCAAGGTCTTATTCTTTTGTCTTGATACAATGTGATGAAATGTTATGTAGCTTCAATACAAAAAATTGGTAAGCTCAAAGTTCTAACAGATTTTTGTTTTAGTTCATATAAAAATTGAGGCATGTTATTGCTATATAAAGTATACAGATAGATTGCTGTGCATCTAAATGAAGTTTGGGAGAAAATAAAACTTCCCAGCACTACCTGCACAAAGATCCATGTCAGTCTGATTGATTTCCCAGTTTCATTAGAAATACATAGAACTTGTGATGTTGGCATATGTTAAAAGTACATATTGTCAGCAACCATTTAGTGCAGATGTGATTATATTTGCTTTTTTCTAGCAAGCAGCACTTGATGGAATGTAACCATAGATGCAAAGATTTGTTTATCGTGTGGACTTTGCCATGAAATGCTTTTCACTCTGATGGGAAGGGCAAGCAGTATTGAGATTAGATCTGAGATATGGTCTCGAACTATGGGAATTCTCTTTTGAATAACAAGTAGAAAAATCTGAAGGGTGAGACAATAATGGTTTTATTTTGAGATTAATTATTGATGCTGTATTGTATGTACATGTATTAGAGTTCAGTGACTCCTCAGAAAAAATAATGACTGTATGGTGATAATTAAAAGTTAAGTTTTAAAAAAAATGTATCAGTAGTGTATCTAATTCATTTTTTGGGGACACATTTAACACACAAGCGATTGTTATAGGCTGTCTGTGTTGAATAAAGTAGAGGCATGTAAAACAGACCCTAGAGATTTGGTAGTGTAGATTGGTTCATTATATACCTGTTTACAAACTTTTGAAATGTGACTTTTCTGTCTTTGCAGAGTTCTGTTTTGACACTGCACATACTATCAGTTGAACTAATTTGGCAGAGAATTTGTTGGCTAAGGAACATGTCTGGAAATCAGAATATGTGCATTGTTTGCTGTTTTCTTAAATGCAGAGTACATTCAGAAAGGTTATCTTGTTTGCAAATTGCACCTTATGGAAGTAGAATTTCATGAAAGATGTTGTTGTATGAGGTTTGGATAGAGAAGTGGCAGTACAGTTGCTTTACACTGTTAAAGACCTAGTCTTTTGATCCCAGTTTCCAGCATGTGCAGTGGTAAGTGGTAGCCATCCAAAGTTGGTGGCTTCCTTTATCTCATAGACCATTTAACTCTGAAATCTGAGACAATGAAATCATTGCGAATACAGTTCTATTTTCATTGATTTTCTTAGTTTATCTGTTTATACTTTAATATTTCAGCACTAAATTATTCTTTTTATTTTCAGCCCTCATAATTTAATGTGGAAGGCCAGAAGTTGTTCTTGCTGGAAGGTTCTTATTACACGTAGTCTATATATATCTTTGAATTTTACTTAAATGTTTCAGAGTCAAAGAGGGTATTCACCAAGAACCCCAAGGAATTGAAAGGAGAGTTGTTGAGTACATCTCTTCTCAAAGGTCCACGGGGGCTCGGCTTTACAATAATTGGTGGTGACCACATTGACGAGGAATTCCTACAGATAAAGAATGTGGTGCCCAATGGTCCTGCCTTTTTGGATGGAAAGTTGAAAACAGGTAAAAGTCTTTGAACTGGTTTTTTGGATGCATCCACACAAGTTTGTGGGAACCAAGGGTTGTTTTTTGTCTTGGAACCTGATTTTTAGCTCACCAGGCTGTAAGGGCAAGTGAGTTTATGATGTGGCGCTGTCTCTGTCATGGTTTGTCTTTTGGGTGTGATTCAGTGTTTTCTTTTTTTAAACTTCTCAGATGACTCAAAAGCAATTTCAACCAGACAGACATACAGCATCCAGGCATTCATGCATTTTTAGCAGATACAAATGATACAGACAAATATGGCTGCTGTTACGAAAAATAGAAAAGCCTTGAAAAGACGTGCTGTCAGAAACAACTCCATATAATTTAAATAAATTTGACAAAATACATTTCTGGCATAGAGCATTTTCAAGTTACAACTTCACAAAAACCACTTGCACTTAATTTTAAAGGGAGCATTCAGACATCAAGTCCTTTCAGATTTCAAACTATGCTAATTTGTCATTCAGTATATTTGCATATTGAATGTATAAAGATCTTGAAACAGCTTTTCAAATTTTGCTCAACAGATATTGACCAGATTTTTCATGGCTTGATGGTCTTTCAGATTGTTGAAAATCATGGCCATTATTTCTAAAAACTTTAAAATATTATTGGAGTATCTGGGCCTAAACACTTTTGAGTTTTGTGTAAATGATGTCCATTTTCCCTCAAATATGACCACGATTACCCAAGATAAAAAAACCTTTATATAGCCTCTTCTCAAAGACTGTTGGCAGAAAATGACTTAATTTAACAGCATGCTGGTTTGAAGGGCTTTAAGTTGTGTTATTTCTGCCATCAAATCAGGCTACCATAACAGAAAAACCCAGAAACAATTTAAGCAGCAGCTTCTTAAACCTGCTCAACAGATATTATCAGAATTTAAAAGAAATTGAATGAATTATCATGATTCACTATAAAATATGCCATTACTAAAATTTGTTAACAACTTTGTCACCAAAAGCAGAATTTGACTAACTTTGACAAGATCCTGACAAGAAAAGCTTTCAGATTTATATAGATGATGCTAATCTGCCATCCAATATGGCTGTCATCACTAAGACAAAAACCTTTAAGCTTTTTAAGGCAGGGCATATTATGTTATGATCTTTTCTAGTGGTCATCTGTTACTAATTTTTGTTTTCAAACAATTACCTCAGCATCCACCATCTTAAGTTACTAAACTTTGTAAATGTCTTGCACTTGTGGGTGGGGGTTTAAGGAAAAATAAATTTATGTTGGGGTCAAAAGGTCACAGGTCACTTTGAAAGATCAAGATTACTGTGATTGAAAGTGTGTGTGTATGATTTGGATTTTTAACCCTTTACCTCACAGAGGGTATGGGTTTTTAGTTACCTTTGATACACATGTAGCAAAATTACCCAGTGCAGTGCACTATAAATAGAACATATGTTACCTATTCAACTCCATACACATAGGCCTGCCTGTTAACTGTTAAGCAGTACAGTGTATGTTAATGTTTAACAGCAATTTTAACCATTTTACATTTTTGATACACATCTATTATGTATGGAAATATCTAAGAGACAAGTCCAATCATTATAGCTGTGTAATTATTTTTCTTGGAAGAATTTTTTATTTGCTTTAAAAACTCAATTGACCTTCAAGTCAGTGAAGCTGTGTGACCAACCGTAGCTGTCATTTCTCATACTTGAAGTTTACAAGTTCTTTGTCTGCATCTACATCACTAAGTCATCTGAATTTGATAATTTATAAAAACTAAATGCTGCTTTGATCAATATCAGAGCCTTTACTTTATAAGTTTTTGAAGCTTTCATAGGTGTGATTCTAATTGTGAAAACTCAGTAAGTACTGAACGAAATCTGCGACCTCTATTTTGGAGAGTGGAGAATACGACCCAGTTACTTTAAATAGCAGATTTCGGCCAGGGCATAAACAGCAACCATGTGATCTGATGTAATGGTCAATCACAGCAATGAATGTAGTATCTAACAGAGGGTTTTCCCCGAAGGTGGCGCTACAAAAACCTGCTCAAAATGGCTGATGTTTACAGCAGGCATCAAAAGATGCTTCCATGAGAATGTTGTTGGAGGCATCAAAAACTGCTTATATGCAAAAGGAATAGAGGTGTCCAAAATGCGCTTGCATGAGGTTAAGGGTTAACATACCTTTAAAATATTTTCGGTCATATCGCTACAATATCTGCAGTGTGACAGTTTATATTGATGTCTAACTCTGGGGCATAATGCTGCAGACATGTGGCATGATATCCTACCCAGTGACATTATCCTGATACCAGGCCGACCAGTCACAACACTTACCTCTTAATGCTGATTGTACCATTTTTGGTCTTTGGTATGATTTGGCCAGGAAATAGACCGGTGATCTCCCGCATCCAATGGGGATGCTCTAACCACTTAGGCCACCAGAATGGTTGCACTGTGATTGAAAGAAGAAAATGATATTGGCATAAAATATTCTGTTCTTGATCATGTACCATTGCCAAACTTATGTGGATGACTTGCATGTTGGGTAAAAATGAAGCTCGTTGATTTTGGTATCAGAAGATGAAAAGTCAAGGTCACAGTGGCTGAATGAGTAAGAATTGTTGTGGGTTTTTTTTTGTTTTTGTTTTGTTTTTTTAAGCTCTACTCTTCATACCTTGTTCACAAGGAAAAAGGCCTGCTGATAATATCAGTGATCAATGTCAGTGTTGCTCAGAGTAAAACGAATTTTAAAGAATAGCTTTGTTTTATAGCATTTCTTGAGCAAACTTTGTAGATGGTTTGCATTGAAGGTAATATAAAAATTATAATATAAACATTCTGGGGTTTAACTCTTTACCTTCTGCAAGTACTTACTGCTCTGCCTACTAAGCCTGATAAGCAGCCTGCCTTCTAGCAACTGTTTGTAGGCTGAACCCTAGAGCGTCATAATGGCTGCTTGAGTAAGAGCTTCTTGAGTTAGTGCACATGCTGTCTACATTTTCTATATCAATCTTGTCCCATGCAAACTATGTAATTTAATAAAAACTAATATTCTAAACACTTACTAATGTTTCGTGCCACTCATTCTACTAAGTACATATAATCCACAGGAATCAATGTTTATATTCACATATTCATAATAATAAAAATATACATCAAGATATCTGTTTGTGTTTATAATGTATATTAGATTACTTTTCTCACCACTATTTTTCACAATAATGTGTCCGCTGTTTGACTGTAGATTTGGTAATTTTCTGTGATACTGCCTGAAGCAGTCTCTGTCTACACATAAATTAACTTTGCATATTTCACATCCAATAAAGACTTCTTTCCATGAAATGCCTTCATTTCTGCAACCGAAGTCAGTGATCACTTGGGATCAGCCATCTCGCCAAGTTGTTTTCCGGCATATCTGTTTGTTTCATTTACCAGTAACTGGAATATTTCTTTGGGGAAAAAATGTAAAAAGAAATCTATCTCCCTTGCATTTTCTTCTAAAATAATTGTTGGCCCTGAAACTGCTGTAAAGTCGTCCACGTTTACCAGCCTCGCATGTTCTGACCAGATTTGATCATCGCATGTTTCATCCTCAGATTCAGACAAATCTGAAATGTCAGGTGTTAAAACAGGACTTATGCGATCTTTCATCTTGAATCTGATTAAAATCTGTCATTTGCAATGTCATCAGTTGAAAAAAATCTTCAAAACTTTATTCAGAATAGTCGCCTGAACACATGAATGTTGCCATTTTGATTTACTTTCACAATTGACCTTGTTTTCAATAGAATTTCCTGCTTTATGCTGTAAAACTACTAATAGAATACTTTCATCATTTTATGTAAGGACTATTTTCATTGGCTAAATGTTTTAAAAATGAACGGATGTTTGTAATTTCATCTAATGCAAAGATTTAATATGAAATGTGTATATGCGTCTCTGGGGTTTCCCAACCCTTGGCCAGAAATGCATGTATGTACCGGGGGCCCCGAGTGGCCGAGTGGTCTAAAGCGCTCTTCGTTACGGATCACTGCCATCTCACCTCTGTCTGCGGCGGTTCGAGTCTAAGATTCAGCCAATGTGGGTATGTGAGAAAGCTTGCCAGTAGCTTCTCGAGGGTCGGTGGTTCTTTCCGGGGGTTTTCCCGGGTTCTTCCTCCACCATTAATACTGGCCGCCATGTATAGCCTATCCTGTGCTGAAAAATGGCGTTAAACCCAACAACAACAACAACAACAGCATGTATGTACCAGCTGGGACAGAGTATTATTAGCAGCTTGTGCCAGTAGCTTCTTGTGGGTTGGTGGTTCTTTGGGGTTTTCCCGGGTTCTTCCTCCACCATTAATACTGGCCGCCATGTATATCCTATTGTGTGCTGAAAAATGACGTTAAACACTACAACAACAACAACAACAACAACAATTAGTAGCTTGTTTATGTGATTCTGTGGTACAAGGCTATTTTTAGGGTCACATATATGCGTCTACAGAAGGTAAAGAGTTTTAAAGATCAAATGTCATAGTCATGGTAAATCTGATAAGAAAATGATGGTTTCTACACAGCAAGTTTAGTTCAAGACTACATACCATGACATTAGCAAGTTTTAATTGATTTTTATCAAACCTAATTTGTGGATTTATCTGAAGAATAGATTGAATAATGCCAGTTCAGTAGCATGGGAATTCATGGCATGGGAATTTTTTGTTTAAAAAATATTATTTGCAGATTAAACCAAAATTAACAAGTGGGTATATCTTGACAGTACTGGAGACCAGTTCAGTGATCACCTGTCAAAGATATATTAAGTTTAAGGTTAAGATGAAAATTTTAGTATATTACATAACTTGGTAACTCTCTCTGTCTCTCTCTCTCACGCGCACCCCCCACTCCCACCCCCACCCCCATCCCCACACAGAGTTTAAGTATTCAGAAGTTAAAAAGAATACAGGAGGGAATACACAGACTTCCCTTTCATTCCAGTAAATTCATGATATTTAGTTGAACATTGGTCCCAGCTTGGGACTTGTGTTATGATGCTTCTTGTTTGAATATGCCTCATTGTAAAGAGGCCTGCTTATTAAATTCTTGAAGAATAAGACATTTTCTTGTATAAAAAGTCCATGCAAAAAATTACTGCAGTGCTGAGTGTTTACTGAAAATTGCCCATAAATTTGGCAAAGAATAGCACAACGAATTTGTACATGATGTACATGAATAAATGTCAAAAGATCAGTCTAGTTAGCAAGTACTCTAACAAACAAGCAGTAGAGAGGTAATTGCATAATGACTGTGCGATGGATTGAAGATAGCACTGTCTTCTTATCAGCATGCCTTTTCTGTAAAATTCAAAATCTCTATTACGGCAAAAACTTTCATTGAAAGTACAAATAATTTTTATTATTGCATGCTAGGCCCTGAATAATACATGCCAACCATTATGCTTTTGGCATAATCATTACACTGTTTTTCACTAAGTTAGACCTTATGCTTGACTGTATATGGATTATGCTTTTTCAGTATATCCCTCTCCAAAAAAATGAATAAGTTGTTTTCTCATTTTTATTAACATCCCATATTCTAGAAAAGGTGGCTTCTATGTAACTACAACTGTAAGAGTATGCAGCAGCAGATCTTGATCAAACCTGTCGTTATTTGGGTCAAAGATACATGTGAGCAAAAGCCATTTTTACTCACTTATATGACAAATCCAACTGCAAACTGTTTAGATCTAGTTCTGCTGTCATACAGTACACCAGCACATCTGGATCTGTGCATTTTGTTATTATGTTCTATTTATAGCAGCTATTCTATTTCCAAGAAACATGCTGGTTTCTGCTTTTAAATTTTTGACCTCAGATTCATTGTTATGATTCCTGTTTGTTAGTGAACCAGTCTATAGTATGCTATTGGTCTTTCTTTTGGTTTTTGTTTACAAGTACAATAGACCTGCATTTACTTTCCTCACGCTATCATTATACTCTTTTTATATCAGCCATTAAGCTTAGTTTTTAGAAAACAGACTGATTTTCTAATTTTTAATCTTTGCTTTCAGATTCTTTGGTTTAATTCAAATTTTGTACAGAAGCAGCCTCTAGATATTTAGCGCTGAAAGTCTAGTTGATGCATGTGTTAGAGCAAAAATATTTTTCCAAATAATTTCATATATATGGATTAGAAAAAGACAACAACAAAATAACAACAGAATCCTCCAAAAATGAATATTTGAAAGACATAATACAGCATTGCTTTCTAGGGCAGCTTCATGCCCATTGCAGGCTTTGTGGAAAGAATTTTAATATTCGGCACTTAAAGTAGTCAAATGGATTCTAGTTGGTGTGCGTTAGATCAAAAATGTTTTTCAAATAATTTCACAGATAGATCAGAAAAAGAAAAAAATTATGAATCTTCCAAAGATTCAAAGATGAATAAGTGAATGACATAATACATCGTTCCATTTTAGGGCAGCATCATGCCCATTGCAGGCTGTCTGGAAGGGATTTTAATATTGGTCATGGCGGTAAATTTGATGTGGAAAGCATCATGCCCATTGCAGGCTCTGTGGAAGGGATTTTAATATTGGTCATCTTGGTAAATTTGACATAGAAAACACTTGAAAACAAAGAAACACATCAAATTAGTTCATCTTACTTACACCAATACTAAGGTAACTTCTTTTTTTTTTTTGTAACAGCAGAACTCGAGTGTGGACACGAATGTTATAAATGCAGAGGTGTTATTTACTGAGTTCTTAATAGAACACTGACTAACCCTAGCGAGTAGCAGACCACATTGGTCTTTATTCAGGTGGTTGTTTCCTGATTCCAAAATTGCAGAAAAATATGCATGTGTGCAAGAGCCAAATCATCTAACACAGAAAGAAGAACCATGCATTTATACCGTATTTACCATATATGTTGGGACACTGTATTTATTGGGACACCATAAAAGTATTTTAAAAGTAATTTTTTTGTGCACAGTATGTTCCATGACACAACATTTTTTCGAGTCGTAAGTTGTGGGACACCTTGTAAATCATTAGAAAATTACATGTCGGAAAGTGCACTCTAACGTAAATTTTATTAAAGAAAACTTTAAAAAAGAAAATGCTGTGAGTGTTTTTTGTTTACACTGTTTTTTCCAAGATGCAAATTTGCTAAGAACAAGAGCTCAGGTAAGATGAATCGTTTGTGTACATGAGAACGAATTCAACTTTTTCTGTTCTGATTTATGCTTCAACAAAGTTTTAAAAAAATTAAATATCAATGTTTATTTGCCGTTCATGCTCGTTACACGACTTATTTGGTCAAAATAACGATTAATGAGCATAGTATAAACTAATCACTGTAATTGTGTAAAAATATATTCAGAGAGAAAGAGAGAAAGAAAGAAATAGATACCGGTAGATAGTGACGGTACAGAGTGATTGATAAACATACTAATTCCGAAACTGAACATCTTTTATTTACACAGCAGTGATATCTGACATAATCCCAGTACTGCTGAACAAACTTGAATGCTGCTAATATATTTAATTTAAATCCTTCAATCTGTCCACATTCTTACATAACACTCATCTAGCCTACAATAACAGTGAAATGCAGGTTCTTGCTGGTGCAGTCTGTAAACAGTTGTCAGATGGGTGTGTGGATCCACATGGATCACTGATAAGAAGTAACTGATTGACACTTTTCAACATGTCAGTTTATTGCAGACTTCTGAAATTCCATGGATGACATGACCAACAAGTTCTACTACAATATTTTGTTGCTCTGATAGCAATCTCAGATTTGTGTAACAAATCTGCTAATTTTGAACATTGGGCTTAAGATTTCTTTTATCTGTTTTCAGGGGATGTACTTGTCTATGTTAATGACCATTGTGTTCTTGGATACACTCATCAGGATGTGGTTAGTTTATTTCAAATCATTCCAATTGGAGATACTGTGTCTCTACAGATATGTCGAGGATACCCTTTACCCTTTGACCCTGATGACCCCAATACGGAAATTATTACAACTGTAGCTGTTAGCTTGCCAAACGACACACGTAGTTCGAACTCTCCAGCATCATACTCATCAAGAGAAAATCCTAATATGGATCGACATAATACCTCAACAAAAAGTATTAAATCCCTCCCAGATCTTGCAAAATCAGCAAATGTGAATCAGGATTCATTTTTCAGTCAGCAGTCAGGGCAGGGTAATTTTAGTAATAGTGATACTCCAGATGTCGTACAGAGTAAACCAGAATTTTTCTCGATAAAGATTGTTCGAGGAGAAAATGGATTTGGGTTCACAATAGCTCATAGTGCTCATGGTCAGAGAGTGAAACAGATTCTAGATAAACCGCGGTGTAAGGATTTGCAAGAAGGGGATGTATTAATTGAGATAAATAATATACCGGTTCACAACATGTCACATTCAGAGATTGTATCTGTCCTTAAGGATTGTCCAGTACAAGAGGAGACAACCATTATTGTACAAAGGGGAGGTAAGTCTTCAGCCTTCTATTTTACATAATAGATTTGTACATGCTGCAGCAGTCATCACATGAAGAAATCATATATTTATTTTGTAGACGATTTTTGTCTTATGACTCCATTTTCATAATCACTGCTCAAATAAACTGTTGGACACTTGGATCATTTTGACCAAAGCTGTATCAGCATTTACTGCCAGTAGCTTCTTTTAAACACAATTTAAAGCAGCAAGATGTACATATGCATGTCAGCACAATAATGACTATAAGATGCTAATTACAAGAAAGGGTCCAACAGTTTAACAGTGAAGTTTTGCACACACACAATGGTAAAAGGTATATATGCAAACATTTTGTAAAATGCATTTAAAATATGAAAAAATGAAGGTAAGATATTTTTTTAAAAAATCCTTAAAATGTCATATCTTTCTTTAGACTGCAAAAATTGAGCAGTCTCAGTATCTTGTTTTCAGCTTACTGGGATCTAGACTAATCACTAGGTGGTTCTTAGTAGTGTAGACTTGGAACTGCTTATCTAACTTGCTATTTATTGTAATCCATGATATTGGCTCTTATTGAAAGTTACTGGGTTTAGAATGTGTTGTATATCACACATACCATATATGTTCATTTATAAGTGGAGTCCAACTGAAAAACAGCACAGACTCAGGTTGGCCATCACATAATATGCTAGCAGTGTAGAGAAACTGCTTGCACATTATGTGAATGTAGATTAAGGTCTGTGTTGTTTGAACTTGATTTATATGTGAATATATATGGTAGTTTAAATAATAGATTGAAATGATTAGGGACATTTGACATGAGTTAGTGCAGTTTGTGGTGGACAAGAGACTTAAATAATCCAATGTTAATTTTTAAGATATTTTATCAAGGTTACCATGTATACTTGCTTATAAAGTTGAATCAGATTGCAAACAACAAAGATCCTGATCTGCCATATCATAATGCGCCTGCAGATTATGGCCTATGCTGCTTGTTACTCTTAACCAAATGCAGAGAACCAGATTTGCTGGTGCATTATGCAATAGCAGATCTGGATCTGTGCAGTTTTCTGTTGGACTCCTAAGCATGTAAAAACATTACCTTTGTGGTAGCTACAAGTTTTAGTTACCTTATCTGCTTACATAAAACATACACCATGATGGGAACAACAATGATCCAGATCTACTGTAGCTTAATGCAGAGATGAATTGTTTTTTATTAATTATTGCAACTTCTTTAGTGACAATCTATATTCTGGATTATGTTTAAAGAAATTCAAAATACCGAACATTTGATGGGATAGCATGTAGAAGAAGACGCGAGTAAACAGAACAGTCTATTTAGCACCAATTTCTCAATGTAAAAAATAAGTGATAACAGGAAACCAGTTAATTTGACCACGTTTAGGTGAAAAATAGTAGCAGACAGGCATAGGAAAGAAAGATGCAGATACTTGGTGGGGGGGGGGGGAATTAAACATAATTGTTGTTTTGAGCAAAAATTTTGAAGGAATTCAATATCCTGAAATTGGTTGCACCGTTTATTCTCATTGGACCTTAGTTGCTGCTTTTTGTGTACAAGTATATATAATCTGTGAGGAACGTTTAGTATGTTTATGTAGAAGTTTGTGAGTTTTAAGAAACATATTATGTATTATGCATTTGGGACAAGCTGTTTAGTTCTGAAAAGCTGACAGTTGGATTCCTCATAACTTGCTGATGGGTTAGCATAGCTGATAATGCACTGTAAGGTCAAAGTCTATAATTTTCAGTTAAAATTGAAAGTAGAACTAACAAAGTAGACACTTGTCTTAAGTACATTACACAGCAGCAGAGCTTGGTCAAACCTGTCAGTATTTGGATCATTGATACATATAAGCAAAAGCCATCATTACTCACTTATAAGTTGGATCCATCTTCAAAACTGCATAAACAGTTTAGATCCTGATCTGACAGCACATTATATAATGTCAGATCTGGATCTATGTTGCTTGCAGCTGACTTGTAAGCAAATATAGAAGGTACATATTCTAAGATATTTATGGTGATTTCTCAAGAATTTTCACACAGGATAATTTCTACTCTGCCATTTTTGTAAAGTGTAGTTTTTCAATTGGGGTGGGGGTACAGTTTATATGAGAACAAGAATTATGAATACATCCTTAATGTGTGTTACAGCAGGTATGTGTCTGTTAAATAACTTTCACTGTATCAAGATAAAAGCTCAAAGTTGTTTTTCTTCATTATTAACAGCAACATTGATCATGTGTTATGACAAGGATTCTGTTCTGTAATAGAAAAAACATTACCACTGAATAATGAAACAAGCTACATGACTACCATTACACAGCTTTGCCAAAGTCATTGAATAAAACAGTTTTATAAAAAAAAATAAAGAAAGCATCTCATTTTCGTAAAATAACTTAGTAAATGCTTGATCTTTAGTGGTTGATCAAGAAATCAAACACTTACATGACCGTATGTAATATTAATGAAGGTTTCAAGTTTGTTAGGCTGACACTGATTTCTCCTTCAGATACATTCCCCGATTACATTAGAGATATAAGACTGCTACCTGCTGAATCCAACCCTACTAACAAGACCAAAATTTGTCTTTTCTGTCTTAGTGAGATAAAGGGCAATAAATCTTGCCCATTACTGCCCCTTTCCACATCCAATTGTTGCTAGTTTTTAAGCTTAGCTTCTATACAACAACATAACATGAGAAACCTCCTCTGAATCAAAAGCCAAATTGTGTTAATTCGAACCATTCATACAGGATTTTGGATTTATTTGGATTAGTATTCATGTGATTTATTAATATGCTGAATTATACATTTGTACATTTTTGTTACGTTTTGTTTTATATTGGCATTTCCCTGAAACCCGTTGATGAAGTGTAATAAATGCAAAAAGTTCAAGGCTTTAAAAGACACACAAAAGTCATGCCTTGCATATACAAAATGTACTTTGCCAGTATGGTTAGAGACTGTATGGACTATGGTTATGCAAAAGTCGATTCTGACAAAGAAAGAGGGAGACGACAATGCAAAATTTAAAATTCCTACAAGTCATTATGATACACTGGGGGATTGTACCCCCATTTTTAGGCAACCAAGGCATGCCTAAGGAAAGCCTTCTGGCCTATAAGTCTGTGCGCAATTTTTTTCCCTCTTCATTTGATGCAGCAGATCTATCCTTTACTACCATATAGCTCTCCAAAGCCATTCCAGCCATCTCAATCAGGGGATCTTTCTGAAAGATCCGTCCATGTTGCCAGGCCTAGGGCTTATTCTTTGGACAACTAAAGAGATCTTAATGATAGATTTTCTGTTCTGACATGCTGACAGCTGCATACAATTACAAGAATCTTAATTGGAGTTCTCCTTGTCTCGCCAAGTATATGGCTTCATCTGTCGTCAGTTGCAGAGATCTTAATGATAGATTTGCCCATCCTAACATGCCTATGGCAACAGTTACAATTATGGGGATAGATCTGTCCTTCTCACCAGGTCTGTGGCTTCATAGCATTACAGTTATGGAGATCTTAATGATAGATTTGCCCTCCTAACATGTCTACATACAATTACAATTACAATTAGGAAGATCTTTGTCATAGATCCATCTGTCTCACCAGGTTTATGGCTTCAGATCTGTACAATCTATAGAGATCTTAATGATGGATTTGTCTATCCTAACTTGCCTACAGTGCTAAAAAAATGTGATAGCCTGATGCCCAGGGCCCCTCTAATTTCAGATCGGGCCTGTCCTGTATTCGAATAGAGGTGCGCGTTGGGCTTGTCCCCCACAAAATATCAAATATGTCAGAGAAGACTTTGATTGAGCTAATAAAATGCAGAAATGTCTTTTCAAGATGTTGAGATACCTGCTGTAACACAGCACAGTCTGGTTAAAATCAGATCGCTGTTGTTCAGCATGAAAAAGAGATCTGATTTTGATGAAATTGTGACACAGCATGCCATGCTAAAAACACGATATTCACAGACCCCCTTCAAGAAATCAATTTTCAATAATGACATAGTGTTTCCGTTTACCCTCATTTGTGCTTCAGAGACCCCCAGATTTTTTATTTAACCCCCAGTTTTGATACCAAAGTTTGTTTTTTACTCAGTCTGACCCCCAGTTTTGACACCAAGGAGATTTTTTACTCTCATTCTTGCTCCCCTAGGGGAAACACTGTTAAATAATCTTTGGGAAAAGAAAAAAAAGAAGCACCCACCACTTTCAGTATAGGCTTGTTTCATGTAGCATATATAAACAGTAAACAGTCTTGGTTGGAGCTGATATAAAACTATCCTTTGGGCAGTTTGAACAGCAGTAATTAGAAGACAAAGAGTTCAGGTATACATTACCATTTCACATATTGCTTAATTGGCTGAAAATAAGCTTGTGAGATGTGTTTGAAGATGGTAGTTGGCAAGCCCGTGGTGTTAATTTGCATAGGTAAATGCAGGACATGGAAGAGCCCAATAGGTAAATCAAAGATGTACTAGATGCGTGTAGGAGAACAAAAGGTATTATGTATCATTGCTTTTATTGAAAATGTTTAAGCTGAATTTATTATAGGTTTCTGACAAGTTTGTGAACAACAGCAACTTTTTTTAAAGTCAGATTTTACTTCATTTATAAAATGCAAAGCATGATAATTTCACTTGCAAGAATATTGTTCAAGTGTGATTAATTTTTGAAGCAGATTCAGGATACAATTAGCTATCAGCAAAGCCCAACAAAAATAAATTTCAGAACTGGTCGATGAAGTTTTACTTTGTGAAACATGCCAACAAAAGATTAAAAAAGGGTGGCAATGAATTCTTTGCTTATACTGCAAACAATATAATGACATAAGTCAATTAAGTTCTGACCGTGATTGACTCGGAGAATCCAGCAGAGAAGTCTGAACACCAGGAGAATCCAATATCTAGTGTACACTTACAACACCAGCATTACCTTCAAACCCTCTATTAAATTTATGTTGTCAATTGTGTGTGCCTCAATCCCTCATCTAGACAACTTTTTTTCTCTGGTTCTATGAAGAGATAATTTGTTCATTAGCTACCATCAAAGGCTACTGCTCTGTTATATCAGATGCATTCATGCATCATGGTAGAGATATCGGTAATGATAAAGACCTATCAGACCTACAAATTTTTATTTGAATAGGTCAAACTACCTCACCCTCTTTTTAAAACTGGTATCTGTCCTGTCAGAGAGTCGTTATATGCTCCCTGTCATCTGTAGGTAAGTCAAGAGCTGTGGCCATGCAAGATCCTATATATGCCCTCAAGTACTACTTGAAGCACACAGAGACAATTTGTGGCATGCATAAAGGACTTTCTGCCTGCGATGGTGAGAAAGCATGTCATCACATCCCAAACCAGATCTTCATGGCTTGAGTGAGTTATATGCTTGGTGGACTCTGATCTCTCAAAAGATCAGTCGCGTCATGAGAATTTCAGCTTGTGAAATAAGAGCAATATCTGTGAGTCTGGCGTTTAAATGCATTGTTTTGATTTGAGACATCAAAGAAGCTGTTTGCAGGAATGCAGTGTCTACCCTCTCAAGTTTTTATCTCAGTGATATAGCTTCACTAAGACAAAACCTGAATCTGGTGGGTCCCATGGCTGTGGCCAAGATGACCACCAGACCCAATTAAGACAACACAGCCCTTAATCTTCACTGGATTCGCCAGTAAATTTTGGCAGTAAGTTTTCAGTATGCATCTTCTTAGCATGATAGAACAGTCACAGTTCATGTAACCATACGCTGTGTTGCTTTAAGCAGGAGAGCAGGTTATCATGCACAGACAGACTACAATCTTTTTCCCTTGAAGGATACCTGAGGTATAGGCAGGATGCCCATCATTTGATCCTCCTAATACCTCTCCTTCTGATATAATGTGATCAGGGAACGTATTTGAAGGGGAAAGCAAATTTATAAGTAAATTATGGTTGTCCAAGAATATTATCTGATCACATTACTTAAAAACCCTCCCATCCACCATGATGTGTGAGCATCTTCATTGGTATATCATGCAGTTTAAAAGTTAAATATACCTAGTGTTAGCAATAGGCGTAATGGGCAAGAGTTATTTCCCTTTGTTTTTGTGAAATAGACACAGAAGACAACTTTCATCTTTTTAGTAGGTTTCAACTTATATCCCAAACATTAATGTGATTGACTTAGTATTCTCAGAGAAACATAACTTACTTAAAAATGTGCTGTTTGTGTATTTGGCTTTTATAATGAAGGTAGGTTTAAAATTTAACAAGGAATCAGGTCAGTCACACATTCAAAAGAAAACACTGCATTTTCCAAACTTATCAGTGTAGTGGCTTACAGCTACCAATGATTACCTTGTTTACACAGTTCATCATTAAAGCTTGACAAAGTTACATTTTTGGTTGCTGTGTAAAATAGTACAGAAGAATGTTTATCTTAAAATGTCAAATACATCAGCAGCGTTAGATTGATGATGATACGATTTATATAAGTAGGCTTTTTGTTATGGTTGAAATAATACACCATTGTAGTATTTTGATATGATTCACAGTACACAGCCTATATTATGATGCACATTTCAACTTGAAGCTCATTTCATCTTTCAAAGTCCTGTTGGTGGTAAGCTTGTGCCATTTTATACATGTTGGCATCTTGGTTGTGTTTCCAAAATGTAGATTACAAACAGGCATAGATTTATCATATATTTATATGCCATTCTCATCCACATCCTTGACAAGATAAATTTTTTTAAAAATACTTCAAAACTGACTACCTGTTAGTTGTCAGTGTCTTTAATTCACCCTTTTAGGCCATTTCAGGTTGCACCATTTGATCAGATGTAGGACTCGTCTTGATCAGCATGCTTTTATTTTGTGGTGCATGAATGTTTCTTCTTTTTGTAAGGTTTATTGTTTATTTTGCCTATTACTTGAATTATCCATCTTGATATATATATACAGCAGGATTTTATAAGATACATTGATTATTTTGTCTATTAGTAAATTTATCCATTATGATTCTTAAATTGTATTATTTCTTAACAGGTATCCCACCAAAAGGGAAAAGGCCAGTTAGAAATGTAAGTAAGCCATACATTGTTAAATGAATTTCAAAAAGGATCAATCACTGATAGATTTAGTGTAAAGGTATTAACTGAGTTAGATGATCTATTTATTACATTCAGCTATTTGCAGAGAGAAAACCCTTGAAGGTGTCTGTGATATTTTTTTTCTCACCTTTTTCGGAGAGCGAGATCTAGTCATGCTGATGACAGTTGCATCTGTCAGTACCTCAACACAGTGGTTTTTGTAAGCCCATAACTCACTTCGTAGTGGTCAACAGAAAAGTCGTTGACTGAAACAGAAATCATGAATACAGAAAATCTGTTTAAAAAAGCAAAAAACACCTGATATCCTTTACAGCAAAAGATGATTATGGAGTGATGAAAATGTTGTAATGAATAATTTCTCATGTAATTGACAAAAAGGCTGCAGTGATTACCAGAATTTTCTTAAAATATATAATAATCGTAAGGATGTTGTTGATTCTGATTTATGCATTCAGCTGACAGTTATTTATTTGCAAGACGTTGGCAATATGCATGCCACACCTTCCTCAACTTGCAATTCCTTCATTTACTCTATGTATCTTTTCCTCTTATTATGACAGGATTTAGTTTGTAATCCATGTTTTCTTGCATATATATGACAGATTAGCGAAAACATATTTGGGATCATTGTCATTATATTTCATACTGTGACTTGATGAAAAATGTTTAATGCGACTATTGATACTGTCTGGGTATGTGTGTGGGATGATTTTGTAGGAGCTATAATGATTAAGAAACTTGGCAGTAGAGTACATACTTGCAACAAAATTTGTTTAAAATACAGTTTTAGTCTTTAAAGTTCTGCTAGCGAATATGTTTTCAAACATAAATAGTGTCAGTTATCAGCAAATCAACCTAATGGGTAATGTACACTACAATAGTGTCAGTTATCAGCAAATCAACCTAATGGGTAATGTACACTACAATAGTGTCAGTTATCAGCAAATCAACCTAATGGGTAATGTACACTACAATTGTGTCAGTTATCAGCAAATCAACCTAATGGGTAATGTACACTACAGTAGTGTCAGTTATCAGCAAATTAACATAATGTACACTACAACAGATTCAGATCAATTTAGACTTTTTGCTAGGAATGTGACATTCTGTTTGGCATCATTCATGTTTTAAAAATAAGAATTAATAGGAAAATCCATCTTAAAAGTCCTTTAAAGCAAAGACGTGGAAATATATAAATTAATTTAAATGGGTTGTGAACAGCCACATGCATGTTCATTTACGTGGTAACCTATTTTGCAGATGTTTACAGCATGGCCTGTGGTGGTCCAAGGTCCAGGACTGATGTTTTGGATCTGTCGTATGTTAGCAGTACTAGCCTGTTGGACTCTTAATATTCCTTACTTGTTCTATAAATTGAAGAAAAGGCGATTTTTTTTTAAGATCCCTAAATCATCCAAAAAGAGTCATAAGAGTGAAATGATGCAGTTGCAAGTTGATTGGTAGTGAGAGACTGGTTTTATAAAATGTTAGAGGAAATTGGCAAATTTAGCATGCAACACCCTGATCACCAGTCTGTGCTTGATCTTCACCAGTTAATTTTTTTTATGTTCCCAACCATGTCTTAGCTAGCTATCAATAGTATCAGCTTACAGTATGGATTACTATGAGTTTGTTTTAATATAAATTTTCCAGACGGGGGTGGGGTGTTTTGGGGAAAGAATCAACCACAGGGAAAAAGTCTGCTACAAGACATGTAGCACCGCAGGACCTTGTACATTCAAAGTCCGAGAAGGACACAAGCTGTGATGACAAATAAATGTATTTAGACTATTCAGGATCACTGGAAAAAGACTTTGCCATGATGGGTTGAGTTTGATGAAAAGATGTAGCTGTTTTTTTTCAGAAAGTGTGGCATACCCAATAATTAAAGTGCCTTTTTCAAAGGCATGTCTGATTTTAAAGCTGACCCACTGATAGCAAATAAAACAAGCAAAGAGCATATTACTTGCACAAGAAAGGTTATTCACTTTATTGCTAAAGTGGACTGTCAATGTGGACATGTATGCACATTTGCTCAAATTAAATGTTAATTATTATTATGTACTTTAATACTAATATAGTTGTGTCAGAGCATTTGGAGTTCTGATTGTTGAATGATCTGCACATTAAATGGTGTCAAAAAGTCCCAGATGAACATTATTGATTGATGTTAACTTTTACAGGTTCTAAGAGGACATCAGATCTGTCATATCTGTCATAACAAGGACATCAGATATGTCATATCTGTCATAACAAGGACATTAGATCTGTCATATCTGTCATAACAAGGACATCAGATCTGTCATAACAAATTACAGGGTAGTAATAACAATTTCAACAAGTACAGCTTTCATTGTGACATCACAGCATGCAACATTCAATACATTTCGTACTGGATCATGTCTTTAGTCCTTGTCCAAAAGTCTCCATGTGCCTTACCATTGACTTTGCTGTATGCATTTCTTGGCATGTAAAAAATGACCCTCCAAAAGAATATGGATGAATGAGGATCCAAATGAAGTGAATAATTGCCCTTTAAGGGTATGTATGTAGAATCAAAGTCGTAAATAATGACACCCATTACTGAAGTAGATGGTTCTGAATGCCTGCTTGTTCTGTATGACTTGTACTATAGTAAATCAAACATATTCCCCTCCATCACCACTTACTGGTCAAGCCTTTACAATGCAGCACTGCATATGGGGTGTAAGTTGGAAAACCTTTCTCTGGTTTTGAATTAGCTTGGAACATTCAGAAAAAAGAATGGTCTAGGTTGGGAAAAAAATGATATAACAGGAATCTGACATTTTTCTATATGGTTCCATCAGGTGGAAGTAGCTGATTGTATCATGGGCTGAATAAACCATTGAAGGTAATATCATAAAATAAATATTTATTGTACTTTATCTCATAATTTATCATACAGCAGATTTATAGAGATTTAGAGAGGATGAATGTTTTTTTTAAAAAATTCAGATAGTTGAAAAGTTGGTTGATGACATCATCAGATTTTTAAAAAAATCCTGGTAATGAAAGATAATGGGGATATGCATCGTGTTTGGTATGAACATTTGAGCCCAGTGCTTGATTTTACTGCAGGTAGAATCTGGTACAATTTACTATTTCTACCTGATAATAAAAAGAAAGGCTAATTCACCAAGTTAGATCTAATTCATGGTTGTCATAGGTAAATGCATCAGTAAGGAGTAGTTGTCTGAATGCTCATTTTGTGTCAGTTTTTTTTTTTCCAGCCTTTTTTTAATGTTGATAGACTGTAGTAAATATTCACGTCAGACTGGTCCATGGCTTAATTGGTCTGGGCAGTGAGGGGTCCTACTGCTCCTGGATCAGTGAGTTCAAAGCAAAATTTTCAGCCCCTGGTTTATCAAGAAGTTCATAAATGTAATATTAAATCATTACACATTTGAGATTCTGTTTTTATCACTTTTTATTTTTTTATTTTTTTTATGAATATAGTTTAGAGATAAAGAAAAAATAATTTGGTTCATTCTAAACGACGCTGCATTGCTCAGATGGCCTAAGTGGTTAGAATGTCCACCTCGGATGCAGGAGGTCACTGGTTCGAACCCTGGCCATGTCCTGCCAGAGACTTATAAAAATGGTACTAGCAGCTACCTCGCTTGTCACTCAGCACTAAGAGGTTAGTGTTAGGACTGGTCGACCTGGTGTTAGGATAATGTGACTGGGTGGGACATGATACTCCATGTCTGCTGCATGATGCCCCAGTGCTAGACAGCACTATAAGCTGCCACACTCCCGACATTATAGCGATATGACTAAAAAATTGGTAAAGCTATGTTAAAAATCCAAATCACACACACACACACACACAGAGAGGAAGTGAACTAAAGAAAAGCCACTGATACTTGTCAACTTTGCAGCCTTAATTGACGCATAGACTGAAAATAAGTTAATGAAACTTGCTTCAGTTTGCTAATTCAAAAGTTACTTGTGACAGTGTTAATCAGCAAATGTTCTCGTGTGAGATTCAGATAAATATTAAAAACTTGGATCTTCCAAAAATGTCCTGTTTTTGTTTAGAATGTTTAACTCTAAGTATACTAGAAGAGCTCTTGGAATGGCCTGTTGCTTTTTGTCCTTCCATCCATTAGCAAAGCCATAGGTTTGTAATTGCTACTTCTAAAATTCCTGAAGAGAAAGTCATTTCACCAGAAGACTTTCTTAAATTGTCTAGTTGGTTTTAAATGAAAGACAAATGGAACTGAATTATGACTCCTTGTATCCAAATTCATCACTTAAAATCATTTAATGCAATGTTTCTTTCTATAAGCATATGAAAGGTGACCTACTGTGGAAACAGCTTTTGTATTTGTAAACTATTTATGAAGTTGACATTCTTTATAATAATCGTGTTATACAACAGCTGTTGATAAGCAAAATGAGAATTAAAATTTATGCAAAATTTCAATAGTTTTTCATTGGTATTTTCATCTGACATAAAAATATGCAAAATCATACATTTAAAGTGACTGTTTGGAACATTATAAATGTCCGACTTTGTACACGCATTTCTTCCTATTTTAACCAACTTGGTCATATTCCAGCTGGTGGTAGAAGTCGTTTTACCCAAATATTAGAAGTCCAACATGGACCCTTTATTATAAATCAAATTTATTTATATCAAATCATCGACATCTTAGCAATCATAGATGCATGGAAAAGGATGATACCCCTCTCACAAATCATTACCTTAGGGGCAGCACAACCACAAAGTTTTGTGAATTTAGAAACATGTAATGGATGGACACATGTGCGTACAGATAGAGGGCATCACAATATCCATGAGACCTTTATAAATTTTAGGCTTCTAAGAGTAACTTACCTATGAGTATATATGGTATTTTGTGGCTCAATTAAGGGTTCAGAAAAAATGAAAATATAAGCTATAAAATTAATTCCTACCCATTTCATACATTGCAGCCCATGCGTACAGGAGAGGAAAATGAAGGGGATGACAGTCTCAATACTACTCAGCCAGGAGCCTATTTCTTCTCTGCAGGTAGAAGATTTTATATGGACATCTCATACTTGTTAATTACCATTTTAAAAGTCTTGTTATAACTACTCCATGTGAAGATTGTCATATTGAGAAGTTTTTTTATACTTGTGATACTAGTGTCTCCGGGTCGCTTAGTGTTCTAAATTTCTCACTTTTACCAATCATTGCCATCTCACCTCTTTCCACGTGAGTTTGAGTCTCGAGCTCAGCCAATGTGGGTATATGAAAATAATTGTCAGTAGTTTCTTGTGGGTTGGTGGTTCTTAACTGGTAGTTTCTCTGTTTCTTCCTCTACTAGTTATACTGGCCATCATGTATAGACTATCATGTACTGATAAATGGCTTTAAACCCAAAACAACAACAACTTATGATGTCTGGTTTGTCCTAAATGAAAATGACATTCACTATAGCTACAGCTGAGCCATCTTGAAAATTTTATTTCTCTTTGCTATTGCTGAATGTAGGAAAATATTTTTCTTTAAATAATCTGGCATGTTTGAGTTCTCAGAAACATCAGAAATGGTTTCAATACTCAGTAGTTAAAAATAATAAAGGACAGAAGTTTTGACCTTAATGTCCATCCTGTACTTTATTTTGAGGTAGTAGAGCGTTGGTCCCTTGAAGAGACTAATTAGGATGAATGTTGTTTGATATTCAACTTACCTTAGTATAAGGTGAATGCACTTATTATGCAGTACACTTTTGTGACTCCCCTAAATGGTGTTATAGTGAGGGACTGTATTTTGTCATGATGACACTAGTGATTGTGTACATTATGTGGTTTCCTACCATGGTTTTCATTGGGTCTTCTCTTACCATTTATACAGGCCACTATGTATAGCCTGTTGCAAAATGAAAAAATGGCATTAAACCCACAGCAACAACAGCATTATTTGGGGTTATAGATGGGTAGATGGTGTGTGGAGTGCTTGAAATGTTTTCAAGTTTACTGGGTGACAACTATTCTGTTCGTTATTATTTTGATGCAAGATATCTAAATTCCTTCAAGACATTCTCTTAGTAGCCAGGTAACATGTAAGATTATTAAATATGGACTAAATACAGTCTAACCTGGCTTGAAAGATCAGTTGTGCATGAGACCTGTCATTAATGAACTGTCACAATTTATGGATCAGTTTTGTTTTATAATGTGGTGACCTCTTTTTAGAACGGAACTGTCATGAGAAACCATCATTTTAACAAAATGGATGTTCTCAAAAGACATTTGATACTGTATCGTATATTTTGCATGGGATGGTGGCCAATTCGAAAATTTTATTGTCCCTTAAAATATGAGTGGTGGTTTCAATACTGAGCAGTTAGAAAGAAAAATGATATTATCTTGGATTCCTTAGTTTTCTTTTCCACCAGTAGAACATAAGTTCCTTTGAGCTTTGAGGGACTCTTTTTGTCAGTTAGTTTTTGGACAAATTATTTTCTTTTGTTTTTTCTTCTTCTTCCTGCAATGTTTGTAGATTTGCTATATAAGTATAATGCATGTTTGTCTGTTATCTCACCCTGTCTGACCATCATTTATATTGTACCAACTGGGCATCCTATGGTCTGTTGACACATTTCTTGTTTTAAAGACCATTTGCAAATGTATCGAGTTTAGACACTGCTGCTGGGTTGAAATGTATTAGAAACTTAAACTGTATGATACAGTATGATTTGTTTGCTAATTGTTTTAACTTCTCTTTTCCCTTTTTCCAAACTAGGCCATAATGAGACAGATGGACCTCCTCCAGAGGTGCCTGCTAGACCAAAAACTCCATCAAGCAGTGAACAGAGACCAAAAACCCCAATACAGGGAGAAAACCGCCCCAAAACACCAACTCGACCAAATCACATTCCTACAGGAGATACTTGGTCAAAAATGCAAGCAGGAACACGTCCACCATTTTCTGATATGACAAGCTTCCGAGCACCACCACACAGTGCACAATTACCAAGGAAGGAGTACACTTCTCATGAAGATTCTAGGGAATATGGAAATTTAGATCCTGAATTGAATAATTCTCGAGGATCAGACCATTATAATGGTCCAGGAAATTATGATTATAATTCACAGCCTCCACCTGGTTCAAGATTTGATCCATTCCATCAAGATTTGGGACATCGTTCTGATTTTCGAGGCAGATCACCTTATCCTATGCATAATTCTTACGATAAAGACTCAAGGTTTGACTATGGTAGGGGAGAAACAGTTCGGCCTGGTCAGTTCAGGAGTAGAACACCTGGCCCAGAAATGATGCAAAGGACTCAAGGGTTTGATATGAGACCTGACCCTCACAGACCAAAAACTCCAACAGCAAGTGATATGCGGAGTAAGACTCCTTTACCAGGAGGATATGGCCAGATTCCAGGAGGCAATCCTGATTTTCTTGCAAATTCACGATATCAAAACTCATGGGGACACAATGGAACATTGAGGCAAGGTTTTGATGACCCCAATAGGATATGGGGATCCAGTATCCCTGAACATTCAAACTCTCCACATTTACCACTTCGACATGATAATACAGATACATTTGGTAGGAACTTTGGGAATCCTGGTGCTGGACGCCTTCCCAAACAAAGCACATCCTTTGAAACGGAAGATCCAACGCCAAGCAATATCACTAGAGTTCCAAAACGTCATCAATTTCAAAATCCTATTTTCAGTAATCCATTACCAGGAAACCTATCACCACATACTCGTAGAATTGTTCAGGAAGATAATTCAAAGTTTCATGAAATGACAGTGCGACTTTACCGACAGGAAAGTGGCTTTGGCTTCCGGATAATAGGTGGGACAGAAGAAGGATCACAGGTAAATATAATATTCTACAGACCTTTACCAAATGTCAAACAAGGTCATATTATCATGTGCATTCGAGTATCATTTAGTAAATACAGTCACAGCAGTCACAGCTTCAGTGACAGACTATATATAGCAACCAAGGGTATAATTAAGATAATATAATCAGTCCCATTTTGTTATTAATTCATGGTTTACCTGTCTGAAGGTCATGTTCAGTAGGGCCTATATATACATAAATCAATACATTTACCTGTTTGTACACACCACCTGTCCTTAAATCACTTCTAACTGGTATCCTTTGTTGTCTTACCAGCATAATGACAGTGAGACATTGGTGTCACTTTTCCAGTGGAGATGGCCTGATTGTTCTGCTGATGACTTCTGATAAACTGCACACACCTGGATCTGCTGGTACATTGTGTGACAGCAGATCTGGGTCTGTACAGTTTGTAGTTGGACTCATTTTATAAGCATGTATTGACAGTACATCATTGAGCTGTCTGCAGGCCAGCAACCATACTCATCAAGATCTGTTTGAAACCAAACTAACAATTGTTGTTGTATAAAAGAAATGACATTATATTGTTTTAAAATAGGATCTCATCAGGCAGATTTAATATAAATATATGATATTGATTATTAAACTTAATATTATTTTCCTAAGATTTACATGTAGATGTTGCTATTTGTAATGGTCATTGTAGAATTTCAAATTCTTTTTATTTTTTTATACTATTCATTTCATTCCATGACATTTCCTTTTAAGTAAAAGGTTGAATCTTAGGTCTGCAGCTGTTGTATTGTGCAGATATTTTTTGTATTTTTGTTTTAGGAATATTTGTAATGTCATCATTATTCATGAGCTTTAGGACTTTTATGCTAGTCCAGTAAAAAAACAGTGAGAAGAATAGATCAAGATTAAATAATTTCTGTTTATTCTCTTGTTATGCAAGGCCAGACATACCTGAAAATGCTTCCATGCTCCATTATTTAAGGGCTGCAGTAAAAAACATTTTCCATTTCAGATCTAGCTCTTATTCATCTATAGTCATGTTCCATTATTTATTATCATACAACTGAAATGTTTCTTTATAAAATTTCATGATCATTCACTTGGAAATGTAGTTCCTTAAATGATTTAACAAACTAAAAAATAAGTTTCGTTCATTAATATCAATGTCTTCAGGGCAAAATCTGCCTCTTTTTCAAAGATTAAATTCTTTAGTACATAGATGAATTAAGTTGTACATCAAAATGTTAGTTGTAATTTAGATGACAAACAAGTCCAGTTTGATTGTATTATCTATCCAAAACAATTATGTAGTCATATTTTCATTACTTGTTCACCCTTCTTGGAATTGGGCTTTTTGTAGGTATCTGTTGGGCATATTGTGCCTGGAGGTGCTGCAGATGTTGATGGCCAGTTGCAGACGGGAGATGAAATCTTGTATGTGAACAATGTGTCGGTCATAAACTCCTCACATCACAGGGTTGTACAACTGATGAGTAATGCCTCCTTGCATGGGCATGTTACACTTGTTGTCCGAAAGAGATTACCCTCTTCCAATGGTAAGCAGGTGTTTTTTTTAATTATTTGCAGAAGGTAAGATACAGGGTCTGTATTTCATCAGTTTCCTAATTGTGTTACCCTCTTTAAATAAGGTCATTATTATTATTATTATTTGGCATCAATTTTTTTAAAAGATTTTGTCTCGCAGTATTTATAGCTTACCTGTCTGTAAGGCCATTTGAGCTTATTGTATGGTCCTCGATTCATTGTCAATCATGTTGTCCATATGACATTCATCAGCAATTGTTATTTTCACACTGCTGAACACATCACGATTAAATTTGACTGAAAGTATCCTGACATGAAGATCTTCATACAAAATAATGCCAAGCATTCTGACTTGAAGATCTTCATACCAAAATAATGCCAATCTGATATAAAGTATATGGCAATTTTAAAAAAAAAATGAAAATATTCCTCTTGACATCTGTTAACAATTCAGCTTTTTTTTCTAAAGAAATCAACACCAAATTTCAATCAAATATGGCATGGGGCCTTCTGGCATAAAGACCTTCAAAGTTTGTAGCAATCATTTCTGAAAAAAACAACAATAGAAACCTGTAAAGGACTTCATGTTCAAAAATGCTGAACTGAATTTGATCTAATGTGACTGAAAGAATCCTGACATGAGGACCTTTCAGTTTTACAAAGTACACTGTATGCTGATCTATCTGCCCTCAGATATGGCCTCTGAGACCAAAAATATAATGACTACTTCAGTGGCCTAAATGGTTACAATGTCTGTCTCGGATATGGGAGGTCCTGGGTTTGAACTGCAGCCGAGTCATACCAAAGACTTATAAAAATGGTACTAGCAGCTGCCTAACTGTGCACTCAGCATTAAGGGGTTAGTGTTAGGACTGGTCTTCCTGGTGTCAGGATAATGTGACTGGGTGGGACATGATAATGCATGTCTGTAGCATGATGCCCCAAAGCTAGACATCGCTATAAACTGCAGCAATGCAGGCATCATAGCGATATGACTGAATTTTTTTTAAAGCTATATTATAAATCCTAATATCTCTCTCTCTCTCACACATGCACACACACACACACTTTTAAAAACTTTTAAGCAACTTTTCCAAAACTGCTGAATCAATTTTGTGTTTCTTTATTGTTTTCTTTTTTATTGAATGTAAGTTTTCAGGATTTGACATGCTCCCATATATAATTAATTAACCTGGTGTATAGGGAATTGCTTTAAATTGGTTTGTGTCAGACATTTACATATATTTATTGACTTAAACTACTTGCAAACAATGTACACAAAAACAAACTCATACAAAAACATAAAAGTTAATTTAATTGCCTACTTTCATGAAATGCGATTTTGCTTATTTGCCCCAAAAATGACATGAAAATAAAACAGCATTATGATTGATTTTAGAAAAAGTTACACCCCACAATCATTAGTTCCATTATTCTTTATGGGTTCTTGTTTTTCCAGACTTATATCTAATACAATTTTTTATAATAAGTAGATTTGTGAGGTTGATGCACATCATGATGTATATCTAATGTATATTGCAAAACTTGTCAAATGTGTTTTGGATTTTTGGTGGGTTATCAAAATCATTTGCACAAACTTGAAAGGTCTTCATGCATTGATTTTTTCTATCAAGTTCATTCAAATTCTATCCAGCTGTTTTTGAGAATTCATTTAAAGGATTTTCTGCTGTTAGTAACTTTATATTTCAAATGTGTCCAGAACCAATAATTAATTCATATCGTGACATAAGGTAAGTAATCATAATCTCTACTATCGATACATGTCTCCCGATGTCATGTTTCTGTTGCTGAAAGAAGTGTTGACTAAAGTACATGAAACACTAAGATTAATATTATATCATTATCTATAAAAGCCGATGTTGCATGAAATGGGCTCAACAGTGTTATGATAGCATTCTGGGCTTCACACATCTGTCGAGTTCTTCTCTTTGATGATTACAACCAGACATAATTTTCAAGATCATAACAGCGTCAGCATAGGCTAAAAATACATTTTGTGCATTAACACACACACAGAAATTAACCTTGAACAAAGCAGGGTACCAGGCAAAGACCGAAAAATCACCTGAAAATACATTTATACCTTATGAAGAAGTCATTTCGTCTGCATAATTAAATCACATACAGTTAGCAACATCTGAATAAATCATTACCAAACACTAACATGTCATCACATAAACGGAGACATTTTAGAAGAAAGTTGGTTATTCTACATGATGACATCAGCTGGGTTGGGAAGGGGGGACTTGCCGAACAATTTTATGTAGAAAGGACTGAAAAAAAAGAGTTTTATGTTGAAATACTCGAACATTGTAACTGATAAGGAGATTATTCAGCAGCAGTGGGGAAATGGAGCAAATGGAAAGAGAATTATGTATGTACCAAGATTTAAATGACATTTTTGAATGGTTTTGCAATGTGCATGACAACAATATCCACTTGCATAACATGGTTACGTCAAGAATAAGAACTATTAATGTATATTCATTTGAAATACGTCTATTATTATGACAAGAAGAACCTTATATTAATTAATGTTAAAAGAAGGGGGATTACTGAATTTTCAAGAATAGACCTTTGCCTTTAAATCATTACCAAGATTGCCTAAATGTAGCTCTTGTATCACCCCAAAATGAGAGGGGGAAAATACTTTAAAAAAATGGAGGCTACTTTGATAGGTACTGAACTGGAAGTAATAATTGTTACCTAATCCAGTTGCTCTTGCATTTGGCTGTCAGGTAGATTTCCGGTCCACATGGGACTCTTGTTCTTGTGACTGTCCATTAGGCTTACCTTGTATAAGAAATATTGTGAGACATGGGCATCTCATTTGTACTGCATATTTGTGGTGTTGATAATGTTGTCAATGGGTTTTTGCAGACACCGTACATAGAATTTACAGCTACAAAACTTCATTGGATATATTCATTGATGAGCAACTGTTAAACATAACCAAAGTTAGGGCACAATTTCCTTTCCATATTCCCAACTTGGCATCTTAGTTTCCAACTCAGACTGTGACTGATAACTGAGTTCCAAGTTGAAATCTTTAGAACAAGATTTGAAACAGAATTATGGTTTTAATACAGAACAGAAATCTTGTCTGTATCTGTTTTTTATTTTGATCATTGACAGATATCACTAAGATGAGTATTTCCAAACGGTACGCAAGATCATTGATTTTTTACTGTTTGTCAGTTTCAGGTCTACTATGTACATGATCTGGTCCAAGATGTCAGTCATTCAGTTACTTATTGTGAAGGACATGGATGCTTGTGCAGTGGATATGAAATAAATTTCAGTAGATGTGTATAAAAAGTCTGAAATTTCATTTAGCTTTTATCTGGACATGCAACATGGTTACATAGATTTAATTTTGTAGACCAAGCATTAAAATGATTGTGGCCAATTTGAATTGAATGAGCTTGGGTCTCATGGGGTACAATCCTGGCATGTTCTGTGCTGTGAATCTGGGTCAGTTTGGAACACTACCTTTTTCATGCTTCTGTAATGAAGTGTTTGAAATTAGTTCAAATATGTATGGTCACAGAGCATAATGGTTTCATTTGTCATGAGGAGCACTACTGACTGCCATCTAATGTAGATCGCGATTACGTACTTTACATGGTCAGGAAATAGGATTTAATTAGGACTATGCATGTTGCAAACAGGAGAGGTGATGTACAAAATTTGTGATGAAAGCAAATACTGTTTCTTTTAGCAAATAAAGGTAGTCATTATCTTATAACACTTTTAGAGACTGTTTTTCTTAATTGTTTGCAGCATACAATTAAGCATTAAATACTGTGTATTTTCTCATTTCTAGATGGCTTTCCATATGATATAACTGTAACAAGGAGGGAAAATGAAGGATTTGGATTTGTCATAATATCGTCAGTTACCAAATCTGGTTCAACGATAGGTGAGTTTATTGGTATGTGTCACTTTTTGTTCCTTTTTTTACTAATCAACTAATTTGTAATTACAAGTATTAGACTTTAAGCAGATCTTAATTCTGTTAGTTTAAATAACCATTCACATATGCAAATTTTATTGACATTAACAAATTCTAATCCACTAAAATGGCATGGAACTATATCGCCTGAAAAGGGAGGCAGTTTAGTGTAACCAAGAAGATATTTCATTGTGGACATGCAAACAGCCAGATAAACTTAATGTGTTTATGAGATTACAATATTTAGAGTTCCACTTTAAGAAGTTATTGCACAGCTTTTCGTTTTATGCCCTCACCTTATCAGTTGAAGTTGCATATGATGTTACAGTTACACAAGTCAATCCATCACAAATTTCATTTCCACTACATTTTGAAGGACTTCATGAATTGAAAGCAAAATTGATATGAAACCTTATAAAAAGATGTAGGTAAAGTTAGCTTTTCACCACTGTTCAATTGATTTCATGGAGTTATGGCTTTTTTTCAGAGTTAGAGCTTTCCCCTTGCATATTGAACAAGCTTTCTCCACAGCATTAAATTGGCAGGGGCCAGTGTTACATGGACACATTTGTAGTCTCCTTATAGCCTACTACCTAGCCATGTTTATTATCTAGGTAATAGAGAGAGACACAAATACTGATTTATTATACCAGCATTTAGCAAGCATCATTCAGTGTTTTAAAGCCAATATGATGTACAGCTAGGTGTGATGTGTAGTCAGATAATGAACGGGTTCTTTTTTGTGCTTGAACCATATTATGTATTACAAGTTTGTATATCTGCGGATCCATTGCATTAGTAATTTTGGTTTGTGCACAGTACAGAATTTTAGGTTATTGGATTTGAACCAAATTTAGGATTTTGGCTGTTGTCAAGAAGACCAAGTTAAAATTTTATTTGCACCCATAGCCATCAAAATTTGAATGAGGTTTGGCTTTTGTTTCTTTTATTTTGCATTCTGTATTGACCAGGGTCTTTGGGTGGTTGAGTCGACTCAGGCACTTGCCCATTACAAATCACTCGAACATCTCATTTCTGTCATGTAAGCTCAAGCCTTGGGCTTGACCAGCATAGGTATGTTAGAAAGCTTGCTAGTAGTTTCCTGTGCGTTAGTGATTCTTTGGGGGATTTTCTCTGGGTTTTCCTTTGCCAAATACAGTGGCTGCCATGTAATGCCTATTATGTACTGAAAAATAGTGTTAAACACATGATACCACAATACAGTATTTTGTTACAACCAACGATTCTTTAGCATAAGCAGGAGCATGCATGCTCTCTGGAATAATTTTTTTGCACCTCCGTGATGGATCAATTATGGGTACTTGGCTGTATACAAAGATTTGTTTATTAACAGTATTTGAAAATGTGACTTGCATCCACTTTTGCTGGAAGACCTGCTTTTTGCATTTTAAGTACAGTACATACATATTTTTTATCAGGCATTGCATTTGCCCTGGTTCTAGTTAAACTAGTAATTTAAATTTTTTCTTTATTTTTTTCTAAATTCATGCATGAATTTGCTGCTTTCCTTTGACACTTATTGCTCTTCATGTTTTATCTCATACTTGAGTTGTCCGATACTTTCTGTAGAATAACTGTTAAGCTTTAGATATTTTCTTTCCTTAAATTCAAGATAGCATAATTGGCGCTTTTAATTCTTTAATTTCCCATGATGAATAAGACTTTGAATAAGATATGATTTCAATAATTTTCTGTTATTTTCTTTGTTCTTTAAGTAGTTGTATGTTGCTAGTTTTGATGGTGTATCGTCATTAGTTGTTGCCCAAAATAGCTTTCTTTCGGCAAAATGGCTGTGTTGATAAAATAACGTGTGATTTAGTAAAATAACTTGTGTTTTACTGACACTGAATTTCATAGCTGTAGCAAAACATGAAATTTCAACATTATTGATAACTTAAATAACTAACTTTTTTGTTGTATCCCAAGTATCCGACAAATTGTCTGGATGACAAAAACATTTTCCAAATAAATGTTATTCAGATTGTAAATAAATGTTTTGTATTTCATTTATACCTACATGAACATTATTCCCTTACAGATATTTTGAAAAAGAAAGATTTACTTTTTAAAAAAGCTTTAAATTCAGAACAGAATTTATTTCTTAGTTTTTAAGTATAAAGTACTTTATGGGGTTTCTCAAGAAAAAGCTAAAAAGCTACTTTGCATAAATGAAATGACATATTTAAGGGCAGCTCATTTCTCCATTTTTTATATTTGTCTATCTTGAGCCACATATGTGAAATTGTTGAGTTTATTTGTATTGTTATTGCACACATCACAATATTTTGGGTGACTGTCAGTGGTAATTTTAATGTTGTTTTGGAGAAAAGGTGGTGTCAGATGTTATGAACATTTTGTCAAGAGTTATTTCCCTTCTGTAGGACTACATCTACTATTTCTTTTAGTTACACACATGAAACTATAATTCATGAGTTAACTTCATTATATTTCATTAGTAAATTTCAAAGGTATTTTCAAATAGAGTACTCCCTTATAATGTTGTCCATGAATCCCATATTGCCTTACAGTGAGATCACCTTATAATGATTTACATGGTGCATATAATTTTGCAACCATTGAATACAGTTGGATCTATTACTCTGCTTGCATTATAGCAGGAACCGTATTATAATAAAGAACCTTACAATGAGGACATGCTGTATAATGAGTGGTTGTATAAGGGAGTGATGTATAATGAAGGGTATTTTAGTAAAGGGATGCTGTATAATGAATGAAGAGTGCTGTATAATGAATAGTATTATAGTAAGTGAGTGTTGTATAGTAAAGGGTCTGATAGCAAGGGATTGATGTATAATGAATGTCTTATAGTGAGAAGATACCATATAATGAATGGTCTTATATTGAGAGTAGGTTTACAATAAATGGTATAATAGTGTGTTGTATAATGGTCGTATAATAAGGGAATATTGTATAAGAATGTTCTTACAGTGACAGTGCTGTATTATGGAGGGTCTTATATCTAGAGAGAGCTGTATAAAAAGGGTTATGTAGTAAGGAATTCTGTAAAGATAAGGGTCTTTAAGTGAGGGAGTGCTGAATAATGAAGGGTCATATAGTAAGGAAATGCATTATAAATGACCTTATAGTGATGGATTTATGTTTAACAAAGTGTGTTATAATGTGGAAGAGCAGTACATTGAAGAATTTTATCATGAAGTAGTGTGGTATATTATAAAAATCATAATATACCACATCATAGTGTGGCATATTATAGAAATCGTAATATACCACATCATAGTGTGGTATATTATAGAAATTATAATATACCACATCATAGTGTGGCATATTATAGAAATCATAATATACCACATCATAGTGTGGCATATTATAGAAATTATAATATAACACATCATAGTGTGGCATATTACAGAAATCATAATATACCACATCATAGTGTGGCATATTATAGAAATCATAATATACCACATCATAGTGTGGCATATTATAGAAATCATAATATACCACATCATAGTGTGGCATATTATAGAAATCATAATATACCACATCATAGTGTGGCATATTATAGAAATCATAATATACCACATCATAGTGTGGTATTTTATATAAATAATTTTCATATAGCTGTTAATTTTGTGTGGCTGCCTGATTGTTAGCAATGACATGTAACACTTCAAGTAATTGTATCTAGCTGATAATTGATAATTGACTTAATTTCAAATAAAGTGGGTATTGTAGTTTGATATTTTAACGAAGGGGTTCCAAAGGTAACTGTTAATGAACTCAGTTCATTAAACTTCATTCAGCTACTACAGGGGTGCACAGCATGTGGTCCGTGGACTGCATGCAGCCTGCAGAAACATGTTGTGTGGCTCCCAGCCCATATCCTTACTTTATGCAAGTGCACTGATGCTTTGATTAAGAAATAAAATATACTCAGTGTGACACACTTAGTTTCAAACAAGGTGATTCTAGTCCATGTAAATGTTGTGCACCCCCCAGAACTAGTGTAAACTGTTGAATGATCAGTGAGCTGGACATGTGACAGAGAAGTTACATGTGCACTCATAGCAGGTGTTGGATTCATTTTTCATATTGGGTTGTTCTTTCAGAGGAAGCTGGCTTTTTCAAATCATTGGGTTGGCAGTTAGCATGTAAATTAATAATTTATACAATATTTGGGGTGAACTTGTGCCAACCTTCCAGGCGCTGACAGTCATAACCTGTATAAGAGACATGCTTTTCAGATGACTATTTATTTAAATTTATATTTTCAACAGTTAAAGATTATTTTACGATATAAAAAAGTCAACCCCAAACTTGATGTTTTCAGACAGACCCAATTCAGGTGGGAGATTTACATCAGATGATCTGTTAAATAAGAAAAATCTCTATCCATGGATTGGTGAGGCATCTTAATTTTAAGCATCCATGACCAACCCATGTCATTAAAATGTCCAGCATCATACCATTGTGCCTGATGCTAACCTCTTCCCATTGCACAGAGTGATGTTTGTACATAGACTGGAATAGGAGTGTTATATTAAGTTATAGGATGCTCTACTTGCAAAACCTTTGCTTTATTATTCTCTCCTTGTGGTCTTCTTACCATTTGCAATGCATTATTTCTCCCATGATAGGCCCACATAGTCAACGCTGTAAATCTGATAGTGTGAAGGATGGTCTCATTATTGTACACGGTTTTCTTAAATAAAAAATTGACATAATGCATGGATTGGGCTTATTGTCAAGCAAGTGCTTGTTATAGAATAGGGTATGTACTCTATAAGCTTATCCCTACATTTTTGTACATTTAATTTCAGAATACTGTCCAGTAATAATGCCTTATCTGCTGCTTTAAAGCTGTGTTCATTACGTTGGCCTACTGGGGTTTATCATAGAACCAATAATGTATGTTTTGTCTTACAGTTCACCCAAGAAATTCAGAGATGCATCAAATTGGAAATTTGCAATTTGGCCAGTCTCAAGCCTTTGAATAAACATTTCAACATTATGTGCCATTCTAGCAGACAAGTCAAGACAAGCTGCAAACAACATAGACCCAGATATGCTATTTATATGCTGTACTAGCAGATCAGGGTCTATATTGGTTGTTCTACTGATGATGCCTAACAAACTGTATACACCTAGATCTGTGGTTGCATTGTGCAGTGGTAAGCCTGGGTCTGTGCCATATGCAGTTTGACTTGCAAGCTTGTATGTATGGTATATTTTATTTTGAAATGCTGTTTATTGATTCTTGAGCTTGTTTTTTATATTAAATCTTTTTTATGTTTGGATTCCATTATTTCTTTGTATGTTGTCACCTTGATAGCAAAAGCAAGGAAGAGGTTTAATTTTAACATATCAGCAAAATGTTTAAAATGAACCTTCAGTGATTAAAGTCTGTTCTTAGCTTTGCTTTTGTAAGCAAGACAAAGCATCATGTCGAAGACCAGTTGAAGAGGGAATAATAAAGTCATTTGTGTGAAGTATCGTTATTCAGATCAGTTTATTAGTGGAATCGACTTCTTCACTTTGTTTTGTGCTGTATGTTTTGTGTATGTGGATCCCTTGAATCTGATACGTGGTGATGGTATGAATTATTCAACTAAATTATTACTTGTCTGATCTAGAAAAACATTTGATTAAAGAGTTTAAACCAAGACTTTTAGGTGTTTCATTGGCTTCATTATGAGATTATTTAAAGCGAATGTTTGTCTTATTTCAAGATTTGTAATGCGTTAATCCAGGTTCTGTTTGATTCTGTTATGCTGTATAACTTAACCCTACAGCCTAGATGTAGACATCAAATAGTTGTGTTTAGCACACTTCAGTATTTTTCTTTGATCTGTGAAGAATGCAAGACTGGGATGATTCATGAGGGTCATTCTGGTCAGCTACAGAGGTTTTTTATGTCCTTTTATACCATAGTTTTGCTGCTGCTGACTAGGGCTAAACTCACAGGCAAGATGAGGTGAAAAGAATTTAGAGGTTCCTGGTTTTTTTTGCATATGCTTAGCAGAGTATAAGCATTCAGTCTTCCTGCCATCCCCTTTTCCACTTTTCACCCCATGTATATATAATCTGCAAGCTATTTGCATTTTGTGTTTTGTGTTACTTTTGTTGCATTAATTGAAATCTAGGACTATTGCATCATTTAGGGACTAACTTGAATGCAAGTTTCACAATTGTATTTTTACTCCTGTTACTGATATCTTATGTGTTGAAAAGTTGTCATTATTGTCATATGTTTGATTTATGGTGATTATCTCTAATTTTGTAAAATTTATTTTTCTGTGTGGGTGTCAATTAAATATGCATTTTTCAGTTCCTACAAAAGGTGTTTATGGTTCTCTGTTGATTTAAAGTCATGTCATGAGTTGATGAAGAATGAGTGCAGTATGTACCATCAGACAGTCAATAAAAATGGGGTTAAATTTCTATCATGAAAGCAGTTGTTTTGTGATTGATTTATTATTGTGTAATGGCATAGCAACAAATAAAAGGCTACATTGTGCCAAATAGTAAAGTATATGCCCATGTGGATGATAAAGCCTGGTAGGGAATGGTTAGAATAAGCAATTTCTGGTTGCTGGTGTGGCACACTAACCTTGGAACCACTGCAACTCAAGTCTTGAGAGAATTCAGGAGTGTAAATTTTGTTGACATTTGGATCATGTTATCCAAGACATTAATAGAAATGAAGTTAAAAGTGAAGTAGACATTTTCCAGCTCTGGCAGATATAGTTAAAAATGCTTTTCTTTAAGCTGAGTGTGGTAACAATATAGTTATCATCCAGAAACTTTATCTTATATCAGCTTTTGCTCACTTTTGAGCCTCTCTTTTATCAAGAGGACAAATCTGGCATTGCTAAATACACCCTGTTGTTTTTAATTAATTATTGAATATTATATTCCATAGATTCTTCACACACACCCCACATTCAAACAGTTTTCAAAAAATTAGCCCTGTAAATCATACAGCTCTTGAGTTTGAGCTGGAGATTTTGTTTCAACCAGTCACAAATTACATTAATTTTGAAAGGTTGTTTCTGATTGGCTGATAATGGAAACTCAATTTCAGAGGGATGCTTATAGTTTTTTATAATCTCCAGGCCAGATCTGCCAGTACTGAATGATATGCAGTTTGTTCTACTCCTGATACCATACACCGGTGTATACTAAGATGATCTGGTGCATTATGTGATGGATGATGAACGCTGTTAGCATGGTGTTGGCATTTTATTATTTTTTTTGACACAACAACACCTCTAAGATTATATCATGTGGAAGCAAATAAAATGCCTAGCTTGAGGAAAACTCCACTAAGACCAGTCAGGCTAATCTAATGGTAGGGATTCAACCCACACCCATCTATCAGGAGTCCAATACCTTAACCACTGAGCCATTGTGGGTTCTTTTTCTCATTTGGGTACATGTTATACATAGATAAATATCGCAATTTTGAGAAATAAACGTGATTATAACTATGCCTTCAAATTGTAATATTGTAGTGAATTACTGGGGTGTGTAGCTGTGTTGCAGTGGTTCTGACAGTTTTGTGCATGTTTGAGCATATTGTTATGAATGCATTATTAGAGTGCATTGTTTGAGTACATTGTTAGAGGTCTTGCAGTGTGTACCATATTCATCTTGACACCTTGAAAATGATCATTTGGGTAATTAAATCTCATCATGATGATCACACACCATCAGTGTCAAAACAGTGTTCCCATCAGGCAAGTGTACATATCAGAAGAGTTAGCTCCCTTTGTGGTGTGCTTTCCACTTTAAATGCTCATTTTCTCTCCCACTATGGTTGTGCCCAATAGAACACATTTAAGATGTTTTTGAGATTGATTCAACACAACAGTTAATTGGTAATGTTACAGCAGCCAAACATGGTGGTAGATTCCAAGAAAATTGCGATTTCCTTCCCATATATTTAGCAGCTTATTTTTGCTTCCCTGCCATAGGGCGTGTTGGGATCAAGACAGCAGCAGCTTTCCTCCGACAGGGCTTGCTAGGATTGGGATATGTGCTCTTTTAAATGGATCATATTTGTGTGCATTGGATGAAAATACAGTGTATGAATTTTAAGCCACATTAGGATATTTTGATGAATACTGTATTTGGTGGATGTTATGGTTTTGTGGTTAATTTCATCCCTAGGTAGCGTATATACTTGTTTATGAATCCATTCTGACTGCACAGAACATAGACATGGATATACTATTGCATAACTTGTCTGCAGATCAGAGTCTGTGTTGATTGTTCTGCTGACTGCCCCTAAGAAACGTTATACAGCTAAATCTGCTAGTCTCTTATGAATGGCAGACCTGCATCTGAGTAGTTTTGCAGTTGGACTTGACTCATAAGTTAATGTATATGGTATGATCTTTGTGAGAAACCTATGTATTAATGTAAATAGCTTAAAATTTTTCCAGACTGTAGTATTGTAAAACATCAGTTTATTATCTTAGGGACTAATATAATGATTCTTAGATACTCAATCTGTTCTTATAACTATATCAGTTATCTGCACAAAGTCAGCATCTCCCAATAGGTCCAAATAATCAACCATTTTTTGTATTCTAGTTTGCATCTTTTCTCCTTTATGAAGTGAAGTCATACTCATACATGCCACAAAACCACTGAGTACAGGGAGTTGGTGTCAGAGCTTGATTCTAGCACAAAATGATTTTGATAATGCAGTACAGAAATTACCTATTAATTCATTTAAGATAGGTTTGAAATACAAGGGTTGAATCTGCCTGACTGATCACAGCTTGTCAGGGTGAAATTATTTATTCATCCACTTTTTTATCAGTTCTATCCAGCCATCATCCATTCACTCATGTACCTTATTATCTGCTAGTCAGTTGTTAACAAGATAATATTCCCTTGCTATAATGCTTGCGGGTTTATTGGAATCCATAATAATATGTACATTATAAGAAGGGCAACAGTATATTGAGGGTCTTTATAGTGAGGTGCCAGTATTGATGTAGTAATGGTGTACATTTTAGACATTTTCACTTAAGGATGTAGTAATGTTGTACATTTTAAGTTTAAATGTAATAATGTACATTTTTAGACATTTTCAGTTTTGATGTAATAATGTTGTACATTTTTAGACATTTTCACATAAGGATGTAGTAATGTTGTACATTTTCAGTTTTGATGTAATAATGTTGTACATTTTTAGACATTTTCAGATATTAGCTATGAACAGTTATCAGAAAGTTTGGAACAGTTTTCTGTTGATCAGATTTAAGTCAGATAGAGAATATCTACTCTAAAATTCCAGATCTATGAATCAGTGACTGAATATTTTCTGTTTTGATAAAGCATGATATTCAAAACTCATTTAAATTGGCACTGGTGTAGTCTTTTGTTTTCACTATATACATTGCTTATAAATATTTCTTTTTAAATTTTGCTTTGATTTTTGGTTACTGTTATCAATTTAAATTCTCTGTTTCGCTTTTTCAACACTTTTTATTTATTCACAGAGTAAGATGAATCATTTTTACAAGAAATTATATCACATGATAATTGTTTTGTCAGGTCGAATTCTTGAGAACAGTCCTGCAGAGCGCTGTGGAATGTTACATGTAGGAGATCGAATTCTAGCTGTTAACGGAGTGGACATTTCACACCTCCATCATGAAGATATTGTCAATATCATCAAAGAATCTGGTTATTCAGTCACACTCACTATTGGACCGCCTCAAGGTAAATTTAAAAAGTTTAAAAATGGCAGTCTAGTCATTATTTCAAACTAAAACTTTTCAAAGGAAGCATTAGAGGTGAACTTGTTGGCTGAATGGACCCATTGGATCTTTTTGCAAAATTTTGTTCAGTTATCTCAACTTAACGAGTTGGGTGAAAATAGCAGCATGATATAGATCAAATTAATGAGACGCTAGTCTATATGAAGCTCATTATCGGTCATGTATACAGTACTCTTAGCTAGCAGATGGATATAGAATAGGCCCGATGCAACCTCCTGTGTGTCAAAAGTAGTGACTAACAGAGGTAGACTTCTTGCCTAGGGACTTGTCCCATCATGATCTTCTTTCTGGCTGGGAAGATCTTAGACTTTTGAAACAAGTGCAGTTTATGTAACAAAGGTTTTTAAAAAAACTAAACTTAAGGATTTTAACCACTTTTGCCTTTTTTATTATCCCTTTACTTATTCAGTACTATGTAAATACATATCCATTTTAAAATCAGAATTTTTTAATTTACATATTTTACAAAAGTTTTAAAACAATGGTTAAAATTGGGTGGATCGAATGTCACATAGTGTGATTGGTTACTAGAGAGAGTAGCATCCCTTTCCTGAGTACATGTATATGCATTTTGTTGGATCTAATCAGTGGAAACAGAATAGCTCCTGATCTGTTAAAGCATTATGGCAGATCTGGGTCTTTGCAGTTGGCAGTTGGATGCAACTTGTGTGAAAGTATAGATGGTTGTTCCTTTTCTGGAGTGTATGATGGGTAACTCTGATGCATCAATATTACATAATTTACAGAGTAAATAAGGCACCAGTCAGAGTCAATTATTGCTTTGTTACCTTTTTACTCTTCTACTTATGTTACATTCAGTTCACCCAGTTGTGGTAGACAAAGCTTTTCCCAGAGTGGACCCAGAATAACATCAGCAAGACTGTAGGAATATTTTCAGAGTAAATTAAAATGGATTGATGCTGCTGATTTAACATATGTAAATACAGAATCTTATCAGCATCCACCCTATATGCAGACATTTTTACGTTAACTTTGGTGACCTTTTTTTTTTTAAAAAATTCATATGTTCAGTTTTTTTAATTTTTTTAGTTCTACTAGTCATAGACCTGAAGAGCTTATGGGATGGTCTGTTATCTGTCCTCCATCTGTCATCCCTTGTCTGTCATCTGTTAGCACAAGTTTGTAATTGCTGTTCCTCTTAAACTACATAGAGGATGGCCATAACAATTTACACCCACGTTCATCCCATGGTCTAGTTGGTACTTGATGAAAGTGGTGCCAATCTGAAGTCCAGTATGGCCACTTTTGCAGCCATCTTGAAAATCTTATCACAACTTCTCCTAAACACAAAGTTATACTGACATGACATTTTCACCAGAAGACTTCTTATAACGTCCATTTGGTCTTAATTGCTGTTCCTCTTAAACTACATAGAGGATGGCCATAACAATTTACACCCATGTTCATCCCATGGTCTAGTTGGTACTTGAAGAAAGTGGTGCCAATCTGAAGTCCAGTATGGCCACTTTTGCAACCATCTTGAAAATCTTATCACGACTCCTCCTAAACACAAAGTTATACTGACATGGCATTTTCACCAGAAGACTTCTTATAACGTCCAGTTGGTCTTAATTGCTGTTCCTCTTAAACTACATAGAGGATGGCAATAACAATTTACACCCACATTCATCCCATGGTCTAGTTGGTACTTGATGAAAGTGGTGCCAATCTGAAGTCCAGTATGGCCACTTTTGCAGCCATCTTGAAAATCTTATCACGACTCCTCCTAAACACAAAGTTATACTGACATGGCATTTTCACCAGAAGACTTCTTATAACGTCCAGTTGGTCTTAAATGAGAATGGATAGTCATATCAACATACAGTTTTCACTAAAGACATCCTATGATGTCTAGTTGGTCCCAAATGAAAATGGTGCCAATATGATGTCCAATATGGCTGTGACTGCAACGAATTTGAATATCTTGTTATTGCTACTCCGCCTGAATGGATGGTCTTATTGACATGGATTTATCACTGAAAGACTTCTGATGTCTAGTGAGTCCTGAATGAATATGATGCTGAGCTGGGATCTAATATGGCCACAACAGCAGCCAGCTCGAAAATCTTGTTAACAGTATATCTGCTACATGGACAGATATGTCATCGAGTTTTCAGTAAGTGTCAATCTGAAGTCTTGAAATTATCCTGGACAGAGAGTTATATTGTCATTAGGTTCTCACTAAAAGACTTCATGTGATGTCCAGTTGATGGCCATCATGACGTGGAGTTTTCACCAAACAGCCTTTGTCCTCATTGAAAATGGTACTAATCTGACTTGCAATATGTCTACCACAGCTGCTGATTTGAAAATCTTGTTATTAAAGAAGAATAATATCGGAGATAGTTTCAACATTCATCAGTTACAAGGAACAAATTATCTTATCTTGAATTCCTGGATAATGCTTTCATCCAGTAGAACGTTAGTCCCTTCATTTTACTCTTCTTCAGTTTTTCAACATTTATTAATTTGGATCTGATTTAATGTGGCATTTATCAGTACCCAGGTACCTATAAGGTTTAATGTGGCATTTATCAGTACCCAAGTACCTATAAGGTTTAATGTGGCATTTATCAGTAACCAGGTACCTATACGGTTTAATGTGGCATTTATCAGTACCCAAGTACCTATAAGATTTAATTTGGCATTTATCAGTACCCAAATACCTATAAGGTTTAATGTGGCATTTATCAGTACCCAAGAACCTATAAGGTTTAATGTAGCATTTATCAGTACCCAAGTACCTGTAAGGTTTAATGTGGCATTTATCAGCACCCAAGTACCTATAAGGTTTAATGTGGCATTTATCAGTACCCAGGTACCTATACAGTTTAATGTGGCATTTATCAGTACCCAAGCACCTATAAGGTTTAATGTAGCATTTATCAGTACCCAAGAACCTATAAGGTTTAATGTGGTATTTATCAGTATCCAAGTACCTATAAGGTTTTAATATGGCATTTATCAGTACCCAAGTACCTATAAGGTGTAATGTGGCATTTATCAGTACCTAAGTACCTATAAGGTTTAATGTAGCATTTATCAGTACCCAAGTACCTATAAGGTTTAATGTGGCATTTATCAGTACCCAGGTACCTATACGGTTTAATGTGGCATTTATCATACCCAAGTACCTATAAGGTTTAATGTGGCATTTATCAGTACCCATGTACCTATAAGGTTTTAATATGGCATTTATCAGTACCCAAGTAGCTATAAGGTTTAATGTGGCAGTTTGTGACCAACTTGCAAAAATTCAAAATTAAAACAAATTGAAAATTACTTGTATTTGAAATTTCCATTTTGGAAATGTAGTCTGATCTGATTTTATCCACAATAATTTACAAATTAGGACCAGACCTTAATAATGTACGCTGTCTTTTCAGATGATACATCAAGTAATACATCAGCATCACAGAGGGTAAGTTGGCATTTTTTGTTTGTTTCATAAGAATTTATTATGCCCCTGCTACAACTATCAAGGAGGCATATCATGTTACCAATGGCTGTAATCCTCGTCTTGATAAATTTTGTTTCCACACAATAATTTTGAAAGACTCAATGGATCAAAATTGGTGGTTAATTTCCAAGGTACAAAGAGTTGCATCCCCTACCTGATTCTTTTGTTAGCTTTGATTAGCCTGCATTGTACAAGAACAGTTATTCACTTAACTGTTCATGCACTTTGTTGTCTCCATTAATGATTAAAGACCACATGAAATTGAAATTTTGTTTATGCAATACATTGTAGGAAGGCATTTTATTTATATTTTTATCAACTTTTAGATAGCAGGTTTTCTCCAGTCCCACTTGCTTGTCATTTTGTTTTGTATATTGAGTAGTCTCAACTGTGTAATGGCAGCTGGCAAATAAGAAGATAATTTGTAATGATTTGTAGTGAAGATATAAACGTGATAATATCCAATAATAATAACCTTCTAACCAAAAGCTTTAAAAGAATTGGCAGGACAGTGGCATGTGTGATTCCTCAGTTGTTAGCAACTTTTAAGTACTGAAGCTGTTTTAATATTCCATTGAAAGGTGTTAGAGTTTGGTTATTAAATTACATGAAATTTGTGGGATGGGCACATCTTTGTTGGCAGAATTTCTTGACCGCCTTGTTAATTTGATATCAGTAAAAGGATGGATTATCATTGGACATTGATTTCTTGCACAAGTATATGTCTTATGTTTGGTGAATTTTGGAATGGGTTTCCTGTCCAAGAAATATGACATATGAAAACTTGCTGAAAGTTGCGAATGTAAGTGATGAGTTTATCACGATGAAGTTAGTTTTCATTTTCTAATGTTAATCATGTATGAATTCTTTTAGAGTTCCCAGGGATCCATGGTGAATGCCACTGCCTACCCAGCCTTGAATGATGTAGATGCCAGAAGATTTGATAGGCCTGATGTGCCATTCCTTACCTCTGATAGGTAAGTGGTCATATACAGTAAACACTTGACATATAGCTAGGCCTAATGTAGTGAAAATCACAAGTAATGAGTTTGTTTTTATTCCCATTCTACCTGGAAGATCATGTCTATTTAATTTTTTTTTTGTTTGGAGATTAGATTTTTGATTGTCCTGTTCCCAGACTTTCTTATAGAGACAAAATAACTGTACTGAACCACATTTAAATGTGATATATGGATGGCTGTGGTGCCATTGTTTTAATCTTTGTGCAGTCTTTTACAAGCATGAATATTTTTTCATTTTTTGAAAATTCAGGTAAAATTGATTTTTATAATTAAAAAAAAACAAAACATTTATGCTACTACTGCTCTTTTTGTAACATTTCCTGTATTTTCTGTTTCAAGTGTTGTTTTTTGTTTGCTTGCAGGCTACATTATCTGCCACCAATACCACCACCAAAAGATATTAATCGAAATAGACTTCCATCAAATCCCCAGGTATGAACGGAGATGAAAATCAAGGGGAGAGAACTCTCTCAAAAGTTGAAGCTTCAGAAATTATTGTCTCCATGATTTGGCACATTTCCTTAAAGATTTATCTCCTTTTGAGTGAAGTCATTTTCGTTCCAACAGTATATCATTTATACATTCTGGCCATGGGAATATTATATCTCTGGAGAGTGTGTGTGTCTGTGCACATGAATGCATGTAAAAGTGTATGTGTGCACATGAATGCATGTAAAACTGTTAAACTAAATCTGTTACATAGATTTGCAGGATGATGCGAGATCTTGTCAAGAAAATTTATCATCCGGTTACTTGCCAAAAGTGTAAAGAACAAATTGTATAGGGGAGGGGTGCAAGGGGACTTAGGAGCTCTCATTAGACCATCAGAGAGAAGCATACAATGTCATCCTTCCCCTTCCATTTGTGAAAAAGGTGGAATATTCTGAAATAAGAATAATTAGTTAAAGAGAGAAAGATTGGGGGGGGGGCCCCGAGTGGCCGAGTGGTCTAAAGCGCTCTTCGTTACGGATCACTGCCATCTCACCTCTGTCTGCGGTGGTTCGAGTCTAAGATTCAGCCAATGTGGGTATGTGAGAAAGCTTGCCAGTAGCTTCTCGTGGGTCGGTGGTTCTTTCCGTGGTTTTCTCTGGTTCTTCCTCCACCATTAATACTGGCCGCCATGTATAGCCTATCATGTGCTGCAAAATGGCATTAAACCCAACAACAACAACAACAACAAAGATTGGGCTTGAAAAAAAAGTATTAAAGAAATTATTTTTTTTCTTTCTGTCAGAACTATTGACATTAAAATCAAAATTATGTGATAAGCAGATTCTTAATGGGTAATTATTTAATATTATAAATTTATGAAGCTTGAATAATGTTCAGTATTTGCTCTCGAAGGCTCACAAAAGCCTGACAGTATTCAGCTCATTTCATAAGTTTAATATGAAATCATTACCAATTTGAGATCCTTATTATCATGCGATGCACAGTCTTTAACAACCCCATTTGTATCCAAGCAATTAATTAAGGGTGGAAGTTTGTTAATTGAACAGTTGATTATTGATAATTTAAATTGTGTCTGTAAAATTGATTATTTATATTGACAAAGCCATTTGTTTTTGGGCAACATATTGAACAGCCCAATCATAGCTCAACAGTTAACAGTGGAAGTTTTATATTTGATTGATAATTACTGTAAGTACAGAATGAAATTTAAATTTTTAATGAATAATAATAATGTGGGCAAATGGCGATGGTAGAACAGTGGTGTTTCACAATGCAGGGTTCATCATGTGACATCACATTGAGTTGATTCACAGAAACTGCGGAAGTTGTATTTGGCTTAGGGGAATTTTGACATGTACATTTAAACTTAAATATCTGGCTAGCCATTAATTGCACAAAGTTAAAATTCTCAGATCTTACATAAACTATCATAATATCTTAATATTTTAGAGGTAAGTGATATGGGGGTCTGAGGTCTATCAGTAAGGTATAAATAAACAATACAGACCTATATATGCAATGAAATGACCAGTTTATAATCTAATTTGAGGTAACTTCCTTTCATATTATCCTTGCATCTACTTTCATAGCATTTTATCCTTGCACTTACTTTCATAACCAATTCAAAATGTAATCCCTACATTTTATTGTTTCACCTTCATAATCATGGTGAGAAAAAGGTTTCACTTTTCAGACAGCGTTAGTATCAATCTTTATATTAAAGTGTATTGTTCAGTTTTTGTAAGTCAGATGCATAAAATTAAATCAGTGCATTGACACAAATGTGACATTTATTTCAGCAGAACATTGCTTGTCTGTTAAGTCTTCCAGAAGACATTAATATTTTTCATATTAATGTCTTCATTCTTTGTTTTTTTTTTCTTAAGATACCTGAAGAGGGAGAGGTGTACTCAGTGGAGTTGCAAAGAGGTGCACGAGGATTTGGTTTCTCCATTCGTGGGGGGCAGGAGTTCAACAATATGCCACTTTTTGTGTTGAGGATAGCTGAGGGTGGAGCAGCTGATTTGGATGGAAGACTTAGGGTAAGACGAGTTCAGACTGACGGGCATGGTTGTTATCGGCCACTGTTAAGACAGCCATTCTTCCATTCCAATGGATTTTTTGTACTTGCTTTCTTGTCCTTCTATTTAATCATTTATGTTTAAAAGGGTGAAATTGAGTTGGCATGGTACCATTGCCTTGTTTGTTTGTTTCTCAAGACTGTTTTAGCCATCTCTAATCAAAGTGCCTACACCAGTGAAATTTTAACATTATGTACAGATCAGATTTTTCACTTTGTATGATACCCCACCCCCATGACAATGGCAGGGACATACTGTAACCCTTGTCATTCAGTCTGTCACTTATTGGTTAAGTTTTGCACTAAGGGTTGTTTCAGGCATTCTTTAAGGGTTTCAGTGTTCTGTGTTTTTTATGCTTAAATTAGGGCAATACCAGGAGCTTTTTTAAATTTACACATCAGCAGGGATGGTTTAGTCAATACCATGGTTAGCCATGCATGGAGTTTACCCAGATACAACAGCATCAACACTAGTATGCTGTGGCATAATGTGCCACTAGATCAGGGTTGATGCTGCTCAGATACAATCATAAATTAGCTGATCCTCTTCTGCCAGAGTATCGTGCAGCGCAGATCTAGGTCTACACTGTTAACTATTGAGTGTACACAGAACACGGGTAAATATGATAACCTATGCAGTAGGTGATAGTACACCAGTCAGGATTTGCTTTGGCAAATGGTTATGGCATTGGACTTGTGATCAAAGAATGAGGGTTTGATTCAAAGGATCAGCCCAGATCAGCTACCATGGTGTGTCAATGATCAAGGCAAATTTGCAAGCTTTAGCATTACAAGGTTTTAGTAACAAAGTCTTGAAAGAAACTTTTTCATGTGACAGTTAACATATGAATTATTGTTTATAGGTTGGTGACCAACTGCTGGAAATCAACAACTACACGACAGGCAACATGACCCACTCTGAAGCCATTGATATAATTCAGAATGGAGGACCAACTGTAAAACTTCTAGTCAGACGCACTGGAAAACCACCTCCAAGTATTGGTAAATAATGCCAGCCAACTGTTCAGATTTTCAGCTCACATTCAACATTGAATTTAACATTCTGATTTATATATTTTTTATTATATGTGAAAATGATATGTAGTTAATGACTTCAAAACAGTAGAAAATTTTGGTTTTGTAAATACATTTTAGAAGAAATAAGAAGCTGTAATACTTCTAAATATCTTACTGAGCATTCTAGGGTATGATTGTCATAGCACATTAATAATTTTCCTCAACTGTTTGTTATAAGTGCAGATGGTGCCCATATTCTTAAGTTTTTTTGATATAACTTGAAGGTATTGCTAAAATGACTGTCCCAGTCTTGACATAACTGAATGAAAGTTGAGACTTCCATTTTTTAAGCCTAATAGGTTCATACTTATGTTAAAACTGGTGTAAAGGCAGTATTTGTATCTAATTAAGAAAAAATGAAATTCTTCCAGTAGTTGACATGTCTTCTTGTAAAAAAAAAAATGTTTTAATGGTGATGATGACTTAGAAACATGCAGATAAATTTCTTATTTCATATATGTCTTTTTAGAACCAAGCCATCCTCAAGGTGGAAGATTTCAATCCGCCCAAATGGCCAATGGTCCGATAGGGCAGAGCTCCCCTTATCTTGGACGGAGAAATATGGATCGACCAGGGGATCAGTTTTATACATACCAGGGATCAAGGAACAATCCTAACTATTGATCTGTTAAATTGAGACTCAGTTGAACTGAGGAGGAATCATACTCTAGTCTTTTGCATCTCTGTTTTTGCCTGTCTGACTCATTTTGACAGTTTATTTTTGAGGTGAAGCTGACACAAAATATTAGCTTTCATGTTGTGAGTGTCCATTGGAAAGAGCTGCATTCATATCAGAATGGAATTTCTGTTTTGTTATGCGCAGTTCTGTAAAATGCGGAGATCACAAATAGTTATGTGAATGTAACAGCCTTCCAAGGATATGCATTGTGGTCAGTGTCCACGAAAATGACGTGGAATTTTCCAATTCCTATGCAGAAATATACTGTACAGATGTATTGTCTATTCCAGGAAAGTAACTGGTGGAGTTCATATTCAGAAAACTGTTTCCATTTTGTGAGGTGCTTTTTGAGCTTGTTGATTTTCAAAACCAGTAAATTTTATTTGAAAGAATCTCCTGTCGATCAAACATTTTTTAGTTCAAGTGATAAACAACATTGAAATAATTTTAACAATTGATGTTCACCCATCTTACAAATAGTGATAAAATTGATGATTTTTATATTTTTAAGTTGTGCCATGTAGATTTGGGAGTTTTTATTATTTTCTGCTTTCATGGATTTTCATAAAATGCTAACTTGGAAAACAAATCAGTGTATTCTGTCAATTCACAACTGCCTAATTTGACACTGGTGACTTTTATTTTCTGTTTGTCGATTCGAAAATAGAAGGTAATACCACAGCTTAACTTTTTGGGTGGCCTGCACTTGTGGTGCTGAATAGAGCTGTCTGTTTTGGGGCTAAAAGGCCAGAGGTCACGATCACTAGCTGAAATAAGAAAATTGGTTTCCACTCAGTGACATTAGTTCTACATCACAGATCTGGCCCAAGCTTTATGGATGGCTATTCACTTAGGAAGAAATGTCAATTTTGGAGTCAGAAGGCAAATATCAAGGTTACATTGACTGAAAAAAGAAATATGGAATCTGTACAAAAGTTCAGTTATCTATATAGAGGACAGTGAACCATGGGTCAGATATATAATGTGCCATTCACAGTACTATTGTTTGCAAAATTCAAATTTGGCAACCTGTAGGCCAACTTCTGAACAGTATTTTTCATGCGCAGATTGTTACTGTATATATACTTGCTTATAAGTTGTCAAACTGCAAACAACACAGACCCTGATCTGCCATAGCAATATGCACCTGCAGATCAGGGTCTGTTGTTTGTTCTACTGATTACTCCAGACAAACTGCACAGGCCCAGATTTTCTGACACATTATGCGATGGCAGATCTGGGCCTGTGCAGTTTGCATTTGGGCTCATCTTATAAGAGAGTATATAGGGCACATGATGTCATTCAGATTGCATTTTGGAAACCAATTTTTTGTATATGTGAAGTCACATCATGATTTCCCACAAGGTGTAATCAGAATACGTTTAGTTTAATGTAACCTGTGTATTGTCATGGAACATCCCTGTACATTCTGCTGAACAAGCACAATTTGCCATTTGATGATTAGAATCTTGCGTATAGGTTTATTTCATGCAAAAATATGAAGTGTATTGAATAAGTTGAAATGTTTTGCTCATCAGGGATTACAAAACAGAAATTGTTCTTTTTTCAGTAAATTTCATAGGAAATGAGCATGTACGGAAGATTCTCTATTTGACATGAAATATAAGCACAGAACAGCTTCTAAAACATAAAGCTCCAAGGAACCAAATGTTGGGTTGGAGTGTTCTATAATTTTCTGTTTTCTAAGGAAGAAGAGAAGAATTTTCTTGACAGTGGGACTGGGTAGATATGAGTCTCTGCTTGTGAGTCATGTGAATGATTAGTGCTCAAGTTATCATAGTTTTACTGCATATAAAATCATGTAGCTTAGTCTAGGTGACACAGCTTTCAACAAATAAACATCTTCATGAAACATATAAACCGTTTAAGGAGACTGACTGCCATTTTGGTTGAACAATATGATCAAAGAGTTAGACCATTGCCATTTGATATTACAATCATCTTTCATGTTTTTCATCAATGCAAAAAGTGCAAGTACACATTGGTTTCTGTCATCATTTTAGAAGACTAGTTATAGATGTAGAATTTTAGTAACAGGTGGAAAAGTTTTCTGTGATACATTTTAATAGATACTTTTCCATTTGTCGGTTGTTAAAAAATAAGTAGATTTTGAGAGACACATAACTTAAGTATAAAACATCTGTTGGATGCTATGCAGGTTGAATTAATATGGCAGGTTGTCAGACATTCATGTTTGCCATTGTCAATATTGTTAGAGTACACATAACTTAAGTATAAAACATCTGTTGGATGCTATGCAGGTTGAATTAATATGGCAGGTTGTCAGACATTCATGTTTGCCATTGTCAATATTGTTAGAGTACACATAACTTAAGTATAAAACATCTGTTGGATGCTATGCAGGTTGAATTAATATGGCAGGTTGTCAGACATTCATGTTTGCCATTGTCAATATTGTTAGAGTACACATAACTTAAGTATAAAACATCTGTTGGATGCTATGCAGGTTGAATTAATAATATGGCAGGTTGTCAGACATTCATGTTTGCCATTGTCAATATTGTTAGAGTACACACGCTGTTGCAAACACTGGAGATGAAGAATGCATAAGGCATCACAGGCTTTATAAATTTTGTTTGAAAATTTACTTGCCCACAGGCAAGTGTATCCAGAGTTTTATTATGCTCATTTTAATTTCTACTTAATTTCCAAAGAATATTACAGTTATTATTAGATATCCTTTCTCATGAGGGCTTATCTGCATATGGAGAGTTGCTGACTTTAACGAAATTAACTTGCTTCATGTGACAGGCATTAGAAATTTGTATGGCCAGCATAACATGCCCTAAGATAACTGTGCGTGTAGTAGACTCTAATTTGCTGGCACTGAATGTGTTACTAGATCTTAGTCTATACTGTTTGCAGTTGTGTGCTTATAGTTGCACACAAGAAAAGTAGTAGATTCAGTAGATGCAAAGTGATTCCTCACTTTAATACTGTTATGGGAGTCATCAAAGTGTACTGTCTTATGGGCAAGGCTACCTTGTACTAGGGTAAATCATATGGAAAATGGAATAGAACCAGTCAAATTTGATCAGTGACCATACACGTCTTATATGGGACACTATGCTATACTGGGGTGCTTTATAGCATGGGAGCACTGTAATATTTTATCTTTCTGCTTCATTGAGCACATTTATGCCAGTATCTTACAAAAATATTGTCTGATTTTTAGAAGAAAGTTATATAGAGAGATATTTTGAACATATTTAGTATTTTAATTGCATGTCAGAAGAAGAAAAAATGTTGTACTTGCATGATAGACATCCTCAGTGATTGATGTATATTTTTTAGTTGCCAGTGAAATATTTTGAGTATAGAAGAAATCCTATAAAGATCCCTGTTCTAATTATTTGTCTAGCACAAGTTTAATGTATGCAAATCTATTAAAAAATGTATGCTTATCTCTAGCACTTGACTAAAGAAATCAAAGTTAAAACATTTTCTGGCTAATTTAATAATATACTTTGTCATTAAGATGAAATTCATAATGTATGGGCTAGAAATGAATTTATGGATGAGGCATTTTTGTTTTATCAGTGCAGATCAAAAGATCATTTGTTTCAGAACTCCGTTTTTAATGATTGGTTATTTTACTCCCTGGTTTGGCACTTAATAGGTTTTTAAAATTTGAATTTGAATAGAGTGTTTTGAGAATGTCATTTAGTACAGCTTGCAGTGGCCGACTTAAGCATTAAAATATTTATGGTTTATTTGAGATTGTGTGAAACATTTTAGCAATTAAGACCAGCTCTTGGTGTGCTCAGTTATGTGACTTTATTCTCACTATTACTGACTGCTGTTATTTCAAACATGCCAAGAAAGTCTGGAACTTGACCATTTGCATTGTATAATTAAACTATTTGGCTTGAATTAAGTTGATTCAGAATTTTCAGGATCTTTACATTAAATTCCTATACTAGGATACTGAATTTCCATAAGGTAATAAAATAATAAATCTTGTCTGATTTTGGTATAATGAACTTGAGCTTGAATTTCATGCTTAAAAAGTTTCTAGAATGCATGACCGGGTGGGAATACACCTTTTCATGATATTTTCTTGAGTTTACCTCAGAATGACAAAATTATTGTTATATTTTCAAAGAGAATACATGTAAAACTTTAAATACAATTTTTAAAAGTTGTAATTTTCCCCCTTATCTTAAAGGACTGGGAGACAATTTCACCATGATTTTTCTTATATAAGTTATTGATTTCTGACAACTTTTGGGCACTGCTAATTAAATGGTATTTAATCCTGTCTTCTTTTATCCCTGATAAATTTTAATGTTGTGGAGTCTGAAAATATATTATGACATTGGGGTATTCAGACATTGAATCATTTGCACGTTTACATGCACAGATCGAAACATTGAGAACAAAATATGGTCCTATAATTTCATTTCTACTCAAAAATTTTATATTATTTTAAAATACATCAGTACTCTTAATCATTTTAACCATATATCAACATTTATATACTTGTATTATCATTTTGTAATAAGATTAAAGGGATGTCTGTATAACAGAAATCATTTTGAATTTTATTCATTGAGATAACAGATTGTGTTATAAGATTGATCGCTGTGAAGTTGTAACATGGAAAATATGTCTTTGTATTTATTTTACAGCCTGTGTGATATTGCTGTGTTTTATTGTTCTTTCATGGCTCATTATAACAGTAACATTCTCACTGCATAATAATTCTTTTCTGACTTTTAATCCATCATTATTTTAGTTTATGAAAGTTCTTCTACTTCTATTCAGTTCAGGAAAGCTTCTCTTGAAAATATAGTGTTGAAGATTTCATTTATGCAAGACTGGATACAGCTCTTTATATTTGACATGCAGAATTTATGATAGACTTTGACTTAACTCTGAAATTTCAGATTTCTGAAATCTCTTAAAATTGGCTTTTCTCTCCATATGTGTTAAATTTCAATGACTTGGAGGTACCCAGTGTGTGGCCTCTTACTTACCATTTGATTTTGTAGTACAGGTTTAATTTTTGCATTGAATGAGAAATGAATTTGAGCAGGGGAAACACTGCATTTAAATATTGCTATAAACACACTCATGTATTCTTCACCAGTCCAGATGATGAAGAATACACTGTTTTGTATAGAGAGAATTTGTTTGGTGCCAAGAATGGAATGCTGTACAAAATATTTCTCACTCATTGTTTTCGACTGAGTTATTTCTCATTATTTTCGACCAAGTATAACTCGATTGCAAAAAGTAAATTGTGCCTATTAACAAATGAAAACATGTTAAAGGTCTGAATTATTTATAAGTATCAACCTGTCATAGATTTTCTTATACGCAATCACATTTTTTATGTTATATATTTAAAATTCTAGCGTTAGTGAAGCCATTTTGGTTGTGTAAAAATACTGACATCATTTTATTTTCGTCTCCAATTTCCACATAGGTTGTGTTTTATATGCTAACTTTTTTCATGCATCTCAGTCCTAAGAAACATTTTGTGGCTGCGATTTGGCCAGATATTTTTGTGCAATCAGCATTTCTCAGATTCATTTTCATCTTTTTAAAAAAATATTTGATCAGATTTGTAAAAAGAAAGTCTATAGTCTTTTAACCATGTCTTCTGTTAGAACATTTTAGCTGATTGCATATCTTAGTGGAGAAACTCGCAAGATATTACCAAAAACAGTGGTTAGAAAATTGGTCCAAAATTTCAGGACCTTTGTTTCTTAGCTGTTGGATGTAAGCTGTGAATACTGCCATTATTTAAAAATTAGTTAAGGCTAGTGAACATGTTCATATTGTTGGGTACAGATTTAAAAGAATGGAAATTTAAGGGTTGTTTTCTTAGTTTTGGTGATTATTTTTCCATTTATCACTGGATTTTTTTTCTTCACATAATGTGAGGGATACGATGTATGAAAAATGCACTGTATGCTGCTAATATTAAATGTGTAATATCACGTACTGTTCTCAGACATTGTCATATAAATCTGATGCCTAGTGCCCAAGGTCATCCAAATGTACATCAGAGTTGGACTATCAGAGGATTGCACACTTAATTAAAAAAAATTTTGGTTTTTATCATGTAATAATTTTTTTTTATAATTCTGTATGAATTAATTAAGCCCAGATTATTTTAAACTTTTTGTTGCCATGTCACAGAAGATAATAATTATTCAATTTTTGTTGCATAGATTTCATTTTCAGAAAACTCTGGTGCAAGATGCTCTGCTTCTGATACCTAAAGAAAATGTGCTGTCATTTGTAGAAATTATTAGCTGAATTTTGACAAGGAGATAATTTGATAATGAAATTTAGGACAACAATGTTAACAGACTTGTATTCTAAAACACGTTTTCAGGAAATGAATGTCTTTTCCTAAAAACTATTTAACTGGCTAGATCTTTTTTTATTTTATTTGAGTATTAATATACATTTCATGTATATTCACCATTTACATGTACTTTGTACGTCTTTACCAGCACCAAATTTGAGAAAGAAACATCCTGAATATAAAATCTATCCCTTGACCCACAAATTGATTTGAATTAATAAAGCTTACTGGGAAATTTCAACAATTAATGTCAGCAAGTTTATGTGGTGGATAATTTTAAAGGTCTAATTTTGAATTTTCAGCAAGGTCTTGATTTTAAAGGCCAACTTAGGCATTTTCAGCAGTGTTTACACAGTTGTTGATTTAAAGGCCTACTTTGAGATTTTCAGTGATGTTTTTACCAATATTGTACACTGACCATGTGTTGATTTTGCAGGGAACAACAGGTTAAATGCCAGGATGTATTGTTAATGCAGAGGCAGTGTAAGATCTCAACATCATGATGAATCTGTTGTAAGAGGTTACCCTATAGTATAGTACCACATAGACTCACAAGTCGAGTCCATCTGCAAACAACAGACTCAGATCTCCAAGTGTATTATGTAATAGCATATCAGGGTTGATGTTGTTTGTAGTTTGATTCAACCTGTACATGAATATATACAGCACTTACTGCATGTACTTTCTTACAAGACGAGACAAACCGGAAACTGCACAGACCAAGATCAGCAATCACATAATGTGCTGGCAGATCTGGATTTGTGCAGTTTGTTAGGAGTAATCAGTAGAACAAACAACAGAGACCCTGATTGGCAAGTGCATTATGCTACGGTATATCAGAATCATTATTACTCTTTGCAGTTTGACTTGACTTTAAGCGAGACTTTATGGTACAATAGCAAAGCATAATAGCAAGATACTGGTAGATGTAGATTAAATTTGAAAATGTTACGATGTTCACTCTGTTGAAAATTTCTTGGTAACAGGATGAATCCTGTACACAAAGCTCATTTATTTTATGAAAGAAAAGCCAAAATGCTGTGCACTTTTCAGGCAGTACACCGATTTTGGTCTTTGATCAGAAAATTGTGTACAACTATTTTTTCCTTTACTGAGAATGTTCTTAAAGTATGCCGTATTGTACTGTTGCTGCTAATATCATATCTAACTTAAAGATCAAACCTTAGGGCTAACTTATTCTTACTCAGATAAAAGTTAACTTTTGTGCTGCATGAGATTTTAATACTGAAATATTTTTTGAAAAATGTACGTTTACTTTTAATCGATACATATTTTGTATTAAACCAAATCATTCTGGAATTTCGTGACAAAATGGAATTCTTAAATTTTGTACAGTACTTTTTCTTCTGTTGTCTACAATAAACCAATGAAATCAATGCAAATGGCTCAATAAACCAGTTTAACAGACATCAGTTCAGTAATGATTGTTTTGTGTCTGTTATTGCTTTCAAGTTTTTTTTTTTGTTTTTAGTCGTCTAATTGGTGCAATCGGTGTAATCTTGTACAAGTTTTGAAAAGTATGAAATTTTAGAGCTTGTATGTTATTTGGCCTAATCCTATGCATTTTATGCAGGAATTAGTCAATACATTAGCATAGATTTTGCAACACAGTTGTGACATTTTCTTTTTAAACATGACCATTACATGTACAAATACAAAGATAACTGGAAAATACACTGTGATAGATTTTATTCACTAGAACCACCACCTAGCATATTGGTATTTAAATGGTTATGTCCTTAATTTCCATGTGATAGAAAAATGACTGGGTCAGTATTTTTTTTGTTTGTTATTTTTTTGTTTTTATCCTCTTGCCAACTTGCTTCTTTGACTGATATTAATAACCAAACTCGTATTGCAATGAAGGACAGTCATATTTAGTGACTAAAATTTTTGTTTGCATTGCACTCTCAGTAGAAAGCTTGGCATATATTTTTGGTTATCTCCCTTTTCATCAAGGCACATCTTACAGGCATGAGATATGCTGTTTAGAAGGACAACAGTTTTAATTCTTGGGTTATAGCATTGTATAGATAGGTTGTAACGGAAACTTGATTTGTTGAATAACCCTCCTGTAGATGGTCTATACCAGCTGTTGCAGACCTGCCAACTCTTATGATTTTGCTTTAAGTCTTACAAAAATTACCCTTAAAATGCAGACTTACAGCATACAAGCAAAAACTACAGAAAAATGATAGTTGCCAGATAATCTGTTCATCCGTGTTTGATATGGATCTGGGTTTGATATTAGGATTAGTGAAATAAGTCAGGGAACCAAATTAATTTTACAGCAGCACCCCAGATGCTTTAAACTGCACCTAATTGTTCATGCAAAGTGTCTGCATAATAAAACTATTGATTATAAAAAAAAATTTAAAATGGGGTCCAGAAAGCAATGCATGTTTAAGACAAAAGGGAAAAAAAGCTTCTAACAAAGTGCTAAAAATTAACACAGAAGAATAAAAAGGAGTATTCTGATTCTTGTGAATAGAAGCTGAAAAGGACACAATTACGTTTATTGGACATCATATGCCAATTTGAGTGTATCTCGTGGCGGGAGATATGATTGCCGTCTTCATGTGAAATGGAAAAAGAATTTCCAAGAATTATGTCAAGTTGAGAGATAGCAACCAGTCATTGAGTTGCATAGGGTTTGGAACTAAAGTTTGTGGAACTGTACTAGAGGTAAATAAAGTCTGCGTGTAGTTGACAAACATTTCAGTTGAACATAATGTTCATCATCGCTGCATCAAACTTTTAATTACGTTTTCCAGGTTTACAATAGTAATTGATATTTTGTTACACCTTACTGAAAACTGGTCAATCTTACGGAAAATAATCAACTGCCTTACTGAAACGCACTCATCAGGGTTTGCAGTTCTGCTGTTGAATGGAAATAGATGATTTTTCCTCGTTTTTTTTAAATCTGCAGGATTTGTTGTACTTGTAAGCAAAAACTAAATCCGCTAAAGTAAGGTAAAACGTTTGTATATGGAACTAATAAAATAACACAGAATCAAGAATAAGTAACAGTTGTGAGGTTACTTATCTTGTGCAGTAAAGACCATCTACTTGTGTCACATATGGCCAGTTTTTATGGCTTGTTTTGTTTCACACGCACTTGTCATCCATTAAGTGAATGTTTACTCAGACTGCAAGTAATTATGTGGTAAAGAGGTTCATTTTTTTTAAATTTTTTTTTCTGTATTGAAAGTTTTTTTTGTCCCTAGTGTTTATTTAAATTTTATTCCAATCATGCTGGACAGCAGTGATTCCCCAAAATGAAATTAAACATATGCAAGATTTAAAAAATGGAGATAAGGGAGTAAGGTCTGAATTGTGATAATTCATGTATATAGCATGGCACAATGTTTACTATACATCTGGAGTGAGATTTACTTGAAGGATTTCATTATTTCAGTCTCAACCAATTAAATTCTTTGAATCGGTTCCCTTACATATAGAGCATTGAAATTATTCCGTTTCAGTTTTTAACCACAAAAAAGAGGTCCTTTAGTCCTCAGAAAAGTATATAAATTTTGCATTTAGTTTATATATATATATATATATATATATATATATATATATTCATTCATTTAACTGTATGTAACACTTAGTGCCATTCCTGTCTTTTTAATTGCCTCAGTTGCTAAGTTATCTCCAGCTAAGATGTCACTAAAAAAAAGTCGGTCAAATCCATTTGGATTATCTCTGATCCTGTAGTAAAATACGTGTAATTACCAGATATCACTTTTGTTATTGTAACTTAGCTACAAAATTATCCAGTCAATATTTCAACTACAATGCTTAAAATTAGAGTTTTATAATTACCACAAGACAATCTGTGTACATATCTTTAGGGATATAATACAGCACAAAATGTGTTTTTAAGAATAAAAATAGGCATTAAGTCTGACACCACATCAGTATCTCATTATCACCTTGGAGATTAATATTCATATTAGGATTTTTTCTTGTTGATACAGAAAATGTAAAATTTGGGAGCAAAAAAATTACCAGTAGAATGATTAATTTAAAGTACAATAAAGTCAGTGAGAAAAAGATGTTAACTTTTTTATTGAAATTATCATAATAAGCACTCATTGTGTGATTTTTATGTTCTCAGAGACTTATTTATCTTTCATTTGTAAATTATTCACCTAATACTACCTTATATTTAATTTATAAATGCATCTTTAACGAATGGTATACTTTTATAAATTGGCCTCAACTTAAGAAGTTCTAGGGAAAGACTGATATTGATCAGCCATATTAGCAGCTACACTAGAATTATTCATGCATTAGATGAGGTTGTTGTATTATGTTCATCATCAATATTTCGGATGCAAAATGATTTGATATCTTTGTCTCGGTAAGAGTCGAGATGTTCAGCTAGTATATATGTATCCATCATAGTGATTGTTGTTCTTCTGTGTGCATCAGAATCGTGTCATGTTTCACTGTACAGATGTGTGTCAGAATCATGTCATGTTTCACTGTACATCTGTGTGTTGTTCATCTGTGTGTGTCAGAATCATGTCGTGTTTCACTGTACAGCTGTGTGTCAGAATCATGTCATGTTTCACTGTACAGCGGTGTGTTGTTCATCTGTGTCAGAATCATGTCATGTTTCACTGTACAGCTGCTGTAAATAGACTGCATATAGTTCAGAGTGACTTAAAATAATTTTTGTATTGTACAGAAATAAAGGATATATATTACAGTAAATTTTAAATCTTGCTTTCTTTTATTATCTTTGTTAGAATTACATATTTGCATGAATCCTGACAATTACTGTTACTGAAAGTTACAGGTGATGTTTTAAGTCAGTACCATTTTAGTTGTGGTGTGATGATGAATTAAAATCAAAGATTGGTCAGAAAAGTGGAACAACTGAGCATTCAGTGACAATTTTACATAAATATATATATGACAGTCTTCTGCTTTAAAGGACCCTTTATCCATATTCTCCCTATGTCTACAATTTTTATTTGTAACTTCTTTTTAAAAATTTTTTTTGAAAACCCAGTTTCATCCAAACTTAGATAGCACCCAGGAATGAAGGACTTTTAAGTTTTTACAAATGATGCTGATCTGCCATCAAATATGGCTACCTATACTAAAATTAGAAAAAAACATTAACTCATGTCATTGCAAAACCTGCTCAGCTGAATTAGGGTAAATTTAACAGGGGGTGGGGGCATCCTTGAATGAAGGGATTTCATTTTGTAAAGATTATGCAGATTCACTACAAAATGCCCACCATTACTAAAATAATAATCAATGACAAAATGCCCACCATTACTAAATTAAAAATCACTGACAAAATGCCCACAGTTACTAAAATAATAATCAGACAAAACGCCCACTGTTACTAAAATAATAACCCCTGACAAAATGCCCACCGTTACTAAAATAATAATCCCTGACAAAATGCCCACAGTTACTAAAATAATAATCAGACAAAACGCCCCCCATTACTAAAATAATAATCACTGACAAAATGTCCACCATTATTAAAATAATAATCATAGACAAAATGCCCACCGTTACTAAAATAATCACTGACAAAAGCTGGGTTAGTTTTCAATTATGTACTATTTAACTCTTATCTTTAATGGAATAGGTATTTTTGATGCTTTTCATGACACAGAGTCAAGATGGTTCTAAAAGAATCTTGAGGGATATATTTTTCTTATACTACCTAAAGCCTGTCTTTAAAGAAAAAGACTGTAGTATCAACCTGTTTTATTGCTCCAAAGTTTCGTCAGTTCTTATATTGATGATAATGATTATGTGCATTATAACTTGAATGTTGTTCTTTTTTGTTATCATTTTAGTTTGGGTAGGTGCATGATGGTACAGCAGGTTTATCACAATAGTGCACTAGGACAATTGCCTCACTTTTCGGGGCACCTAAGGATAAAATAATAGACAAGTTTGTACAGTTAGATCCCAGAAGAATGCACAATCAATGAATTCCTAAAGACATCTATTTTAATGTATTGTGTGTATTTTTTTATGTGCATTACTTTGTCGGGCATGGTAATGCAGGCAGGTTAATGCTTATAGCAACACCTGACACATATGTTGGCTATTGGTTTACCTTGCCTCAGTTGAAGTATATATTAATTTTTGACTCCTTCCAACCTGAACTTGTTATTGCAACTCATCCTTCAGTTTTTGATCGATTGCAATGAAATTTGGAAAACATTATGGTCATCAGCAGATGATATGCAAATCAGAAAATCACTGCTTTCAGTGTTTTTGTTTAGTTTTTGGTCTTTATGTTTTGTAGCTGTGTAAGGAACAAGGTAATTAGTGCAATTAGTCCTGCAATTTTTATGGATTGCTATGAAACTTGGTTAGTATCATGGTCATTAATTATTATGTGGGGGCCCCGAGTGGCCGAGTGGTCTAAAGCGCTCTTCGTTACGGATCACTGCCATCTCACCTCTGTCTGCGGCGGTTCGAGTCTAAGATTCAGCCAATGTGGGCATGTGAGAAAGCTTGCCAGTAGCTTCTCGTGGGTCGGTGGTTCTTTCCGGTGTTTTCCGGGTTCTTCCTCCACCATTAATACTGGCCGCCATGAATAGCCTATCGTGCTGAAAAATGGCGTTAAACCCCACAACAACAACAATTATTATGTGCAGGTCAGTAAAGGACCTTTTGGTTAGAATTATTGCCCTTTGTGTATTATAATAATGCATTACACAGTCCTACTAGAACAACTAGTCTCCCGGTCTTTGATGGATTTGTTGTTGTAGGGTCTAATGCCATGTTGAAGCACACGATAGGATGTACATGGCAGCCAGTATTAATGGTGGAGGAAGAACCCCGGAAAGAACCACTGAAGCTACTGGCAAGCTTTCTCACATATCCACATTGGCTGAATCCAAGACTCAAACCCACGCAGAGAGAGGTGAGATGGCAGTGATCCATAACGGAGAGCGCTTTAGACCACTTGGCCACTCGGGGCCCCTTGATGGATTTGACATGATACTTTGTAATATTATCATCATCACCTGGAAATATGCATATTGACAATTAACTTAAGCAATTTCTATTCAACTTATTCACTTTTTAAAAGCTAAATGCACTATATGATAGTCTTGTTAGTGCAAGTAGACCCTCAGTTTTTTGTGTTGCTATGAAACTTGGTAAATATTATGGTCACCACCCGAAGATGCACATTTCTACAGACATCTTTCCATTCACAATATTTACTAGGGTCATCGCCCCTTTTTGTACTGTATCTTAATGTAGTTCAGAGCACAATCTCTTAAGTGCATGCAGTATCAGTTTTTGAAGAGTTTGCTGTGAAATTTGCTAAATAGTATGGTGATGATTTGAAAGTGCACAGAGCAAATTACTTTGCTGCTGGGGCTCCCTGTTGGCCAAGTGGTTGAAGGCATTTCACCTGTCTGTTCAAGCCTGAGGATCAGCCAAAGTAAGTATGTGAGAAAGCTTGCCAGTAGCTTACTGTGGGTCAGTGGTTCTTCTGACAGTTTTTCCTGGTACTTCCTCCACCAGATATACTGGCCACCATATATGTGTTGAAAAATGGTATTAAACCAGTGTTTCTCAAACATTTTTGTCTTGCGGCACACCAAAAAGATTTTCACAGCACACCTGAAAAGGTTTAACAATTTTTGTGGTGAAGAACTTATTTATTTTACATATATATTTAATTTAAAATTTTATATGAAGGATGTGCTTGCTTTCGAGAGCAAATCAGATTGAAGCGAGACTTCAAAGTCGATAAACAAGCGCCCATTTCATCGTAGATTTTAAGAAGTCTCTCTCTCTTTTTCGATTTGATTTCAGTCATGCTGAAAATCCAAACTCACAAAACCACGAAAACACAAATAGCAGAATTACTTTGATTGCTTTTGAACTGATTGCAGTATATGACTTCTTAATTGAGATCCAAAACTCATTCAGGCTCTTTTCGGGAAATGTTGACTGAAAAAATTTATCGTTTTCTCCCGAGATCTCGCATTACAAAAGGAACCAATGAATGACAGACTGACAGAGATTACGTTTTTTTATGTTACTTTTTTAACTTTTGCGACATTGATTTACCATTTAATTTTTCAATATGTTCAAGGTTTCAAAATGCTAGCAATTTTAAATATTTTTCAAAATTCCCACGGCACACAGATTGAGGATCACTGTATTAAACACAAAATTTTTTGCTGGTCGGATTCTTTTGAGAGTTAATGTCCCTTTTTATTGTACCTTGATGCATTGTATCAATCTTTTGTCAGATCTAGTCCTGCAGTAATTGAATTGTATGAAATGTAAGATTATGGTCATCACTTGATGATACACATATTAACAAAATACTTTGAGCACTGTAGTTACTGTCCTTTTTGTCTTGTAGGTTAATGCAGTTTATGATACTATGTTGTCAGTGCATCTAGTTCTGCAGTTTCTGAGGGACTGCCTTGAAACTTAATGTCATGGCCAAGGCCTAATGATCCACAGAATGTCAAATTGGCTCCAACAATTTTTGTGCGAGTTATTGCACTTTTGTAGCTTAATGCAGTGTATGACAGAAACCAGCTCCAGATTGTTGTGCCTCTTTTTATGGATTGCTATGAAACTTGGTACCTTTCATCATCATCTAAAAGATGCATATGCTCAAGAACCTTTGTGCTTGAATTTTGTCTGAGTTACTGCCCCTTTTTTGACTTGCACCTTGAAAAAGTGGATGACAGTTTTTTATGAATGTAACTACTCTTGTAGTTTTTAGTGGACTGTTGCTAGTGCATGTTATTGTGATCATCGCAAGATATACATTCTGACCAATAATTGTATTAACACTATCTCAGAAGTGTTATGTCCTTATTTGAGTATGGCCACTGTCAAGGGGTAGTGGGTGGAATGTGAAATAGTGGGAGTAAATTACATGAGCAAATTGCTCATTTCTCCAGTTTCAGAACTGATACATTATACAAGATTAAATGATGGGGAAAGATGTTTATTCACTTTGTACTGAGGAAATGATTGGATTATTCCATTGCTATTTGCAGAATACAAAAAAAAAAAGAAAAGGAAAATCATCACCATGTATGTAACGACACAGTGAACATCAAAAATGTCTCAAAAAAATTAAATCCATGATGAAATCACTGATCTTTAAATTCATTTCCCACATTTTTGATTTTGAGAAGTATAATTTTCTAGATCATTGTCACATACCATATTCCTCCTGGTTGAATTTCAAGCTCATTCTGTACTAAAAGTATGTCCCATAGGCTGAGTACCTTAATATAAATTTGAACTGACTCGGTGCCTCCCACCCAGTTTTACACCTTGACAACTAAAGTGCATCGAAACAATTGACAGTAGTGCTGACTCCAGTACATTTTGATGCCCAACCCCATCAACAGTGCATGGCGATTAATTATCTAGAAAACCTTGTAAAATTGGATATAAAAATTATGATGCAATTGCTGGTCAACAGGAAGACAAACATCTCTTCTTTTAAAAAATTCTGATAGGAAAGAAGAAAAATGGCTGCTCTGTTCCCATAGTATTCTTGCTTTAGATACCAATCAATACTCACATATGAACTACCTTTTGGTGAGGAGGAGTTTGAATCATGGCTTATTATACCTTAAGAATTTTAACTCCCAATTCATATGTGATTCTTGCAGGCTATTTAAATCATTGAAAATAAGAAAAATATAAGATATGATTAAATTCATAAAGAACTGTGAAGATTATAACTGAAATAGAGAAAAGTAATTGTGTAAAATTCTTGAACCATGAGCTTCAGTTTGTGCTCCAACAAAATTGCCAGAATTTCGATCCAGAGCAGACAAAAGTAACTGATTTCATGGACTAACACAACAAGCAGCATCTTAAAACAGACATTCCAATGGCCTGCTTGTCAATAAGGCCATTCAGCTAAGTGTTTACTTAAAGTCTTGGTGTATTGGTTGGTTAAGCAGTCACCTAGGAGACTTCTATTATATATAATATGTATAATTTCTGGTCTTTCTAGCTTTCACATTTAAGTACTGCATATTTTCAAGTAGAAAACAGTAACAAAATCTTATATAAATAAAAGAAAGAAATGGTTGTTACGGAGCATTCTCAGTTTGTATCAAGATCAATATACCCAGCTTGACTCCATTTGATTGGTTAAGTTTTTCATTAAGAAAGGTGTCGATTTATATAGGAAGTATGAAATGAATTAAGTATTTATCAAGAAATACAACATGAAAATAATGCTTAAAGATGGAATGCATTTAACAGGTATTGGATTTCCTACCCTAAACTCTAAGAAGGAATATTTTACTTAAAGATAAAATGTGATATACAAGTTCTTACAAATTGCTGTGAAATTATTTGTTGTCTTGTCAACTGGTTCTCTCTTTCTAGCAACCTAAATAACAACACTTTTTTATAAAACACTGTATAAATAATCGAAAATATACATTCTCTACAAAATGTTACTAGTCTGCATTTTGTGTACATTTCTCTTTAACACATAAGTATATATCATCCACTCTCAATATCATTTGTAAAGAAACTGCCACAGCTATAGTAGTTTGTTGGTCAAAACCTGTTCTTCTAGAGCAATTTTTATCTATATTATGGACAGCTGTAATAATATCAGTGTCAAGACATGGATAGAATTAATATATATTAGCATGGGAACATGTAAGAAATGTATTTCCAGAATTATTAGCACACCAATACATATAGAAAAACCCAAATTTTGTGAAAGGTGATGCTTATCTATCACCTTTCACCAACGCATAATGATAAGAATCAAGTCAAAAATAGAAAAATATATATTTATAAATGAGAAATAATAAATTTCCAATCAAATTATCAAACTGAAATACAAACAATATAAACAATGAATGAAAATAATTATTTACATATATGAAATACATAATTAGGTTGACAAACTAAGCAATTACGAATAAAAATAATGTACATAGAATACAGTTTTATATGAGATTTGTCACTCTATTACCAAGTACAGGTGGTGTTTATTTTGCTAAGGTTACAATTAAGATTTAGCTTTAAGAAAAACAATATATTAAATTGCACGTCTTCAATAATTTGGAAAACAATATACTCTCATGATGAACTGATGGTATAATAAAAAATAATATACTCGGTGATTGAAATACGGGACATGCAATGTATATTTCACATTTAGTCGCCATTAGATTTTTTAATATGATTCATCGATATATTATATTATCTTTTTCAATGTGTAAAAATGAAACACATCCCTTTTATCTGAAAATGATGTAATAAACAATAACAGACAAATATCATATTTTGTATGAATAATAATAATAAATGTATTCACATTAGGAGCCTGTTCACTGACTTATACAATATATATTATGATGATGGCATCAATATGAAAACAAAACTGGTTGAATTTTTCTTCAAAAATGTACACAAAAGTGCCTTAGGTTATGTGACATATACGAATGGATAGAATTATACCAGTAAGGCAATTGTGACAGTATTTTATTGTCAACAAAAATATTTTGTCAAGTGTTGTAGCCACATACAAATATGTGAATATTTATAAAATGTGATCCTATGAATGAAGCATGTCTAAATTATAAACGGTTCTTACACAATGAATGTTTAATGACTGTTTGCTCAAAATCAATATCACATGATCAGCAAAAAATTACAATAGGACTTTTTTCAAGAAACACACTTTCCATTGACAATACATGTATACTTCAATTTCAAACATTTCACTTTTATGTTCACAATAATTCAGCCACTGAGTTAACTAAAATAAGAGAAAATAAAAAAGGCATTAAAATATTTTAACAGAAATCAAGAATCATGATATACTGCTGAGTCAGATGTGGTACTGGAAATAACTTGGGCTATTCAAGATGGTGCCTTACAAATGAAAATATTCAGTGCGTAACCTTCACAGATAAAACCATGAGTTTTGGTTGTATCTCCAGAAAAATGTCCTCAAATGGAGAATAAGATACACTCTTCAATATGAAGAGTATAGACTGTGTGACTTAGCCACAACCAAAACAAAAACAGCTCACATTTCTTCGAACAGAACAAATTATAAGAGACATACCTTTCCAGTGACAAGTGCAGACATGCATATTGCATACAAAGTAACAAGTGAACATAATTAACAATGTAAAGATTTTGAAATGCATGATTATGTGATTTGTGGGTATCATTATACAGTCTATCAAGTCTATCATGCATAATCACTATCTAATAAAATTATTTAAGTGCTAAAAATGTCGGTGCTGTTTTCAAATGAAACGTTAGAGTTTTCAACAATGTACAATGAAAATTATCAACTTTAATTGAATGAATTGAAAAATATTTCACAAAATTATAAAAAATAATGAAAAGATGTTGCCACAATGACAGAGTTTTGTTGTATATACTTCATGACATCAGTTGCTTCTTGTGCAGTTGACCAATGGACCGCTCCAGTGGCCTAGTAGTTAGAGCATCCACCTCAGATACTGGAGGTTGCAGGTTCAAACGCCGGTGAGTCATACCAAAGACTTATAAAAATGGTACTAACAGCTGATTCGCTTGAAGCTCTGCATTAACATGATCGGCCTGGTGTCAGTTTAATGTGACTGGGTGGGACATGAAGCTACATGTCTGCAGCATGATGTCCCTGTGCTAGACATCACTATAAACTGCCACACTGCAGACATAGTAATATGACTGATTTTTTTAAAAAAGCTACGCTAAAAATCCAAAACGTGCATACACACACCTACCAAATTGAATTTTGCTCCTCTCTCTATTCAACTAACTTTAAAGTAAAACTAGGAATGGAAAAATTGCTTTATTGTCATAAGAAATATAATCTTATTCTTTCACATAAGGTTATAAATGCGTTATAGTATTATTTGCAAATATTAAAGAATATCTAATGACAGAAAATAACAATCATTTTTACATTTCATAACTCTGTGTCCATTACTTGTCAAGTCTGACATCAGAAAGGGCCGTCAAAATGTAGTCCCTTTAAATGTATGCATCCCATGTAGCATTTGGTCTCTCTGAAGGATAAAATCCCTGCAACAGAGTTGACTGGAAACACATTGTTATACAAAAAAATAATATTAAAAAAATGTATAGATTATCTACTGTTACTTCTTAAAACACCATTACAGGTGATTATTTCATAATAAGTTTTTCTTATAGAGTCTTTTTGTATTTTGTTTAATCATTATCATTCAAACATTACCTGGCCATGAGCTATTTTCACCTAATGTGGGTATGTGATCAAACTTGCTAGTAGCTTCTCGTGGGTCGGTGGTTCTTTCTGGGATTTTCCTGGGTTCTTCCTCCACCATTAATAGTGGCCGCCATGCATAGCCTATTGTGTGCTAAAAAATGGCATTAAACCCAACAACAACAACAAAAAGAACAGGATTTCAATGGCATGTTGCACAAAAAGTTTGTTGATTCTACTGTATAGATTCTTCTGTATGACCCTGCTCTGGATGCTCTTTGGAAAACCTGTAATAGTTTCAAAGAAAGATGTCCAATTAAAAATCTGTTTTGTAAGCTATGTGGTCAACACATGCAGATAATAAAATACCCGAGTTGTATTACCGGACAAACCAATAATAAAATAACCATGATGCAATTTCCAAACTATTCTCGTCTGCCCATGAGAAGCTTTGATTTTGACTTTTCTGATCTAATATGAATCGGCGTAACCTTTATCTTTAGTTTTTCTAAACTCGTATTTTAATGAAAATAAATTGATGAAAACATTGAAAAGAAAGAAAGAAACTAGAACTTTCTGCCATTGGACAATGATTTACATCTATTAATTAGAAATCTTTCATACAGTGACAGTTGTTAAAGAAAGTTAACATCAACCAATTTTTGAGGGGAGGGGCCTATCCTAAAAGCAACTTTAACTTCTAGCTAAATATCTGATTAGTTTACTATCATTCATGTTCTATGTTTAGGTCACCTTTTCGTTTGCTCATGAACACTGTCTCTCACTTCTTGACTTGAAGTTTTAAGTTCTTGAATCCTAAATGAAAATACAAAGCGTGTGATTATGTAAGGCCAGAAGAAAAAATAAGAAATATTCTATGAAGAAAATAATACTAGATATAAATACTACATTTCTGAAAATTTACTTAGTTTAATTCTGGTATTTATAACCCTTCAGATAAGATGTGTTATATAAAAAAAAAAAATAAACAGACTGAGATAAATGTCTGAAAGTATCTTTTTCTTGATTCAATTGAAATTGATATCAAAATTATATCTAACTTACCAAGTTGCATGAAAGTTTTGCTCACAGGCCCCAAATACTTGATGCACTTGACAAGAAGTTCATTGAATAAACTATGAATTTAACACTGGTTTATTATCTGAATATTACATAATACAGTGTGACCCCACTATAGCACGCTCTGTTATAACACAAATTCGGATATAACACGGTCGTGGCATGGCTCCCGAAATGTCATATACATGTGTTTTTCTTGTACACTAAAAAAAATTCTTTCTTAAAAGTACGAATTAAAAAAAAGTTCATTATCATTTTGGGGGAAGAGATCGCTTATGAATATTACAAGACGATTGTGACGTGGCTCCTGAAATTTTACATGTATTTTTCTTGTACACGAAAAAGTAGTGTTTTCTTCTTAAAAGTACAAAAAATAATGTATAAAAAGTTTATTCTGGGATCGCGAAGAGCTTCGCCAATGTCGCAAACTTGGACTTTATATCCTTACTGGTAGCAAAATATACCATCTGGTGATTTTTTATTGGCAACATTGTTGGCTGTTTTTGTACATAAAACCATTTGTTTGGAGTGGAGAAATTCAGAAGTCCCATGAAAGGAAGCTGTAAACTTGATATAAAATGCGCTGAAATTTATTTAGTGTTATATAAACAAACTCTTTGTTCATATTGACAAACCATCTAAACAGTGCATTGTTATATCATAATCCGCTTATCTTGACATCTAGCACGAGTACTGTATGTTGTGAGATATCTGCTTTTTTGTTGTTGACATTTCTGGTAACGGAGATCAACCGGACGAGGCATCATCTCGTAATCTATCTTTCGTTGGATTTTTGGCCACTCACTAGTAATTAATATATTTACAAAGACTGACATTTGCATGTGGATGGTAAGTAAAATTCCTCTTCTTTTCACTCAGAATTAAATCCTTAGAACACTCACATTTTCTGTAATAATCCCTGTCATCAGACAAGAACACCTGCATCTCTATCGTCCGTTGACACTTTGTCAAAATTCTGATGCATGCGTGGAAGGCAGCATCAAGCTGCTACCACAAATGTAAAATAATATCTTACTTATTGCTTTATTCAATAAGCAGGGAGGAACAGTAACTAGACTAGTCCTAACGATGGCCAATTCCTTTTTAAAAATGTACCCAGATAAATTTCAAAGGAAACAGATTACCTTTGAAGCATGCATTGTGATGAAAACGTGCTCACCAAATGGAAAAAAATCAGTCTCAATCATGCAATACAATTATTTGATGTTGCTGCCACAATAAGAAATGGGCATTTGTTTGGTTGTCCAAAGCTGGCCTTTAGTGGTAACTTCAATAATGCATGCGCCCTTCATCAAATGAAGCCGACTACAATCTTCAATAAAAACAAAGAACTTTTCTTCAAAGGAAGCCAGTACCAAACTTAATAAAAGTTATGGAATCTAATGGATTTTTGCATTTTCCAACGTGACTGGAACACATTAACTGTGCCGTGAAAGTTTCCTTTTTGCAGGGAAAAAGTGTATGCTTACAAATGCTACCAACGGCGGCTTAAAATGCAAACTAAAACTTTTACCGACTTTGGATGTACTGAAAAGTAAATGTGCTTCGTCATTCGTTACGTGATTGTGTTATGTTTTTCCTCTGAATTCAAACCAAAATGACCTGTGACAAAATTATTGAATATTTTAAATCTGTGTGTGTGCATTTTTTTGATGGAATCACTTGTATTGTGGATTCGTTGTATATGAGATTTGCAGGTGAGTACACAGTGTTGATACTCTATTCATGCTATATATAAGACATGTATTTATAAACAGTATTCACATGTATGTACCAATTCATGGTTCTCTAAACAAAATAAACTATTATATATGCCATCTTTGTTTTCACTATAGTGTATTTCTCTGATGAAGCACATATTTTACCACCTGCATTTATTACCCCCCCCCCCCCCCCCGCAATTTTTTTGGGTACATGCATCCTTTACTTCAGTTAACTGACCGGTTTTTTAAAATACGGTTTGTTCTATTACACAGTCGGGTTCTATGGCTCCAAATCACCGTGTTATAGCAGGGTCACATTGTATTTATATTAATGTTATCGCCTGAAGTCAATTTGTGAAAATATCAATGCCAGAAGTAATGTTTCGCCATCACAATAATAATAATAATAATAATAATAAAACTTACATGTTTGTAACCCTGATCACTGACTCACTTTGTCTGGGCAGTATACTCTCACCTGTTGCCCCTTGAGAAGTGCTCATGAACTTGGTTATACATGACAGTATATCATTCATCTTTTTAACACATACATCTTCAAACTACAAAGCAAAGGTAAATTCTTTAATTTAACTAGTGACTATACTACAAATCTATTGTAAACTAACAGTATATTAAATGAAGCAAAGGTCACTGACATAATATTAACTTGTAGAGAAGTATTAATTTATAATCACTACATGCATAAATATAATGAAGTTCCTGTTTATTTCTGTACAGTCCATTTTAATTTAATGTTAAAAGTTGTAATTTTGATAGTATTCATTTCCTTTTTTTTAATAGCAATTATACATTATTAAATCACATAATAAATCACATATTTACTCAATCCCATTTCTTTAATAACTGCTTAAATCTCTGATTCTATTTTTCTTTGTAAATAGGGATTGTATTCACAGTGGAAAGAACTATAAACTTCCATTTCATTTCAAACAGATACATGTAACAACAAAGAAGACAAACTTTCCCAAAACAGAAATTATTTCTGCATGCAACTATTTCAATCCCTATTTCTACTCAAAAGTCAGACTTTTTTAAGAACTTAGATTCTGCAACATGAAATAAAATATTAATTTCCAAAAATGACTGTAAATAAGAGTTTACACTGATGAAATGGTAAATGAAAGGATTTGGGGAGATGACTAATCTCTAAAATTTACATAGGAACATAATACAGACCATGTCATTTTAAATGTACAAGTAACTGATAGGCCCTCAAAAACAACAAGAAGGTTAATACATGTTTTTTTTTGCATTACAGTCCCCTGCTACGAGATACAAAACAAGCAGTCAAAGTGAGCCTGAGATCACTCATCTGTCTGACATCTGCCCAATACACCTAACAGTCAAATGTAAGAGCAGATGGTCAAGAAATCTGGATCAATAACATGCATCTGTTATAAATTTCTTCCGATTCTGTGGATTGTATGAATGTGATTTTCTCCAGATTTTTTAGTTATGTATCTTCATCCATAGCTGATTGCTCATCAGCATCACTGAAACATCTGTGTGGCAGGAGAGCTTTCTGTCAAAGCTGATCAAATTCTGTCAAGCAGTTTTTTGACATAAGTTGATAAAACGTTTTTCTCTTTTTAGTAATGGTGGATATATTTGATGGCAGAATGGCATATTGGGGGAAAAAAAATCTGAAATATTTGAAGCCATGAAACTTTTTGCCAAATTTGGTAAAGTTCTGTTTTATGTAAACTGTTTTTTTCCCAAGGCAAATCAGGATCATTAGCAGAAATGTTAAAGCCTTGATGCTAGAAGACTTTCTTTAATATTTGGTCAAATTCAGTCAGCTTAGTAATTTTTTAGAAGTTGATTCAACATTTTTTTTCTCTCATTGGTAAAAGTTGCCATATTTTATGCCAAAATGGTATATATATATATATATATATATATATATATATATATATATATATATATATATATATATATATATAAAATTCTGTTGGGCAGTTTCTGAGTTGATAATATTTTACATGACTCTTTCTGTCAAACATATTCAAATAGTATTTTAAAGTCATTTCAATACTTTTATATTTAGTAATGGTTGGCCTAATTTGATAGTAGATTGGCACCATTTGCATACCTGCTATATTCCCAGACAGAGTTGGGTTTTTTTTTGAGACTCAAAAAATGTGTTTGGAGGTCCCATGGGGGTGGGGAGTCAGCACATGTGGTAACAAAGAAGTGATGTCATCCAACTGAGAATAGACTTAATTTTCATACAAGCCTATACAAAATGATTGCAATTCAAATCAGAAGAAAAGAAAATAATTTGTCTGTTCTCTGCATTGTCAAATTTCATCACAACACATACACACATATGTGCAAACACTCAAATAATTACAACCACAGACATTAAATAAAAATATGCACCAATTTTCTGTCTGATTGTATGGTAAAATATAGGCTTAATTAAATGTTATTCTCAATTGTTCAGTTGGGGGGTGGGTTGAAGGCTATGCAAGTGCCATTATTGTTCATCTTCTCAATGGAGACTAGATGGTGCCATTGTTCAAATTAACCTGCTGGATTTTCTTAGTGAATCTTGGTCAGAACAGAGTTGTTCCTGAAAACCTTAATGTTAGCATTGTTAGAACTGTGTCTGATTTTGTCTGACTATGAGATATGCTTGTCTTTATAGAAAAATGAATCATATTCTGATAATAAATAAAAATAAAGCAAACTAATCTGAATATTCATTTCAGCATGCTGAATATGTTACAGTCGGTGCTCCAATTTTGACGGATGTTGTACATTCCAAAATTATTTATTTTTATATGTTGTTTGCAGCATGTGCAAAGAATCAATTGTTCCCCCATGCTGCTATGCTTCACAAAGTAAAACTCTGTCAACCAGGGGTTCTGTAATTTTTTTGCTCAGCTTGGCTTCCTGAATCAACTTAAAAAATGAATCAAACTTTAATAATATTTGGACAACTGAAACAATCATGCTATGTGTTTTATGTATGGAGTAAAATCCAACTACAAAGTAACTTTGCCATGGTTCATAAACTTGGCAATGATCAGATTGCTCCAACAGTCTTGTTCAAGGCAATGATGTCTAATAACTTTTGTTCTTTAACATGCACCTTGCATTATGTGGATTTATCTTAACTTAATGGAAATTGGATTAACTTTACCTATGCAAATTAGAACAATGGGGTCCCACACAACCATCTTCAAAGGACATAACACCTAACTCTAGCTACTGTCAGCCATTTAAGTAATATATGAAATGGTGGTTGTTTATACCTGATGTCTTTGCCTTGAATTGCCTCCAGGACAATTACATGTACAAACAGCCCCAGGGGGAGTTTTACAGGAGTTCTAAGCAGGGCTGTTTCCCATTTATACATGCTACATGTTACAGGTATTGCTTCAGTTTTCTTTAGGTTTTTGTGTGAAGATTACTGAAAATCATGATTTTTGTAAAATGAACAAGTAAAGAGGGGGGTTTGGAGTACAAAATCGTGATTTTAGCACAACACATTGTGTTATGATAGGTATAATTATGTACAAATTAGAAAGCTCTTCACACAAAAATGCTGTCTGACAAGTTTGAAACTGATCCAATGTTTTTTTAAGGAGTTCAAAATAGCAAACATTGAAGGACACATTGGATGTAAGGCCATACCATAGGCTCACTTGGCCTTATCATTAGATGAATTTTAAAAAACAGCAAAAAAGAAACAGTCTTAAATGATGATTAATTTGTATCTTGTCACAAAGTAATCTGATGAATTAAAAGTCCTTTATACAATGAGTTGCAGCTTACATTTGGATACATGGGACGTGACATGAAACTGTGTGACATTATGATGTTACACATGTGTCGGATGGAAAGTTCATGGTTGAAACTTAAAATGTTACATCAATAATGACATGTGATAATAAACATCAGTACAGAATATTTGGAAGTCAACAAGAAACACTAACAAACCCTCTCAATGACTAGACAAAATTAAAATAAAATAAGATGTCGGACCTTTCCAAGTTGAAAACTTATTTGCTTCTGGGACTCCTTGACAGCATCTATGTTTTGTTCCACCTTCCGAACACGACCAAGATGTTTCATCAACAAACTGTGAAAAGTGTTATAAAATGAATTCCATTCAAAATAACAATGAAAACATAGTTCTATTCAGCATGATAAAAAATGAATTCACTTCAATATAACAATTAAAACATAGTTCTATTCAGCATGATAAAATGCAGGACTTAATATAAATTCTAAATATTTTCCTGCTGGAAACTTTATAGTCAAAAAATGTTCCTTTATGCATATAATATTACCTCAACATACATTACCAAAATTAAGAATGCCATATATTAAATGAGAATTTACTCAAATGCCAAGAAAGATCTTGTTGTACATAAAACTTACAGAAACTTCATTTTATTCCATATGCCATTTTCCAACTTTTGTATACTATTAGTAGTGTATCAAAGATACAGTGTACATACTTATATATTTACACCATATACAAAGATACATACATACGTTTCCAATGACGTTAAGATTAACTAAAAGAAGCTCTTGTTGTTGTTGTTGTTATAGAGTTTAATGCCATTTTTCAGCACAAGATAGGCAATACATGGCGGCCAGTATTAATGGTGGAGGAAGAACCCGGGAAAATCCCAGAAAGAACCACCGACCCACGAGAAGCTACCAGCAAGCTTTCTCACATATCCAAATTGGCCGAGCCTGAGACTTGAACCAACGCAGACAGAGGTGAGTTGGCAGTGATCTGTGATGGAGAGCGATTTAGACCACTCAGCCACTCGAGGCCCCAAAAGAAGCTCTCTTGATAGAGTTATCTTCTCATATCCATGCCGAGCGCATCCACTATGTCATGTGTTTCTGCAGCTATTACGAGACAGTCTTATTGGTTATTGTTATGTTGCTTCTTTTTCTGAGTTATTTGTATTCTTATTGATTAATTAAATAAAATATAAGCTTAGGATTTAAGCTTGAAAGTTGGTTTAAATAAATAAAGTATAACTCAACAAAGAATGCATGACATGCATCTCGAACACTGAAAGTGGCCAATCAATCAGCTGCAGGTACAAATGGAAATAGAAGTGAATCAACATATAGGTGGCATTTCTCATATTGCAGTTGCTCCAATTCATAATTATGCACAATGTACTACTACTAATACTACTACTGATTATATGATTTCTTTTATCCTCTCGCTCTCTTTGCTAGTGAGTTTGTCAGTTTTACCATCGTAAGTCTTAAACAAGAGAAAGGAGGAGAAAGAGAGATCTGGATATCAACGTAGTAAAACTCACAGGCTGAATACCAACCACCCAAAGTCTTCGTTCATTTAAATATTTAAGAATGAGCTGTTGCAGATCGTTGTTATGGGTTTTAAAACAAAACCGAAATTAAATTGATCGCAGCAGGTGCCACCTAATCAAGGAACTGGCAGTATAGCATTCTCCATGCATGTTCTTTTTTAAGGGGAGAATGTGAATACTGCAGGTATTTTGTTTATTATGTTTAATTGATTTAGGAATTTTTTTTTAATAAATATTTTTTCTTGCCATTTCCTATTTTCATTAATGACTAATAAGTGAAGATTCATCACTGATCAATTAAGCAAGTCTACTGTTGAAATGTGTATTCATATGCCATATGTGAAGAATACAATATTACAGATCAATAACCATGTTATTTATAAGGCATGGTGTGTGCATGTATATACAGTGTAACCCACTAAAACATGGTAGTTGGGGTCCACAGAACATGACCATGTTATAGATGAACCATGTCATAAGCAACCAGGTCAGTTAGCTGAAGAAAATTATGCATATATAAAAAATGATGTGTGTGTAATAAAAGTGGGCATAAAAATTCATGCTTTTGATTAAAATAAGACAAAATTTGTCTGACATATCTGTATACAGACAACTTGCATTTGTGAAGTATACTCAATAATCCATTAAGTACCCTACGTGTATAAAAAAATCCATTAATCTGAGTATAGATCACATGTTAAAAAATTCATGCATCAGTCACGTCCCAAAACACAAATAAGATATATATAAAGAATGGAAGTCCTTGTTTGATTTACTGTAGTATCATTTATTTTCATAGCGCTCAATTATCGTGGTTTTGTCAAAAAAAAAAGGCATTTTTGTGGGTACTTAAATTCGTGGTTTTGCCTGTCAAAATTTGCATATTAATAGGTATTTAATTTCATGGTTTAACCTCCACAAATGCCTAAAATAAAGAATACAAAAGAATAAAACTATGCCACAAATATCTGTGAAGTGTTTGCTTTAATACTCTGCTGAACTTAGTGTATATACATTGTGTTTCATTAATAATAGTGTTTCAAGAAATAGTTATATTATTTTAGAGGATTGATGTTCTTTTGGATTAAAAATGCATGGATAAAATGAAATGCGCTTTTAAAAGGATTTAAATGTTTCAACAACAGTTGTACTGGAATTAAGGATCGATTTGAATAAGTGAGTGAGTGTAAAATTACAGCTATCGGATACCTTATACCTTATCGAATGTGTGCATTGAAACAATATAAAATGATTTATAATTCTTGTTTCAAAAGGTTAAAATAAAAAATAAAACAAACACATGTAAAAGTTAACATTTAATTACCAGATTACAGAATTATCTTGATTTATCAAATACTAGTAGCTGTGTTAATCTCTAGGAATGAAACACTGTAAGAAAATGGGGGGGGGGGACATCATCCTATGTGGCTACTTTTTGTTTGGGGATTTAATTTTGAGGTTCAGGGCAACAATGAAAACCAAGCAAATTGGTCCCCCATGAAAACTGATGATACTACAGTATATCCCATTGTCAACAAACACGTCAATAATTAATTCACTATGATATTATTGCCAGTGGCACGTGGCTATAGTTGTTTATTTGCTACATGTACATGTACTTAAACTGGCATTAATTTTGGAAAGCTGGAGACAGCTAGGTGTTATGTATATTTGATTTGATTAGATCTGATTTAATATATATTTTTTCAATTTAAATGTTTGTCAGTTTTAAAGTTTCATTTTTTTTCATTTTTCATTACATGATACTGTAATGTACATTTATTCACTAGAGATATTTTTTAAAAAAAATAATATGACCCTGACTGTTAGGTCATAAACACCAGATGTTGATCTAAATCCTGACCTTGTTTCAGAATTTGTAGCAACCTTTGTAAACAAGTTCTATTCTATTTTATAATGATTGGTTGTTTCCAAGGTCATCATCGGACTTTGTCTTTAAGATGTAAACAATTTTTTTTTTTTATTTCTTAGAGTAAAAATGATTGGTTTTCATCAGTGTCACACTGGGTAAACGTGGTCTGTAACAAGTATTTGCTTCTATACCTTCTAGAAGATGATCAAGTGACCCTTGTTTACATTTTAGAAAGCCTACATAACCCACGTTTTGGAGAATTAATTTTAGTAGAAGCTGGGCTTTTAAAGTGTTAGTTGTATGTTGTGCTGTTTAGAGTTATTTCAAATTACATGGTTTGGAGTGATTTCAAAATACTTAGATTCAAAAGGACTAATTCTGTTATTTTTCTGGAAAATATGTATGCTCATGTGATATTGTGGAACAATAAGTTTTTGTATAAAAATTTATTCAGCTGTCAGAAACCGGAGTGATAATTCTCGTTTCTACAATGATCTGTAGACTTCAACACTACAGATTGCAGCATACGTCATCGTCTTCCATCTTGGATTCTTCGTCGGGATTCGAACTTGAAATCAGTAGAGCATTTTGTTATTAGGACTACTAAAATTGTATCCTTGGATTATTTTTAGATTTGACTCTATAAAATTGTAAGTTCATATTTTTTCATTTTTACAGAATTGTCCAGGGAAATAAATTATTGTGTTTTTCAAAGCTTGTTGTTTTCACTCTTTCTTTTGTTACTGTTTCTTCTAGCCTAAACAAGGGATATAAGATAGGCTATTCATAGGGAAATAAAAACATGTGAACAAATTAAGCAGTAACTTGATGGCTAGATATTTATGGATAAATTTAATTAGAGTTTTATGCTGCCATTAGTAGCAATCATAAGAATATACATTATTCCTACAAAAAGGAAACTTTCATGGCACAATAAACATCTTCCAGTCACTTTGGAAAATGCAACAATCCAACAGATTCCATTGTATGTATTTAAGTTAGGTGTTGACTTCCTTTGATGAAACGTGCTTGTTTTTACTGAAGATTTTAGTCAGCTTGCTTTGATGAAGGATGCATGTGTTATTGAAGTCACTGCTAATGAGCAAATTTGGAGGACCAAACAAATGTCCATTTGTTATTCTGGCAGCAACATCAAATATTTGAACAAATTCGATTGGGACTGAATTTTTTTCATTTGCTTAGTGTTTGCACAGAATGATCGGTGCTTCAAAGGTAATCAGTTTCTTTGATGTTTCAGCAAAAACAATATCCTGGAACATTAAAAAAAACTTAGCCATTGTTTGGTCGATTGTAGATGTTCCTGTCTTCAAAGTCTGGTCAATTGTAGCTAGTTCAATAGCATGGCTATTTGAGTGGAATGTCAGCATAAGAGGATTATGATGTAACTATGCACTGTTAAGGTGGTTTGCTTATTTAATAATAGATAGATATAGTGCATTTTATATCCAAGTCTGCAACTTTCTTTCATGGTGCATTTGAATTTCTCCACTCCAAACCCAAGATTATATAGACAAGTTAAACAGCTAACAATGATGGCACCAAAAAAAATTTGCCAAATGGCATATTTTGTCACTAATAAGAAAAAAAATTATCGCAATTTGCAACATTGGCAAAGCCCAGTGTGACCCCTGAATAAACGTTTTACACCTTATTTTTCATACTTTTAAGAAGAAAAATATATTTTTTCATGTACGAGAAAAATACATGCAAACATAATTTCAGTAGCCACAACACATTCATTTTATATTAGGATTCAAATATGATCTCTTCCTCAAAATGATAGTAAATTTGTTACATGCTATTTTTTCATACTTTTAGGAACAAAAAATATTTTATCACGTACAAGAAATATACATGCAGATGAAATTTTGGGAGCCATGCCACAACCATGTTATATCTGAATTGGTGTCATAATGGAGTGTGCTAAAGAAGAGGCGTCACATTATATATATATATATATATATATATATATATATATATATATATATATATATATATATATATATATATATATATATACATGTATATATAATCATTTAATTTATTAAATGTAGTTTAAGTAATATACAGTGCATCCTTCTCTGGCTCCTTGCTGGGCCCCTCTTTGTCTACTATGGTTCTCTGCCAAGACATGATGTCATTGCAGCCAATATATATTAATAAGCTAGTAACTAAATTTAGACACGTTGCCATGTTGAACCAGTCAGATGACTGAGTTGAAGCATGTGATCAAACATTGTGAAAGTTAGGTGTCATTCATATAACTGATACACCTGTAGAGATGCATTCCTTTCAGTGCAGATGCTGCATTTAATTTTTAACATTACTTGCTGAAAGAACCATCCACCTCCCCTCCTACCATCATGTTGTTGATTTGGGACATTTCTTGCATAGCATACAGTCCCACTTTTGTTCAAAAGGCCCTTTGTCAAATTGGCTAATGTTATTATCATGGCAATCCTCAGGATAGACTCATCGAGTTTCGGTTATCAGTGTCCCTATATACCTTGTATCAGCCCCTTGCGGCTCCACATAAAGGTGTCAGACATTCTTCACAACCCTACAAACTCCCCAAGTTACCCTTCTGAGGTACTGCCATTGCCAAGTTTCATGTATTTACAGCTTTGCTTCTGATCCCCAATTTGTGTCAGTACTTAAATGCACTCAACTATTATGGCCATATACTTCATACCCGTTTCCTACACTGCATGTATGGAGTATTGGCTGATGTTTGTCATCATAGCAATCCTCAGGATCAGACTAATTGAGTTTCGGTTATCAGTGTCCCTATATACCTTGTATCAGGCCCTTGCGGCTCAACATACAGGTGTTGGACATTCTTCACAACCCTACAAACTCCCCCAAGTCTCTCTTTCTGAGGTATTCCTATAGAAACAATTCAGAGCTCGGCTGGTGCAGTGTGCTGTGACAGGATTTGCCACCATTATGCCAAAGATTATTTATATTTACAATAAAGTGTCTACTGAACCTATGTATTGTGTCTTATTTATATATATATATATATATATATATATATATATATTAGAGAAAACATAAGAGAACATATAGTGAGCAATCGCTTACTCCAGATGTTTCATCACACTTTCATACAGTCGGTGGTATGTAGGCACACAGTGATCCTGGATCGTTGATAGAAGCTTCGAACAAAGAACATCAAGATTGTGCCTAGAAATGACATGAATTTCTTGTCACATGTTACAATATTCAATTATGTGTATTAATCAATATGCATTGTTTTAATCATGCCATATATTTCGAAAATTCTGTAGTGCAAATAATTTTGAAGGTACAGCCATTTTATTTCTTCTGATGACAGAGCAAGCAGATTATATTGTAAGCCACCACATTAAAGGGACTGAAGTAATGGAAAAACAAAAGTAAAACTTAGCACAAAAGAAGGCTAGAGTTTAAAGGAATCAGTAAATGGCTATTTTGTTGATGCTGGACAGCTAAAACATTTAAGTATGGCATGTAGTTGTGGTAAACAAATACTCAATAGGTCAATGGAATATCACCGGAGTATTTGTTTTCAACACTGATAATCTACCAAGTTAAGTAACAAGTTACTGATCAGAGAATATATGCATTTTGGAACGAAAAAGGTCACATAAATTATATAAAAAATGTGACAAACAGATTAAGTTTTAAATAAAAGTTCTTACTTTTCTGATTCATGAATAAACTGTTCATGTTCATGGAGAGTTTCATATCTCATGTGACGTAGGAAAATATTCATCACACCAAGAATTTCTTGCTTCCTGCGTTCGATTTTTCCATGGCTGAAAATGATGGTACAGAATTAGTGACTTTTTGTCAATTCTGATTTCTTGAAAGTCTTTCAAACTGACACAAGCTCCATTAAGAATGTCATTAAAGAAATTTTGTTAAAATTGTTAGTTTTCAAAGCTTTTGAATTTTTTGGCAAAATACTTGGTGAAAAGAAATACTTTCACATTAAAGAAATAGATTCCTACGAAAATAATCAGAAAATAATAATAAAATATAAATAAATAGAAAAAGATTGATATATACACAAATAGACAGACTGCCATTTTGATATATACAAGGTTATGAAGAAGTAAGATTGTGTCCAAAAGTTAAATAAATAAATAAATAAATAAATAAATAAATAAAATAAATAATATTGTATGCAATACTGTTGGTATAAATAGGTAAAATCTAAATCATTTGATGCTAATGAGTTGTTTAGCACCCAGGTCACAAGGCTTTTGAAATCTGTACCAATGATCAGCCTCACAACATCTGACACAGTCCATATTAGCATCGGACTCTTGCTCCTGCATTTTGCTTCTCAAGATGTCTATGTACTTTTCAATCTCCTGAACTCGTCCCTCAATCTATGAAATAGATAATGAGAATATGCATTAGAATACAATCTTTGAATAAAGAACATTCCTTAATTTAACATGTCAAGTAGTGGCTTTGAATTGCTAAGCATAATGACAGGCATATTGTTGAGAGACATACCTTTTTCTGAAATGCATCAAATGAAGTCTCCTCCAGAAGCTTGCTGATCTCTGTTAAAAGTCTTTTCAGTTCTCCAACTTCTTTGTTAATGTCTGGGTCATGGAATTCAATGAATAATTCTGTAACTGATTTAAATCCAGGAAATACAGTGAAAACTATTGAAAGTCGTTTTCTCGTTTCATCTGAACATCTTTTCAGATCAAGAATACATATATTTGATTGCCGGATAATTCGGTAGATGTATCGTCTGAAAAGATACACAGATTTAACACTGCATACAAATTAGCAAGACATATTTGGGAATGTGCACCATCTTATCATCAGAATCTGTCACAAGAAAACTGAAGACATGCTAGCAGAATATAACAATCACGCAGTCAAATGGTCTATTCAAAAGATGAGGTTGTGTATTAAGGTAGAACTATAATATCAAAATGTGTACTGAACTATGTGCCAATTATTAGTCATTAATAACATGTATGAGCTGGCCATAGTTGTACAAAGCTATTTGATTCTTTAACTTCATCTTCTCTACAACTTGTTTTTCACACCTTTGTTTCTTTTAAATATCAAACACAGATGATTAGGATATGTTAAGTACGAACTTATCTACCTCAAGTTTGATGGACTTTGGTTAGTGTATGTTAAGTAACAACTTATTTACCTCACATTTCATGGACTTTGGTTATACATGTTAAATAATATCTTATTTACCTCGAGTCTGACAGACTTTGGTTAGAACATGTTTAATAATTTGTTACCATGAGTCTGACAGACATTGGTCAGAACATGTAAAATAATAACTTATTTACCTCAAGTTTGACAGACATTGGTTAGAACATGTAAAATAATAACTTATTTACCTCAAATTTGATAGACTTTGGATGAGCTGGACTTGGCTGTCTATAATACATTTATGGGTCCTACAAATGTGGTATGCAACTGCTGTACATTTCTTAGCCATTCTTGCATCGTCATTTAAACTATATCTCAAACTAGTATCAGGAAGTTCCACTGCAAAAATATTACATTTACATGATGATCTACAATGGAATTTTTCAAATCTAATGTTTTATAACGGATGCTTTAAAGAAAATACACTGAGTGGATTGGGGACTGTTTCATTTTTTGTATAATAAAATTGATATGTTCACAGATGGTTTTCTATTATTCATCGAGAAATGAAGAATGGCTTTTGTCAAAAGACAACATCTAATTACAATATTCCAGATATAATTACAAAACATTAATTTAGCACTTTGGTAAAATAACCTAACAAATTATATGTATATCACAAAAAGAAATTAAATCCGAGTGCTTCCACATAAACTTTTGATATCTTGTCGCTAATTACACATTTTCAATTTCCTAATCTCTTTGTTTATTGTGCACTCTTTAACTTATCCTTTATGTATTGTAAAATAAATATATCTAAATGATTCAATATAAAGTGCACAACTACCAGATAATGATTTATAATTATAAGGCAGTGAAGATTAAGTGAAACCAAAAAAATAAAATCAGATATTAGTTTATGACATAGAGATCTTTCAAAAACCCATGTTTATCTTATAGCGATAATTTTAGCAAAAAAATCATTTCAGTGAAGAAATAGCAACACTTCACAAAACAGCCAGGGCAATAAACAAAATACATAAAAATCTGGAAAGAAATATAGACTGCTTGTCACTTCTGATGAAAATTTCTGGACGTAAACTTTGCATATCTAAGAAACAGGACTTGACAGTGATAGTATCTTCTTCCCTGAGATATTATGATGTAAAGAGAAGTTATTTAAGTCATTTATTTTAACACGGAATCATTAGTTAACCATTGTATTACATCCTGTACACATGATTATAGTGTATCTGCATCATTTCATAAGATCCAGTCACTCAGAACATCCTGTGTCTTTTCCTTCGCATGCTAGAAAAACAGTCCGATGTAAACAATACCCATTTCAAGTCCTTGGTTGTTATTACATCAACGTAACTTAAAGATGTCACAGTGACTAAATGTATCATCACTCTCAGCAAATGTTGATGAATGTCCTATGAATTTTGGGATTTCAGTTTTCAATGCACATTAGAGCAATTTTCTGCACGTTGTTATGTGCAACCCCCAACCCCACCCAATATATGAATCCAATGACCCAAAATATAACAATCATATAAAAATGCAATACATGAATCCAATGACCCAAAATATAACAATCATATAAAATGCAATACATGAATCCAATGACCCAAAATATAACAATCATATAAAAATTCAATACATGAAGCCAATGACCCAAAATATAACAATCACATAAAAATGCAATACATGAATCCATTGACCAAAAAAAAAAAATTATAGAAAAATTCAATTTATTTATTTATCGTGTTCAGTGCATGCTCAGCCATTTAACAGTCATCATCAGCAAAGTACCGAGCATGCAGTCCACTGGGGAACTTTGTCAGTTGACAGTTGTTCACCAGGAGTGACATGGTCTGTAGAGTTCACAGCAACAGGAAGAGTCAGTGGCCTTGCCCCATCTGACAAGGTTGACTGCACAATGACCCTGTCCTGAAGAGAAGCGATTCAGCATGGTCCACAATTACTGTGGAAGGATGAAGCCAGAAGGGCAGACAGATGGCTCAGCTACGAGAGAGTGGTTTGCAACATCTGCTGAAGACCACTTGACACTCCATGCATAAAAATTCAATGCATGAATCCAATGACCCAAAAAATAACAATTATTTAAAATTGCAAGACATGAATCCAACGACACAAAATATAAAAATCATTGAAAAAGCAATTTAATGAGCCTTTATTTAATTTTTTTAATAACAAGTATTCATAAATAGTTCATGACAGACATTTTGTATCAAAGACAAATCGTAAATTCCCTTTAGTATGGATTGTGCATATGCTTCCAACACAAAATGTATGATTCCACAGAAAATAAGGTTACAAGAGTCTCTCAAAAGAAATCATGTAAGATTTTTGTCCATTTTTGAAGTTATTAACAGACAAGATAGAAGTTAATATTTCAAATTATAACAATACCGTCATACTTACTTATATTGATTAATCCCATGAATGGAGTGACAATTATCTGACACTGATAGAGGAATAAACTGCCTTTCCGAACTGAAAGTGGATATGACCTTATTTCATCAGTAACACCAACAATCTCTGTCAATTCCTGATCAGCAACAAGTAGAAGCTGGTTAATGGCTGGTATTTCTGTCACACATGCAATTTCTTCCTGCAGGCTGGCATATCTAAACAGAAGTGATGCATGTTTATTTGCTGTCCATTGACTGTCATAAAATGTGACATATGTGTGACAAGAAAAGGACAAATTTACACAATTTTAACTTACTTGAGTTGAACTGTATTTATGAACTCAGCTATCTGTAGTTTAGAGAATTGTTAATTTTATCTTTTTTTATTATTTTTATACGTAACTAACACAAGTGCTTGTCCACTAGGAAAAACAGCAAACAACTAAATTGTCTCGTTTAATAATAGTAACCTGTTGCTTTCTGTGGATGGACTAGAGTAATGATCCAGGCCAACACAACAATTCCATGTTTGTCATTAAAGTAACATCTTTGTGGTAATTCCATTGACTTGCTTGTTTGTGGTCTGATGAATTAAATAACAAAACTTTTGACAACAGCCTAGGAAAGAATATGGAGAAATTATACAGTAGTACATCCAAGAATAAATTAAAATTTTTTGTCAGAGAATAATTATCTAGACATTCGACATTAGAAGAAAATTTCACTTTATTGCTAGTCAAGGGGTAGCAAATAGAATGCATTACAAATTCTTCCATTCTGTAGTTTGTGTATCCATCTGTGATCTTCCCTTACCACTTTTCATTGTGTCCATTTTAATGTGCATCATCTGTCCATCCACTTATCTGTGGTCCATTATCTCAATGCAGTTGTAGACAATATATCCAATTTACAATAAAACCTTGCTCATAAACCCTTTGTCTGTGATCCACTAGATTTGTGTGTACTGCATCCAGTTGTCCATGGTCCAATATGTCAGTTCCTACTGCAGTATGTGTGTATCCCAAATCCCCCACCCATCAAGTTTTCTGTTTTCCAGTCTGTCCATACATACTGTTTCCATTTGCAATATACTTCATCCATTCAACCATGTGTCTGTGGTCCAGTCTGTCCATACATACTGTTTATCCATTTGTAATATATTTCATCCATTCAACCATTTTGTAGTGGACACACTTGTGGATGTGAGAAATTCATTCACTCGATCAATACACAGCTGCCTGTAGTAAACCCTAAGTCCATTCAAAGGGCAAACATATGTATTTGTATGTGATATAAATAAAATATATGTATAGTATGTACGCTGTATCAATGATATACCACTCATTGTATAAATTAATGAAAAATGTATACATCTCGTGGTATATCATTGATATACTATATAAAGGGTGCATCGTTCTACCTTGTACTTGTTTGCTCTGTAAGATGTGGGCACTTACTAAAGTGAATCACAATGTCAGGACACTAGAATGCTAAGTCATGTTGTCATTGTCATATATAGAGTCAATTTAATACTATCAAAGAATTGTACACAATTCTGAACTTAACATTCTGCTGGAGCTAATGTCCTCCCACACTCCTATTGTCATGAAATTTGTCATTGGTAACAAATTTAAACCCCAAGAACTCTGAACATTTGCACTGTGTGTGTGTGTGTATAGTCTCTATACAAGAGATACAAAATAATACAGCATAAAACATTTTTCTAAATATGATTTCATTTTAGAAAACATAAACATTTGGAGAACAGGGAAGCCAAACACACATGAAAGACCGCTTACTTATCCCTGGGATTCATGTAGATCACTATGTCTTGTCCAATACAGCAATAAAATATGGTGAATTTTATCTTGGCATCAATAATGACGACCTTTTCAAAAAACTGTTCATAAGATAGCACATGTCTTCCATCTAGTAAACCAGCTATAACATCAATTATTAGATCCTGAAGTGTTCTGTAAAAGCCAAGTATAAACTTGTCAGATAAAAAAAATAATGTGCAAGCATTAAATAATACAAATAAAATATAACATATTCCCTTAATATGACTGACTTGTTAAAAGAATCCAAAATAACTGGAAAAATATTTCCATATGTATTAAAATGTAACATTTTCTTTCTGTGAAACAAATTGTCAAATAAATCTGGCATTAAAAAATAAAGGAAAAGTATGTCTATGCATGTCAAAGGAAACAGTCATTCTAAAGAGAGTCCTCAACCAAACAATAATGTAACACAATCTATACATTTTTCATGTCTACTTAGACGACCAGCATTTTTACAAGCAGGTTTTTGCTATTAACCTTTTATCCTATCATTTAAAGCCAATTCAAATCCTAGTGTTTTTTTTAATTACTTTGGTCTTTGATAAATTCCCAGATACCCATTACCATAGGTGATGTGAGACATTAGTGAAACATTTGTTCCTTTGCACTTAATAAATATAAAACAATCATAAAAATGTTTTCTTTTTATAGTGTAAAGGTTACAATTTATTTCTGCCCATATATGATATACAAATATTCCATTCATTTCAGCAAAAGTGTATTTAAAGGAAGAGGTTGGTCAAATTTGATAAAAATATTATTTGATTGTAAATACTTGAATTTAATTTGTGTAGGCTGGAGTGCAAGTTCAGCTTTAATTCTTATTTCAAGTGGAAGACCAAATGTAAAACATATATGCCAGAAAAATGAAGTACAAGCCTGGAGATCATAGCACCTTTGAGCCTGATACTGTGGTTAAGATCTGTGTCAACCAATGAGAGATGGACCTCATATTTAAAAGGTCTCATTTGATTGGCTGAAATTCAAAACTCAATTTCATACTCAAGCTCAGACTTTTATGATTTCCATTGCATATCTATCCAAATCATTACAAAGAATACTGTTATGGTAAACTTCCAAACACTTTTTACACTATCTGAATTACTAACAAAATATCAAATCTAAAAACAGAATACCCCAACACTTCTTGTAATTATTGATTCACCAACATCACTATGTCAACTCGACACCATTTTCATGGTTCCTACGCTTTTCTAAAGATAAATTTCCAGGGTTTTTCCAGGATGAAATTAATTTTTCAAGGTTCACATATGACCATAACTGAATGGAATTAAGGTACATTTTAGATTATGAGACATGCATTTTCTAAATCTAAAGATGTTTCTTTTTCAACACTCTCCAAACCATCTAAGTCAGAACAGACGATCATGCAAGCAGACAGATGAGCCTTTGCAAAAAGCAGGATAAGATGGTAAGATGGGCATACTTAATAAAGAGTGGTCTCCATACAAAAATAATGGCTCCGTTTAGCAAAACAATAAAAATAAAAAAATAAAATAAAAAAATAAAATAAAAAATAATTTAACTTTTGCCATTCTGCTCATGCGCGAGTTAAATAGCCAACAAAAAATGAGGTTTCTAACACAACTAGGCAGTATGTTATTGAAAGATGACCGGGGATTTGGTGTTTTCAAGTCTATTCAGAAATAGCTTTCAAAATGTGTTTCCTACTCAATTTTCAGGCAAAAATCGCAAAAAGCTCCAGGGGTTAATGTGTTAAAAAAATGTCCAAAGGATTGATTTAAATTTTGACAAAAAAAACATTAAAATTATATACTGTTGAATAAACAAGGACTGAATTTTCTGTAAAATCAAATTGTTTTCTTGTAATTCGTTAAACCAGTCCCCAAACCTGTATTGATACAGAGGCTCATATTGTTTTTAATATATAATACAAGGGACAACAATTTCTCATCTCAGCTCTTAGATTCAGCAATCTTGACTATAAATTTGGCTTAAAACAAATAGCAGTCCATTTTCTGATCTGGGTTTCCACCTAATATTCCCACTTTAGTTTTCATATTTGGACATTTAGGTGTGGGGTAATTGCAATTGCATATCGATAATTTGGAATTTGCTGCCACTGTGCGGTAGCGACATATGGTAGTCACTTACCAGTGGGCCTAGAAAATTTAAATGCATGTTATATTGGCTTATACCTGTATGACATCGATAGGAAAATGATTTATTTTCTCAGAAATGGCAAGTGTTATAATCGTTATGTTTTTAATCTGCTGACAAACTAGACGAAACTATGGCATAGATGAAACTTGACCCTGTACTCGCCATTTGCATTAATAGTCACATGATTTTATAAATCTCAAACGACGACATCGGAAGTCCAATAGTCACATGATATCAACAACAAACTCCTTTTAAATGTTGTTGTACAGAAATTCAATTATATTAAATGAAAGTCTGATACTTTTTGTAAAAACTAGCAATCTGGCCAGTCTGATTTATCAAGCAGAGAGCACATGTCAACGTGGTAGTTACATGATACAACAAAACTCAAGAAGTTGTTCTCGGAATATATAAATATGGAAAATTTTGTGATTTTTCGATTTTTTATTTTTTATTACAACCAGTATATGACCACCATTTAATATTTTTTATTTAATTTTTCTCAACAACATTTTAAAATGTGGATTGTTAGATTTGTGCACTCATGCAACTAGCAATGCAAATCGCGAGTACCATTTCACATTTCATCAACGCTGTAGTTTTATCTTGTCCTTCAGCAGATTAAAGACATAATGATTACAATAGTCACAATTTCTGAGAAAATAGGTAATTTTCATATCAATTTCATGCATGTATCACTTGATCTAACAACGTTTAAAGTTTGCTAGGCCATCCAGTAAGCGGCTACACTTTGCAACCACCATGTTGGCCTCTTATGATGCTAGACTGGTTTTCATGCCTTCCATGTCAGGAAAGATACGGATATCGAGCTGACATTGAAAATAAAAGTCTACTAGACAAATCTAATCCATTGAGCTTTTGGATTAACTCAGCATATATATTTATTGCAAGCACCCAAATGATGCATACTGCACCCTCAGAATATTCTGGTTAGAACTTGATAAATTTAACTCATGATCAGTTTAGTTATGACTCAATTACGTGATTGTTTCAGGTGTCAAGTGCTGGCAGAAAATTCCCGGGTTCTTCCTGACTTTCATCATTTGTGAAATTCAAGGACTTTTCATGGTCGCGAAGAAAATTATCATTTCTCACGACTTTTCCCCGACTTCCCAGTAGCGTGGAAACCCTGCATTTCATATATCCCCAACACATCTACAACCAATCCCAGATAAAACAACAAGGGTTTAAAATATTAATCTTATTCTGAGTATGAAGTAGATTCATACTTAAACATGGGTTGACATGTACACACTTAAATATGTATTGACATATACACACTTAAATATGTATTGATACATACACACTTAAATATGTATTGATACATACACACTTAAATATGTATTGACATATACACACTTAAATATGTATCGATACATACACACTTAAATATGTATTGATACATACACTTACATATGTATTGATACATACACACTTATGTATTGACATATACACACCTACATATGTATTGATACATACACTTACATATGTATTGATACATACACACTTATGTATTGACATATACACACCTACATATGTATTGATACATACACTTACATATGTATTGATACATACACACTTATGTATTGACATATACACACCTACATATGTATTGATACATACACTTACATATGTATTGATACATACACACTTATGTATTGATACATACACCTACATATGTATTGATACATACACCTACATATGTATTGATACATACACCTACATATGTATTGATACATACACTTACATATGTATTGATACATTTACATAGGTTTTGATACATACACTTAAATAAGTATTGACACACACACACTTAAATATGTATTAATAAATACACACTTAAATATGTATTGATACATTTACACTTAAATAGGAACTGACATGTTAATGATCAAATATGTATGTATTAGCACCCTATCCCTGCTTGATGTGAGATAGGTATTTTTAAAAAAATAGATATTTAAATCCATACTCTGGTATCTGGACAGAATTAGGTAGCCTCTTGCTATAAACAATGGTACCATTTTCCTCATTTTGACTGGCAGAAATGGCACCATTTGGTTTCTCTGATATCATTTTGTACCTGCAGTAAAGATATGGAGACAATGTTACCTGCATCTAGTACTTGTATGCTGAACAGTGCAAAAGATTAGAAAGATTTTCAAACATTGAACCCTGATATTCATTATGGTTTTTATACACATGCCACTGACTCGGTCTATCTGCATTAATCATACAGGTTATTATTTTAAAACTATTTCACAATTTTAGACCTATCCTTTAAATTGGCACCATATGGTCATTGTTGTGCTGAAGTGCCACTAAATGCTGATACATGCATACATACATAAATACATACTTAAACCTGCCACAGGCTGCATGAAAATCAAGAAGCCAAAGGAAAAAATAAATCAGGATTTGGAAGAAGAAAAACAGGATCAGTGTATGGGACCATATATTTACAAAGCTTTGCAAAGGAGATGACATCTCTACTGACTTATGCTATTTTACTTAATGTGAAAAATTTATGCTACAGTCATATCAAGAAAATCTACCATTTTTCCATTTTCATCTTTTATGCAGATGTATAGTGTTAATTAAACTGACACTAAATATCAGCATAAAAGATGAAAATTAAAAAAATGAAAGATGACAGGTGTATTTCTCATGGGATTTCTGCATCACTTTTGCTCTTTCTGAAGGAGGAATAACATTATGAATCAAAAGGATTTATTTCTGGTATTGTTACAAATTGGGATTTTGTGTAAAAAAAAGTGAAAGTGAAATTTTCAGATTCTTAAACAAAAATTTGGGAGTATCCCAAGTAAATCGGGATAAATGGTAGGCTTGCATACTCCTATAAAAAACATTCACACATTGCCATTATCACTGTTATCATTATTGCTGTCATCACCATAATCTTTATAGTAATAATTCTAAATATTATAATACTAATACTACTGCTAATAATTATAACAATAAAAGTTGTATAATAATTTTAATTATCAATAATGCAGGACACCTATGATATCTAGTATTTAGAAATTATCTATTCTAAGAAACTCGTTTAATCAAGTATATGGATGACTATATGCAAATGTAACTCAGCAATAAAATCAAGTCATCAACGTATTGATTTCAAGCTTTCATACATGACAGTGGTCAATTTGTTCCTTATAATATAATATGTTTTAAAACCTACATGGCTGCCTGGGCTTCTATACCAGCAAAGGAGCGGAATGGTACTTTTCCCACAACTGCATGATAGATGGTAACACCAATGCTCCATAATTCAGTAGTGACATCAAACTTCTTGGGGGTACTTTTTCCTAGGATGCCTCTCAAAAACATGCCTGGAGACTGAAACAATTTCCTGGCACTATATAAGTGGTAGAGTTAATGGGACAATAACTTTTTGCAGAAGCTCACAAGATAAAAAATGTTTCAAACTAAACATTTCTTGATGAATCATTAAATTTGTTATAAATACTATTTCACAAAAAATCTTACCTGTAAGTTTATCTTAGGTACTCCAAACTACTGACTCTCAGCAAAATTTGTTCCAAAAATAAGAATTAACTGTTAAAGACATTTTAATTCCTGTCCTCAATTGGACTGTTACCATATTTCAGTGAAAACCTACATAAATATGTTTTTGTATGTATCTAATATCTTCCATTTACCATATACTCCATTGTGCCATGAACCAAGTCATATGTTTCATCATCGGCCAGCTCCATCGCAGAACTAAAGTCTGTCAACTTATACTGCGATCTGAAATTTATATGGAAACAAATAACATTGTTAAAAGCATTAATCACTTTTCTTCACACAGTAAAAGGTAATACAAATAAACGATAAACTGCCTCAGGCAATGATATATTAAACGAAAAATTTAAGAGACCTCACATAACTTAAGCCTGTAAAACCATTCCTCATCATTAAAAATTCTAATAAATATTCAACATTTGTACTACAGTATCAAGCAAGATACAATATAAAAACTTGATGGAATGAAACTGTAATATTTCCATTTCTTAAAAGAGAAAATAGATGCATTCATAGAATATTCTTAATGTTCAGAATTATGAAAAGAATTTCAAGTTATTATAAAAATGTTCCCTTGTTTACAAAAGAAGAAGAAATATATGGGACCAAATGCTCAATCACACTGGTTAGGACAGATTTGGATGGCCTAAAAATATTACAATCAATCAGGCAAACATTTAAATGATATTTTGATACATTATAAACTTTTTTGATTATAATGAAAATTGTCTTTTACTGTTTGCAAAGCAATGTCTCACACGGAAAGGATCTTGTATTGACTTATTTTCCATACCTTCCATCCTCTCTTTTTGCTCGAAGAATGTTTCCTGGTTTCAAATCCCCATGAATTATATTTTTTTGCTTCAGGTAGAAAAGTGCACCCTCTATAAGAGAATACATTACATGTACTATACATGTCACACTTGTTAATTATCCTTCAGTCTTGATATATGGCTTGCTACTAAAAGATGAAAATTGTTTCTTTCTATCCATTTCAATAGACAAAGGACAATAGCTCTTGCCCATTACCTCCCCTTGGCATCACCAGGTGTTGCTAGTTTTTAGCTGAATGAGATACTGATGAGGATGCTTGCATGATTGGGGTAAGTATTCTTAACTGAAGAGAGTTCTGGTTAACAGAAAAGGTATGCAACTCACTTACGCTGAAAGCAGAAGCTAAAGCTATCAGGAAGCATGACTTGGATGATAGTGACTTTAGCGAAGCATGGGCTAGAGGTTTGAATGGATTCAAACTGAGCCATATTAAAACTGGATTGGTTCCATTTGGGAACAGTGAGGGATTTTTGTCAATCGAGTCCAAAAGGACTAAAAGATCTGACAGGTGTGTATCATGCCCAAAATCATGTCAGAGTGATGCTGGAATCTGTCCAATATCATGGGGTGGTAGCCTTTGACAGAGATTGTTGCCAACCGTTTCTGCTCAAAGAGCCAAAGAAAAAGTCAGCCAGTTGAGGGACTGAGGCAAGAAGAGGGACAATGTTGTTAACATGGCATCAGTCCCTGAAAATGTCACTTTCCTTCGTAAACCTTGAGAGTGGGGGTGTTCTTTTTCTCGAGATTTTCTCCACAATTGAAGGTTTAAAATGTCTGTCTCACAAAACTGTCCTGATAAAACCCAACCGTGTAGAATAAGAGGATGGCCCGGGCAGGGAAGTGCCACCTGTAACCATGACAGCTGGGAAAGATTCAGGTGGCCGGAATCTTCCTGGGCAGAACTATATCTAGAACAAGTAGATCGGTGATCTATGACTTGTCCCATCTGAGAGGGGTTATCAGAATCATCTTGCCATTCTGACCCCATAACTTCTGGGTTATTTTTGGTATCAGCACCGTGGGAGGGGAGGCAAATGGCCACAACCTCTCCCAAATGATTGATGGTGCATCTACACCCTGGAGAGATAAAGGTAACTAGTTTTTGATTCCACCTTGTTGCAAAGAGGTCTATAATCGGATGCTCCCATAATGTGCAAATCCAAGTCATGACTGATCGATGGAAAGACCATGCCGAGATATTGAGTCCGCCAGGAATATATCTGATTTGTACATTGACATGGAGACTGTCGCACCAATGGAAAAACTGCCAAATCAGAACAAAAAGGTCAGGTGATTTGGTGATCATTCCTGCTTTGGGTACAATAGGACTTACCATATGTTTCTGGAGGATGTCATCCATGTATTGCTGTCATTGTAGATGACAACGATCTGAACAAGGGTGATGATGTAATCCATAATGTTGGTACAATCCAAAGGGCTGATGTTGAGGCCAAAGGGAGAACTTTGAACTGATAAACTTTGTTGTGGTAAACAAAAACGGAGACAATGTTAGTGACACGGGTGGATAGGGATGTGAAAATATGCGATGGTCAGATCGAGACTGAGGGCATACTCGTCCCATCAAACGAAAAGGCAGATTGATCTCGCCATCTCCCATCTTGAATTGGTAGAGGACTCCAGTGGATGATGCTTTCTGAAAAAGACACAGCCTTGAATAAAACCCTGGGCACTGTGGCCTTTATGCAAGCTCTACCACCTTATGATGAGTGACTGTATCTCCTGTTGTAGAAAGGCATCTTTCTCTTGCTCTGACGATGCATCTGTGAAGAGGGGAGAGGAGAGGGGAGGAGATTGTTGATGAACGAAACCTGCAGCCCCACCCAATGACCTGGATTCCCCTCCCCCAGTTCTGAGGGAATAAAGAGATCCATTTAGCTAAAATTTCAGTTTCTAACTGTCTCTGTACCACTGCATCATAGGGATCAATATTAGTGCACATGTGACTGAGAAGATCCCCTGTCCTGAGGCTGCTTAACATCCATTCACAGTGGCGGAGTCTGAGTGGTTCCAAACACCCGTGTGGGTTGAGCGGCGAGCTGGAGGGGTAGTTCCCAAGGTGCCTGCCTCCGTACTTCCTCTAGTCTTCCTCCAAAGCAATGCTGACTAGAACAGGATCATCTGGAAAGGGACATGGATCGCAGAGAAAGCTAAATTTCAGTCCATTCCATGGTCGGATCTGAGTAAGACATGAAGGATGGCAGATTTGAAGGAGTTCTGTTATACTCAATGTGTGTTGAGGCCCAACTGGGTCTACTTGCAGTACTGCAGAAGACATACCATGCAGTATGAAGATTCAATTCCATTCACTAGTTCTCCCATGTTGATATGCACTGAACATACGGAAGTCCAGCACTGCCAGGATTGCTGGCTGGTTTGCAAGGTGAATGACTAGCCTGAAAACTGGCGGTATAGAAGACAGTCCGGCTATCACCGGTACCAGTCACTCCAAGCGCCTGGCTGGACAGAGATTTCTCAATGAAATCTCCATCACAGAAAGGGCATTTTGCTGGATCTGTCACTAAGATCCCCATAAATCATAGTTGGCTGGGCTAATTCAGCGAGAAGGTCCCCATGTTGGAACAGATGGATGGCCAATGATTGCTGGATGGCCTGTGATGGAATGTTTTATTATGCATTAGATCCAATCGATTCAGTACAAACCCATGTGTCCACACTTAGGGGATGAAGATTATGCTTGGACATGCAAGCAACTTATGCTCACTGGCTGCCTATAATTGGGGAACACTGACCCAATGAGTTGGAGTTGGCTGTACCATATTCTCAAAAAGTCTCCCATGCCAGACAGTAGGTGACAGCTGGACGGTCGGTAACAGTGCAGTGGTGTAAGGAAGTCAATCCAATTGATCCAATACAAACCGCATGTGCCCTGACTTACAGAACCGAAGGCCATGCTCAGACATGAAGGGGGACTTATGAAAACTGGGCTGTTTAAAATTTGGGAATACTCCCCAATGAATCTCTATTGCCAACAATGAGCTGTCAATTGTCTTCATTGACTTATTCCATCTTTCCTTCCCTTCCAAGCTGAATGGACGGTTGCATTTCATGCATTTAGTAAACATTTCTCCTGCAAGGACACAGGAGAAGAAAGTATAGATCACAAATCAGTATGTGACTACCTAGCTGATATGGCAGCCCAGACTTCCTCTGACCATGTATTACTGACACTGCATATCACAGATGGTGAATACTTAGTATAAATAAAACAGGAGTCATGGTAGACTTCCATGCTCTGAAGATGCATAAATAGTATTTAAATGACCTTCTCTTGAAATGACACAAGAGAAAGCAAAGCATAAATTAGTAATTCAACAAGTTACTATCTGGCTAATATAAATATATTCCCTGTTACTAACGAATGAATCGAAAAAGTCAGTGTCACATTTGAAACTTACAGACTATGCTTTGAACTTATGCATCTGAAGTATCTAGCTGACCATTCTACTGACACTACACAAGAAAGGAAAAACAAAGTATAAATTAGCAATGCATCATGTTAAAAACTAAAACCAACTCTGCTACAAATGGAGCAAGCGAAAAAAGTCCTGTAATGACCTTGCAGAGGTCAACAACAGCATGGTGTGATATGGTCTAAGAAGGACAAAGTCACTAAAGGTGACACAATCATTCAAATTTGGCAGAAATTGTGAAAAAAAGGTCTGCAACCTGTAACAGAATGATTAATCCACAATAAATCCAGAAGGAACAGAGGATGATTCAATTAGAATGCAAAACTGGCATGGATTGTCAGAGAAAAAACTGGACAACGCTATCCAGTACAGCAGCGAAGCTAAAAACTGGTGACAACTGGCGGTGCCAAGGGGAGGTAATGAACAAGAGTAATTGCCATTTGTCTATTGAAATAGTCAGAAAAAGATAATTTTGATATTTCAGTAGGGCTGGATTCGTGAGGTAGCAGTCTAATACTCCACATAAAATGTGATTGGAGAACGTATTTGATAGAGAAACAAGGATCTTACCAGAGAACAGGTTGAAATGACAGACACAATGTCAATTAAAGCTGCACTGGACAGTGAACAGTTACCAAGCTAGTGTTTTTTTTTTTTTTTTTCTACAGATGAAACACAAAAAAGTACTAATGGAAATGAGTAAATTCATGTCTGAAGGAAAATTTACGAACAAGGGAAACCTTGAAATTACTGTATGTGAAATGACAGGAATCACAGTCCCATTATTTAAAGTATTGTCATGTTTTAGGAGTACACTTTTGGTCATGGTGTAGGGACCCCTATAATAATGTACAATATTCACAGATGTGGATAATCTGATTTAAAATTTAGACCTTGTTGTGTGTATCTTAGCATACTCTTCATTGGAAAAGAGACAACCAAGTACTGACATGGCCTCTTCAGTCTCAACCTGTAATCTCATGGAAAATATTGTGAGAACGTTCAAAGGCAGATTTCAGATATTGATTCTAAAGAGGGCCTTATCCATTTTATCCAGGATAAGTGTTTCCTTGAGCCAATATTAAAAGTATGTTAACAAGAAGATTATCCATCGAGAACATGGCACCTCTTAGCCAAATACTGAATGCATCAGGAATGTGAACGCATTATAATTAAACATTATTTTGACTTCTATTTTTGTGTGTGAGTTGCTACTCATTTTCACTGGTGGCCATCATGTGAAGTTTACCATGGCACTTGAATGTAGCTTTGACCTTGTTATGTAGTTCATAGATTTGATGGTTTTTAAAATCAACACAGAAAAGGATGGCCCATTACAGGTACTTACATGCTGAAAAGTTTATGGATACAAATTATCATTTTTTATTCAACTTGTGATCTTAATATGTATTTGGAGAGGTACATCTTAGAACAGAATATTTTTAAGATTACAGAGGCAGTGGAAATATACTCACTAAAATTGTTGAGGAAAATAATCAATTCATCCTCCATTAATCCAAACATAAACTCTGGTTTATCAAGCATGATTTGAAGACTTCCATCCTCACAATACTCCATAATGAGCACTGATGAAGGAGAACCTATCTGTAATTTGGAATAAAGAACTTAGTTAAAATGAAAAATACAATTCTTACTTATCATGATAGACAAAATTTTAAAATCAAATAAATTAAGATATATATGTGTTGTAAGAAATTATCTGAAAAGTTAATATCTTACAGGAAATGCTTGCATACTGTAAATGACACAGGAAACAGATACTACTTCTTAAATGGTCCAGCCATTTACAAAAATATTTAAGAATGAGAAACAATTTCCATACCAGGAAGGACATGTAATACTGAATGTTGAGATTCTTTTCAAGATATAAACATGTCAGCATCATGCATCAGTTGCAACTAGTTATGGAAATCAATCAGAATTTCATAATCAATAGTCGGTTCCACTTAACCAACTGGTTACTAAGAGCAAATTTTAATTTGTGTTTGTTACAGTTCAAAATGTTAATGAATGTACAACAGTAATCTGTTTTACTGACATGTATACTTTAACCTGACACAAAATATTACATTTTTTCTATTGTGTTGTTCAACAACTTTGTTAATGAAAGCAACTTTTAAGACTGATCAGTCATATATAACTGAAATACTATTGCAATCCCCCAAAATCATTTCATTCATATGTGATGTGCCTATAACTTAAAGTATAGAAGGACATGGTTTTCTTGTTTGTCATTATTTACAAATACTACAAAGGATTTTAAATTTAAACTGAAACAAACCATCAAAATGTGTTAATATTTATTAAATCAACAATTTAACAGTTTAATCATGTAATCATGATTATATGTTCCTAATCATGAAAGCTTGCACCTACAGAATAATGTATGGTTTTACATTTGTAAGATGTGAAGGGAATAAATAATTCAGATCAACTTTAGTGGATTGGAAGCCCTATTTAGCTTACGATTTACTCAGTTTTACTGACCTTTGAGTTTTTGCATAAAACCAAAAAGAAGTAGTTTCCCTTTATACACAATCGATTATGGAGTTTCAAAATTGATTATCTAATTGGTTTGCTAAATCAATTGATGACTGATTATAACTGATAATTGGAACACTAATTATAACCCTAACGAGTTCCAATGAACATTGTGCTGTTTTGAATGATTGTTAATGCTGATAGTCTTTATATTGGATGCTGAAGTTTTAGTGTAAATTTCAGTGCCTGTTGTCTCCTTCCTATTTGTTTCCTTCACAATAATGGTAGTCATTTACAAATAAAGAGCAAACAGCAGTTCTGTCATGTGTTTCAGTACAAAAAGAAAATGACAGGGCTTATATCCAGCTCTGAATATTCACTGGTGGTGGAATAATACTGAACAGATGATCATAACTTTACAATCTTACAAGAAAGTAAAATTTGTGAAATTACTTTGTAATAATGTTTAGTAATAATATGCTGTAAAAAAATATTTGTGAATCTAGTGTATTGAATATCTCTGTGGAGTTAACTTTTCTCTGAACATTTAAGTAAGCTGAAGACTGCTGTGCATATTTGCTAGTTTCATGGAAAGTTAGAGATGCAGAAAATATTATAGAAAGCATTGGTCCTCAATTCCTTCAATCTCGCTATATATGATGTCTCACTGACCAGATAATATGTTTGGTCTGGCAAAATAAATCAGTTCTCCACTATTTGTATTTACTAAGCAAATTACTTTTTAATGTCAAGAACTGTATTTCCATTGTACTGAAACAAGCGCTTTTGTTTTTCTTTAAAGTAAAGTTGTAGTAGCTTTCAATATAGTTGAGACTATTTGTTCCTCTTCAAAGCTAAGCTGTCATCTTCTTTTTCTGGCTTGATCAGGATGTGACAAATGACTTGAAGTTACCAGCAGTGTAATATTTATGGATTAAAGATTTCAAAGGCACTGTTTTGAAATTAGTACCATCACAGGCTCACAGATGAGACCACTCACAGACCTACTCACATTATTTCAAGTTTATTTTACATTCTACTCACATTATTTCAAGTTTATTTTACATGCAACATGCTTTCCCTAAGTAATCTGGACCTCACACACTGAATGTAGATATTGATTTTCATGGCTGTTATATAAAAAGAAGCAAATGTAACAAATGTGATCAAAGTAAATATTAAGTACTGACTACATTAAAACAATAATTAAAAAAGCAAGTTAACTGTTATGGATATGTCAGTTTTACAATATTCCTGATATAAAATATTTTATGTATATTTAATTTGCATTGCTTCTTAGTTTTTTTAAATTTATTATATGTCAAGGATAATTGTATTTTATACACGACCTTGTCCAAAATCAAATTCATTTTCTACCTGACCCAAATCATTGATTTTGGTTTTATCAAGACGAGTCCATAACATTGGAAATTCCCCATGAAATGCCTGGTCTACCTGTTTTTTTACAACATCTTATATTATAAATTTAGTAACAGACCTTCTAATTATAACTAAGATGTTATCTTGTAAACATCTGGAACATTCCGAATGAAATTTTCCATTAGGTAATAGTTTATTGTTAGATAATGCTAATAGTAACCTGATGTCAAGTACATGACTATATAATCTTATTTATCTAGAAATTCTTCCTTCGTGCTGTAAGATCTGAGCAGAATCAGTTGCATTATTGTTTCATAGCTTTGTCCAGTACTTCATTTAGTCTGGAATTAATGTATTCAAAATTATTTAATTCAAATTTGTCTTCTCTGAAATACAAAGTACTCAGACTTAACATTCTTGGCAACAGAGACTTGGATATATAGTGAAATTCAATTAAGGACATATTCTTGGATTGTACTAATGTGATTCAACAAAAGACTGTTGGCACAACACAATGACACAGGCCATTACAGGCACATCAACACTTCCAACCTTTTTATTTATTTTGGAATACCGTTTAATTTTATTCAGAACTTTGATCATTAGGACTAGTGTTCGAAATTATAAGATTACATGTATTTTGGAATTTAATTTCAATACCGTAAGTTCTTTTATACTTTTTACTTTGTATTCCTGGGAAATAAATAATTTGTTGCCTTTTGCAAAACTTGGTGGTTTTTGCTCTTTTCCATAACTTAGTTTAAACCACAGAGTCATAATAAACATTTGAATTGGCCTACAGATTATGGCCAGATTCATAATAAACATTTGAATTGGCCTATAGATTATCGCCAGATTCATAATAAACATTTGAATTGGCCTATAGATTATGGCCAGATTCATAATAAACATTTGAATTGGCCTATAGATTATGGCCAGATTTTAAGGCTTTAAGGTTGATATAAGATCAATCTGGACAAAACTTTTTGCCTCTAGATCAAGACATGTTTAATGTAGTTGAAATATTAATCAGAATTATCAGTTACCCCAAAACCTGCATTTTAAACTTGTATCTGAACCATATTTTGATGATCCGACAATTTAAAATTGCTTTCACTAATTGAATATTTCATAACAGCTATGTAGTAACCATATTAAGTACATAAATAATAATAAACAGATAATTTGTAATTTGAATTCTGATTAAAGTCAACTATCTTTTTTACTTCCACTGGCAAATTTGCTTACAGGTTTGGTACCTGATGTTATGATACAGAGCTATTTCATTAGGCTGACATCAATGTACTGTCCTATTCTATTTATAAAAAGTGCATTCTGTACTTACCACATCTTCAAAATCAAGGAACTTAACGATGTTTTCATGCTCTAAAGAGGAAATTAATTTTACTTCATGCTGTATGATCAAATCAATACTATCACGTTGAAGTGAAGCAAAAACCTTTGCAGCCACCACTGTACCAGCGCCCTGAGAAAAAGAAACATGGCTCAACAGTTGTTTGTATTCCTACAAAATGAAACATTGCATTTTTATCTCATTTAGAGGGAAATAAGTTACATTTTAAAATCTCAATTTCATTTTGGATCAAAGAAGTTCAAAATCTTCAATATTAGTGAAAAGACAGCAGAATTCAAACTACATCCTCATAATTAAAATCATAAAAGTGAAAGTATAACACATATGAAAATGAAATTTTAAGTTTTGAAAGTTTAATTAGCCAAAAATTATACCCTACCAAAAATTTATAACTGTCCAAAAACCAATATAAAAAAGAAACCTAATAACGTTCTATCATTTATCCTGATGCAACATAATCATGTATCTGTACAAAGCTAAATGAAAGTAAATAATAATTTAATAAAATAATAATTATAACCTGGTTGTAGTTGGTGGGGAGGGGGAGGAAGACACAGCAATAAAAATGAACAATTAGAAATGCAACAGTAATTATTTAATAATTTCGGTTGATATGTTCCAATATGGTCTGTACATCTGTACAGAGATAAATAAAAGAAATCATTTGGGTACCTGTAACAACTGTTCTAGATATGAATAAAATCATGTCTGCTGTAGATTTTGTATTCAAAAGTAGCTATCGACTAAGATTGTTCTCTTGTGTCAAAGTTGAACTGACTTATATGATGCACAAATAAATATTGTTAGGGTATCTGTATCAGATATTATAAAATACAACTGACAGATTGTGTGTGGAATTTAAGTGAACAAAAATGAAAAAATTTGTAAATTCCATACAAAACATCACTGCATGCTTTACCTTACATTTTTTAAAAAGATTTCATAATCTATAGTACATGCTATATTGTACAACTTCTTCAGAATGGCAGATGGATGTTAAACTCTGAATGATCATTCAGTTGCAAGAGCCAAAAGGTAAACAATTTAAAATCTGTTTATATCTTAACACCGGTTCACTGGTAAAACATGCTTGTTTTTCTCTATTAGACCTTTTCCTAAGGTAGCAAAATAATGTTTACAATATATAACAGGGCTGCACAGCCCGTGGCCCGCAGGCCGGGTCCGGCCCGCGAACGTGTTCTGTCTGGCCCTCAGGGCAAATTAAAACAACACAGAAATCTGGCATGTGAACAGTAATTATATTAAAGAAATTAGTGTTTGCAGCCTTTAAGTGGTCTTAGATAATGCAATCTGACCCTTAGCCGAAAAAGGTTGTGCACCCTTGATATATTGTGACACTTGTATTGACCGCCAATGAATTCAGAAAAGAAAATTTGGCATCTCAGGAATTATTAGCATCGGTATATTCAGTCCTTTCATAAACAGTAATATATCTAAAAACAAAGGTGCTTAATAGTCTTAATGGTGTCATTAAGTGGAAAGAAAGAAATTGTGTAATTTTTTAACATGCTGCAATATTTTATACGAGTGTTTATTAGCTGATATTGAGTCAGTGGAAAAATTTATGAGAATTTCATGATAATAATGACATTTTTAGTCACTTAAAGGAAAATAAAATGTTTTTCCCATCAGATGCTTTACTGATCAAATTGGGTCTGAGACCAGCAGAGTGGTCAGCATTAATGCAAAAAGCTCAATTAGTGAATTTAACAATGGTATGGTAAAGCTGACTGTGCTTTGTTTGGAAAAGTTGTTGTTATTAAAAACAACAACAAAACTTTTAGACTTTTATGCTCCTTTCAAATGAGTATCTATCATGCAATGTAAAATCATGGTATTCTGATGATCAAGTAGATTAAAGTGTTGAACATATTTCTTACTCATGCCAAAACTGCTATCAGGATTGTATCATGCAGTAACTACCATATCAAACTGCAAGTCAGAAGGTGGAAGGTTTCAACTGTCACTTGGGTTTTTAGTTATAGTTGTAATGTTTTATTACCAAGCACTGTTAACTTTCTGTAGTGAAATAACTATGATCATAACTTTTGCTATTTCAGTTCTTCCTAAAATTTTATTGCAATAAAGAAGATAAACAAATCCCAAATCCATATGAATGTAATTTGGTTTGTCTGATAATAACTATCTGTTAACGATTCAGGTAGTAAAACTTTCATGCAATAATTGATTGCAATATATTTCTTTTTTTAACTTACTACTGCTGACCTTGAAAATTTTTCAGATGTGCATTTTATGAAATTTCAATATAATCAATTTGTGTAAATGAATTTTGATGTCAGGGGTTTCTAAACACTCAGTAATAATATTGCTGCATGAGCCAAACGAAACGAGTACTGTAATTAAGTTTTGCAATTTAACTGGAAAAAGATGTCGCTAAACACTTTCAGTAAATATAATATTAAACAATCTTTTTTCTACAATTAGAATCTATAAAAATTGTCAGCTGTTATTTTATGTAATAAATTCTTTTTTTCGAAATTATCACTTAGTTTCCATACAATATTTTGTCTTTGTGAGCATTTAACTCTTTTAAATGACCGAAGAAATTCTATGATGTAAAGCATGGTTAGATAGACAGCGATAGGAACAAAGGAATGCAAAAAGCAAAGGTATTTAATTGTCTTCAGCAGCATGCAATTCAAAATAAACAGAGTTAATGTTTAAAGAGATAAAAAAGATAAGAAAGGGAAAAAGATCTGGTTTATATATCTTAGTCGAATCAGATTTGCATTCTAACATGAAATATCTTTTGAATCATGGAGACTGTAGTTGCTGAAATTTAAAAACAGAAGGCAAATAGATTCTACAAATCTAATAGGATTTCTAAGTTGAAGAGAACAAAGAATTTTCAAACTAGAAAAGACACTATAATTTTCATTCTATATTTTCTTACATTTCAAAATGAAATATCAGGCATTCATTAGTATAAAATAAATTCTTGTTTTGTGGTTATTATCATATATTTATATTCATAGCTTAATTTTTTTATAAGATTCTTATTTGTATTGAGCAATGGATGTTTAGGAATACCTTTTTCCTCGCAAAAAAGACGCTAGATGTGGCACCTTTGCCAATAATGTCTGCAGTATTGTAGATGTAACCTGCTGTCTCACATAATGTCCCAGTTCGATAAGTCACGTTTACCTGGGGTGTTCCTGAAGAAAAAAAAATTCTTACATAGTAGTTAAGTTTTTGCCAGTTTTATGTGCATGGTTTTGTAATACCAGTTGTCTTCACTTTCCTTGTGTTCTGGCCAATGTTTACACATAGCAAACTGTATGATTCCAATAATATTCTCGATGATTCACCATTAAATATTTGGAACCCAGAGCAAATTCATAATATCCAGTCTATGAAACTACTAATGAAATGCTTCACTTGTTATCAATATTAGTGTTTATAATGGCACAAGTAAAATCAATCAAAACCATACAAGTTTGGTCTGTCAATCAAACTACATTGTCCTTTAAGGAGTTCTAGTGACAGTTTATGCCTTATCTGTTCAGTTGTTTGGTATAATTAATTATTAACACCATTAATGTGGTAATATTCAATAGCTGCTTGGGCAGCAAAATGTTATTTTACTCCTCAGATAACCTATACCCTACGCTATGTTCTTATTTTGTGAAGAACTTTTTTATATATAGTAAAACAGGTGTCTTCAATAATGCTTACCTGATCATAATACCTTAGCAGAACTTAGTACTATCTTGCAAATCCAGCCCTTGCATGTTAAACATTTTAGCTATGAAGCTAAATGTTACTTGCCCACAAAAGTGGCAGTTAGAGTGATCTCCCCTTGATAAAGGGAGTGGTGCTAAATCCTGTGAGTGCTTCAGTTACTACAGGAGTGGAGTGTACACTCTCAAATGGATGTAACTGCTGGGAGGCTGTATGTGTATAAAGATTGGGTAAGTATTATTAAAGAAATATTTTACTACAAAATATTGGTTTCTTCTTCAAATATATTACCTTAGGAGAATAAGTAACTGTGGAGGGAGTTACATCCCCTTCCCCAAGAGGGGCCATCTCTGGTCACTTAAGGTATCTAAGGCAGCTTCTAGATAGATAACCTGGTTGAAGGATAGACTCTAAATGCTGTAGTGTGGCTTCTGAAAGGGAACAATTTCCCTCCCTCAAATCCATTGGAAGTTGGGAAGCCAACTCTTATGACACCACTGAATGACCTGGAAATGTAAATTGTTGTAAATTAGCAATAGGCCCCACCTGGCTTAGCTAAGCCTTTTGGTATGAAAGATCTCAGAGACAAAAGCCGTAGGGTGTTGACTCTGACCTCTATTCCATGGTGTGTAAGTCAGCTAGGGAACAGTTACACTCGAACGTAGTGCTTGTTGTGACTGTCCTAACTTCATCAGCTGAGATGCATAGCAAGCTATTTCATCTGGAGTCAATTCCCAATATATACAGCACATAACCCAATTGTCCAGGATGAGAGTGACTTTGCTGCAATGTCATCCTTGCCCTCCTTGAGATGAATGAAGAGGCTCTCACATCATACCAGCTCAGATCTTTTCAGGTACCACTTCAGAGTTCTCAGTGGGACCTGCATTTGACCTGGAGATGAAGTGTCCAGTGTATACTGTGCTTGCACCACAAACATCTGATTTCCCATCAGTGGGAGCTTGTTCTTGGCAATAAAAGCAGGGGCTGTCATGAATGACACTGACCCATCCTGATGCAATTGCAAGTAGTTCAAGTCAACTGATAATGCATTAACTCACTGATTCTGCCTGCCATTGCTAGTGCGAGCAGTAAGCAGGTCTTATATGACAGGTGAACCAAAGAAGGCCATGAGAGCAGTTCAGATGGTATCTTAATCAGCCAGGTAAACACCCTTGACAGATTTCATGTGGGGCACAAGGATAACACCTTTAAATGGGTGAAATCAATATTTGACAGAAGATCGGACAGGTTTTTGTTTTGTCTGATATCCTCCAATCCATGATGCTGCAGCATGTCAGAGATTGTGGAATGACAGCCTTTTGTCATGATTGGTGCTGCTTTTAATCAAACAGCCAAAGTAGGAACTTAATTATATAAGGTACTGAGTTCAACCTCACACCACTGTGTGAAAATTTTCCATTTCCCTCATGTACATTTGAAGTGAAGGGACATTTCACTCAAGCAATTCTCTCCATCACTTAACCGCTCCAGTGGCCTAGTGGTTAGAGCATCTGCCTTGGATGCGGGAGATCATGGGTTCGATCCCCAGCCGAGTCATACCAAAGACTTACAAAAATGGTACTAACAGCTGCCTCGCTTGGCGTTCAGCATTAAGAAGTTAGTGTTAGGACTGGTCGGCCTGGTGTCAGGATAATGTGACTGGGTGGGACATCATGCTACATGTCTGCGGCATGATGCCCCAGTGATAGACATCACTATAAACTGCCACACTGCAGACATCGTAGCGATATGACTGAAAAATTTTTAAAGCTACGTTAAAAATTAAAGTCACCTCACCTCTCCATCACTTGCATTGAGAACTGTTTGTTCCTGAGGCCTTTTTTAATATGATCCAGATTAACAGGTTCAACAACTCTGGATTGGGATGGAATGCCATTCATTGTGGCTGATTGAGCTGATGAGGAAATGGCTTATTTTCCTGGGGATTTCTGCTGCTAATTTGATAAGGTCAATGATCCATGAAATGTTCCCTCTTGACTGGTGCAATCAGAATCAGGCAGCACTCAAATTCTCTTACTTTCTGTGTCACATATGAAAACAGGTGTGTTGGGAGGGTAAGCATGCATCCAAGCCATTCCACTCTAACGAAAGCAAGTCAATCGACCAGGCCTTTTGATCTGGGTTTGGAGAGACAAAGGTTGGGAGCTCTGCATTCCCATCGTCACCAATAGATCCACCAGTGGCCAATCCCACTGGGCACATATGCTGGTGAAAACTGAAAGATGAAGCATCCATTCTGCTTGTATTTGGGGATTCTTCTACGCAGTGAAACGGCTAATTCCTGTAGTCAGCCTGGAATATGCTGAACGTGTCCACAGGTTTGTCATCAAACACACCTGTTTAAAAATTCTGAAAGAAGAACACAGATGTCTATGAGCTTCATTATCCCTTGCCTTCTGAGATACTTCAACACAGTGGAGTTGTTGGACAGAATGAGAATGACCTTTCCATGTAGATTCTACTGCCACCACTTGAAAACTTTCTGTATGGCAAACATCTGTATTGATATGCAATAGGTGATCCCAAGTCCAGAGTGAGCCATTGTCCACTGGCCTCCTGGAATGATGGAAGAATATGTGCAACCCAGCCCACTGTGGTCACATCTATCCAAACTGTCAACTTGAAAATTGTACCTGTCAGGGACTACCCCACATAAGCCAACTGAAGTTCTCCCATTCATGAGATGGGACCTCAAATGCATTGTTTGTTCCAATGAGTAAATTTTCTGTCCACCAATGGACAAAAGTATCATTTATAATGGCCTCATAATAGAAAACTTAGGACACTAATATCCTGTCACATTGACTAAACAAACAGATTAGGCGAAGACTTCTCTGGCTGTGAGACAGTTTTCATAAGAATTAAAGCCCTCACTGAAATTATTTCAATGAACATTCCTACTGGAGACATACTCCATTCAGGAGGAACTGCCAGGCTTTAGTATGATTCTCACAAAAATTAAAATAATCAACACTACAGTGGCCCTATCCTGATGATATCCCAACATGGGTCCAGTACTGGGTAGAAACCACACGATTGTTATGGTGCCTGGAATTTGGATCCTTGTCATCTGTCTGCTTAGGCACAAGAAAAGATCACATCAGAACATGTCATGGCCATACATGATCCCCATGTGTTGGCAAAGTTCAGTCTTGATTAAACAGAGCCATTGTTCTTTAGAGCCATGTTCATATCTGCAAGTGTCATTCTTGGTCCAGATGTCTGTGGCTGAATGTTGCTGTAGATGGTAACAGAAACAAGACATGAGAGAGAATCTTAACCTGTTCGACATTGGTTGTTGATGGTACTGGATGTAGATGGATCTGTAAGGTACCAGGCCTACAGAGATCCATAACAATTTGAGGGCCTAACATGGCTATCAGCTGCTCTGGGTCTGTAATAGCAACTGGGCACAATGGCACTAACTGGCCATAAACTAGCACTGAACCATTATAGTACTGTACTGTATGTCCCCACTAACTCTCCTCACCATGAGGGTCAGTGTACAGATGCAGGGACATAATATGTGATAGATCAACAATCCCTTTCTATCTGCTTTTATCCACAAGGATTTTCATGAACCATGGCTTTGAACTGGTGTTGGATCTGCAAGCCATAACTGGCCATAGATCAAGCTTTGTGCATTGTGGCACTATATGAGATACTTAAAAGCATAGTAATTTTACCTCATAGGTAAGACCTTCACTATTGACCTGGTACAATTTGATACAGATGGCTGAACGTGATGAAACTGGGCCATTACAGGACCTTCCATTAGATTTAAAGCTGGAGGGTGAGTTTCCAAAGTAGGCAAGGTGTTTGGGGAATTTCCCCCAATGGAGATACAGGTTTTTTTAAACAGTAGCCAGGTGCAAAGAAAAATTACCCAGGTAAATCATCCAGTTCATGTCTGAGAAGGAAAGCAATGCATTTTATTGTCCATAACATTATCAACTGTGGCACTGTCATGGTAGACTGAACCCTAAAAATACCAGTGCACTGATGTCAGAATGGCATACAAGATATTGATTACCATAAGCATGCCCATAATTCAACATAATAGGCTGGATCGGCTTCATTATTGACCTTGTGTGGTCAGATTCCTGTGGTAGAGTCCAACAGTGAGGGAATAGGGCCATCCTCCACAACTTTGTCAATTCCTTATGCTGGAGTGGGTTATGGGTAGTGTTGTTCCGATTATCGATTATAATCGATCATCAGCTGGTTCAGAGAACCAGTAAGATAATCGATTGTGAAACTCCATAATCGATTATGTGTAAAGGGAGATTACTTTTAAGTTGTATGCAAAGGGAGACTACTTTTTAGTTGTATGCAAAGCACAAAGGTTAGTAAAACTCCCAGCCACTAAAGTTGACCTGAAATTTATTAATTCCCTTTACAACTACAAATATAAAACCATATGATATTTCATAGGTGCAAAATTTCATCATAAGGAACATATAGCCATTATTACATGATCAAGTTGTTAAATAGTTGAGTTAATAAACTGAAACACATTTTGATGATTTGTTTCAGTTTTAAATGCAACATTATTTGTAGTATTTGTAAACAATGACAAACAAGAAAACCACGTCCTTCTACACTTAAAATTATAGACACATCACATATGAATGAAAGGATTTTGGGGGATTGTAGCAGTATTTCAGTTGCACATGACTTATCAGCCATAAAAAGTTGCGTTCATTTAACAAAGATGCAGAACAAAAATAACACACAACACAATAGACGAAAATGTAATATTATTATCAGGTTAAAGTATATTACATGTCATTAGAAGAGATTACTCCAGTACATTTACTAACATCTTGAACTATTGATCAAAGAAATAACTGAATAACAAACAAAAATTAAAATTTGTTCTTAGTAACCAATTATAATCGATAATCAGTTGGTTAAGTGGAACCGATTATCGATTACGAATTACTGACTGATTCCCATCACTAGTTATGGGATATGTAGTCTACATAATCAGTCTTTACTTGCACCATGAAAAGCTGCATTCTCCAAGTCAGCCACTCAATCCAACACTGATAACAGTTGACCAACAGTTGGTCTCTGTTGATAAGCATGTCAACAGATGCTGGAGCTCTAGACCAGCTAGTTGATGGAGAAGGAGGAGAACATAACTTTGGTAGCAATAGGAGAAAGACTGGCCTGATGCTCAGATGCAGAGTCTTCTCCTGTCACAGAGAGATCTAGCAAAGTCAATGGAGCTTGTGAGCATACTTTGTTGTCTCTAGGTGAATGGGATGATGCCAATACCTCATGTGCAATCTGAAATAAATCTAGAAAAGACTGTCTAATGGAGCAGCCCAAAATGCTAGCAGAATGTCCTGATTGGGATCTAGTTACATGTACTTCCAAATGATCATTGTGTGAGTACTCCCTTAAAGTTGTGTAGGCATGAGAACACAGTGACTCCATGCTTTGTGTGTACTGGGACACTAAACTGGGAACTGGGTGCATTGAATGACCTGTGGCTGATCCATGAGAGTGCATTGTGCTGTGGAGTGGGCAAACTTTACCATGACCTCTAATATTCTGGCTCAAATGGTAGGATCAATTGTGATTGTGACCTGTTGAAATTTAATGTATAGCAGAGTTGTGATGGATCAATGCTATTTTATCTTAAATGACGTTCCATTGTTTGTGTTGGGATGGACTACAGTAGTCCCCCTCTTATAAGGCCACCCCTAATGCAGCAGGGAAGTGGTCTTATAATGCGGGTGGCCTTTCTAGAGGGGGATGACAAATGCGAATAGTAAATACCTATGAAGAAATTCACAAGTACATTTAATTTTAAAACATTTAATATTTTCATTAAAAAATCACATGCATGTTGTGAAATAAATGTAAAACAAACTGTGTCATCATTTTCAAAAGAATGCTATGAATAACCATTGATAGTTTTAAAACTGTCTTTATAATTATGTTACAGATCATAACATCTGTCACTTTGTTACAGCCTAAAAACACAAACCAGTCCCGTCACATTAAAAATATCCTTGCTGTCATACCCCCTGCATATATCATTTAGTATTTTGTTCCAATCTTCGACAACTTCATTATTAACATCAGCTGATTCTCCACTAAGGACAGAACACTTAATATTGTGTCGCACTTGAAATCTGTGCAACCATCCGTTACTTGCAGTAAAGTCGTCATATCCCAATTCAACTGACAAAATTGTTGCTTTTTCTTGTCATGCAAATCAGGATACAAACGTCTGCTGGCTCAAACAATCTTCCTTTCTCCATCCATTTCACCTTCCCACTTCTGCAGAATTGTTTTATTATCTTTCACAATATTGTTTATCTGAGTCTTCCCGACATTAGTTTTCTGCAAGGATCCTCGACAATGACCCCCCCTGGTCAGTTGAATTACTTTCACTTTCTCTTCTAAACTGAGAATTTTTCTTTTCCTCGATGACATGTTGATCTTTTTGCAGTAAGTTATTCATGTTGCCAACTACAATACTGATAAAACAATTTTGTATGCATTTAAAACATTAATTCTAATAAAAGTTACCAATAGGAAAGGTCCATTGACTGCCTATACAGGTAAAATCACCAAAGTGTCACACAGATATAGTAACTATGAAGTGGATGCAATGACTTTACTATGGATATAAAACTCACCGGTACATATCCTACTTCAGTTGACACTATACAGCAATATAATTGAGTTTTCTAAAGTACACACATTACCTACTCATAAAATAAAGGTACAGCAATGTGACAGGACACACTAATGATCTGTGAAGATACATACCAAGGTCACCTACTTGTGTGAGGATGACAAAGTTATAATTCTAAAGAAGACAGAGAAGTGTGTTATTGAATGAAAGAAGCAAGAAAAGTTGGAAAATTTAGTTGGAGTATACTTCCTATAGCAGAGAACACCCCTCCAACTTGCATTAAGGCAGAAAACTTCCAGATACTTGTATTTGTGGATTGCAAGCCTCTCTATAGGACTCAATATACTAATGATATGGAAGAATGGGAAACCAGACTAGAAAAGGGTTGATATAAAATAGACCATATGTTGTGTTTGGCTGGCTAAGATTGGTTGATAATGAAAGTAAAATTTTAGTGAAATGAATCTTTTGATAGTTTTATTGATGGAATTGTTCAGTCCTTTTACAGACTTGACTTTGGAAAACTCATTATTGTACATAGCACCCAACTCTTTGGTACAGAACTGAAAACACATAGATCCAGAAAATGCAACAGCTCAAATGGTTTTCTCAACACAGAAGCGGTCATCAAGGATGTCTACCCTGACAATTATAGGTTTGACCATGAGCATTCTGAAATTCAGTGTTACTGATTTTTTAATATTATGGTGTTTGCATAGATTTAGTAAGGGAGTTTATGGATCATGGGGAGATCATTCTATCTAACTGCCACATATGTGGGCAAGTAACTTTTAGATTCTTGACTAAAAATTTAGCCTGGGATTACTGGAGTTGTGAGGAGTAATAGTTTTCATCAGGTATTATGATTGGGTAATGTATTTAAGGAAGAAACAGCTGGTTGCCAAACATATGCCATAGTTGTTTCTCAATATCATGACCCATGATCTCATTTCTATCTTGGTATGCATTTATATACATATTAGATTTGCATCTTTTCTTGAAGATATACAGTCTCTCATTCATGTAAGAGCATAACAATTAGTTTTAGTATTTTTAACATACTTGAAATTTACAATACCTGCCAAGATCATAGGCTCAATCTGAAGCTTAAAAACTAAAATTTATGAACAATGAATGAAACTTTGATAAATAGACAAATTTCAGTAACAGACTCACAACTTGCCCTCTCTCTCACTCTCAAATAAACAACCAATTTTATTTTATTTTTTGAAACAAATATTAATATCCATGACCAGACTTAAAGAATGCATGGTACTGGAAATATTCAGATGTTATCCTAGAAGTTCTTTTAAATGATTGTGTTTAGTTCAGTAACAATCATTTCCTGTGTTGTTTGTTGTTCCTCCTTCGAGTTGCAAAATGATATGACATCACTAACTGATTTGGTTTCTGTGAGTACATGAGCAGCTGATCAGGACCATGCCTGTTCTGAAATGCCTTTGGCATACTGGAAAGGAGATGCTGCATGGGGTTGCTTGAGCTATAGAAGATGTGCTATAGTTCCAAGATCTATGCTGCTTGTGCTTTTGCACTGCCTCTGCAATTCTTTTCAGTTCAAAGTCTATAGGTCCAATACGGATGAGACTGTACCATGTGGAGTGATCCTGTGTGAAACCTTCCCAAGATTGTCAGGGTCAATGCTAAAATATTTCAAGGATGACTTGAGGTAATTTTTTTAAGCAATTCTTCTGACCACCCTGATATTGATTTCCCTCCTTCAGCTAACTGAGGATATCCTTTGGCAGTTGCCTTTCTGACAGCCTCGTGATGCAGCCTGCCTATCTCATCTGTGATTTCATCAGCAGATTTGGGATGCTTAGAATGCCTGACTGTGTGAGAACCTCAAAGTCTATGACCCTGTCCTGTGATCATTTCCTCCTCAGATTCCTCAGGCAGCTTATATGAAAATGGTTTAGCTTCATGGCATGACATCTGTACAGTCCAGGTTTTGCATGTATACAGCAGGGTTGGAAAACACTCAGTCTGTAAACAGTTTTGTTTGCAGACTGTTGCCTCTATGCTCTCACATATTTGTGTATTGTCTGCCAAAGCCCATGCTTACTTGGGCAATTCTGGCATTGGTTTCATCATTGATGTGGACTGCATTTGACCGTGTATTGCTAGTATAGGAGGGTTTGGTCATTTAGTGTGAAAGTAGGCTGTACATAAGACTTTCATGGTGCAGGTTTGTGAGGGGTGTGAGTAATATGTGATACCCAACCTGTTATGGTGCATTGGTTATCGTTATCTATGAGATGACTGACCACAATGCTATTTTTCTGACTGAGTAATTAATATCAAAATAAGAAATTAATGGATGGAATAACAGAGATCTTTGCAAAAATATAGAGTAGGACAACATAGGCTACAATATGTAAAATGTAACAAGTAACGAACGGAGCTATTTTTCCCTTTAAATGAATATAATACACATCCTAAAAATATGTCAGATCTTTTTCCTCCTGGCATCGAGCAATATTCCCACTCCTATTACATCAGATATCATCTTATCATAATTCAACAGAACTAAGCTAATGTGGTCAGTTTGCAGCCTGATATGCACACACCCTATTAAAATGCAATTAACATCTCTTTAGCAGCAACTCTCATCCCTAACTGGAACCATGACATAATTAGATCTCTTTGAAAACTATAAATGTAGATTATAAATTACTAGCTCAACAATGTTGGTCGACACACAACAATTTTCTCAGTTAAGAGAATTCACAACTTCATAACACAAATGAATTAATGGACTTCACGTCTCATCTTAACTGCATTACTTACTAAATAGTGATTCACTGACACAGACATTGTAAAATCAATTCTTAGCATACATGCTGCTTGTGATTTAAGACAAATTAAATCTCACAATTTGTATCAGAGTAACGCATGAAATTCCAACAGTACATGATTTCTATTAGAATGCAAACCACTAAATCTGAACATATTCATTCTTAGAATATATGAATCATATAACATTCAAGACAATGAATGCATGATTAACTTCTGCACTCAATAACTTAAATATGAATTTAAAACTAATAAATTCAACAAACGATTACTAACTTACATCAATGAGCATCTTGTGAATGACTGAGACAATACCTTGTTCTTTCCTGAGATTCGCTCTCTTTTCAATGAAGCCAAATCTCTTTTCCATGTCCGTAATTTTTTTTCCAGACACTATTCTTTCGAAAATTTTAACAATAAAAATTCATTATAAATGATCTCAGAGCCAGCTTTCCCTTCCAAAGAAAAACCTAAATTGCCAAATTTTTTATAGAAATTGCTTAAACCTTGAATTTCTTCTGGGAAACATATCCCCCTTGTTTAGCTTAGCCAGTCAAGTTTAATTTTCTCTAACCACCAAAACTGTAACACTCCCATCAAAGTCAGAATAATTTTCTTTAGTATGCCTTTTAGTCTGCCCATAACTACTAATGTGTCAATTACATCAAGCTTTCGTAAGAAGATAAGGTCTATTACACAATATACGATCCATCAAAACAAGTTCACTTATTATTTATTTCGGATATATAATGAGTATATTACAGCCAACATCAAACCTCACCTAAGTGAAACCACTCTTGTGGCCAAATGGTTAGAGTGTCCATCTCGGATGTTGTGGGTTTGAACCCCGGCTGAGTCATACCAAAGACTTTATAAAGATGGTATTAACAGCTGCCTCGCTAGCAACTCAGCATTAACAGGTTAGTGTTAGGACTGGTCGGCCTGATGTCAGGATAATATGACTGGGTGGGACATGATGCTACATGTCTGTGGCATGATACCCCAGTGCTAGACATCACTATAAACTGCCACACTGTAGACATCATAGCGATATGACTGAAAAATTGTTAAAAGCTATGTTAAGAAACTCCAAATCATACAAGCGCGCGCGTGCACACACACACACACACACACACACACACACACACACACTGCCTTTATTAATACCTATTCTGGAAAAATATAATTCTATGATACCCATTTCAAATGACCCAAAATTTGTCTCTGGTTTGTCTCTACTTTGTCATTTCCTATACTTGACTCTACATTAACATATATGTCTGATAGTTATCGTAGTGGGTCCTTATTAAATCCAAACGTGCCTCCCGACAGTGCATATCCCATCATTCGCAGGCAGCGATTTATCACGAGCCTAGCCTATAGGTCAACGTTAATTTGTTCGTGTCATGCTGACCACGAAAAAATGTACTGCAAAAATATCTACAAATTTTGCACCATTACAAGGTTGGTGCAACACCTTTGTCTTTTTTATATTGATTGTTGACCGAAATTGTTACAAACTGAAGAGAAGTGGTCCATACTCTGTTGCATGTGAGATTCAGATTTGGCTTTCAGGCAACTGTCATCAGCAAATCGAACACAAACAGTCACTTCCTGTAACTTTGTCTTTGCCCATAGTTTCTTGAGACTAAAGGACTTGTCATCAGTCCAGTACCCAATGTCAATCCCAGTATCATAGTTATAGAAGGCATCAGTAAGCACGGGCAGAGAACATCATACTTAAGAGGGATGGGACCAACATACAGCCTTGCTTGACTCCACTGTTTGGGAATGGTTCAGAATGACTCACCATCATCCACAACACGAGCAGGGATTACATCATGAAACTGTCGAACCATTATGATGAATTTCTCTGGCAATCCAATTTCACCATGATCTTCCAAAGGTCCACACAGCTGACTGTGTCAAAAGCTATTGTCAGGTCCATGGATGCCGTGTGAAGGTTGGAGTTCTGTTCCAGGTAATTCTCCTGGAGTTGACAAGTTGCAAACACCACTTATGTGGTCTTTCATCCTTCCCTGAAAGCACACTGACGCACAGGCTGAAACATTTGATCATTGTGATGCACAATGTGATTCAGCAGTATTATGTTAAGGATTCTACTGGCGACTGACAGCAAGGAGATGCAATGATGGTTGTCGCAGGATTTTCAGTTTCTAATACAACTCAATCCGTATGAAATATGGCAAAGACATTAAAATACACAGTCATGGATTCATTGTTAATGCATGCAACTACCACTGATGTCTATGTAGACATATGTGAGGCATCATTCGCTGACAAATTTGACTCAGTGAGTATCCATCGGATAATCTACTGTTTAGCAATAAAAAAAGAGGTAGCAAAACTCAAAGATGTACTCCGCAAGCCCACTCAAGAATATGTCAGGTTTATACCAAAAATATACTCAAATCAATGTTGATGGATTAGGAAAGAATATACGGTTTTTCACATGTTGTTTTTGTGGCATAGGATATCCGGTGTTATATGTTGAATGTCTTCACAAGGGACATGAACACACACATATGGCCAATCAGATATAGAGTAAAAAGAAAGAAACCATTAGATGGGTGTTAATATATGTAATAAAGTTTGTTCTCACTGGACACCAAGCAGTGGATTGAATATAATTGTGTTACCACATACGTATATGGGCACCACACTTTTCATGCGCTAGCGCATTAAAATTGACCTTGGTGGTAGTTCCGAATTCCTCTCACACAAATGCTCTACTAGGTGGATTTTGTCTCACCAAATGGTAATGAGCTGGTTGCCTCCGAACATTGATAAGGTCCAAGACTGTAAACATGGTGACACACCATTCCGGGTCAGTAACACAACACTGCCTGCCTTCTAACCCATGTAAATACTGAATAAAAATTGTTTCTGAGTGGGTCTAACAGCATTGAAATCATTTTGTACGTAACAGTGACAGTCTTCTTTTGAATTGCTTCGGCAGGTTTTAACCCAATCATGTTTATAGTTACATTATTTACTGTTTGCAAGACTCATGTAAGTCATGTTAATCACTCGTGGGATAACACTAGCTCTCCAAATCTGAGACCGAGACCTCATAAAAAATTGGGAATGTAATGTTGTCCAATTAACTATTCTAAAAATGACCCTGTTGCGGTGTACATGTATAAATATGTTTTAAGTGCATCTGCAACACTTGCAAATCTTTAGACGAGCATTGGCTCTGATTCTATATACATGTATCTGCTGGCAGTATCTACAACGCTGAACACGTACTTGCATGTAATTCCACATGTATGATCACGTTGGAAAAACTAAAGATCAGCCTGACGAACTTTGTTAGAAGTTCTGATAGCAAACCATCCATGGGAAATTTGTTTTGGCATGTTTAGGCAAATTTGCCACAATGCTCGAGCAATCTCATGGGTGACTTTTGCCACACCTAACATTTTAATGGCTCCTTCACCTTTACAATAACTATAGTATGTTTTGGATAAAGTCCATTCAGCAATCACACCTTTCTTATGTTTGTTTGTTTGTTTATTATCTTGATATATTTTACAAGTTAACTTTGTCCACAAAAGACTTTGCCTCCAAGTACAATATTAGCCTTTGTACCTCCTTTGATGATCTATTCTCCAAGTGCAGGATTAATCACATTCAAGTTATGGATGAGATCTATCTATTCATGCTGATGTGCATGAGCACCACTTGGTGCTTGGTACACTAGATCATGTCAGCAGAATGCAGCATCAATAAAATGTATGTGTTTTTCCAGGCTTTGGTTGGTAATTAGAATCAAGACATATATCCAACTGTGTTCCTGGCCTGCAGTAATTGCATCTAGGTCCCGGAGGTAGCCAGATATGCTTTTAATCTGGGTATCTGCACCATGGTGCTCCATGTATTTGCTGATGCAGCAACGGCTTCAACACCGACATTCATGTATTTTTGGACCAGGAACTTTCAGCTCCATTGACAGACCTGGCAGGTCTGAGTCTCCCAAACGTGAACTTGTTTACATCCCACACTGACCACAAATTCCAGTGATCAAAACTCTACCACTATGTGTTTGTACCTGTTTTGGATTTGCAGTATGTGCTTCGGAGCAGCAGCATCACACATTATGAAAGCGTGATCGAGTTATATAATAAGTGACATTCAACATGGCATCACAAAAGAGAAAACGTTATGATGCTTAAAGCACCATCAACTTGTTCATGCAGACAAAGCTCGGACCACAAAAGTATGGTGACGTGTTTCCTAATTCATTTAATTTGATCAGCTGTAACCGGGAAAATCCAGCTGTTGTTAAATATGAATCTGAGATGTTTAGCGTGGAATCGGTTCCACATAATTACGCCATCGACAAATGATCAACCATGTTAAGATGAACTCAGAGATTTGATTTTATGGTTTTGCTTCCACTGTCACCACGAAGTAACTTTTCAGCAGTCGATGACGCTCCTATTATGGACGATCTTGATATGAGAGAGTATGTTCTTGTCATGTACGACAAGAGTATTGCTTAAAAGCTCTCGTGACAATCTTTTCCCGTTGCTGACAAAAACACAGATCTGATCAATGTCACACAATCATACGCACACATACCTAAAGTAATCCGAGACAATTACAAGATGTTGATGATATTTCCTGACATGCATGGCCTTGCAAACATTCACTAGCCTCGGTGTACTGTTGATTACCCATGGGATGAGTTTTGAAATATGTTTGTGGAGATCAAATAGGAGCAATATAGTTTTGTCCCTATAGACGTGACTAGTGTATATGACCTCAGAGTGGTCTCGTATTAGGGTGAAAATATTGAACGGGTCTGGACACACACTTGTCTCATGCAGCAATTTAACAACTCTAATAAATATATTCAATGATGAAATCTACCAGCAATGCTATAGTAGAGGCTGCTGATCAATGTTGCAAAACTACATGTGATAAACTGGATGCACACAAATGTCTCAAAGATATGTTACAGTTACAACAATATGCATGAAAAAAAATAACTCAGAGAGGGCTTTAATTAAACTTTTAAACTACTGATCAAATATACAAAGGAAAAGCGTAAATCAAGTGAAGAAAGTCATGGAAACAACCATGACGATTAAAGGAACAGAAGATAAAGCAGGTCCAGCTGTTAAGATCGCGTTGGCCATAGAATGCTTGCCAGAGCAGATTGCGGTCATACAAAAAAGAATTACACATCTTGAACAGCTGCCATATGACTTGAGAAAAATGCCTAGAATATTTAACGAGGCAAACATTAAACAATATGATCACAAAGGCCATTGTAGCATTTGCCGGTGATGTTTCCTTCAACAGGTGAAGCTATGTACAGGAAGAATATAAGAAATCTGCAAGTAAATCATATAAAATATGGAGTTTTATGAGGATTCAGAATCTGGCAAATAGCAGAGTAAATTTAATTTTGATGCTGAAAGATATAAACGTCAAAATATATAATAACAAAGCAAGCTGAGGGTATCAGTAAGATCTAATGTTTGCCTATTGTTCACTGTCTTTCTGTGGATCCGTTCACATGGGCAACAACGCACAAAAGTCATTAATGAGATCACATCTATTTTTTCAGCAGTTGCTTACCAATAGCATCATGGACCCTGGGACGATGCAGTTATTGATGTACAAAATCACTGAAAACATCAGTGATATATATTACAACACCGATAACGACGTCTGAAGCAATTTTCTTTGAAACACTTCGTGTTACAAATCAAATCTATATTGAAATTCAGCGTGTTTGTTGTAAATACAACCTCAAGCATTACCACAATGATCACGATCTCATCAATAAAACCAGATTTTGATGAGACTTTCTCTACAACAATCACCACTGGGGAAATCATGCAGACTTGATATTGCACTGGCGCCATCATGATCTTCCCGCGAATAACTCGTTATGTTTTCCATGGACGATAGTGTAACCTGGCAAGAAGACGAACTTCCCGCTGGCGTGCAAAGACTCTACAATTTTCATACATGAACTTGAGTCCACACTCAGATCAGCATCTAGCTGCACCATACAAGGTTGACATTTCAATGTCATAATAAGAATAATTCTCGGTTATCCCAAAAACATTAATGAAACTCCCAATGATAAATTAATCATATGTGTAGGACCTGGAGGGTCTGGATACCACATCACGCCATATTTTGTCAACGATTCAGATCAATTTAACCTATGATGCTATCATTAGCACTTACGAAAGATGATCTTCCTCAAGTGTAGCTGCTCAAGGATATATACTGTGTTTACCCCAATCATGGAACCCAGTGATTTGATACCAATTGCTCCCACAGCGCATGTGTATCTTCCATGCTAAAATCCCTGGTTGACAGATTTGTTTAATCCTTGTGGACATGGACAGGCACATGGAAGACATATGATGGAAATGGACTTGGTATGTTGAACCAGGGAATGTTTATAGGACACCGGCGAATGTGATCCTGGTAAAGTCTTCAAACGCTGTAGCAATTGCTAAACATGCTGCAACGCGGGTCATTGAAAGCATCACAAATGTTGCTGTGGATAAGGTGATAAATTTGGGATTGCGAGCTGTTTAATCGATTCAATATTGACTACAACAATTAGTGACTTGATCACTGCGGGTAGAACCAAAAGTGATTACACAAACAATGCCCATGCCAGTCAGAAATATAATCAATTAAGCTGCTCAAAAATGTCTAACCGATTCATTGGTTGCAAATGTGATAATGGGAAGTGGATTACAGTTATGGACTAAGCCTGGACAAGCTACCAAATATGTATTAGATGAATCCAAAAAGGTATGAACAAAGATAAAATTTGAAGAAATATCTTATCTCGCATCTGACATGAATGTACCCTTGAATTTAGACAAATATTTCAGTATTATTTATACCTGGCTAAAGAGCCTATTCAAAAAGATTTAATAGAATTACCAGTGCATGACATGTCTCGGTATATTCTCCTACTTTCTTGGAAATTGATGACGCTCTTGTAAAAAATTATGCTGCTGGTACCATTTTGTATCAGTATCAAAATTGGCTGGGTTAATAAATATAAATGTATCATGGAATTGTTTAGCAGCATATGCTCTCTCATCAAGGGAAAGGAAACTGAAGCTTGGTTGACGTTGCCAACATTATTCTTGGACTTGCCATATAAAGCCATGACTATGCAATGTCTGCTGGCCCATTTATGATGTTTCACAAAGACACAAACAACCATCCTCAGCATAAACAATTTATAACACCACACCTAATGACCGCGCAAATCCCACCAATGCTGTAAAAGTAGAAGAGCTAACGTTTTACACAGCATTAGATTGGTGGCACGTTGATCCAACTTCATGAACTGGAATTGAGGTTTTCATGCGCAATTCCTCTTGATGGTCGATTGTTGTCGAAATTAACATTGTGTATGCCTGTGAAATCTCTTCAATGGCCACAGAAACATAGTTGTTGTCGTTTCTGAGTTCTGGAAGCACATACCACATTTCACACACTTACCACAGACTGGCATGAACGCAATGTTCAGCTGCTATATGAAGACATTTGTAATATAGCTTATGAACATGGTGGACAGTATGTAAATCAAATGTTACTTGCTGATTTAGGAGTGTCTTAAGTTTCTTTGCAGTTAAGCAGCCATTAGGAACCCTCCGAAGAAAGGAATCCTCCAAAGAAACTGTGCTTCAGGCCACACGTGCAAGCATCTTTAACTCAGCTTAGTCCCTGTGGTCAACGTTAAATTGCTGTAATTCTCTCTAATAAGATGCTGCTATGTTAACCATTATCGGTACTATAATCAGAATTGTTGCTGGAGCCATATCAACAGTAACAGGTGTTATAGGTAGCGCTGGTAAACTAGTCTTGTCGCGGCTGCATTCACAAATACGTGTCTATTTAAAACGTCTCACGGCAGCACAAAGCAGTCCAAATAAAATTCTTAAACTGTACTCGATGGATATTGAGATAAAACAATTAGCATGGCTGAGTTCGAAAGTGTTGGCAGAAAACGGAAAATCACTAGCAACTGTGAGCACATATACGGAACCAGGATGACCCAAAACTGGCGAGTGATTTACAGTGAAAATCGAGTATATATTTACAATTGTGCTTGTGAAGAGTTTCCACAATGTACACCTTATGCATAAAGCCTGAACTGCCTCTCCAGTGGCAGCGCTTTTACGATGTTGCCGTTGTTGTAGTAATTGGATTTGTAAAATTAATAATCATCGTCACAAAAACTAATGCTATATTGTTTTTTATGCTAGCCAGTTCTGCTATATAAAATCTTCGCGCTTGCGTTTCAACTACCTATTGTACACTTATAGTGCATACACTTGCTTTTGACGATCGAGGCAAAGTAGGAAAGTATGAAGTATACAAGGAGTTGATCTCGGTTATCAAAATCTAAAACACCCATTCTGATACTACTGCTATATATATATATATATATATATATATATATATATATATATATATATATATATATATATATATATATATATGTCAGACTGATGAAAATCGTCCTGAAGACAAAAATATTCATTATATCAATGAATTTGTTAGCAGATATTGTTATTCTCAGATATGCCAACTGTCCCGATTTAATTAGGATTCTCCTGACTGTGTAGAAAACCAGACAGTCCCAAGCAGGGGCAAAATTCTCTCCACTGAAACAATATATCAAAGATATTTCTTTTGAAAATTCATTCCCAGTCTACAGGAAGTAACAAGGCAATGGTCTTATGAACAAATCAAAATATCTCGTTTCTCCATATTTCGGAATCATTCTAAGTCAATAGGAAATAACAGGAGAAACTTTGTATAAACAAACTGAAGTATGTCAGGGTTATTTTTTCTTCATATTTTCCGAGTCGATCCGAGTCCACAGGAAGTAATAGGACATCCGTAGTATAGACCTACATAGTTATATCGCTTTTTTCATGTTTTCTGAGAAGTACTTGTAAAGACGCTGAAACAATGCTCCTAAAAAAATCTGATAATAAATCTCTTCAATCAGATTTAAAGAAAACATAGCAGACGAGTCCATAGAAAGACCAGAAAACGCTGAAAAATGCTAGAGAACGGGATATAAGACACTCTAAAAATATATTATTATTTTCTTTGTCATTTTCCATGCAAATTCAGACCGAACAAACCTGTCTGGCTGATAAATGCTGCCAGAAAACACCCTTTTCATATTGTAAACATTTATTATTTATATGATTATCCAATGTTCTCTCTCTCTCCAGCACCTATTCATAATAACTGAAACTCTTCATTATATTATAAACATGGAAATATTTATACATAACATTATTTAAAGAAAGAACAATATTTGAAACAGATCTTTACATCAAAGAACTGACTTATATGCCAATATCATATTAATATAAGAAAATTATATTAATATCAGACGTTCCAAGGTAATACCTGTCCGTCAATTAGTCTGTCTTTTGTCTAATCTTTGTCTTGTATCACATATTTTCGATTACCAAAATGAAATCAATATTTATAAAAAAAAATATAGTTTTGTTTTGGTTTTAAAAATACTCGTTTGATGAAACTGTACCTTCTTCATTTGATTTTCGATACATACAGCAATATATACAATACCCGTCGATCAAGAAACTTCACCCATCCACATTTACTTTCTTGACTGACCGGGAAGAAGGCTTTAATAACATTTGTGCTGTTAAATAATAATCAATCAATCAATTTGTCTGTTGTCTCTTGACCGTCACTGTCGTTACGTTCACACGTTGTTTCTGCCGGCAGAGCTTCTTTCCGTGGACTTTTGGAGCTACAATTGTAGAACATCCGTCACTGTATGTCATTGTTCCATCTCCCTGTGTTTTTCAATTTTGATATCGTAAGTAATGCTTTCGTCATTGCTCGTTTGTCATTCTGGTCCAGATTGTTTTTGACATTAAATTTCATATGACTGTCGCTTAAGCTAAATTCGCCCGTTAGTTCCAATGAAGGTCCCACATAATTCTTTGAACTTATTCTCTATCAAGTGAATTGCTTCCACCAGGTCCATCAGTCGTAGCATCTTCCAGTCCATTGTCTGTTTCAACAAATGATTCAGTGATTTTGGAATTGTTATTTGTCCAATTTCGGTCACTTTTGTTATGTCTAATTGGCTCATTTACCTTTGTTTTTAGTGTACTTTCAGTCTGCTTTGAAAGTTTTGTACAAATTTTGTTGATACCTCACTGTCGAGATTAAGAGGGTTCTCACGTGTATCCTCAAAACAAATTGTGTCATTAGCGTCGATTATTCCGTCGCCTCCAAAATTCATGTTAAATATGTCCTTTCTCTCTTGTAAGTCAAATGCTTTGTCTGTTGTTGTTTTTTTTTTAGATGTTGGTGTTCTGATATAAGTGTCTCGTACAAAGAATGTGTGTAGATGTATGAAATACGTTCAATAAAGCCTTCACCATGGCATATTCGCCATCGGTTCCAATAGCAAGTTTGTCCATCCGGGTGTCAACTAACTTCATTGCCAAGTGGCTGAAGAATTGAAAGTAAGATTCATAGTCACTACTTTCATGTATGAAAACGGGTCCAAAAATAATGGAGGCAGGTCGGTTGTATGTCGAATGACTGTCAAGTGTTTGTCACAAGCCACTGTTACATGCAATTTGCACAAGTTGAACGTCTTGTCAAAACCTAGGATCATAAGTCCCGTGCAACAAATGTTCTTAATATCTTTTATCTGGTCATCAGTGTACAGGATAATACATGGTGCTTTTCTGTTTAAGCGTAGAATGGAGTGAACAAAGTTACGGTTTTCACTAACCATGTTGTCCAGCATTATACTGTTATCTGCAATATTTTTTATTAGACCCATTTACCAAGTTTTCTTTATTTTTGATGTACTTCTTTGTGTCACATATTTGCTGTATATTTCGAGGTCTAGTCAGTTCATCATATTTCATTCCCAGAATGTCATAAACTTTCTTCGGTTTGTCTTTTGGCTATCAAATATTTTATTTCATCCATAACGTTCTCAGGAGCAGCGGAGGGGGGGGGGGGCACTGCCAAAAAAGCGTGCCCGACTTTGGGGGTGGTAACCCTAATTCAGTGCTCCGTTCAGAATCTGAGGCTAATTTTTTTTTACGTTTGCGCCAAGTGGGTTGACTTATTAAACTATTCAAATGCTAATCTGAGGCCTGTATGAGTGACCGACAAAAAAAAAAGGCGACGACTTGAAGGAAGGGGGTCCCCTCAACACGGCCCCGTTTTGCAAATTGGGGCTAAAAAAATGCTGTTTTAGCCAAGTAGTGTTGACTCATTAAACTACCCAAAGGCTACTATGAAGCTTGTATGTGAACCGGGTTACTGTCCATGAACCCTCTTCCCCTACCCCATTCAAGGCCCCATAGTGAGAATGTTGATTATATCTGCGGTAAGGCTGATTTATTAATCTGAGGCTAGCAAAAAGGAATCACTGCAACCAGGTTGATCGCCATTGGATATACATAAATCTTTTAAGTAAACTGTCCAGTGATCTGTAATTAAATTGTTGTTATAATAATAATAATAATGAGCGAGTATGCGCTTACTATAGAATCTAATACAGCTAAATAAGCTTGACGACTAGATGCAATTAAGAAATATATTCCAGTCCGTGATTCTGGCAAACAGCAGTTACAACAGAATCAGGAAACTCGTGTGGAACTTACAAAGGGTACAGAGCAGTTATTTAAACCAGTAACAAAAGTCATTAAAGGTCTTCTTCCGTCGTTAGAACAAACCGCTAAAGTAACTGGAAAAATAGCAGAAAGAACTATAAAAAAAAAAAGATTCTCCGAGAGCTTACACCTGAAATAGCTTCTGCTCAACCACAATTACAGCAAGCGATTGAGGGTATCGATCAAGCCAGTGTTGAGATAGGTGATGTAAGGGATTTTGTTGCGCCAGAACCAGAACATGTTAAAAAAAAAATTTACCACCTACCGAATTTACCAAAGAAGGTCGCAAAATACTTCGAGAAAACCTTATGGGGTTGCTGTAACAGGATATCCTTATTATCGTGACCTATTAGAACCAGTGACCGCCGATATTACAAAAACAATTGCTCCAGTTTTGTGTTTCGAAACAGCCTTGGTATAACTAAAATCAGCGGTGAATATACAGTTATATTTAAAAAAAGTGAGAAACAAGTCGAAGAAGCTGAAAAAGAGCTATTACCTGGAGATATGTTATCGTCCGCAAAAATTACCATTCAGACCACCTCGTATTGATGAATCAACCGGAAGTGGCCTTGCCACTCGCAATCAAAACTTGCCGGTGACTGAAGATAAACTTTGTCCCAATAACATCCTCGTTGATGTTGATCGACTGGAAATTCTGACTGATGGAAGACGAGCCGGCAAAAATTCCCATGAAATCGTCAGTGAAGCAGCTGATATCTTCCAGCGTTCATATACCGGTGGCGTCATGGACAGCAGCGTCCATAGGGCACTGATCGATGAAATTACCGACGATTACTACAACGAGTGATCAGTTAGATCGGCGATAACAAAATAACATGATTATACACAATACCCAACGTAAGGTGATAAATCACGATTACCTGTTTATAGCGCAATCTACGAAGACGATGTTATTCGAGGTTTATTCAGAAGAATGGCACAAGAAGCCATCACGACTGCAAAACAATTAGGCATGAAAGCCATCGAAGTTGTTCGTGACAAGGGTATAGGCACTGTTGGTGATCCCGCTGGTAGAGCATTCTCAGTGTTCAAAGAGAGACTTGAGCAATTAGTACGCAGACCGCAACAAGCCCTACTACAGCCATTTAAACTGCCCAGCACCGATGTGATGTCAGCAAGTGTCAGTATATAATAAATCAAGCTGCAAATGAGCGGTTGAAAGAATTAGCTTATTTTTTTCTGGTTGTGGATCTATAGGTACAAACTCTGTTTTCCGCTGCACAATTCTTTTCCTACAGAACTGTCCATTTATTTTATACAAAAATGACGTAAAGCGTGCCAGTGTTGCATCTCATACAAAGTTTTTGGAGTTGCATCGCTGGCGCGATCCCATATTCCACAGTCAATACCAAACGTATTACTTCTATTTTGTGAGCGTTTGTCGAAGTTTTTAGTATTGTTCAATATAAAATAGACATTTTCTTTCAGGCCGCATGGCATCTTGCCGAGACCATTCAACAACGTCATCCTTGGTTTATTCTTGAGAATGTGGAATTCATCTCGAAAGGACTACAATCGAAACTGGCATTGTAGTTATCGATGTACCCAGTTAATAGCTGTCACAATGGTAGACCTAAAAGGTGTACAACCAATATCTGATCAGGTCACAGTTTTATTTCCAGTTTTAACAGAGTCTTCCTAAATTAATACAAAGTCCTGCTCCTGTATCAGCGGCGCGAAAGGATTTGGGCTGAATTCGTTGCTACTATCTGGTTTGATCATTTACGTCCACATCAGGGTAACTCTGGCTTGCTTGTATGTGACTCCTCGACCAACAATTCTGCGTGTGAACGGCTCGGACATGTATTCAGGATACAGTTGTGGCAGATAGTATGTTCTTATTGGTTCCTGCAATGCTGCACCTAAAGCGTATACATGTGCCATCTCTGAGTAACAATTGATGCACACTACATCGCACACAAGTTTTTCATAGTCACCTGTCAAAATTCTAGTATCTCCAATAAAATGATTGCATTTGCTCCTTGTTATATTGGCTCTTTTCATTGATTATCAGCTCTAAAGCACTTAGTAATCGCAGATAATCATGGTAATCCTCAGACCCGGTCAAAGATTGTGATACTGCCCCATATAAACATTTTCTGTCACTGTTTGCTTTGATCGGTTGATTTACTTTACACATTGCAGGATGAAAAATGTTTAAAATATCTAATGACACATTCTCTATTTGGTTTCCTGAGAATCTGACGTCTACAAAGAAACAAGAAATATTTAAAAAATTATGCATAAAATCAGGTCATAAAATAACAATATTTATTGTCAGTTTTTTCCCTGTTTTTGGCGCTTTTTGGGCATTTTCCGGCGCTTTTGTGCCTTTTTGCTACTTTTTAAAAATGTTTTTCGCATTTTCCGGCAAATTGTGGTGTTTTCGAAATTTTTTTGGCGTTTTCCGGTCTTTCTATGGACCGGACGAACTATTAACATTTGTTTATGGTCAAACTGCTTTGGATGCTTTTTGGTTCAGAATTGCAGATACGAAGCTACCAGATGGTATTAAAGGAACACTGCTGAATAATATGAAGAATACAAAATTCCAGAAAACTTTAGGGAATTTTAGGCCTTATAAAAACATAATTTTCTGACCATAACCCAGAAGAGGAAATGTGTTTTGTGGAAAAACCGTACTTACTGATGGGAGTAGCTTCATGGATAAGAAGGAGAAAGAATACATAGCTGAAAGTACAACAGATACAACGGAGCTATCTATGAACAATGACTAAGCTGATACGAGAAAAAGAATGGCGTCTCAAAATAATGCATTATAAACACTCCATTATTAATGATCTTTTTGACAGTATTGCAGCAAATTTAAATCAACGTTAATAATTTTACATAAATTAATGATGGAGGAATGGATATCCAATCGATATAATCGATAAAGGACCTTTAAAACCTGTGCTTAACAGAAACAACAAGAGCAACAACAACAACAATAGTAATACTACTACTAATAATAATAATAATAAACAGCAACAATAACAACAATAATAACAACAATAATAAACTGCAATGTGCAATAAATAAAAAAATTGCTTTTTGTGTGCAGTTTTCTTGTTCCTATTCATTATTTGTATGTACTTCACATCATTCCTTCTACCGTCATGATAAATGAATATATGAACAATTGGAATATCATATTTTTCTGTAAGATGGTAAAAAAATGTTTCAGCAAGAGCTTCTGTTGTTTATAGTTGCAATGAAATTATAATTAGTATTAACACTGAAATAAAAGTTTTGTCAGTATAGTTAATATGTGTAGTTATTAGTTATATCACTGAGTTCAGAGGTATGCAAATTTGTTTTGTTTTTTTTGATAGTCATATTGTTTATATAAGTAACACAATGAACATGACATGATATCCTCATGCAACTTTTAAAAAGGTGGGGATTATGTCTTCATGTATGTTTGTCTGTCCCACCATTAGTAATGCAGCTAGTCTTTAGATGTGCATAACGGTGTTAAAGTTTTAACTTGAGATGAAGGCTGTTTCTGGGAAAGGTTATTGTTTTTTAAAATCTAAAGATATAAAGTCTTGTAAGTAGAGATCTGAACATGGTTTGAACAGCAGGGAGGGTGAACAGACCAACCTATGAGACCGTATCGTCAAAGTGACGTGACAGTCACTTCGGTGACTATGTATGCAATTAGATCAGTGACAATAACATAATATGATCACACAAAATACTGAAGGTGGACCTGAGTTGGTGATAAATTCACGATTACCAACATCTAAAGTTATCTACCGGGATGGACTCTGCGATGTTGTTCAAGGTCTAATCAGAACAGTAGCTCCAAAGGCGATTCCAATTGCAAAACAATTATAAATTAAAGCCATTGACGTTATTCGTGATAAGGCTATTAGCTCCATTGGTGATGTCGCTAGTTAAGCATTCTCAGCAATCACAGACAGACTCGCTCGATTAGTACGAGGAAAACCGCAGCCAGTAAGACTACCCTGCACCGAAGCAATGCCACCAAGTGCCAGTAAAATAATAAATCAAGCTGCAAATGAACGGTTGAAAGAATCGGCTGGCGTGCCACTGACAAAACAGCAAGCCACTGAGAGAAAAAAATATAAGCAAGTCAGATAGCAGAAGTGGCCTGACTCAATGTAGTTTTAAATAACAAAAACTATAATAAGTTGTTCAAGCGCATATCTGATCCCCCATTTGACATAAATGCACATGTCCTCGAGGTCGAATCGAAGCGTGATTATCAGTATTATTCTTATGCGCATGTACCTAACGCACGTGGATGAATCGAGCTACAAGTCCAAGATACAAGCAAAGATTTCTTACCCGCTGAGGCATTCATTTAGATTGAAGGCCAACTTCTGAAGGCAGATAATACAGCGATTCGAACTGGAGATAAGAGTTGGTTTTGTTAATAATGGCGTTCAGGCGTTGTTTAACAGTGCCACATGCATGACTGACGGAAAGAATATTGAATCATGTCTTGAAAACGTCAACATTGCTACGACGATACTAGGTCTCGAAAGATATTCCGACGATTATTCACGGTCTGCTGTTCCATCAATGATGTTCACTAAGGATACCACTAATCACCCCTAGAACCATAGCATAACAATGAACGCTGCTGAAACTGAAATTGCTTTGTTAAACGGCGAGGAAGAATTTTCATGTGCAGTTCCGCTATCACATTTCTTTGGATTTTGCCGCAACGTGAGAAAAGTTATCTTTAGTGCTAAACACACAACAGTACTTGTTCGAAAAGCCACCGACAACTATGCAATCTGGTGAGATAATGCTGCGGCTGCAGGTAAACTAATACTAACAAAACTTTCGCTGTGGATGCCAACAATGACGCCACTGATCAATAAAGAACAATGGCTTTTCTCTTTCATGGATAGTAGTGGTAAATCAACGCTGTCGTGGCTGACGATGACCACAGACAGTATTCAGAGTAATGTTATTGGATTATTTACATGGCAGATAGCATCACAAAAAGGGAGTTTCAGCACCGCGACACATACTTTTAGCCTTTCAGGATAACGCTCGAGTAGATTCACAGGAACGAAACCCAGTGGTGTTTGACAGGCTTGGGGTTAGTGAAGTTTCTCTGAGAATAAATGGACATCAAGAGCCATCCGAAGTGTTATTTGATTTTGGGAACAATCATGTTGCACATGCGTATCATCGTTTGATTACATTTATGGAGCGTGATCATAATGTTGATTCTGGTCTGCAGATATCACAGCGGTATTTCAGAACATTATATCCGATCTATTATTTCTCACTGGAACATCTAAGTTTATGCAGTCAGTCAGTCGTCGATATACATTTTCAAGCTCGTATGACACGACCAGCAGCTGCTCCTGGTACTTATATACCAATTGCCGTTATACTGTCAGATAAAACAATGCAGCTCGAAGGTGTTGGTAGATGAACGAGAGTCATTGATGCAGCAGTGTAAAATATGTGATAAATCACAAGTGATCATTGCAAAGCAATTGGATCATTCATAATGCTGTAAAAATGTCATATCAACATGTAAATGTTACTCTGACACCTGGTCAGATTAAAAAGCTGCAATCAACATCGAAAAAGTTAAGTTGATCAGTAAGTCGAATGTTAGCATCTGGCTTATTATCAATCCAATCATGTAAATATTCAATCGCTGAAATAACCGCATTAATATTTTCTTGGTTCATTTTGCTAAAAATATTTCTTTAAATAAACAAAAAGAAAATCTCGGAATCACTAGCGATCGATCAGTAGTGATCTAGGGTGGTGTACTGAAATGTTATTTCCTCAGACCTAATCCGCATCTCACGCATGGTTTTGGTCCTAAACTCCTTCTCACACACTCGGTTAATGATAGCCATAACAATTATGATAACAAGGCTTGCCACATGCCGTTGATCCAATCATCAGCCATTTGCAAGTAATTTTTGCTTGTGATATCATTATATATTAATTTAATATGATTTTAAAATAAAAGATACATTTTGCCTTAATTATATAATGGAGGAGTTTGCGAGATTAGCCATGATCAAACCTTCCCACCCTAGGTTCGATTTTGACAGATTACCCGATATGAGAAATCGTCTCATTGTACCATTTCAATTACGCAATAGCATGCGTGAAGCCAAGGAGGAGTTTAGTTTAAGAACGATGAAGTAGCACACCGTTGGTCAACGTTTCGAATTACGACGATAACTTTATCGATGCTAAAATGAACAGGCAACGAGCAGCGATGATTATTAATTACCTACTGATAGGACAAATATACTTTTAGGAATAAAATTTATCGTTGCCGTCCCCACCCACGCTGACGTCGGTGGCGATGACATGCCATGGATTATCCGTGATAAACAAAACCCTGTTCGAGAATCAAACACCGCCAGGATGTTGTCATGTTAGATAGAAATTCCATGCCAGGGATGCTGACGGGTATTGACAAACCATATTATGAGCAGTATATCCTGTGATGGCAGTTGTTTAGGCGATTTATCCGCTGAATGGTGAACCTAATATTGATGATCTTCGACCGATACGTGGATCGCTAGCGATGGGGTCCTTGGACCCTGGTGCTAGCACCAGAAGTGTTAACGCGCCGAATGTTAATACTTGGACAACAGCAAGCAGTGTCATTCGAACTTGTGTAGCCGAGAGAATCAGAGAACATTTGATGAATGCGTTACGAGGAAACGGTCTAAAAGATCTGCGACACAGAAACCAAATGAATGGGCTTAAGTTGTAAGAGAACACGGAGCCACAATAAAAGATATTGCTGAGTTGGAAAACAAATTAAAATTTCCGGTAGAAGTACGGACAATAACCAAAGAGATCTTGTACACGTCAAAGTATCAATCGAGTGATGCCTCGATTATAATAAATGACCACAACGCCCATGCATGGATCATGAGAATAAAAAAATTCCATCCTGAAGAAAAAGTCATATTCAATCACGGCAATATCTTTGAGCATATCAGGGATATCAGCAGGCGCGACCCTGTGTCGGCATGGATGTTTCGAAGCGATGAAGACATCAGTGGATTTGATTAGTTCGTAACGCCGCCTGGCGAACTTTATATTGAAAAATATATTCATTTATAGATGACCAAGGTCGCACTAAAATACACAACCGACAGATCTAGTAAATGGACTGTTTAATAATTGTTTTACAATCTCATCTGTCGTTGTGCACTTTTGCCAACAGAAGAATTCATGGAGACCAACACGTGCAGAATTTCTTGAAGATATTAAACGCTCACGTGTTGAATATGGACATGAAGGTCTCTGTGATACTATATATGATTCCAGCAGAGGCGTAGCTATGATATTTTGCGCCCGGGGACGAACTATAAAATTGGCGCCCCAGCCCCCTCCCCGTTTAATCATATTTTTGAATATTACCCTTGTTTACTTATTATAAAGTAACGTTGTAAGCCTCATTTTGGCGCCCCTGTACCTTGGCGCCCGGGGACATATGTACCCCCTGCCCCCCCCCCCCAGCGACGCCTCTGGATTCCAGGGACGTTATTTCGATTGATATGATGTCATGTTATCCCGGAATCTTTCTTGGGATGGGTTAATATAAGCCTTATTCTGAGAGACTCGGACATCCGACACAAAAAAATGACTCGAGTAGAGATAAATGGCCCGCTGTCAGCGGATTTCAATTTAACTGAATTTGTTGAGATCGAGTCATTCGAGTCTGATAACAATCATCGCCCGGTCATCCCTGCCTGATTTGGTCGAAATTTTAACAAACCAAATCCTGAAGACATCTGCGCCAAGATTAAACGCGGTTTGGCTCCAATAGTGCTTTTGAGATATATGCGCGATACAATTATACAAACATCGCTGACAGTGAGTGAGGCAATCCAAAGTTTGGATACCAAAACCCGAAGACAACAACGACGAACGTAGTTCGCACGAGAGTTCATTTGCCAAGGATATAGGAAGAAAGATTATTGTAAATTTACACATGCAGCCTCGTCTGATAATAAGCGCCGTTTTACTAGATTGATCATCGACGATGCAGAACTCGACTTTATAATCGCAGATACAAGAAAGAAAGGTGTATTTGTAGATGGTGAACATGTAAGTCTACCAGATGAAACTAAATTGGGCACTATTATCAGCTACTATGATGGTGATTCTACCCAGTTTACTCATTAGAGATCTTCAATGCTCTTCAATACTTGCATATGTGTCTATAAACCTGTTATCCATAATCAACCGATTTCCTAAGGATGTTGTCAGAGTCGCCACAGATTCATTTTATATCAGCGAGTCAAAAATAGGGGTGTTAGATGAACTTCCGATAAGCATCGGCGATGCACCATGGGGACACTGACAAGTAAAAAATGAGCTAATGCGTAATTATTCAGAATGTGCAGATTACAAACCTCATCCTTGGTATTATAAAAACGGACAATTGTTGCAACCGTCATTGGCACGGTCGGTGTATGATCCTGTATCGCGACATAAAACGGTTTATCTTAATGGTCCGGATGATTCTGGTAAAACTACACGTGCGTTAAAATTGTTTGCGACGGCGGCAAAAAAGTTCCAAGCCCACCGACAAGGTGGTTCTAACTTCCAACTCACCGACTTGCCAGGGAGATGAAAGAGAGAGGGATTAAGTCTCAAACTTTCACAGTTTCTTTCGATGGTGCAGTGATGCGTTGAGGATGAGAGAGAAATATATTCCTAAGATCATCATCTAGGGTGAGATATGTACGGAGTCCAAAGACACGTTAAAAATGTTTCTTGATTGGCTGTCGACGAAATCAACGGCGATTATCATACGTGGCGATCATGGTCTAGTATATCTGGCAGTATCGCGATTTACAAAACTTCCTCAGCTGTGGAGAACTGTCTGCTGTGGAAGATAATCAACCTCAGAAAACCAACGAAGAGATGGTAAGGAAAAAATCAGCTGGTAATCAGCGAAATGACAAAAAAACATAAACGCGAGATTGATCTTGATATTGAATTTATCACGATGCCGAAGCAACAACAAAAGTATTGCTGTAATACTATAATGTTGTGGCGATACTCTCCAAATGACCCACGACAACTTACCGTGGACAGAATTAATATTAATCTCGGCCATATACGTGATAATGTGATGCTGACCTGTCTTGAATATAACAGACGAAGGGAAGCTAGCTCCTTACAGCTAATGTATTGATTCGCTAGCGAATCCATGCTGGTGATATTTGGGTATCTTCTAGAATTACTTGTAACTGTCCCCGGAGAAATCCATGCTGAGAAGCCGTTGAATCTAGTCTGTAGATTGCAGGCCTACCTGTAGATCTTAACACTATGGAAACTATGTGTAGTTACGCCCCAAATAGGATCAGTTGCTCCTTTTCTACCACCTTCAAGTTCGCCAGGTTCATATAAATACATGACAGTCACGCTACCAGGTAATGGCGAGGGAGACTCATGTCATTGGCGCACACGCATGCTCACTGGTATGTGTTTCTTTGCAGTCGCATTCATGGGCTTCATAGGAATTCCACGAGTGACTTCGTTGTTTAATGTGGCTATCACGTGAGCTAGTCTTGGAGCCCTTTCACGAGATCTGTCCTTGCTCAGTAATTCCTGGGCGTACTGATGTCCAAACAATCGCTCCGCAAGTGTTTGATTAAATCATTCAACGATTGCCTGATCGCGATGAATTGTGGTTTGTCCTCATCTAATTTTGACTTTATATTGTTGCATCAGCGATGTTACTGCACCATAAAATTCTTTGCCAGGACCAAGCCGTCGCAACTGTGGCCATCATAGTATGGGTCTACGTTGATAAATTCATTAAAATGCTTCTGAAACTTTAGTTCTAGTTGATAGCGGCTCTGCTTCTCTGTATCTACTAGCAACGTCAACGATCGTCATAGCATAATCATATGTGCATGAACGACGTTTATGTGCTGTACCAGTTATGATAGTGCCATGGCGTAAAAACAAAATATCTGCCTGATGCACTTCGTTGGGAGTGCTAACATCAAACCGTCCATGTTGAATCTTTTTAGGCGGCGGTAGTTAAATGTGCCATATTGCCTGTCGGGCTTCTACCTTTCCAGTATCCCAGTATCCTCTTGGACTATAATCAATCGACTCCATTATTATAATTATTGAAAATTAATTGACAGTCCAGGGAGCTAGGCCCCTGCGAATAATTTACCTTTCATAACCGATCTTATCCGCCAATTAGCAAGCGATTCTCGTCGTAATTTATTTTGTACAGACTTCAGCGTGTGAATCAACTTTACGTCTGCAATATGTCGTTGTTGTAGATCTTGATTTTTATATGCGACAGCATGAACATGACATGCTTGATCAATCTCATTCACTGTAAATTCACCGACTTTTGGTTGATATTTTTCGTCCAGTCGAATATCAAGTCAAGTTCCAGGACCACAATAATTATCCCGGCAGATGTTTCTCACCGGGAAACTTAGCCAATGGAGTTACTGGTAATTTTTCGACTGCCTTAGTGATATCACCACCGAGGATCGATGAGCAATCTGACGTCCCTGTCGATTTGCGAATCGCTGACGACACAAATTTTTATGTTTTGCACCACATTTCACGCAAGTACTTGTAAGTACACGTGACAATTCTTCGTCCTCGTTTTTAATCCACTAGTATCAGTGACAGGTTTGCATCGAACACAATATAAACTCATATACTTATCATATTTGTACAACATGAATGTGATTCACTTTTCAGCAACACGAGATCGGGAGCCAGTCAAGCATCAACCGGCACTGCCAAATTCTATTCGTGCAATTATCATCGGACCATCTGGGAGTTAAAACTCAGTTGCTACTCAACCTGATAATGAGAAGGCTCAATTGAGACAAACTTTATTTAGAGGCACCTTTTGCAGATGACCAACGACGCTAAAATGTTCTTAACGAATTTAATGAAAATGCAAAGTCGCTTGAAAAGGATGACGATAATGATGGTGATGTTATTGAATTTATCACTGGCATCGATGATGCACCATCAGTCGATGATGTTAACGGGGATATAAACAATCTCGAAGTGTATGACGTTGTTATGTTCGACAAACAAGCAACTCAAGCTACGATATTTTCTCGAGGCAGACAAGAAAATAAGGACGTCATTTACGCCACGTAGAGATACACTCAAATTCCCAGGTTATCAGAGACAACTACAATCCTTTGGTTGTCTTTAACAGTGTTGATACTCACACGTCGAGGAACATCCAACAGACCTGGTGCTCCGGTGACATGAACATAATTAGGTTTAAAAACTTCTGTGCCAATGTTCAGAAAACCCTGTACGGATTTATTACGATAAATGTACACGATATTCGGATACAATATCGCATTGGTCTGGATAGAACTTTAGGTTGAGAGGAAGGGGACCCATCGCTCACATTTTATTTACCCATGCTGCCGGTAAAGAGCAGAACTGAGGGTGAACAGGCCAACATATAAAGACCGTATATCATCAAAATAAATTATTTTTTACCGACAACGAAAGTAGTACAAGGTCAAACGAGGTTAAGGTTAATCTAATCATGCCTCATTTTTTGTCCAGCCACTAATTACTTAGTAACTTCAATGACTCCAGGTTGACATGTTCAGTTTCACCTTAGTCTCATTTACCTCGCGCGGCATTAATTATTGGTTATGAAGTAAAGTTTTTTTAAAAAGATACACGGTCTCTATAGGTTGGGCTGTTCACCATCCCTGCTTCTGTCTGTGTCAACTTTATGGCCATACTTGGTTGTTTCAAACTATGTTTCATTAACCCCAATAAAAATTATTCTTTTCTTGACAAGTAGTCACAAGTTGCGACCTGTTCAAAATATTTCCTTATATACTTTCATGTCATTACGCTGGGTGTATATAGAATTTACTTTGTCCATCAATCTGTGTGTGGGTTAATCGGTCTTCAACGTCCATGCTTAAATTCTCATGGAGTTTCAATTAAATTAAACTTTTTCTAGGTGTGAGCTCGTGTTCAGTATGTGTTTATCATGTAGATAAAAATATATAGGGTTCATCCTTTTATTATTTTACGAGAGAGAGAGAGAGAGAGAGGAGGGCGATAACAAACTTTCAATCAGTAATACTTTGAGATTCCCCCCCCCCCATTACACGATAAATTTACTTGCTTAACCATACTAAATTAACTCTTTCATCCCATGGTCAACAGCAATGTATACTATTTTATTATCACATAAAAATTAATCTGAAAGCATGTTCATCCACGCCGTTTGAGACTTACATTACAAATTTGATGTCACGTGACCATATCAGGTAGCGGCAATCTCTATTTTAGATGAGGAAAAAGTCCTACGTACGTCGAAGTTTGACCGTCTTATAATGCGATTTTCAGCCTTTTTTTTATAAAGCGAACATAAGGTAAATTTCAACATTTTGAATCTAACAGAAGCAACGAAAACAAAGAAATTTTTTGAAAATGTATGCAGTTGTGCTCCTTTAATCGTTTCTTGTATCTGCCTGAACTTGCATTGGCTGCATTATGTCTCCCACATAGTAATGCACATACAGGAAGATGTTTCTCAACAGTGAGAAAAATCCATACAGACTGCAGAGTCTGAAAGATAATTTGAACAATGATACATTGGGTGCTCTCTTCAGTGTCCAACTGAACACACTGTTATTGTTCTGAAGTTAGACCAATTGAAGATTTTCTAAAATAGTGGTCTCAAACATGCGGCCCTCCAAGCCGAATCATGTGGCCCGCAAAATGTTTAACTTCACAAGGTGTCATGAGAAATAATCTGGTGCGGTCTATGGGCCATCGAAAATGCCCTCATGCGGCCCTCAAGGTGGTTTGAGTATGAGAATCCTCTTCTAAAGCAGCCCCTACCCCAAACAAAACAACAAAACAAAAAAGTTTTTGCTTTGTACAACGAAAAATTAAAATGTAGCGACTAGCCAGAAGTAGACTTTTAAATTTTATTATATTTGGTAAATGCAATCTGTTAGACTGTAATGTTGTTTTCAGTATTATTGCTTACCTTTGTTTATATTGAACTCTTTCTTTGATTTAGAGGGAAAATATGTATAATGAAACGTACAAGCGAATTTTCATTCTTAACTATTAGCCATTTTGTTTGTGTTTTCTACTATTGTGAAGATCATTTAAAATACAATTTGTTATTTACTAACTTATTTTTAAAACTATATATATATTTAATTTATATTTGATTTAATTTAATTGTCTGTTTGTAAGTTGTTTTTTTTAAAATTATTTTTGTTTTCATTACATGCCAATATAATGTAATTCTGTTTACTAGGAATTTGATAATTTTTAAGAAAATTCAGTTTTACCTGAAACTTTTCATATATACCTAATAATAGAAACACTGTTTCTAATTCTGACATAGTTCCAGACCTTGAGTCAGAAATCACTGCGATAAGCAAACGACTTTCTATTTTTATTTTATTCTTGGAGTAAAATGATAGGTTTTTATCAAGGTCATACTAGGTGTATGTGATTTTAAATTGTAAACAGCCCTATTTCGCAATTCTGTGTTTTCCGAAGTTCCGCAGCAGTTAGATTTATTAGTGATGTTTATAGAGATATTTTTCAGTTTGGGCTTAAAAACACTTGATGTCAAGATGTTCATTTTGTTGCGACCAGTTTGGAGTTATAGTTTAATTTTTATTCAAATTATTTGGATTCTAAAAGATCAATTCCTTTTCCTGGACATATTTGAGAGCTCATTCAGAATTCGTGGACAAAGACATTTCTTAAAATTTTATTCGGAAATTCAAATACCGGAATATTGTTTGTGGACCAGCAAAAAACTGTAGACACATATGTACTATGAAGGCTATAGCATATGTCATCACCTTCCATTCTGGATTTTTCATTGGGATTCGAACTTGAATTCATTAGAACATTTCATTACTAGGATTTCTAAAATTTAATTCGTGGATTATTCTAAGATTATTTTTGGATTTGATTCTTAAAGCCGTAAGTTCTTATTTTGGAATTTTACTGTGTTTTTCTACGGAAATAAATTATTGGTTAAATTTTTCGAAGCTTGTTGTTTTCACTCTTTGTTTTGTTTCTGTTAATTAGAGCCTAAATAAGTGACAATACACTCACAATACGGTTATTGTTTTCTGAAAAGAAATTTTTAAAAAAAATTATGTCATTAATAATTATAATGGTTGGGAGAAAGTGTATGTGATCATCCCTCTTTACAAAGCCAGTCTCCCACTTTAAATGAGCAACAGTCCCACTTTCATTACCATAAAAGCTGGCATGTCTGTAATCTACATGTTTATTATTTTGTCTGTTTGCTTGTGTAAGAATATAACTTGAAATATAATACTAACCTGGTGCTTGATTCATATGTGACTGTGCTCTCTATATTTTCTGGAAAGAAATGAAAATGTCAAATTGTGAAATGTATTCAATTGTCATGCTTCCTGAAACTTTTCCTCGTTTCGTATGACGTAACATTTTCCTCGAAGTAATTATCTACAGGAAAACATGCCATATATACATAATCTCTACGTTTTTTCAGTGGATAAATAGCTGTACGTCACTCATGCTGAGGAAGTAGCTCACTAATGGGAGGGGGGCGAACGAGGCGATGCCCTGTGTGCCAGAGGTCTTGGGGCTCCGAAACCACGGGCGGCAGGGGTCCTGCTGGGGCGCCAAAAAAACCTTTCGGACCGTCATAGTCGCCCCGGGTGCATGTAACCTTAAGTACCCAACTGTGACGAGGCAAGATTTCGTATTTGACATGGATCCACAATATAGTGACAATACATGTTTCCACGTCACGAGTGAAATATAAAGAGAATATCAAGCACATAATGGATATATTTCATCTGGGTGAAATAGTCGTTTTTTCACCACTGAATGAAATATATCCGGTATTCACACAAAACAAGCAATTATTAAAATTATTTTATGCTCAAACGTATTTGCTAGCAACATGTACGAAGATTTCTAACTGTATCCCACACAACTGTGTTAACTCTCTCGCGGTTAAGTTCAGATGGGTGTTGTGTATATTTGAACAGAAAATGTCATACTTCTTTTTCCTAATTCAAAAAGGTAGAAAGAAGCACATAAATCAAACAAATCAAAGATGAAAAAATAAAATAAACACCTTGCAGGATTTGAACTTGGTTTCCCTGCCCGAAAGGTGGCCATGACTAAAATATTTGTCAAAATTTACTAAAGTTAATTATCAAAATGAATACTGCTGGAAATCAAGCTTAAAATAATTCCTTATAACTAGAAGAAAATATATAACACCTTACGTGTTCAGCTTATTAAATCTTTTAAGCCAAATCCGTCAATTTGTGTAATCTCCATTCTGTGCCATAGTTTGCGATTAAAGACTGCATTACTCATCGATAAGACCGCTCCGGTGGCCTAGTGGTCTGAGTGTCCGCCTCGGATGCGGGAGGCTGTGGGTTCGATCCCCGGCCGAGTCATACCAAAGTCTTACAAAAATGGTACTAACAGCTGCCTCGCTTGGCGCTCAGCATTAAGAGTTAGTGTTAGGACTGGTCCACCTGGTGTCAGAATAATGTGACTGGGTGGGACATTATGCTACATGTCTGCGGCATTATGCCCAGTGCTAGACATCACTATAAACGGTCACACTGCAGACATAGTAGCAATATGACTGTAAAATTGTTAAAGCTACGTTAAAAATCCAAACACACACACACACACACACACACACACACTTTCCAAGATTTTAATGATTGTGAGTTTACTTTTAAGGATTTGGGTTCTTAACTTGTTTATTTCTGCATTCAAGCGTGAATTTTTGTGACCTTTGCAAGCTAGCAACCTAGCAAAATGACAGCCTGTACGCCCAAATTTTGATTTCGCTTTGCTATCAACACTCATCAATATCTGATTTTTCCATCATTTTTAGACTGTGATGAGAGTTAAAGTCACAGCTTAAACAAATTCAATCAAGAGGTTTTCTTCTCTTATAAATGTGTACCGTTTTTCATAAAGTGTAACCGGTTATAGGATGCTGGATATCATACAGGACATAGGTCATGTAAGTGCATTCACTGACAATTTGCATGACTCATATGGAGAAATGATTACAGAAAAGTTAAAACTTGAAACATTTTTGTTGTTTGGAGTTCGTTTTTAGGCTTTTCTTGTTGGCGCCTACTCACTGATTACATACATGTATAATGATGGTCTATACCCTATCGGCTGTATATCTACATTAACCACAGTCACTTTTAACGACTCCGGACGGGAACAAGTCTATTCTTTCACCCGACTTTTCCCCGAAACCCTGACAAATACATAAGACATTTATTAGAAACATATTTTTGAGATTTAGGAAAATCAATGAAATGTTTTCAGCAGGACTATCTATTCGGTCCATTTTATTAACTTAAATAAAATTCCCTATGATTCAGCCAATGTGGGTATGTGAGAAAGCTTGCCAGTAGCTTCTCGTGGGTCGGTGGTTCTTTCCGGGCTTTTCCCGGGTTCTTCCTCCACCATTAATACTGGCCGCCATGTATAGCCTATCGTGTGCTGAAAAATAGCGTTGAACCCCACAGCAACAACAAATACAACTCCTTTCCAAAGATAAATGCAAACTTGATATTCACGGTCTCACGCTCATAATCGAACTCAACTCTTGAGGATATAAAGCGAAATGAACACTCTTGAAATCTAGAGGTAACAAAATGAATCAGTCCGTTATGTGCGCAAACCTCACTTCTTTTATATTTAGACAATGATGATATACGCTAATTTACGAAGTTGGATTGAAATCTGACTGGAATTCGGTCATCAGAGAGAAAACAAACTCAGTCACATTCACGATTACCTCGTAAATAAGTGTAAATCGGGCTTATAATCAAACTCAATCAAACTTTCTCATGATATAAGACTACAAACTTGTTCAGAAATAAAGCTGATAAAGTACTGACAGTCTCTGTTGATTAGATGCAATAGTATATAGCGGATTTCAAATGATTTAATACTGAATTTATGAAAAGCTGGACATTATTCAACGAAATTTCATAACTTTAATATTAAATCATTTCACATTTGAGAATCTATCATTCTTTTTTAGTTTTAATGAAAATAGTTTAGTGAGAAAAAATAAATAATTTTGTTCATTATGACAGACGGCAGTTTATTTACTCCTAGAAGTTAACATTTAAACCACTCTCACGTATAGGGTGGATTCCATGTTGTAGGTATGCCGCTCCCTCCGTCCAACCCCAACCCCCTTCTGACCGCTATCAATTGACCAATACTCTTAGTTTTAGTTTTTGTTGTTCTTCATCTTGTTTGGGCTTTAACGTCATTTTTCAGCAAATGATATGCAATAAATGGCGTAACGAGCCATGCGGGGTAAATTGGCCATATTAAGACACACGTGACCTGTTCACCCTAAACTTTTTTTTGGCAAACGATTCTAAAAGTGCCCGCAAAATGATGTTGAAAGTAATAGTAAAAACAAAAAGTTACAAAAAGCGGGGAAAGTAAAATTTTCCCATCATCGCAGTCAATCAGTAAAGAGAACAATTCTGGGCTTATTTGAACCAATCAGAATCATATCAAGTGATATGTTAACATGTTGCAATATCTAAAATATTAAACTACACAAACTATATGCAAAGTTAACAGACTATGTGATAAGCGTGGATCTCGCTCATAAGTACACCAAACTGAATCTCTAGTACCCGGTCTAAATTAGCAATCGATATCATAGGAAGCAGCAGAAGAGGGTGTTCCGACCCCCAAAAAATGTCGGCCGATTTTTTGGGTGAGCCCCTCATCAAGGCCACGTTTTGCCAAGTAGTGTTGACTCATTAACCTATCCAAAGGCCAGTCCGAGGCTTGTATACATGAGTACGCTACCGAGTGGTTTTTGTGGCGGGGAACCAAAAAAGATGGCAGCGGACAGATTTATCTGAACTAAAAACAAAACAGCAGAAGGAAATAGATGCGACCAGGTTGAATGACGTTGGATATCTCTTACATCTTGGGTAATTGTTTTCTTTTTCTTTGTCCATTGCAACTGTAGGATCGTTTAGAGATTCAGAGGATTTTTCATTTTCCATTGCAATTATTGGATCGCTAATAAGTGTGAAAGAGTGTTTTTGGTTTGTGAATATACAACCAACAGCCCCCCCCCCCCCCCCAAGTGAACCCCAGGCGCTTTAAAATGAACGCCCATTTTGGGGATCGGGAGTAGGGGGAGGTAAGTTGCACCTGGTTAGATTCTTACAAGTTTACAATTAGCCATTTAAGTATATCTCGTATTTTTCCGATGCGTCGAGCGTCCCCCCCCCCCACTATAATAGCATCTATTGCAAACGATGACAATATGTCTACCACATTTTTTGGACTCGAACCCATTAAGTACGATAGAAAGTTTGTCTATATGCTCTTTGGCCTCTGTCTCACTAAAGAATATACCATAAACTAATTTATATGAACATACGCTTACTGAACAGATATACAGACATTAAACATACAAACGTATTCAGATCGTACAATTTATTTTTATTTAATGTAACAGGTATATTTCTCAACAGAGTGTACATTAATCGATTTTTGGCTGTGTAAAACTACAGCGTGTTGCAGCGCATTCAATCACCTGACCAGTGCAATGTATAAATAGCGACGAAACCCTGCGTGTTATTAATAGCGGCTAGGTATTTTAGCGCATCCACGTGACCGTGGCAATGCCTCAATTCTGAGTATAATTGAGATCAGGGAATTCATTGTGACTGGAGAAAAAAAAATACATGGAACCATTGGAATGTCCAACGCATGGTAACATAAACTATATGTGACCCGTTTTGACGTTTTTTATGTGCTATAAAATATGAATATATTTTTGATTTTTTAGTCACCGGATGACTAAATGTTGGCCTAATAATACAGATATAATTACAAAACATCTTTGACTATTCTGTGTTTATTGAATGATAAACAGTATCTTGATTTTTTATTTTTGAGTCGTTTTGATGTAGCGGAGTTATATTTACCGTCTGCAACATTCTGAATTGATCTAGAATTAATATCAAAATATTTTTCTGCGGAGTACATCGAATTAAATTAAATTATCTCGTCTGTATCTAGATTAAATGATTAACCTGTAGTGGTAGGTTTTTTTTTCTTCTTCCAGATTTTCTGCGTTTATCCCTTTCGCTTTGTGTTACAGCGTCTAGATTTTCAAAAGGATTATTTTTTCTGATAGAACTGATATGAACTTGAGTTCGATCAGTAACTCGATTAAATGATGAAATTTGTTTTATCGGTGTCACAGAACGTCTAATTGAAAACCGCACAAGTTTTGCAACTGTTTTAAAAGGAAGTGAATCATCTACATGTCATGTCCAAATTCATCTTTTATGTAACTGATTAAATTGTTATATTTTACATGGGGAGGAAAGAGGCTCGTATTGTTTTGTTCTATATATCTGCTCAGATCTCTGCGATTCCATCCATTAATTTCATATTTGATTTTATTGTTTACTCGATCCGGGCAAAAACACCGCGATCGATCAACTCCTAGATAACGATAACAAAAGCACCATGAGGCGTGGAGATCACAATTCAGCCCCCACCTCCGACACATATAAACACGTGTTAAAACCAACGTACACACAAATGCTTTGACCTGACATAGACCCAGATTCCAGACTCAACTCTGCACACGATGCCTTGAATTCTAATGCTTGAACTGTATTATGATTTTTGTTCTCCACAAGATAGAATGGAGAATCATAACCAATACAATACTAGGTTACATACTTCTCTGTATCCATGCAAGCTTCATTATTTAAAACAAAATAAGACAAAAATCAAATCTAACTGTTGAACGACTATCATGATCTTTGTTCCACATTCGATCGAATGCCACAATTGCTTTATCTATTAATATTTTTACATTTCTTAAAAAATATGTATGACAAAATGTTATTATAAATCAAAATACTGTTTTATACACTATACAACAGTTAAAACGACTTTTTCAGTAAGATATTCTCTGTAAGATACAGTGAAGTGACAAAATTTCTCCATGAAATGATTATGTAACGTTATAAATGGATGTACTGTCCTCTACTAAATGAAAAAGAAGCCTACCTTGCTTCATAATTCCAATGCGTTTCAAGACGACCTTTCTATGTCACGTTATTTATGTCTGCCCTTCGAATATTTTTTAATGTTTACATTTAATAGATAACCCAAAACTCGAAATGGAATATCAACCGGAAAATTCACAACTCAGTACATCAAAGAAAATAATGAGAAACAGATTTTTATTTTGAAAAAGTATAATAGTATCAACTTTACTGGCAAAGGTTGTATATACGTGTTGTGATAAATCACAAGAGCTAGAAACTACGAGGGTCTAATTTTAGCTTCTGTTGGGATTTTCTCGAATGTGGTGGATCATTAGGTATGAAGTGCGTCACCTTCTTAATATGAGGCGCCGTAGCGGACAAAAGCTAGTCCAATGAGAAAGTTTCAGTTGAAATTTCGATGTCGTATGTCGAGAAATCCAATATCATGTGTTGGATCAAATTGCATGTCCTTAAAGCTCCATTTTCTAAATCGAGTTTTTATATTTTATATGTTGAATTATACAGTGGTGGTTTAAAGTTCTATTTCCTATGTCGACGTTGTACTGTATATTTTGAATTACACAGCGGTGGTTGAAATTCCAATATCACATGTCGAGACTCCCTAATTCACACGTTGTATGCAACTGGTTATGATGTAAGTTCCATTTCATGTGGCGAGCATTTAGATTTCATCTGTTGAATTTCACAGCAACGAGAAGCAGCCTCCTTGTTTAAAAATAACGCCATTCGTTCACGAGAGCGACCTTAAGCGAAAAAATTCATAGTAATTCTTGACCTGTTAATGGTAACTTTCAAACTGCAAATGCATGAAATGTAATGGCGCCTCATAATTGAAAACACAAATGATATATCTTCATACTCGACATTATTTTGAATTGTTAGAGTGGACATCGTATAATGTTACTTTTAATAGCAACACAACAGTTCACCATATAATAATAACAATTCTGATAAGTATAATAAAATGTCTAATCATCGCTGTGTAATTCAACAGATACAATCTAAAAACTCAACATACGAAATGGAACTTTCGGAACAATCAATGTGATTCAACGTGTTAAATCGAAACTCTCGACATGTGACATAAAAAATTTCAACAACCGCCGTGTATTTCAGAAGTTACAATATAAAAATTCGACATTGGACATCGAATTTTCAACCAGCGCTGTGTAATTCAACAGATGCAATCTAAATACTCAACATAATTAGGATTTCTCTACGTATGACATTGAAATTTCAACCACCGCCGTGTAATTCAAACGAAACAATCTAAAACCTCGACATAGAAAATAAAACTTTCAACCACTACCGTTTACTTCAACAGATACAATCAAAAATCTAGACCTTGAAATGGAACTTTAAGGACAAGCATTTTTGATACAACACGTGAAATTGGAATTCTGGACATATGCCATTAAAATTTAAACTGCAACTTTCTCATTTGACCAGCTTTTATCCGCTACAGCTCATATGTTACAGTATTTCTCGAATTACATGCTTGGGATCTAGCACAGTCCTACATGTAAAACCTGACGCTGATATCTATGTTGTGGGTCTCAACAAAACAAACAAAATCAACATGCGCTGTCTTACATGTCGGACTAGGATCTAGACTCATGTTATTCCGTCTAACTTAAGTAGGGCAGGCATTCAGTTATCTTTTGTGTAAAACAGCGCAATATCCTTCCAGAGATGATAAAAAACGATAAAATAATGTGCACTATTCTTCAACAGACGGAATAAGTTAACAACTAAACTTAGGAAGACAAATCAATGAGAACTGTAATATTATGCTCATACAGTTTACTTAAATTTAAAATCTGTCAGATTTAAAGTGTCGAAAAATCATGATATTAAGATTGTGTTCAATGTAAAAAGGCTGAATATCGCCTTGAAAACAGGTAGAGTTTATGCATAAGCATGAGTTAAAAAGGAAGTTGTGGTAGTAAAAATCTACGTTTCTACCAAACCTATGTCATTTTTCTGGATTATATATTATGAGGCGAAGTAGGCATTACATCATTCGACAGAAATTTATGTTGGTTCATTCTAAGCATAGACCTTCAAATGTGTGTTCAATTATAAGCATAAGAGAACGAGTAAATGTTTCCTGCAATATTTTCTCGCGTAATATTTGTTATTTTGGTAATTTTCGAAAGAACCAATTCTATTCTTGTAAAGTTATGGTTCCAGGAACGAAGGTTATCACCGAAAATGACAATAGGAAAATGTTTGAAATCGTCTCATTTTTTAATTGACTGCACTCCAGTTACTGTCTTCCCTTAGATCCTATTTCTTATTCACACAATGAAAACAATGTCGCGCACATTAAAGAAACATTACTCTTTTTGTTCAATGAAGGGTTTGTATTCCAATTTCTGAAAAAGTGTTTTGAAAATTTCCAAGAATTCTTTTTTTCAGAAAAATTGTATATCAGTCCAAAAGTCCGCAAAACAGTGCAGATTCATTAGAAAGGAATGAGAAGCTTTAGCTATTTTTCATTTCAGCAGTAATGAATTGAATTTCACTGAATCCAGATCTAATTGGAATTAACGAAATTATGTTCTTATTTTTCTCTTTTCTCCAATTATTCAAATCAAATAAACAACATACCGGCAAGTGTACTACTGTGTACTATTATGAACACAAGTTTTGTAATATCAGCTAATACAAAAAGAGTTACGTAACAGCGATCAAGACTAAACCATGGCAAGGTAAACTGAAAGTGACACGCATTCCAAGACAATCATTTATACTTTTTACTTATAAAAGTTAAATGTTATCTTGTAACAATGGCTGTTTTGTGGCCTCTGAGGGTAAATATTAGGTAAATGCAATAGAGGCAATCTACAGAAAAGCTCCTAAACTAAATTTCTTTTTCTTATAACTCTTACTAAAGCCTACATTTCATATAAAACGTATTAGAGAAAGATGGACGAGCAGGAAGACTGATGTATACAAACACATCTAGAGAAAAGCAAAATATTTAAAACATGTTTAAATGCACGAAATATGTATTTAAACACCTAACAATGACTAAAAGGGTGTGGATAAAAATCAAACTGAAAAATGTATATATATATATATGAAAAACAATACTGGATGGGGTGAGAAAGTTATTTACAAAGTAAGTAAGAGTTATTTTGGCAAGGAAATAAACAATAATTAAAAGAAGGAATTTGATAAACCTGACATGCTTGCTGTGTATCGAGATTCTTACAACATTTGTACAATATATGCATACAAGGTAAAATAAATTCTTAGTGGTTCGTTGGATGATTCCACTGAATCTAATAAACCGTGTCTTTTCTGCATCGTTTAAAGAAAATGTCCATGACTACAGAAGTGTATAATGTTTCCTTGTTCGTAAAATAATATTTAGTTTAACAAAAACATATATCTTTTATCAGTCTCTTTACCTGTTAACTGTATTTTCCTTCATGAAGGATGTGCAAAGTCTCCAGGTATACTATTCTTGAATGATGTTCTCAACAGTCAAAATAATCTTGATGATCTTTCATTTTGTATAGTTTAAAGTGATACTTCAGATGTCACAACCTGTTTACCAAGAACGCACTTGTCCTTGTGAATGCTTTTGGGCAAAGACGAGAACGATCGTTTCAGACACCATTCAATGGCGTAACTGATTTGTGTCTATAGGAAGCACAGTACTAATTCAGTTCCCACTATGCAAACACCATGCTATTAAAAATTCATTAACTTTAAATTTCTGAGCGCTCATGATCAAACTTATAATTATCAGTACAGATGAAACCTGGATGACAGCTTCCGTGTAGAGAAAATGATACGAGCCGCGACATTTTCTGGACCGACAGGTGTTTAAAACATGCTTTCAATTCCGCACCAAAGAGTCAGGTGCTAATTTCAGTAAAGAGTGTTCCAAGCTCACTACTTAAATGACTGAAATTCCATCAAGAAAACAATGTCTCTATTTTTTTTTCACTTACAACTAGGATAAGCTCTCAAAGATTATTTTTCCTACAAAATAACGTCCATTATTAACCAATCCAGGCTGGTTCCCATTTTTCCATACAATTAGTATCGTGTGTCCTATATTCACCCTTGATTTTCTTGACAGACCTAGGAATAGTAGTAGTTCAGTGCATAAGTAAGCAATGTGCATAGTTCTGTTTGTCAAAGACTTTATTAGTGAATATTAATTATGTTGCAAGTTCATGTTCACCTGGTGCATTTAAGTATTTGAGCTTTATTTAGAAAATCAGAAAAAAATATTTAAAAAAAGCTGTCTAATAAGAGTCCCCTTTTTTAATATCACCACTTATCTAATTTAATACTGAAATATATTACTAGCCTTGTCATATTATGTAAATAATGAGTAAAAGGTCAAGGTGACCATCTATATGTACATGTATTATTACAGAAAATGAGATTTAAATGAAAGAAATTACCTAAAATTACCCCCAGAAGACATAATGTAAGACTAAAGTAAGGTAGACATAAGTCCAATAAAATATAAAGTATGAAGTTTCAAAACATTCACGGAAAGAAATTAGTGGGATGAAAAATCATGAGAGGTATTCACCATTAAGAAATGGTGGAAGACACCTAAGTGATCTTATCTGAAGCATTATGTTTCAAAACACAACTAGGAAATATTATATTGCTAACTGTAATTACTCTATAGATGGTAAATTGTATAAATGTTATATATGTATTGCTTAGATATAATTCAAAGTGCAAAACACTCCACCTAACATAGTCAAATCTACACAATGTTCCCCCTCCCCCCTTCTTGGCAACAGCTGATATATCTGAATATGCATTTAATACCCTACCTATTGTTGACAAATCTTAGCTTCGTCCCAGCATATGAAACTGGTTAGAACTTAGAAGTGACACCCTGATTATAATACCCTACCTAAAGTCACTCTGTGGTTTACATAATGTATTAATTTTGCTTGTTATCCACAAATAGAACCATGCGATTGCATTTATAGTAAAGTTAATTACACTTGCATATGTGGAGTCACTGTATTGCTGTGGCTGTCTATAGGAATCACAGTACTAACAACGTAAGACATGCGTCCCTTCATACACTCGTACCTCTTAGGCACAATAATACAAAATACAATATAATTATAATTAAAACAACAAAAAGAAATGTTTCCTAACAGAAGTTAAAGTTTTTGCTCCATGCTATATTTATATAATGGCAATTACAAATAAATACTGATGTATTGATGGACACCTCTACTCTGGTCTTTGTTCTTATCTCATATCTAGATAATAATCAGAAAGACATTCCTGCCCATGAAAAATTAAACTTTCTAATGTAACATTAAACTTTTTAGGGATAGAACCAACATACCTATGCAGTCTGCGGAAGACTTCATGAACCAGAGCAGATGTATGTATGTATGCATGTGTAAATTCTGTTCTGGATTGAATCTATCTTTTTGCACTTTTGAAGAATCTATGTACTGGCTGCAAACTAGTTTGGAATTAGAAAATATTTTTGATAATAGCAGGATACCTCATAATATTCTGCACCAAAGAGTCAGGTACTAATTTTAGTAATGAGTGTTCCAAACTCAAGATTGTTAAAGAAATGAAATTCCATCAAGAAAACAATGTCTCTATTTTTTTCACTTACAACTAGGATAAGCTCTCAAAAGATTCTTTTTTCCTAAAACATAACTTACATTGTTAACCAATCATGGTCAGCCAACCCATATATACTCTATTTTAGTTTCACCCATTTCCACGCTGGTGCCCATTTATCCATACCATTATTACCATGTGCCCTATATTCACCCTTGATTTTCTTGACAGCCCTAGGAATAGTAAGTAGTTCAATACATAAGTAAGCAATGTGCATAGTCTGCTTGTCAAAGATTAAATTTGTGAATATTACATTATATTGCAAGTTCATCTTCACCTAAACATCAATGGTACATTTCAGGCAGCATTTAAATATTTGAGCTTTATTTAAGAAAAAAATATAAAAATAAAGCTGTCTAATAAGAATCATCTATTTTAATATCCCCATTTAACACTCTTCAAATTTAATGCTGAAATGTATTGCCAGCCTTGTCATATTATGTAATTAATGAGTAAAAGGTCAAGGTGACCATCTATATGTACATGTATTATTACAGAAAATGATATATAAATGACAAAAACCACATAAACTTCCTCCCACAAGACATAATTTAAAACTAAAATAAAGTAGACATAAGTCCATTAAAATGCAAAATATGAACTTTCAAAACATTCACTAAAAGAAATTAGTGGGATGCAAAGTCATGAGAGGTCATCACCATTAAGCATGGTGGAAGAGACCTAAGTGATTTAAAACACAAATAGGAAATATCATGTTGCTTACTGTAATTACTCTATGAATGGTAAATTGTATAAAGTTTATATATGCATCGCTTAGATATAAACCAAAGAGCTAAACACTCAAGCTAACAGTCAAATCTACACACTGTTCCCCCTCCCCCTTCTTGGCAACAGCTGATCTTTCTAAATATGTGTTTAATATCCCAATGAAAGTCACTCTGTGCTTTACAAAAGGTATTAGTTTTGCTTATTATCCACAAATAGAACCATATGATTGCATTTATAGTAAAGTTAATTGCACTTTCATATGTGGAGTCACTGTATTACTGTGGCTGTCTATAGGACTCGCGGTATTAATTCAGTTCCCATAGTAAACATATGCAAACACCATGATAATAAAAATTCAATAACTTTAAATTGTTGAGTGCTCATGATCAAACCTATATTTATCGGTATAGATGAAACCTGGATGCTAGCTTCTGTGTTGAGGAAAGGATATGGGCCGTGGCATTTTCTGGACCTGTTTGTGTTTGAAACATGTGCTTTCAATTCCACACCAAAGAGTCAGGTGCTAATTTTAGTAATGAATGTTCCAAACTCAAGACTGTTAAAGGACTGAAATTCCATCAATAAAACAATGTCTCTATTTTTTCCCCACCTACAACTAGTATAAGCTCTCAATCCTGATCAGCCAAACCCATATATACTCTATTTTATGTTCACCCATTTCCAGGCTGGCTCTCATCTTTCCGTACAATTAGTACCATGTGTCCTAGGTTCTCATTTTTCCATACAATTAGTACCATGTGTCCTATATGAACGAGGTGTTAGGCCCCGTACAATTGTCAGAGATTTTAAATATTCCACAGGCAGAGATTTTCTATAACTGTATGACAGTTGTTGCATCTAGACGAATCATTTATTTTTTTTGGATGGGAGGATATGTGTACTTGTAGTCTTTTTATGCATGCAGGCCCTTGAGTCTTTGTATCATTTCTTCCAAGGGGTGAAGGGCATTTAAGATCGAATTTGAAAGGGTTAGTTTTGTTTTACTCTATTCCAAATGGGCATAATTAATAAATTTTTAATACTAAAATGTACTTTATTCTTGTAACTCACTTCAAAAGGTTTACAACTGAATTGCACAAAGATCAATTTATAACAAGAACAACAGCAGCTATTAGTATTATTACTGCCAGGTAAAACAATGCATAGAAGTAATAAAAGTCAGTCAAATTTCTACAATAACATTGTTTCATAATTATTTAAAAGTCCCTCGTGGACATTACACAAAAGTTACATTTCAAGATGAAAACAACAATAAGCTTTACCAAACGCTGCATCATGTTTGTCCTAAAACAATATGGCCGATGGCGCAATGCCTAGTGGGTAAATGACAATACAGAATAGCTCGCAAAACAACCCTGTAGAAGAATTATGATTGGGGGCCATCCATTTAGTATGTATGCAAAAATCTGGCAAAGCTTGACCCCTCCCCCCTCCCTGTACACATGTGTACTTTATTACCCCCTACCTGTGTACGTACGCTTGATGCAGCCCCCCCCACCATTCTACAGAACGACCTATATTTAATCCATGCAGAAACGATCAAGTATTAATAATAATAATGTGTTTAATAAAACATAGTCCACTGACGCTGAATGTCTGGCTGCATCAAAGAAATAAACTGCCTAACTTTAAAAAGTTTGGCATGTGTCTGCTAAAATTTAAACGCCGACTAAACAGGTTACACATAAGACAAATTATTATTGAGGTTTCACCCCCTCCCCATTTCCTATGCATACATACATTATCAGTAGACCCCCCTCATATGCAAGTGTATGCATTTGGGTTAACCACCCTCCCCCCTCCATACTAAATGGATGGCCTCTTGACCCTCTACATTACATGCGCAAGAAAATAATCATACAGCTGCAAAATGAAATCACCAAGAGAACTGCACTGCTAATAAAATACAAACATGAAGTCATAGATGATATTTGCAGAATCACCATAGCAACACTGTTGACCTTAGTGTGATGGGAATTTATGAATATGTTAGCAATTATAGGTACACCAATCAGAAACATTGTTGGAATCATATCACTAACAACTGGTTGCTCAGACAGCGCTGGTAACAATCATGTCACTGCTGCATTCATGAATACAAGTCTATTGAGAACTACTCACGGCAGCACAAAGAAGTGCCAATACAATTACCAATCTGTACTCGATGGATATTGATGACAAAGCGATTACCACATTTGAGTTTGAGATCATGTTTGTGGAAATGAAAAACCGCCAGCAACTCCGAGCAGTTACAAAATCAGACTGTAGTACATTTACAAACAGTTGTTTTTTGTTGTTGTTGTTTTTTTTTTTTTGGTTTAACGCCATTTTTCAGCACACGATAGTCTATACATGGCGGCCAGTATTACTGGTGGAGGAAGAATCCAGGAAAAGACCAGAAAGAACCACCGACCCACGAGAAGCTACTAGCAAGCTTTCTCACATACCCACACTGGCCAAATCCGTGACTCGAACCCATGCAGACAGAGGTGAGATGGCAGTGATCCATAAAGGACAGCGCTTTAGACCACTCGGCCACTCGGGGTCCCCCATTTACAAACAGTAAAATTCACCTTATAAAATGACAAAAAATGTGAAGAAAACAAGCAGATCTTATACCACAGACTATTGCATAAATACAACGCCTGCATGGTTTCATTGCTGCAAAATAAGTCCAAGAAATGGAATCAGCTCACCCTGAGTGTATCAGATATGGAATGCTCTCACATATTGCCCAGTGCAAAACATTTGGTATCAATCTACATGTACGTTCAATAACTGATAGTATTAAGTCCATAAAAACATTTGGTATTGACAAAAATGATGTACAACCCATACTTTATAGTAATAGATTCAATGAAAATGTCCGGTATCAACAAGAGCGATCCATAGCCATTAGCTATTAGTCTCCCAATAATTATTAACCGATTCAATATTGCAGACGACAATATATTAGAACAAGATATATATAAAAAATTCCAGCAACCAGCGAAACTAGTATAATACCATTACAAAATCTTCCAACACTTGCAATGCTTTCAGCAGCAGATGGACACTCAACTACAAAAATCTTAAAGCATTTTATGGAACGATGATGGAAAAATGGTTTATGGAAAAATTGTTAGGTGATATTAAATAAGAAATTTTGGAAGATATGGTGGATTAACTTGTCGGTTAACCAACTGTGTTGTACCTGATCAGTTTCTTCACAATACAAAAAATGTGTGTACTTGTTGTGTTTGTTAACCGTGGACTTGGTGGTCGTGTATGTAGTAACATGGTAATATCAGCTTTGTTGATTACTGATCTAGGTTGAAGGCTTCTATCCCACAACTTTCCTCTTGTATGGGCATCTGTGGTTAACGTTCAAGCTATTCTGTAATGATTGTTATTACTCTATTGGGGATGAAACGATTCATCAATCCTTTTGCCTATCCAGTACACCAATCGATACAAGAGGCAGAGAATAGATACAAAACAATACTTACCCCAAACAAATTACTTTTAATATTTAGCCGTCATAAATAATTAAAAGTTGTTTACTTTTTAATTCTTGAATTCTGAGATGAATATCACAGGCACAGGCACTAATTTTTGTCAGTTAAGAAAAGAAAAAGAAAGCCTACTGACAACACATGCTTGCCTTCTACAAATTAACACAAGGTGACATGGTTCATAATGTCAACCTTCTCGCCAAAAATGTATGATATCGTAGGCTGTGTATAATGAATCTTATTGATATGTGGCACAGGTGTGATGTTTTACTCCTTAGGCTCTGGTCTTTAACTAAATAACATAAATAAGCAAAATTCAACATGTTTTGTAAAATTCAACAATTTATTTCCCTAGAATACAAAGCAAAAATTCAAAAGAGAAAGTATTATGAATGAAATCCCAAATAATCCTAAAGCTCTGTCACAATAGGATGTTACAAAGTAATTCCAATATTAAATGTGCTGATGTACCAATGGTCTTGAATATGCTGATGTACAAACAGCATTGGTGTATCACATGATATAATACAGAATGTCTTTGAATGAATTCACAATAATCCCAAAGTAGTGTTTTAGTCCAAGATAAACACTTTAAGTCCAATGAATAATTTCAATAAATTATTCATCTCAAAATATAATGGTGCAGAACCAAAACATCTGATCATTGATTCCCAAAGACTGATATTAGCAGGAATGAATAATTGTTTACTAAAACCTCTTTATATTCAAACTGTCACCTGACCTATGACAACAGATGTTCTGGAAAACTAATAATTTCTAATGGAAAAATTTCAATAATTCATGAAAAGGCCAGGCCTTGAACTTAATTCAAATAATCATCATTAAAATTCAGGCAGACACAACCCTCAATCATGACAATAGTCAGGTGGGCCAAAACTCTTAACCTCAATCATGGGTAAAGGTCAAGCACAAATCATAAATTAAATAAACACAGCATGATCAGGAAATAAATTGGAAAGAAATTATAGAAATTTTAAAAATATTTGCCACTTTGGGATTGGATTAGTAATGGTGTAAAAGCATTGCCCTTTTTGTTTATCAGCAATACCATGTTTCTCTAATACTCTCAGTGCAAGCATGGCACAGTTAATTACCTCACCCCTGCCTCCAACCTGTATTCAGAACCAAGCAATATCATTATGGCAGACATCTGATTATTGGAAAAAGGAAAAAATTTGGTTTATTGTTCATTTACAGCCCATATCACTCCTTTGGAAAAACATCCAATAAATACAGATGTATGCTCATAAACTTCAAGGCAAACTGGAACATCTGCCAGATATCTTGAAGCTTCAGTCTCCTGAAAAAATAAAGCACAGTAATAAGAGTTTACAGCTCAAAAAGTTAAATCTATACTAATAATCACACACTTGTTGATTACTGAAAATGCAAACCCACAATATGAACTTCATCAGATTCATGGAACTTTATCATGGGTGTAGAAGTTGGAAAAATAGTAGAGGAAAATATTCTGTTTGAAATATGTCTTTGAATTCTGTATCAAATTCATATTGAGAATTCTTATCTCATGGCTGTTTTCCCCATTCCATTGTATTAATAATGAAAAATTTATCATATAGAATCATAAGGTTCAACGATATTGACATTGATGTATGCATTAGTAATATATGTTTTAGCATCTAATGGCACATCAGCACAATAATGGCCATATGAAGCCAATTTTTTAAAAAAGTTGCAATTAATCATTGCAATATGTCCAGTTCACTGAATAACATATCTCTTAGTTAGATCAAATATATACAAAATGCTAATATAGAAGCATGGTAACAAGCAAATTGCCAGGTAACAGAATAATGAAAATAATAACCAAAACTTTAGATTTTATAAAAATAACCAACTTAAATCAACAGTAATTAATTTAAGAAGAGATACTGTGGTGTGGGCAAATTCCCTGGCATGAAACACTGTAGCCCTACTTTATAATACTTTATATGTGCTGAAAATGTTTCATTTTATAAATAAATTACAAAGTTGTTTCTAGAAGAACTGAAGGAGGAAGTCACTTTCAATATATGTTTTTATTATGTTATGTTTATTGTATTCATGTTGTAATTATGTTCATCTGTTTTTATCTGTTGTATTTAAGTCAAATTGAAAGCAACTTTCTTTTATGTCAATTGTCACAGGTATTGTCTGTATTTCGTATTGGTAATTGTCTGATATTATGTTATGTATCTATTTTAAACAATCTACTACATAGTGCACAATAATAACTGTCAAAATTTGTTACAAGACACCTTTTTTATTTAGGCAAGAGTCAAGCATGTGCCATTCATTCTTCATTAACATGTAGTCACCATTCCTGATCCCAATCTCTCTCGCCTTAGAAAGTAGAAAACAAGACTTTCAAAATGGCCACCATGGTGGCCATTTTGTTGTCGAGATTGGTACCATTTTAATTTAGCACCAGTTATACATTATAACAAGTCTTCTTGTGAAACCCAATGACAATACCGCTTTAATGAGTAAAACATTGTTAAGATGGTCATATTGGCAAGCATAATGAATGTTTGAATGACACCATTTTCATTTAGACCCCATAATAAGTCTTGCAATGAATACTAATGTTAATATAATTTTATGTTCAGGTAGACTTGTGATAAAAAAATTTCAAGATGGCCAATATGGAATCCACATTAGATTTCCAAGCAGCAACTTAACTTTATTCAACAAGATAGTCATGATGGTGTCTGTGATGGTTTACTGGAGGTCTTTGCAGCACCATTTCCTTCAGGACCAACAAAACAATGTAAAACGTCTTGTGGTGAAACACCCAAACCAATAAAACTTATCTGTTAAGTAGCTGTAAACATGATTTTCAAGATGGTCACTGGTGTCCATGCATCCTTTGGGAAAAACCAGAGACAATAAGAAGTCTTGCATTGAAAATCTCATGTCAGTATGATTTTCCACTCAGAAGGTGGCCATACTGGAGGTCCAAGCATCATTTTCATTTAAGACTAACAACTAGACCATGGGATGAATGTGTGGGTAAAGTTTCATGGCAAAGCTATAGCCTATACATTTATCTGATGCAAATGCCATTTCATTTGGGGAACCAAAGAAGTGTGAGGACTTTTCTTCAAACAATTAATTCTATGTAAACCCTTCAAGTTCCATATTCTGACTGCCTGCACTAGAATTGAACCAGACATGTAAATAAAACTAGGGGACCTCCCAAAAAGTATTCCCTGGAGATCTTCCAATGCCTGATAAACTTAAGATCAAAAAGTGTCAACTACAGACATTTATCTATCTCAAGTTTACAAATCAAAATACACAAAACCTAGATTCTATATACAAATTATATCTATATTATTCACTCTCCAAACACACAGAATTCTGACATTTCATGTGCTATAGAACTTTCCAAAAAAATGTTGTATTTAGTGGGAAATTACTTGTAAAATATCTCCTTATGAACTAATTCCAAATTACACTGTAACTACTTAACTCTATATTAAGCACTTAAAGTTTACAATTACTAAAAGAGCTGCAACTTTCATAACACTGGTCACAAAACTAAATGTTTGGCTATAGAGGGAAACTTGCTTTATTGCAAGTCTACAAACTAGGGGTGAAATCATTCATTGATATATGAAACTTCTGCTGTAACAATACATATATCGATACAAGAAATGGAGAATTGATACCAAATGATACTTATCATAAGTTATTTTAGTCTTCATGAATAAATATTGCCTCATTATTCTTTAAACAGAATTTGCAGTCCTAGGCACTCATTATTTTTGTAAAACTAAAAAGAATATTGAGAATACACGCTCACCATTTGCAAATTAACACAAAGTGACATACTGTAATTTGTAATCTGCCCCTCTCCCATTTATAATTATCTTAACCCAGCAGCATGTTCAGCATATAGGATACATTCCGAACATGTTCTACATGTATAATGAAGTGGAACACGTTTGGAATGTATCCTATATGCTGAACATGCTACTGGGTTAAGATAATTGGACAACAGTGATGCGCAGAACTCCCGTAAATTATTTGAACATCCCACATATGAAAATGTGCTCGGCAAAGTATACAATTTTTATTTAACCATTATAGTCGCATCTGTTGTTCAGGTAGGCAACTGTTTACACATCTGGGTTCTTCAACCATGACATGACTGGTTGATAACTAAATTTGATTGGCACATCATGCCCTGGAATAAAGATGGCATAGTTTGAAGGATGTTGTACAATTAGTCGTTCAAATATGGACTTCCTAGAAAACCCAAAATGGCTGATTTCTGGCGTGGTTCATGACATTTTTGTAAGCAAATACTGGCTGGTGATAGTAATAATTTTTGAAGTTATGAAGTATATCAGATTGCTGGAGCCTGAAATTTTCCAATGGAGATACCAGTGAATGATTTTGAGATCGATAATGTGCGAGTATATGCTGAATGGACAAAGAAGATGGCACGATGGTCAATCTTTCCTTTCAGTGGTATTTCAAAATTAAATGTAGAAAGGGCTGAATACTGAGCTTAATTAAAATACAGACTATTTAAAAGTATAATGCAATATTTATTTTATTTTTTATCTATCAATTTAGCCCTGTGGATCATATGCTACAAAACCATATATCCATACCATGGTAAAGATGTCAAAATTTTAGGAAATAACAACCTGGTACCAGTCGATCTGAATGATCGGTTACCCAGGTACCTGATCAAATGGAAATAATATTAAACGTTTAACCTGAACTGCTTTGTTGCAAGTTCATCCATGCCAACATCACAACCCCCGAGAGGTATAAGCATCATTATTACTACATGTAATATAAGTGGCAAAAAAGCAGAATCTGAGCATAAAAAGGGCAATCTATATATTACATGCAATAAATACATAAAACCATATGAAAAACATTTATTTTTGCTACTTACCTTGATCTAGTTCAAAATTTCTGTCACTGGATTAGTACAAGGATACAGACACAAAACAAAATGATAAATTATTTATACACAACATTCACTTTAGTTTGCATCACATGTTTAACTTTCACTGAAAAGTCATAAACTAAACTTAAGTCTACAAATTCTAAATGCTCTATTACATCACTGTTGAATTCCTCTTTCAAAATTTGTAAAGCACTATTAATTTGTACTTTTCCTGATGCAAAATGTTCTTCAGTTAAACAAAATCCCTCTCCAAACATTTTTAGACATAAAACATCCACAAGTCACATCGATAAAGCCAGTTTCACTTAATATTTGCCACCATTATATTTTTCAATAGTGTGCATCAAATTATTAGAAATCTGTTGCACATGGTTTCAAATTCAAAAAAATATGTTTTCTTGGAAACATGTCATGTACAGTTACTATAAATAGAAAACAAGGAAACTTTGACGTACATAACACAAATCGAAAATATAAGATCAGAAATATGGAGGTCTACGATGGATAAACATCACATGACACGAGCCTCAAATTGTACTCATTATTCTTTGTCTTGCTTACTCCTTACGTTGCCAGAGATAATCTTTGATCTGAACTTGGAAACGTGTTTTCATTGTTTACTGTTTACATGAACCCTATAGCTAATTTTATTACCCAGGCAATTGTGAAAGTGCATCTACCATATACCTGGGTACCCACTGACACCTTTATATCAGGGTTAAGATAAACTAAATAAATAAGGATGAAAAAAATGAAATTAAGAAGATATTTATTTGAATATCTCTGCTGCACAAGCAGACTATGGCATTTGTGGACTAAAAACCCTAATACAGCTTTATGGAATAGATAAGAAATCTGTCATGGAGGTCAGTAAACTACTGAGTCAAGAAAGTAAGTTTACGTTAGTAAAAATTCCTATTTTGGAGCCTCACCTTTCAGCACAGATAAAATAACTTCAAATATGTACATCTTCATTGCAGTCTGGTAGACGTAAACTCATCAGTCCAGGAATGGCTCATTAAGATGATGTTGATGTCATTCTGTAAAAAGCAATAAAACTGATCTATAGTTACAATTTTTATACCTTTTGAAAATCAACCTCCAAAATGCTGTTCTTAGAGCTTGCTGTATAAACAATTATAATGTTCATAATGATATGTTTCTGTACAAGTTCAACAACATGAATGATTTTTTGTTGTTGTAGGGTTTAACGCCATTTTTTTCAGCACACGATAGGCTATGCATGGCGGCCAGTATTAATGGTGGAGGAAGAACCCAGGAAAACCCCAGAAAGAACCACTGACCCATGAGAAGCTACTGGCAAGCTTTCTCACATACCCACATTGGCAGAATCCGAGACTCGAACACACGCAGATAGAGGTGAGATGGCAGTGATCCATAACGTTGAGCGCTTTAGACCACTCTGCCACTCCGGGCCCCAACAACATGAATGAAGAAATTTAATTACAAAAGGCAAAAGTGTACAGTATCAAGAGGTATATCTATTTAAATAGTTCTTACACCCCTCCCCTTTTTTGAGTCTCTAACCAAAAGTACATTGGTCAATGATAAATGCCTTTGAATATAACTTAAGGTTATCTATTGATGTACAGGCAAAACAAATGTTTGTTCTGCTCCAACCTATAGAGGGGTGGACCTGTCAGTGGGATGAATGGGTTTTGATAGATATATATTATTAACTATGATAAAACAATATAGCAAAATAGATCTGCAACTTTACTGCAATAAAAATAATAATTCATCTCCTTAAAGCCTGAACCCAAACAAATGAATTTATTGTAGCATGTTGTTACTCAGAAGGCTAATGTGGTCATTTTTCTTTAATAACTAAAACTATTGATGACGTTGATCTAAACATCTATACAGTTTTATCATGCAATAGGTCTATAATCCATCTCATAAGTGTTCTTCAGTTGATGATAATGACCATAATAATGATACACAACTACTAGTAGTCTACCGTCAACTCACCTTTAATTTTGGAAAGTAAATTAAAATTTAAGCTCATAATTATTTAATCTCTATGCAAACTTTTGCAATTTTGGCAAAATTTCATAGTCATTGGCAAGTGCAACTTTAAATCCTTGCTGTTTCTTCAAATGAAGCAGTCTAAACAAGACCTGCCTACATTAACTTCAGAGCTAGTACAATAGGAAACACACATTTTCTTGCCAAGATTTTCAAATTAGCTGCTGTGGTGTACATTTTAGCTCTCAGATTGATACCATTTTCATTTTGGACAGAGCAAACAGCATTCAAAGTCTTTCTGTGAAAATTTCATGTCATTATGATCATCCATTCAGTAGTGACAAGATTTGTAAGACCGCCTCCATGGCAGCCATATTTGAAGTACAACTGGAACCATTTTCATTTAGGACCATCTATGTATCATAAGAAGTCTAAACCCATGCTGATATAGCCATCCATTAGGAAGGAATAGAGGTAACAATATTTTCAAGAAAGCCACCATGGTCATACAGGACCAACTAAATACTATAAGAACTCTCCATGTCAGATCATCACCATTTTAATTTAGAATCAATACAACATTATAAAAAGTCCTTTAATGACAATCCCATATGGATATGACAATTTATTGAGAAGTAGTGACAAAATTTTCAATCTGGCCCCTGTGGCAGCCGTATTAGACTTAAGGTTGGCAACATATTTATTTATGAAGATACCATAAAAAGTCTATTGGTATAAACCTCATGTGAAAATGGCGTTCCGTTCAGGAGAAGCGATAACACAATTTTCTACATAGCTGCTATGGCAGCCAGAGTGATCTTCAGATCTGCACCATTCTCATAAAGGGCCAACCAGACAACATATGAGGTCTTTTAGTGAAAACCTCCTGTTGGTACAACCATCTGTTCAGGAGAAGCAAAAATAACAAGCTGACAGAAGTGGTGGCCATAGTGGATGTCAGATTAGCACATGTTCATTTATGACCAACCAGCCATCAACGAGAAGTCTTTTATGGAAACCTGATGTTGATACAACCATCCATTCATGACAATATTTTCAAGATAACTGTTGTGTAGTGGTCATATTGGATGCCAAATTGGCACCATTTTTATTTATGACCAACTGGACACAATACAAAATCTTTTGGTGAAAACCCCACTTTCTGTTCCTCTGGAGTTGCAATAAATATTTTCAATGGCTGCCATTGTGGCCATATGTAATGTCAGATTCGTACCATTTTCTTTTAAGACCAGCTAAAAATCATAAGTCTTTCAGTAAAAACCGCTGCTGATATGACCATCAGTTCAGGATGAGTGGAGACAAAGATTTTTGTCCTGATTTGCTGCTGTCATAGCCATCTCATGTCCAAGAATCACAATTTTTATTTAACAACTAGACCTTGGAATAAATGTGCATGTGTAAAATTTGACGGCGAGCTTAAAACTGCTGCAATAGCTCAACAAAAATAAAATGGCAACAAAAACCTTGGTGAAAAATTTGACACTCCTACAAAATGTCCCACAAGCAGAGTCTGTATTATTTATCCTTTGTTTTTATGTGCCAATCATTCAACAGTGAGGCATTAAGAATAAAAGTGGCTTTATCATATAATTTCTTTTGTCATTTACTTATCTATGATCTATATCAGAAATTTATGCTATTCAGGCCTAGAATTTACATGCATTTCTTTGTAACCAGAAGGATTTGCTGATTGTGAAATTTATAAGTCAAGCTAAATCTTTACTAATTCTTTCCACAAACAAAATCTGGAGACAATGGCAACTTCACCAGCTATCACACATCACAATACTAAAATTATGAAAACTGCTTGTCTGACAGAAAATTTACAATCCACAGGCTAACAGACTATTGCTAATTTTGAGTCCTGTTATTAAGGGTAAATATTAATAACAAAACTTTCAAGATGGCCAATGTAGCAGGTTGAACGTCACCATTAGGACCAACCAGATATCACAAGAAGGTTAGTAAATATCCAATCCATTAAGTTGAAGTAATAATAATAGTTCAATATGGCCACTGTGCTGGCCATCAGCTCCATGCCAGTTTCATTTTGGACCAACTATACATCATAAGAGGTTTTCTGGTAAAACTCCGAACGTAACATTATGTTTCATGCAGTAATAAATAGCAGTAACAAGATTATCAAGATTGGTGGACACAAGATGGGCACCACTTTCATTTAGGACCAACAAGACACAGTAAGTCTTTTAGTTAAAACCCCACATTGGTGTGACCATCCATTCAGGTGGAGTTGTGATAGAATCGGCTCTCAGATTGGCACCATTTTCGTTAAGGACTAACTAGACATCATTAGAAGTCTTCATGTGAAAACCCCCAAGTGAATACAACTTTCCATTCAGAAATAGTGACAAGATTTTTAGGATGGCTAATGAAGCAGTCATATTAGACATCAGATGACCCCATACTCATTTATGACCAAATGGACATCATAAGAAGTGTTGTAATGAAAACTTCATGTCATGTGACCTTTCATTCTGAAGCAGTAGTGATTACAACATGCAATTACATCTGAGATTTTAGGTGGGGTATGATTCTGAATGGGTCAGATCAGGACTAAAACAGCAAGGTCACTGGTATCAAAGTGCAATTGGAAAGGTAGTGGGTTTCAGGTAGTTCTACAATGTAAGACATCAACCCTGATATATATCATATGAGGACAACATCTTACTGCTATAACAATCTGTACTGTGTAGCTGTTACAACCATGTCAACAGGGGAATGCCAAATTCAGGGAAATTAAAATTTCTGACACAACAGTCATCAAGTTAGCAATGTAACAGTGGATAACTTAATCAGTAACATGAATGGTGTACAGCTTTATAAGGGTTAGTGGAGCTGGTTTATCCTGAGAGAATAGTTAGTAAGGATTATTATTATTATGAGGACTTTTGGATTGGAAATATGAGAATTAGTGAAACAGAGTTTCAAGATGTGTCTTTATTTCAATTCACAACTAATAATGATATGATTTTGAAAAATCTTAAGTTCATATAAATTAGTTCTGAAGAGTGAACAAATGCTGTGGTCGGGATGTCAATAAGAGATGGTACTCTCAGGAATTGAGAAATGAAAAAAAGTAGCCTGATGTATAAGCTCCAAAGCCTGTATCAATACTGGTAGTACATGTTTGGGGGCTGATTTATCCAACAAAGTAGCATCATATTAGGAAACAAGACAATTGTTAACATTAAGCAATCTGAGTCTAAACTATATACCTGTGACAATTCACTATGGGCTGCCAACTTTCATTATGTGAGATATTCATGAGAATAACTTGGCCTGTCTACTTGGTAGGAACAGAGCTACACAGCACTGTTATTGCAGTAAGATATTAGAGGCTCCATCCCCATATGCTTTCAGATTAGGATTGTCACACACTGTAAGACTAGGATTGATGTAATAAAAAAATGAAAAGGCAGAGAAAAACTGGTTGGTCTAGGATTGGGGCAAATGCTAACAAGTACTCACCTTGAAGCAAAAGACTGTTTTTCGTAATCTTCAAATCAATACCGGATGTCTCTGAAGGCTTGATGTTCAACAAAATTGAAGTCTCATCAGCTCCTAGCATCATGTGAATCTGTTGTTAAACTTCGCTGCGATTTGTCATTGCACACGACCTTTTATCATTTTCAACTGAAATGTGACTAAATGATCTCCCAAGCATATTTATACAGATTGCTGAAGACATTCCATCTGTAGCTTGATGCAAAAACTGCAACTGATGATTGCTGATCAAGTAAAAAATCCAGTGAATAGGACCAAGACTAGGGCCTTCATATTGTGACAGCACATTGCCTTCTACTCACAGAATAGACAACACAAGTCCAATATTTGTCATAAGAAATTGGGTTTTATTGTGCATGAGGTTGGCAAATGGAGATAAATACATTTCTCCTGTTTTGTTATACCCTTCTCATATGGGACAACGGTCAAGTCATGTTTTCCTTGAAGCAAAAGAATCATCAGGCACTTTTCTTACTGCAATGCCATAACCAGCACCCTTCAGAAGCTCCAATGGAATGACCACCACTAATATGCTTTCATACTATGTTGTTTATACAGACAAGTAGCAAACTAACCAATCAGAAAGTTACTTACCACTTGTCATACAATAGAACAACCCAGCATGAACAGTAATCAGGATAGCTTCATTGCTCAGTGAACAAAACTTGAACAGGTAATTATGGTTCAAGGTTGCCTAAATGGCTAAATATGTGTAAATGAGAATAACACAATAATTGCAACTGATGACTTTATTTCACTTGGCCACAGGAGTTCATTACAAAATAAATAAAGGGTATCTGTCAGTGGGTGTGGGTGGGGGACTCATTGTTAGAGGCTACCGCCACATCATCAAAATATCAGACTTTTGGAGATCAGCAATTCTCTTCAACAAGGGGAAATTTGCAAACATGTAAAAAGAAAAAAAAAAAGGAAACATTTTTATAATGCCATTAAAGAAATGCTGGTAGTAATACATTTGTACAAGTATATAAAAAGGGGCACTGAAAACAAATTTTTCCCTTGTACAGTAATTGGCAGGGGTCCAGAAATTTTGTCAAAATCAGGTTGTCCACAGACAAGTAAATTAAAAGTTTAATGTCCATATAAACAATTCACTTGTCTGTATATTCATAGTTATAAAGAATAGTGAAGACAGGACTGTTAAAATATTTTCTTTTAATAAGCTCCACCATTTACAGTATGGACCTGTGACATATAAAAATACTGGATATTTCAACTTATTTTTGGACACAAATCTAACAAACAAGAATGCTAAATCAGTACTAGCATCTGAAAGGAAGAATATGAATTTAGTCTTGGATATTTTATCCTGGATGTTTTTCAATAGGATGTTATGTATACTGTTGATAACATCTATGCATGCAGTTCTGTTGATGTGAGCAGTTCCAAGTTCAGCAACATTTTTGATTTGAAGGTCACAAATTAATTCAGCCTGAAAAAGATTTTCTCTGCTTTGCTATGACATGCTGTATTAAACAGCTTCTCGTAATGCTCAGTTTGGCTCACAGTGTACTTATTGATCACTCTCTAAATCACCCACATCTTCTTTATTCTCAGACTTGGCCTTTTAATTATCAAATTTTAACTGATGTAAATTGTGCATTGCACTCTGCCTTGTGATAACCTGTACTGCAAACAATCCACTGGCTTTGTCTGCAGTTGAGGAGTATCTCTTATGTATTTACAAGATGTAATTTGTTCTATCTTTGCTGGCTCTGGGCCAAAGAAATTCTTGCAGCCAATAATCTTTGAACTCCCGTTTTCTTTTTGTTTAATATCATATTCCCTGTCATGTCAAGTTTAATTTTAGCCTGTTTTATTAACGTTCCATTCAACTTTTCACCATTTGGATCAAACTGTATAAGAAAACTGTATAACCAGATGTATTCCTAGGAAAGTTCACAGCATCATGCAAAATGGTTTCAAAGAGTCCCGTCATTGTAAACCAACAGTCTGTGTCCATTAGAAGTCCTATCCTCCAGCCAGTAAAAATTTTCAGATGTAACCATGACAAAATGTTGATTAAACCAGTACTGACTGCTTCTATTGGAAGCTTGGGCTGGTTTCATTCCTAATTGATACATTTCAGCATGCATTACATTATGCAAAATACACAATGCAACCATAAGGTACTTGCTTGTAAGTATGAAACATCGCTCAGACAAAATGGGAAACACTGCCCTTTAAAGTCACAGGCCAAACTTTACCTGTCCACAGACAAGTAACCCTGCAAAAGTTGCTTGTCCACAAGAACAAATTTCCAACTCGGACAATATGGATAATGAATTTCTGCACCCTTGATGTGGGAGTAAAGTGTCCCCAACTGTACACTAGAATTCACCTCGCATTTATTTACTTAACAACAATTCATCAACATGGCAAAAGGGTTAATATCTACATATATAACTATATAGGTTGGCACAAACAATTGCCAAAGGAGCAAACCCTGAAGTTTATACATCTTAGCTGGAGATGTGTTCTTCTGAAATTATGTACCTGGTGATGTAAAAGCTATGCAATTGTTATACTTTGCCAATTTTGGTCCGAAATTTATTCTCTCACAAGAACATATTTTTGAGCCTTTAGAATGACATCGCTTATCAGAATGTACTACTTTTGCCATGCTATCAATGCATCATCCGGTTAAGATTACATGCCTGATCCACTTAATTCAAAACTCAATTTCTGGCAAGGCACATAATTTTCAAAAATATCTTAAAAAGAATAAAATGGTTGTTTTTTATTAATAAAAAAAATGTAACTGTTTTAACGCACATTTGGTTGAATAAGAGCATAAAATACAACCTGAACATTTTGTGATTTCAATCACTTTAAAATGCATGCTAAAATTATAATAAGGCCTGACACCCAAGATTTCTGGATTTCGCTTTACATAAAATCCAATAATTCCATGCAGGATGTAAAATCAGATGAGCTCCGGGCCCTGTTTCATCAAAGCTAACTGTGGTGTTAACTATTTACCAGAGTATTGCTGTCCGGTTCATTAGAATTTTATGTACATCTACAAATGTTTTGCGTATAGAAAAAGTGTTTTACACCTTTGTTCTAAATTGACCACATCTTCTGCAAACAGTCTATATCACCTTTACTAGCAACAGGGATGAATTTTCCAGAATGTTAGAATAAATAAAAATGGAATGTTTTCTGCATAATTCAAGTGTGCTGAATCTAAAAATGAACTCATCTTCATGATATCTTTTCAGATAAATTTACAGAAAGCATTCATACACATGCACCATCCACCATTTTTAATATAGGTCTTGATCACTTTTTGCAAAATCTTGACCTATGTTATTTCAAGCTGACATTTGCACATTTCATATATACGGTTATATAGAAATGTTGGGTGAATATTCAGCCATAAGAATAAATAGACTTTTCCTATCTTCCATGTACATGTACTTCGGAAGCTTTCTGTGTCTTTTTATCATGTGCCCCGCCCCCAACATCTTTGTATGAAATAATATTATAAGTCTTGAGTCATACACATTGAAATTATATGTTGCTGTAAAAAAACATTGTTTTATGCATAATTTGTATATGCAGAATTCAAACTTCAAATCATCTTTATGATATTGTTTCAAATAAATTCACAGCATGCATTGAAACTCATGCACCATCCACCAGTTTAATATTGGTCTTTGGTCACTTTTTTAAAAAAATCTTGACCTCTTAGTTATTTGAAGCTGAAATTTGCATATTTCTTACATATGGTAATATAGAAATGTTTTGTGAACATTCAGCTTTAATAATAAATTTACTTTTTCATTGTCTTAGCTTTTTTGCCTTGTTTAAGCAGTCTCACCCAATCATTATTTCCATAAAATACCATAATGACGAGTCAAACATAAGTTGAAATTATATCTTACTCTTAAATTAGTGTATAATCACTATAGAATTCTTGTACATGTATATGTTCATCTGAAATGATAATTTAGTACACAACAGCTGCCACTTTAGAATTAAATTATGATAAGATAGTTTTGGTAAATTTTCATATCTGTAAAATTTATGCCAAAAAATAAACAAACAGAAAATAATTTTCATTGAATACTTCCACAATTTAACAAAGGCTGTCAGTCACATGGATGACATTCTTTAAAAATGCCTCATTCACTTTTTCATATTGAACAGGTTTTTCACTATTATTACAGTAAATCTGCATTTCTATGGTGCAAATTGTGTATGCAATGTAACATTAAATTCTGGATGTCAATTTTGTAAATACTTAATTCTAATAGATCTTGAACAATATTATACAGTTCATGCAGTAGTATTACATTGTGTAATCAGAGAGTGTGACAGAAGGAACTGGCACTGTGTTCTTATAAAATATTTATGATTATTGTATTTTTTTTAAAACAAAGTGATATGGTACAGATCTAGTTCTACAATGTAAGACATAGCACGTTTTTGTTTTAGTGTCATCACCCTCCAGAACAAAAATATCAGGTGATGTGTCTTACGTTGTATGACTAGGTACAGCCCAATAGTTTGTTCTTTATAATGTCAGTATTCAGAATAGATTGGTAATCACAATAAATGTTATGAATTGGTTTACTTTTCTTCAAAATAACTTAAATTTTACCTCCTTTTGTGTAAACTAAACACGAAAATTTTAAATCAAATAAGTCTACCACTGCTACTAGATTTTACCCATCACTGGTAAATACAACCACAGGAGTCTGACGTTTTATCAATAAAGTACGGCGAAATCTCTGACAATATGAAATCACCATATCAGTAATATAAATGAACACTTTATATTACCGATAAGGTGATTTCCTGTTGTCAGAGATTTCGCCGTACTCTGTTGATAAAACGTCAGAGTTCTGTGATACAACCAAGTCTAACCTCGAAAATACATTACACCCTCCCAAAAAATTGTGCCCAACGTTTTTAATACATATAATAAATGAAAATACGTGCGTGTAACCTGAATCCTTAGTATAAACGTCCGCTTTGTCATAAAATTAGTTTCTGTGTTTTTTCAAAGTGACGTTATGCCGTGTTGTTGCCATTATTTACATTTTTTATGGTCCCACGTGCTGGGAAGAGTTACTGTTCTTGCTAGATTGGGTGACCTAGTAAAAGACGTAATTCGAGAGTATCTCGCAAGTATCCTCACATATTGTAGCATTTCTTTTGTAAAATGATCTCCAAAGTATTTGAAAAGTTGTCGTAGGTCAGTATATATATTCGGTTATTTAGCATCTATAGGTTTGACTTATCCATGTCCCACAATATGTCCTAGAAAAGTTACACTAGCAGCAGCACGGCAGAACTCAACTTTTAGATAAATTAATTGTTAAACATGCATCTGTGAGTCTGTCAAAGAATTTCCGAATTGTTGCTAAATGTTCTTTCCAGTTGTCGTTGTAGATGATGACATCATCGATATAAGCATCACAATTGTCTACCCCAGAGGAAAACATATTCATGAGGCGTTGAAATTTACGTTGGCGACCTTTTCATCTCAAACGGCATTACTTTATATTGGTAAAGTCCATCTGGAGTTACGAATGCCAATATTTCCTTTGCTCTTTCCGTTAACGGAATCTGCCAAAACCCTTCAGAAGGTCAAATTTGGTAACATACTTGGCATTCCCGATCTTATCAATAACCTCGAAAATACATTACATACCCCCCAAAAACTGTGCCTAACGTTTTTAATACATTTAATATAATAAATGAAAATACGTGTGTGAAACCTGAATCCTTAGTATAAATGTCCGCTTTGTCATAAAGTTAGTTTCTGTGTTTTTTTAAAGTGACATTATTTATATTCTTATGGACCCACGTGCTGGGAAGAGATACTGTTCTTGCTAGATTGGGTGACATAGTAAAAGACTTAATTCGAGAGTTTTACGCAAGTATCCTCACATATTGTAGCATTTCTTTTATAAAATGATCTCCAAAGTATTTAAAAAGTAGTCGTAGGTCAGCATATATATTCGGTGATTCAGTTTTGCTGCATTTTGAACAATTATAGTAAATTTCCATCGAACACGTGGCAACTTCCTCTTATTAATATTCCCTTATTTAAAAAAAATTAAATGTAAGAGTTTGAAAATATGAACGTAAAAGTTCAGTTTTGTACTTTAGCAAGTAAGTATAGAGTACAAAATCATATAAGTAACAAATTACCAACCTCGAGCTTCTGGAGTGTCTTCCACCGTGTTCGATTCGTTGCAATAATTGAATAAAGACAGAAAGGACAAAGGAGACACAAAGTATGAATTTGAAAAAAAGGCAGGGGGGAAAAGAGCAGCACTATTTATAAATTAACTTGCAATTCCAGGGTTTAGAAAATCGTGAATAATGAAAGTTCACATTTTTTTAAAAAAATTAAGGACCAGTATGCATTTGTGGAAGTTTCCTCACACTGAACTTTTAGTTAATGGACAGGGTACTGTAATTAACGCATAAATGTATAAATTTGTATATAATTTACGTTGTTTCCATTCATCATAAAGTGATACGTGTTTAGACTCGAATAAACAGTAACACAGAAAGAGTGAAAACAACAGGCTTTTTAAAATTTAACAAATAATTTATTTTCCTGGAAAATTCTGTAAAAATAACAAAAAGAGAAGAACTTACGGTTTCAAGAATCAAATCCAAAAATAATCAAAGAATAGTCCACGAATTAAATTACAAAAGTCCTAGTAATAAATATTCTAATAATTTCAAGTTCAAATCCTGATGGAAAATCCAAATTGGATGACGATGACGTATGATGTAGTCAGTATTGTGCTTATCTACAGCTCCTTGTAGAAATACAAATAATGGCACTCCGGTGTTGGAAATCCAAAATAAATTTGTAAACAATGTCTTTCCAAAATTTCTGTGTGAGCCCTCCTCAAAATATTTCCAGAGAAAAAAGAATGAATATTTTTGAAATCCAACTGATCTGAAGAAAATTAGAACTAAAAATCTGGCTACAACAAAATAACTTGACATCAGTGTAAAAAGCCCCAAACTGAGAAATCTCTCACAAAGCATCTCTATTAAAACTAACAAATGCGCGTAATGGAAAAACCGGAATTGCGAAATCGAAACGGGGGTGGGTGGGTCACGTGATCGTGTTTATGTCACGTACACCAAAAATGACCCTGATGACGACCAATCATTTTACTCCAAGAAATAAAAAATTAAAAAATCTGTTTACATCTTAAATGATTAAGTCCCATCACGACCTTAGAAACAACCAATCATTATAAAATAAAATAGAACTTATTTATGAAAGTAGCTACAAGTTCTGAAACAAGGTCAGAATTTAGATCAACACCTAGTATTTATAAACTAACAGTCAAGGTCAAACAATTTTCTGATAAAGTATCATCTCTAGCGAATAAATTTACATTATAATAGCACATAATAGAATAAAAAATGTAAAACTGACAAACAATTAAATTAAAATAAATATGAATTAAATCAGTCATACGTAACACCTTCCCCCATAAAAAGGAAAGATTTATATGATAAAGCTTTCTTTTTACCATGGATTAATAAATGAGTTTTAAGAAAAACATAAGTACTCTTATGAATTACAAACAGTGTATATGAAATAATACATTTCTATACACGGGAAATTCAAAGATAGCCTCGACCTTAGCATCTATAGGTTTAACTTGTCCATGTCCCACAATATGTCCTAGAAAAGTTACACTAGCACGCCAGAACTCACTTTTAGATAAATTAATTGTCAAACATGCATCTGTGAGTCTGTCAAAGAATTTCCGAATTGTTGCTAAACGTTCTTTCCAGGTGGCGTTGTAGATGATGACATCATCGATATAAGCATCACAATTTTCTACCCCAGAGGTAATCATATTCATGAGGTGCTGAAATGTACTTGGCGACCCTTTCATCTCAAACGGCATTACTTTATATTGGTAAAGTCCATCTGGAGTTACGAATGCCGATATTTCCTTTGCTCTTTCCGTTAGTGGAATCTGCCAAAATCCCTTCAGAAGGTCAAATTTGGTAACATACTTGGCATTCCCTATCTTATCAATACAGTCATCGATTCTTGGTAATGGGAATAAATCAGTTTTTGTCACACTATTCACCTTCCTATAATCAGTACACATCCAGAAAGTTTTATCTTGGTTTTGGAACAAGTATGCATGGTGAACTCCGGTCACTTTTACTGGGCTCTATAAAATCATTCTCCAGCAAATAATGAATTTCCTTTTTCAAGTATTCCGGTTTGAGAGGGTTCGTCCTGTATGGGTGTTGTTTGACAGGTTTGGAATTTAAAATTTCAACGTCATGGAAAATTTTGTTTGTCCTTGTAGGAACATCTGGAAATAAGTGATCATATTCAAATAATAACTAAGTTCATTTCTTTCTTGCTATTGCAAATGTGAAAGTTTCTGGTCCAGATCTTTCATAATTTCTGAATTCTGAAGATTTGTCACTCCAATGTCAGTAGAATCTGATGATATTCCTTCATTTAAATCTTCACCGAGTTTGACAGGTACAACTAAATTAACTGCATGTTTAACTTCACAATCTCTTTCAATATACTCTTTTAGCATGTTAAAGTGACAGAGTTGATTTTGTTTACGCCTCCCAGAAGTATTTATGGTGTAATTTAAATCATTTATTTTCCTGTCAACTGTGTAGGGGCCATAATACTTAGCCTGAAGAGGCTTTTGTGGTACTGGCAAGAGAGCCAGGACTCTATCACCAGTAGGAAAACTCCTTTCCTTCTATCACCAGGAGGACAACTCCTTTCCTTTGAGTTTTCATCATATCTTAACTTCATTTTGGATTGAGTAGAGTGCAGATTTGCTCTTGCGACCTCACAAGCCTTCGACAACTTGTATTTAAAATTAGAAACTTAATTAAGAAGATTAATTTCAGAATTTTCATTAGACAGAAGTATTTCCTTCAGTAACTTAAATGGTCCACGACAGTGTGTCCAAAAACCAGTTCAAAGGGACTAAAACCTAAAAATTCTTGAACTGATTCCCTACCAGCAAACAATAGTAAATGAATGCCTTCATCCCAATCTTTACCCGTATCAAAACAATATGATCGAATCATAATTTCCAAAGTCTGATGGAATCTTTCTAATGCCTCTTGGCACTCAGGGTGATAGGCAGAAGATTTGAATAGTTGAGTGCCTAATTCGTACATAACTTGCTGGAAAATTCCAGACATGAAATTTAAGAGTAGTTAAGTGGGGCACTATACGTACAATGGAAATTAGCATTACGGAGACCCCTGGGTGAATATACGTACAATGGAAATTTAACATGGCGAAAAATCGTGGGTTAATATACGTACAAGGGGAATTAACATGGGAAAAAATTGTGGGCCGATATACGTACAAGGGAATTTAACATGGGAATAGAGTTTGGGGGTTGTTTAGGGACAAAGGGGAATTGAATATGGGATTTTTTTTTTAAAATTTTTTTTTAAAAAAGGGGTAGGCAATGGAAAGGCTATCTCTTTTCGAGAAATATGGCTGGCCCCTGAAAAGGGCCTTTGGGTTTTCTTCTTCTTCTGCTTCTAGTTTCTTCTTTTTCTCCACCAAGTTCTTATTTTATCTCCAACACTCTTTCTCTTCTTTTCTTTCTTTTTTTCTCCTGCTCTTCTTTCTTCTTCTCTTCCTCCTCTTCTTTCTTCCTCTTTTCATTTTTTTCTTCTTTTTCAATTTTTTCATTCCATGCTCTCATCCTTATCCTTTCCTCTTCATCCTCCTTCTCCTCCTTTATTTCTTTCGACAGATCACTGATGATTACCTTCATTTTTCGTAAATTGTTTATCTCCATCTTCACTCGATGGGGACTATAAGAATAGTGATCCTCGTTTAGGTTAACCAACATTTGCTCTATCATTCCTAAATTGTCGAGGACGTTTTGCAATTTTTCCATTTTGTCCATTTGGTTAGAAGCCATCTTCTTTTTTTATTCTTTGCAGAATGGTTTGAACGACGAATACTGTGGGTTCTTATACGAAAAGCGCGGACGTGAAGGAAAACATCCCCCTACTTTTTCATTTCGTATAATAAAACCCTAACTATACTCTCCACATACGCTAAGAAACAATAAACAAAATCCATAATCTACTATCCACACAATCGTACGTGAGCGGTTACAAAACCCAAACTATACTCTCCACATACGCTTAGAAACAATAAACAAAATCCATAATCTACTATCCACACAATCTTACGTGAGCGGTTACAAAACCCAAACTATACTCTCCACATACACTAAGAAACAATAAACAAAATCCATAATCTACTATCCACACAATCGTACGTGAGCAGTTACAAACACAAACACACAAACACATACCCTCGCACTATGAAAAAAGAGTTAGTGTTTATAATCACACTACTCTACCTACACAAACACACACACACACACACACATTGGCAAATCGATAGTTATTTCTTTTCTAGGGTATTGGGTAGCCCTTAAAAGGGCTGTTTTTTTTTTTCACTCCAGATGCACCTATCTAATGGTTGCACCTTCCTGGCCTGGCGCCACACACGCATCTTCTTCCCCAGTCTCCTTTCACCTTTCTTCTGGGGAGCGCAGAGGGAGGATGATTCGCTTCAACACCCCAATCCTCTGTCTCGGGAATATTGTACGACATCCTCTCTTCTAGTTTCTTTTCCTCCTCTTCCCTCTGTCTTCTCTCCTCCTCTTCGTTCTTCATTCTTTCCTCTTCTACTATAGCCTCCGCGGCCAGTTCATTTAACAGGCGCCTGACATATTCCAGATGTATCTGGAGTTCAAGAAGTTTGCTTATTCTGCTATTCATTCTTGTGTTGAACAATCAACAAGGGTAGCTAGACTGCCCAGCGAGTTTCAATTTATAGTGAAAGCGCGGACGTGATGGAAAACATCCCCCTAAAAACATAACATTGATCTTACCTAGATCATAACCAAAAAACAACTACGCGCGGACCTAAAAGAAACACTCACTCACTTTTTTATACTACCCATCACTATTTTTAAATTTTTTATAAATCACTTCAATAGACTATCCACATACTCAAATCAATCCAATCTAACCCCAAATTTACACCTCAAACACCAAAAAATAAGACATCATGTTAATCTACTATCCATACCAACTTACTTAAGCACTTACAAACACAAACACACAAACACATACCCTCACATTTTTAAAAAAGAGTTAGTGTTTATTTTCACACTACTCTACCTACACACATTGGCAAATCGATCGTTATTTCTTTTCTAGAGTATTGGGTAGCCCTGAAAAGGGCTGTTTTTTTGTTTGCTATGGCATTCTTTTTTTAGTTTCTAAGAATGCGATGTCCTCTGAGGATAGACTTTCTGGCGATAGGTCTACTTCTTCGAAAAGAGAAGAAGAACTCTTTGGTGTCGATCCGACAATCGACAAAGCCTCTGTCAGCTTCAGGTTGCTGCTGCTGTTGTTGTTGTTGTTGCTGCTGTTGCTGCTGTCTCTAAAGTCTGTACTTCTCCGTCCATTCTTCTTTCTCCCTGTTCATTTCTTCTCTGAAGAGCTCTTCTATCAGGTCTTCAGTGATTTTTAACATTCTCACATTCTCTATTTCTTCTGGCTTCGGTATCAGACTGTGTCTGACCCTATGCAAATTCACGTAGGCTTCGTTGAGTTTAGCTAGTCTGGAACACATCTTCTTAGGAGGATGAGTCGACAATGGATGGTTAGACTGGAAACAACCCCGGTTCTTAAAGTCAAAGCGCGGACGTGAAGGAAAACATCCCCCACACGGTTTTCGAGCCGCAACGTTCAGTGAGTGTCATGCGAGGGATAGTAAGAAATGAAGGAGCATCAATCCAACATTCTTATAGCTAAACAAACCACAAAGGCATATTTTTTCAAAACACAGCATTTTTTATTCAAAAATCACTTAACACTAAACAACAACTCTAACATTTTTAACAATAATCCAACATGATAACATCAAACAATTTTTTTCAAAACACAACATTTTTTATTCAAAAATCACTTAACACTAAACAACAACTCTAACATTTTTAACAATAATCCAACATCATAACATCAAACAATTTTTTTTTCAAAACACAACATTTTTTCCACAGTCTCCTCACATTCCATCTTTAAAGTTTCTCCACTAGGTAAAGAGGGATAACAGTCTTCCATGGTTTCTAGTAATCTAGGATGACTTCTCTCAAACTGTTGATTTCTATGGTATTATCGAATTCTGCATACAGGATGACGTTCACCGTTTCATCATGGTCTCGGTCTTTAAACTGAATTTCCACACGAATCTGGCCGGATTTTATAGGGTGGAAATGTCCCTCGTCGCTGCCTTGGTCTGGAGTGAAATCGAAAGCCCACAAAGCGTAGCCTCCTGCATAATCCTCGTACGTAATACCGTGACTGGTATTGGTTCCTAACTGTCTGGTGGCTTCGTACAGGGACAAGTACGATCTCAAGTAATTCTTCTTGGTAAAGTCAGGTTCGAAAGGTCGGGTACACAAGGTCTTGCCATCGCGACTGACTTCGATTTTGGACACGCCAAAGTGTTGAAAGTAGAAAGGATTTTTTTCGGCAGCTCCGTTGAAGGCTGTATTCTCGACGATACCAACGATCAAACGTTTGGGTAACTGTCCTTGGAACAGATGATCTTCGATCATGGATCGCTGTCCCTTGGGAATGGTGAAGGTTTTCACTTCCACGCGTCGTATGGGATACTTGGCAGTCGTTCTGCTCAACGTCTGACTGATGTCGTTTCCCACTTTAGGTAACACTTCCACACGGCGTACGTAGAGTCTGGCTTCTAGGATTTTGGTTTTGTAACCGTCACTATCAGCCATCAAATGGAAAGCGGCACTGCTACGATTCAGTCTCAGGCGGACATCCACCCCGTTCAGCAAATACTTTTCTTGCAACCACATGTCCAAATGCAAACGATCCATCAGTTCTAAACTTGTGTCGGCTCCCGTGATTCTCTTTCTTCGTTCTAGAAATCCATCATTGTTGTCTTTCTTTTCATCAGTTTCCAATATTTCAAACTTGGTAGGTTCGTCAGCTTCCCATACCACACAGGCATTGAGATGAGTGTTCTTGGCATCTATTCCGTACGTCAAGAGATTTTCCAGGTAGGCACGATAAGGGTAAGTATCCATGCTGCTACTGACCAGTTTGTTATTCAAGTACAAGTCCACTCCACTGAACAAGGAATGCATGAAATTGTTGACGGGAGCTACTGCTTCATCGTCTATAGCACCTCCAGTCTTATCTAGAATTTTGACTTTCAGGTACAAGTAACTGCTATTCAGATCGATGTAATCTTCGGGCTGTCCTTTGATTTCAAACTCGATGGGAGCGGAATCGGTCAGTGAGGAGGCGGGGTGAAATTCCACCCACTGGGATTCTTGCATCGTCATCATCGTGGGGGGCATGGCAAACAGATCCAGTTCCGTCTTGGAACAAGCGCAAGATTCTCGGTGCATCATTTTTTTGTCTCTTTTCTCAATAATCGAAAACGTCTAAGTCTCGAACGGTTCTTCTTTTCTTGGCCTTTCTCGCTTCAAGTCTGGTGAAAGGGTGTTTTCTTCGTCGTCTCTTTCTGCCTTGTCCTTGCTGAATGCCTGACTCGGTAGCGTGCAGGGCATTTATAGGTGTTTCTCGTTGGCCTAAAATGTCTTTGCCCGTTTGCAGCAAGACATTTTTACCTGCCCTCATGAAGGCTTCTTTAGGGTTTTGTTTGTCGATGATGACATTTTGGAGAAATTCTTTGCCTTGCGTCAGTGCCGCATCTTTCAAGGCGTGCAATCCGCGTGTCACCATCGGTTTCAACACCGGGGCCACCGAACGAAAGGCCGATTTTAACATATCTCCTAAGCCGTGTCCTCGCTGTCGAGCAACCCCTCGGTACACTGGATACATGACTTACGAATCGAGAGAAAACCGTTCTCGAAAATGGAGTTTCACCGTGACTTTTCCTTTGGTGAATGGAATATTTTGTCCCAAATCTCCTTTTATAGTAATGTTGACCGTGTCCAAATACGACTTACTGACAGGCAAATAGTGAGGATGTACAAATTCGCGGTGGACGTGGTAAGTGTTTCCACCTTCCTCGTCAGTGTTCGTGGCAGAATCCACTTTGAAAGGAATGACACGCAGTAACGGTACGGAGGTGTGTCCCACCACGTTATACTCCACCACATCGGAGTACACAAACATCAAATTCAGTCCTTGGTTCAGTTCTACCGGGGCACGAAATAACTTGCTAAAAGACTCGTTGTCGTAAACGATGGGTAATTCGCTTTTCTTCATCATGCTCATTCTCAGGTTCATGTCTCCGCCCAACATGTCATACAATTCAGGACAAAATAAAATGGACAGGATTTTACTCCGTTCAAATTTCATCAAGAAGCGACGAGCTGTTTTGTGGTACTCCATGGTGACACTTTTGTTAACATGCTCCAAAGCTTTCAGAAACACGGTATTAAACCTGGAGGTTATGGTGCTGACCAAATGTTGACCACTAAAATAATAGCCTGGGGAAATGAACAAGTGATAGGTGGTGTACTTTTGTGTACGGGTTTTCTTGTCATATTTGACATTGCTATCCATCCACTGTTGCAATTGTTCGTCATGAACTTCCACATCAAAAAAATTTTGATTGGGAAGGACATTGAGGACTTGGGTCGGGTGAATCATTTCTACTAAAGCCACTTCCCAATGGGCTTCGTGATCTAAGGGGATGGCTTGAGGTAATTTGGCCGTGTAACAGCACAACGTGTTCTTGGGAAACACCTCCATGGAACTGTCACTGGGTAAGGTTAAGTAAAATTGGTTTTGGTGACTCATAATTCCAGAGTTCTGTGGCTGTCCGAGGGGTTAGTGGACATCAGAGGTGTGTCTCCGCCCAAAATGGGGTTCTGGTTGTGGTTGGAGTGGTGACTGGCACTGGCACTGGACACAAGGTTCCCGTGGTTCCCGTTCGAGGTGAATTTCAGGGAGGGATTAGGAAGCAGGTAACCGATGCAACTGCTCAATAAAATGGTCCACAATTGTTTGTCTCCTTGTTGCAAACTCAAATTGGCGATGGCTGCCCCGATGACACAATACACCACGAAGATTTGGCAGAAAAAGACGATTTGAGTTTTAGGCACACGTTCTCCACACCACACCCACAAGGGTTGTTTTTGTAAATCTTGCACAGAAGAACTAGGGGAAGGAGGAGTGGTCGACGTAGCTGCGTGTGTGTGAAAAGGCATGATGGTCACTTCTTTTTATAGTCGATGACTTGCGAAGCGTCGATCCAAGAATCAAAACTGGGTGGATATCCTTTCCAACGTACTTTGACTTCTTTGACACGTCGTTTGCCCACTTTACGGGTTCTGCGTTCGAGAATGCTTTCGATGTCGTACACGTCGTCTTCTTTTTTGGTGACACGTTGTAACTCGGGCAAATAAAACGTTCCTTTGAGCACTTCTCCGTTCATGTCTTCCAATTTATAGACGGCAGGATGACGGCCATGCACTCGTCCAGTGACGCGAAACAATTCGGCCGTCCAGTTAGGTAAGTAACCTTTGTCGAAAGTGCGTTTGGTTTTGCCAATGCGCACCCAATCTCCTACGGCCAACTCTCCACTTTTCTTGGGGACAGCCCTCGTCGGGGACGTACCAAACAGGCGCTCAAACACCAACACTTCGTTGTCGGGAGTCACGTCTTGCGGGGCACGTCCAATGCTTCGATGGTAAGATTGGTTGTACGCTTGCACCAGGTGCGGTAAGATGTCGATGTACTTTAGAGTGTGGTGATGCGTAAAATATTTCCACATGCGTTCTTTCAAAGTGCGTTGAAAACGTTCCACGATGCTGGTTTTGGTTTCGGGATTCTGGGTGGTAAAAAAATGAATGTCACGTTTCTTTAATTCTTTTTGGAAAGCTTGGTTCAGAAATTCGGTGCCTTTGTCCGTTTGCCATCGAAGAGGGTGACGACCGCTTTGTTTCAGCACTCGTTGCAGGGCTCGCACTAACTCGCTGCTCGATTTGGAAGTCAAGGGCACGACCCAGGCAAATTTGGAAAAGACGTCGATGACACAAAACAAATATTTGTAACCACGATTGTAGCTGGCCAAATGAGAGACATCGGCTAAATCGGCTTGCCATTGATGATCGATGCCTTCCACTCGGGTGCGACTTCTGGCAAACTTGCGTCGAATGGGTTTGTGTAAAGTGTAGGTAGCTTGTTCTTGTAACCATCGTTGCACTTGAGGTAAACGGAGACTTTTCAGTCGCGTTTTGGCAGCACGATACAATTTTTGAACTCCTGCGTAACCTGCAGGATGGGAGGGATCGTAGTAAATGCTGGCTAAGACTTTTTCCATTTTTTTGTGTTGGTTGGTGTGTTAATAAGGCACCCACTCTTGGAGGATGCTACTCTTTTTCTCTTGGGGTATTTTCTTGGATTGCAATGCTTTGCGTGTGCGACCGGCAATAGGTGTTGAAGAGGAGGAGGATGTCTGAGCGGGGGATATCGGTTCTTGTTTCACTTCTGTCTTCACTTCTGTCTTCACTTTCTTTTTCTCTTGTGATGAAGAAGGGGTGGTCATCATCTTTTTAATCCATCTAATTCTGGAGGTAGGTGGTGTTGTTAACTTGCGTACTTTTTCTGGTGGAGTTTGAAACCCTTCTTCTTCTTCTTTTCCTTTTTCTGTCTTGGTCACTGGTACTGGTACTGGTACTGGTGATGGTGCTGGACTTTTCATCAAGGTCTTAAAATCTTTCAGAGTGGGTAGAGCTGTTTCGTCTAAAGCTTTCTGGTGAAAGAGTTGCAGTCGTTGCAAGAGTTGACCGTACTTTTGCGATTTTTCTGTTTCGGACAAATCTTGGCGATCCATCAAGGACTGCAATTCGTGTTGTAACTGGGACATCTCGCTCAAATGGGGATTGGGAGGTAAATGCGGGGTGTGTTGTTCTTGCCACCGATGGTATTCCATCCATCGTTTGTAAGGCACTAAAGCTAGTTTTCGTCCTTCCATGGGGTTGTCAGGGGTCGATTCTGAGATCTTGGAACTTCCGAGGCCTTTTTATCTTGCTCCCACCAGTCCTCCCAACATGGTTCCCAAGACTCCTTTCAGTATGGGGCCTAACAAGAGAGGTAAAATACCTCCACGTTGCACTAACATCTTCTTTTTTTGACGAATGGGAATTTTCTTTTGAACCATTTGGCGAAGAACGTGACGATGTTTGCCTAAGCATTGTTTCTGGTGTTTGGACAAAGGTATCGTGCCTTTCAAAACGTTCAAACAACATTCGCACACGGTATCGATGACCTCTTTGGAAGCTGTTTGAATGAGTTTTATTTCGTAGGGGTGGAGAAGCTTTGGACAGGACAGATAACATGTCCCCATGTTTGGCTAAACGTGGTGGCAGTCCTTTCCTTTTCTTTCCTTGGGGTTTTCTGGAGGGTGACATCTTTGAGTCTTCAGGAGCACCAAAAAACACTGATACCCGACTTGGTCACAGGCCTTTTTTATACTGGAACGCGTCGCCACTGATTGTCTTTACGTCGTATTAGTTTGAGGACAGGCATGACACGTCGTGCAGGGGTACGTAACGGACTAAATCGAGCCAGTTCTTGCTTGGACAAATCCAGTAAACTTTGTAACATGCCCGATCTTTCTTGAACTTTGATTTTGGGAGAAGGTACTTTGTGAGCAGCAGCCACTGCCACTAAATTGGAAGGTCATGCCACTGGGGAAGTTCTTTTGGGGGTCATCAACGGAGAAGTTCTTGGTGTGATCAACATCTCCAAGTACTCTTCAGTTCTGGGTGTCATTAACGGAGAAGTGGACAAACGTGAAGCTGCCGGACACGCAGTCACCGCCGTGGCAGGTCGTGGTTTGCGAGTGTAAGGTTGCGTCCTGGCCGAAGTGCCTCTCTTGCGACTAGTTTTCTGTGGACTTTTCTTTTTCTGTGGGCTTCTTTTCTTTTTCCGGGGTGGTGGTGGTGTCTGGTCAGAGGAGGGTCCTGCCACTGGAGAAGTTCTCCTTGGGGACCTGGTCTTTTTCTTCTTGGGGCTTCGTTGGACTTTTGTCATGGGTATAACTTTGGGGGCATTAGGATCCCATCTTAAGAGTGAGCGAATGATGACCCCTCCTAGAGTACCGCTCCCTCCAGGTTTGAAAATGATTTGTTTTTTGGTTTGAGTGTCGATGCGGAGATCGGCCAGTTGGATCAAAGCGACTTTGTTTCGATCGAAAAAGCGTTTGGTTTGATGAGGAATCTGAATGATTCCTTGGAGTAATTGACGTGCCGTCACCGTGAACCATCGTAAGACTTCTTTGAGACTAGCTTCTAAGACACGAGCTCGTGTTTGTGGATCTTTTTCTCGACTGATGCCATACAAGGCACGAATCAATTTGACGGGAAGATGCGACTGAAAGGACGTCATGTTCGCACTGAGAGTGAGACAGACGAAAAAGGGTCTGAGGTTTTTATAGATTTTTTTATGGGGAGTGAAATGAAGTCGAGGACGGAGACGTGTACAGGACAGGCCCTCCGTCTTGGCACCAGTGGTGAAACAAGTGGGTACGAAATCGCAAATCCTCGGGAGTCGTAGGTTTCAAATCGACGAGTAAATAGGCGTGTGGAGTTTCAGTGGCATCGTCGTACGCCTGAGGCAGCCAAGGCGTTCCTAACTGTTTGGCTAAGACTTGCACTTGCGATTTATCTCGAGGGCTTTTAAACAAGACCACGTAATGCGCATTGAGACTGATGGTGCGATGGGCTTTACTTTGTTGAAACAAATTTTGGGTGATGTAAACGACACTGGCATTACGGTGATGCCCTTTGCGCGTGAACCACAGTTTAATTTCTTCTTCGTCTTCTCCTAACATGTCGTCGAAAATGACCAAATGGTTTGACGGGAGTCAGAGACGATGCCATCGTCTTCTTTAGGAATGCCTTCCACAAACACGATGGAATCGCCTTGACTTTCTCGCAAGAGGCTGTACGCCGATTGCCACTCTTTGTAACACCACACGATTCGTTGAGGGGGTCGATCGATCAAATGATGTTTATGTTCGATCAAACGTTTGACGAATTCGGTTTTGCCTGAACCGCTAGGTCCAGCAATGAGCATGTTAAAGGGATGGCGAAGATACAAAGCCTCCCAACTGGCACGATCTAAGTGTTCGTCGATGACTTTGACAGTAGAGGAAGAGGGAGCAGAGACAGCAGAGGTAGCCATGGTGTGAGAAATGTCACTTGTGACACGAAAAACAAACAAGACAAGAGTTTATATACTTTTTCAGAACACGTTTATTGAATGTTTCAAACATGAATACGAAAGACAAAAATACATAAAAGCCAAAGGCTTAAGTACAAGAATAAAAGGCACATGATAACCATGAACGTGGAATAAACACAAGTGTCTGTACAACATGTTTTGGGTAAAGTTCTAACCAGTTCTATAGTAGGGGTAAGGTCACACAAGTGTCCTCCCGAAAGGGTCTTTCAGGCCTGTCCACGACAGTCCTGTCCTGGGTGACGGGTTCTTCTGGCACCGTCACTAACACAGGTTGAAAAGTAACTTTTTTCCTTGAATAACTCTCGTGCATACTGGGCCACCTCTTGTGTCCAAGCCTCAAAACCCTGGTCTCGGTGATGTCCAACATTTGACTCCTAACCAATCTGGTTTCTTCTTCGTCAACGACATGGTAAGTTACTTCAATGAACAATGAACTATCGATCTTGCCTAGGGTTCCTTTTTATATACAGACCAATACCGACGTGACCGTACGGTAAGGTGAAGTGATTGGGAAGTCGCACTCGCTTCTGGTATACAATTTGATAGACTTTTTCCAAGGGTCGACTGACGATGTGGTGAGTGGGTAAACGTACAATCTTGTTCGGTTGATAGGTGGTCACTTTAAAGTTTCCATCCTCTCCCGATTGCAAGGCTTCTTTCAATACCCCAAAATTGACCACTCGACTGGTACGATGATTCAGAGTCAGTCCTTTCACTTTGCACGTCGTGTGCACTTCTCCTTGTTTGTCCCGGTATTCGTAGCCGTAATTTTTGGGACCACCACTGACGAAAGTTAGAATCTTGTCGTCGGGATGCTCGTCTGTCCAGGCTCCTAAACGGTCTCCTTCGATGTCAGGGTGCTGTTGAATCGGGTGATGGATGTAAATGCAACTGTCCGTGTCAAAGTACAGGACGCGTTCTTCTAACAGTTCTAAAGCTTCGTACAATTTTAAGCGAGCATGAGCTGTCACGTAAGCCGCAATGATGACATTTCCAAAAGGGTCGTCTTGTACAAAGTCCAGATCTTCTTCGTAATTGACCAAGATCAAATCCTCTCGAACGACGTCCACGTGTTTCATGTATTTGGTTTTGTCGTGAATCATCTGGAAGTAGCGGGAAGGTTCTGTCAAATATTCCGTCTTGGGTAAACACGGTCGTTGTGCCATTTTACCCCACAAGCAATTTAACATCACTTTGGCAAACGATCGCCTGCCTTCGTTTTTTTCGATGTGGTCTAAAGAGATGCCTTCTTGTGCATAGTATTTCTCTTTGAATTGTATTTGGTCTTCGGGAGTGTGACACCAGGAAGGATAGCCGCTGGCTTCTTGTTTCAGTTTCAAAAAGGCATCCACGTAGTCGGCGAAAATGCCTTTCTGAGTAGGGTCACCCTTGTGGTACTGTTGTGTCTTGGGAAAGTGGCAAATTTCGTACACTTCTAACAGTTGGTATCCCATGTCCAGAGCTTTGAACAATTCCACGCTGACCCAGGTTCCCGTCAAGGCACGTTCTTCCTGGCTGTGATGGCAAGGTTGGTCCTGGTTGCACGTTTCGGCACAAGTACGGCACAAGGGAAACATCAGTTTGCCTTGACAATGGTGAGGTAAGACGGGATGGTATAGGTTCGTGGGAGGCAAAACTTTACACTTGATCAAGCCTTCGTATTGTCGAATGTTTTTCAGGTCGATGTGTTCCGTCAACAATTGTGGGTTCCCTACAGGAAAGCGACAATATTTGCACACGTAGGGATACAGCGAACACACGTCCAAGTATTTGATTTCTTCTCCTTTCTCTTCGTCGGCTTGGTACAGCAAACAGGTGGCATTGGTCCTTCCTCCGTACAAACTATCCCTCGGGTTCAGCGGGTCCATGAACTGGTAACTTTCCACGAGGCGTTTAAACTCGGGATCGGTTTTCAAACGGTGATCGTACTCGTGTTCCCACATTTCCACCACTTGGTATCCTTGCTGTTCTAACTTTAGGCGTCGCTGACAAGTGTCCTGGTACAAGTCTTCCATGGTTCGTTGCAAAAACTGATTTTTAGTGTCACGGTCAGGGTAACAGACGGGACATCCGTGAAATAAGCAACCGTTAAACTCGTACACGATCTTGGGGTTTTCTAAGTCCCAGCCATCGACCGAATACGTTCCGATGGTCTTTTCGCCTCCTCCGTTGCGTGCATGCTGAATCCACTTGTCTTCCTTGTCGCACAAGTAATGTAACCAACGTAGGGCTTTGACCGAGTATTGACGTTTGACATAGTGGGTCGTTTGAGGACTGATGACAGCCACGGTGTTTTCAGGCATGAATCGTTGGCGGTACACTAAGGAACACGCTTTGGCAATGGTGCAAGCTTCTTTCAAAGGATCGACCCCTCCGTGTTCCATGAACAGTTCTCGAAATTTTCCACAGCAACGTCGTAAAATGTCCACGTCGGAACGACAATACTTTAACATTTCTTCCTGAAAGTCGAAGGGGTCAGAGGCATGAGCCTGGTACCAAGCGTAGAAACTTCTCGTTGTTCGGTACGCATGTTGTCGGGGTCGTAATAGTGAGCCTCAGGCAAATGGGGTAGAACGGCGTGTTGATTGGCTTGAAAAAGTGTGGAAAGTACCCTTTAGCCATTTCTGTCATTCCAAACGTTTTAGGCATTCGACTCAAAGGCATGGCCAAGTAACTCATCGAATCTTTAAACTGCACTTGTCCCACTTGCATGAAAATGATTTTGGCTCCGTTCAAAATCACTTTAGGACGTTCGGTGCCATGTTCCGTATAGTACCTCAAAAGAAACTGTCCATCGTATCCGGAGAAATTGTGAGCCATCACCGTGGCATGACGATGACAATCTCCGTAACGTTCGATGTCCTCTTGGTTCCACGTCTTGTCGATGGGGTCTAAGACCCATCGGGCAAAATCGGCTAACGTGTTTGGTCCCCGAAAGATTTTTTCACGCCCTCCGGGAATCTTGCTGCAGTGAGGGCAATGACTGAAGATAGGTTCTTGAATGCACTTCTCGCACGCTCGATGAGCCACGCAGAAATTAGGAATGTGAATGCCAGTCTCTTGCATGCATTCGAAATCGAAAAAGATGAAATTGCCTTTCTTCTTGTGACCGTCCTCTTTCTCTGGTGGGGGTTGGTATTTTTGCACGTAACATTCGTGTTCCAAGTCCACGATGTGGTGACAAATGTGACATTTTTTCTTTCCTCGACATACGTGTGCCTTGGCATTGTTGGTAAGTATGCCTTGTCCACACGTAAGGCACAATCTCAGGAGTTGACAAGCACATTTCTTCTGTGAACCTTGTGTTTTCAAATGTTGCTGGTAACAGGCAGGGCTGACAAACGTGCGCAGACAAGTTGAACAAGGCACTGGTTCTTCGCTCAGACAGGGTGGAGAGGCCAAACATCCTGGGCATTTCAATCCACAATGCTTGTGTTGCTCTCGATTGTTATAACCATAATCACATTTCTCACAATAATAACTGTATCCCAGGAATCCGGTGATACTGGTAATGGTATCGAAATGGTCATCGTGATAATAAAGGTGAATGTATTTTCCGTCATTAAAATCCTGGCCTCGAAACAACAGAGACCCGCGCATTTCTTGAGGGTGCACTTTCAAGGTGTAGCGTGGAGCTAGGGCATCTTGCAATTTTTGCATCTCAGGAATGCCACAGGGTGTGTCTTTGGAGAGGCCAGCTTATTGCAACAGGAGTTCTGCTTCGTTTCGTTGTTTGGCTCGATCGGATCGTTGAATAGTGTTCCAGGTTCTTTTCCATTCTGTCGTGTCGTTCTTGTTGGCATAGGTTCGTCCCACCACGATGGCACGGGCTAAACACATCTGGTCATGAGGATTGTGAATTTGGACAAGACTACGCTTAATGCTGCGAAGCTCGTTCACCAATAACATCTTTTTGCGTTCTGTCCCTTGAGGAAGAGAGACGTGGGCCATTTTCAGTGTGGCTTTACCATCGGTGATGTCAAACTGGTCATTAGATTGTTGTACGTGTTGAATCTTGTCCATGATTTTGGAAGGGGTTAGTTCTGCAGGTCTGCTAAACTCGATCCAAACAGGGGATTTCAAACCGTCGTGATCTATGGATAGTGTCAAGCGATCGTCTTCTTTGGGTTGACATTGTCGCTTGAGTGCGGTGAGCAAAGAATCCCACATCTCGGTGATAAACCCTTCTGCTTTCTCCAAGGGTACGTCGGCCTTGAAATCTTTAAACTTCACCGTGTAGGTGTAAGCCGTGGTTCTAAATTTTCTAGAGGAGCGCTTTTCCGTCTCTCGAATGGAATAGTACTTTTCAGGGTTGACTAAGGGTGGTGAACTTGGTTTAGAGGGTTCGGATTCTGGTTCACTCATGTCCTCTTCAAAATCACTGGCATGAATTTGTGCCAAGATTTCAGCCCTGGTACGAGGCGATAGATCACGTTTCTGCCTCTTACTTTCTTCTTCTTCTTCTTTCTTCTCGAATGAATGGGATCGTTTCATCTTGAGTGCAAAACGTCAAATGACTCAAGTTTAAACACCATAGACTAATTTATAGTCTTGGCAAACCAGCGTATATAAAAAGGGTGTGTCTTGTCCTTTCACTATTCATTTCACTCTCAAACCGAGGAGAACGATGGAAGAGACTACCCAGATGGAACGTTTCGTCAGAGCTTTGCGAGGGGTCATTAGAAAATTCTCTTCAGACCAGCCGACGGACTAATCTCCTTCCTTTCGAGACAAGAGTCAGGATACTTGCTATATCTGTCAGAAGAAAGGGCATTGGTCTTCAGAGTGTCCAGACCGTCAAAAAAGAAAAAAAAACAGGGGCTAAAAAAGACAAAAGTCAAGATACCTGTTATTATTGTAAAGAAAAAGGACATTGGTCTCCAGATTGCCCAAAAAAGAAACAAGAGGAGTCAGAAGAAAAGAAGGATTCTTCAGAAGAAGAGAGGGATTCTTCGGAAGAAGAGAGGGATTCTTCGAAAGAAGAGAGGGATTCTTCAGAGGAAGAAAGAAGACAATTCTATTTAAAAGAAGCAAAGAAACAAGAGAAGAAAAGAAGAAGGGAAGAAAATGAGGAAAAAACGGTGAAGAAATTCAAAAAACAGAGAGACTAAACAAGGAGAAAGAAGAAGTCAATGAACTTTTAATTAAAGTGTTGTGTTGTGAATTGGATTGTAAAAAATGGATAAAAGAATACATTAATGATATAAGGTAAGTGTCTTTGAGTTTTGATTTTAAAATAAGAAGCTACACTCACGCACTCATACACAGACACGTACTATAAGGGTAAAATGGGTGGGGTTTATTTTTGAGTTATTGGCAAATTGAAATTGTATTTCTTTTCGAGAAATGTGGGTGGCCCTGAAAAGGGCCTTTTTATTTTGGTGTAGGGGTGAGTTTAACCAATCAACTTTAACTGCCTTAAGCCTTTGCCACGGCCAAGGCCTACTTCTGATGATTGGGTTGAAATCACTAAGGGTGGTACGACAGGCTTAGTCACAGGGTTGACGTGTTTAGCTCGGGAAGGTCGTATTCTCTTCGGTCGTGATAAAGAAGTCTGATACATTTGTTTCAGACTTCTTAACTCCGCTAAAATGTCCAACAGTACCGTAGCCGTTTGATTTTCACCCTCTTGTTTCTTTGCTGCTACTTCTTCTTGCTGTTGTTGCTGTTGTTTTTTCTTACCTCTTGTTGTTGTTGTTGCTGTTGCTGTAGGAGAAAAGCTTGTTCCGCTTCCTTTTGTCGTTGCATAAATTTCTCCAATTCTTCTTTCTGTCTCTGTCTAAAATTCTCCACTTGCGGTAATGAAGAAGGTAACGAAGGTTCCGGAACAAATTCTTGCGAGGTAAGAAAATCCACAAAATCCCAATTCACCTCTTCTGAAAGTAAGTCCGGGTTCCTTTGGGCAGTCTCCCCTGCTGGTGCACCCCAATGGATCGTTTTCTGAGTTTCCGTCATGTTGAATCACTGTCGCATAGATTGACTGCACACAAGCGCTAACGAATCTATATAGACCACGTGACGTCACAGACTGCTCTCTTCGGATTGGATGCGAGCTGACTGAATTTTGTAACGCGTGTTCGGATTGGTGAATGAATTCAATCCGTTTCAATCCTTCCTGTACCTATAAATAAGCGCAGTTCACTGCATTGATTCACTTGTTCTCGTCGCTTCAAGATGTGGACCGATGTGCAATCTTCTACGCTTGTGTCTTCCAAGATGTTCCGGACGGACATGCTCATGTATGTCCGATCCAAGTGGACCGTTGTCCACAGGACAAACACCAGCCTGTTGATACGTAGGATCTACGTTGAAAGACAAGGATGCCTGAAAAGAGTGCTGATTTACGGACCAACAGTGAGACGTAGCCTAAGGACAAGAAGAAGACCAATGCGGTACCATTTATGTTAATGAATACATTAACATAAACCCAAAGGCCCTTTTCAGGGCCAGCCATATTTCTCGAAAAGAGATAGCCTTTCCATTGCCTACCCTTTTTTTAAAAAAACATTTTTTAAAAAAAAAATCCCATATTCAATTCCCCTTTGTCCCTAAACAACCCCCAAACTCTATTCCCATGTTAAATTCCCCTTGTACGTATATGGGCCCACAATTTTTTCCCATGTTAATTCCCCTTGTACGTATATTAACCCACGATTTTTCGCCATGTTAAATTTCCATTGTACGTATATTCACCCAGGGGTCTCCGTAATGCTAATTTCCATTGTACGTATAGTGCCCCACTTAACTACTTTTGAGCCTTGATCAGACTATGCGGACTTGGGTAGGCCAAACTGAGTATAAAAAAAACTTTATCAAAGCTTTTACTATTGTTTTAGATTTTATATTCCTCAATTAACTGCCTCTGGAAACATTGTTGACGCACACATAATGGTCAACATATATTGGCTACATGAATTGGTCTTAGGTAAGGGACCAACACAATCTACCATAATTCTCCTGAATGGTTCGTCAAAGGCAGGAATAGGTTGTAGATGATCCTTGGGAATTTTCTGATTTGGTTTTTCCACCATTTGAAAGGTATGACAAGATCTACAGTATTTACCAACATCACTTTTGACTTTTGGCCAATAGAATTGAGTTAAGATCTTGTGATTAGTTTTATTGATCCCTAAATGACCAGCCAAAGAAGTTTCATGGGCCACACTAAGTATTTCCTGTCTGTAAGATTTTGGAACTACAATTTGATAGTTCAATGACCACTCGTCATCAGCAGGTACCTCGGGAGGTCTCCATTTTCTCATAAGAATTCCATTTGTAATGAAAAAACAGACAGGAACTTCAGTAACTTCAGTTTCACTAATGGCCTTCTGAAACAAACAGGAGATCTCAGGATCTTTTTCCTGTTCGACGATAAGTGATTGTCGTTTATCACCCTGATTAGTATAAAGAGAATGAGTCGTTAAAAGAGGATCAATGTATCAATACCTTCTGATTGATCCAAATAAGGAGTGAAAGTGACCTCATCAAAAGCCTGACCAATACATGTGTCAGCTTAAAGAAATGCTTTCCTTATCAACATCATTCTCAAGAGCTTTCTTTGCCACAGCTCTGGCAACTGCACAAGCTGTAAATAAATCAGGGAATTCTTTTTCAACTGGATCGACCTTCTGATCCAAGCAAGGCTTGTCAGTTACAAGTGGATTAACCACAACCTTGTCTCCACTGGTCGTTGCCTAGTAATAAATGAATGTCCTCAACGGGTAAAACAGAGACCAATCCTACTGTCACGGGTCCTGAAACTAACTCTGATGACAGATTTACACAATGGAGAGGAACATTAACGAAGCCGCACTCTACTCCTGAATAAGAACACTCTCATTAGAAGAAGACTTCTCAGAAAAAGGCAAAGTACCCGACAATAAAAGTCTCTGCGAAGCTCCTGTGTCCTTTAATAGTGATAGGATTGGCCGAATCACCCAAGAGTGATATAGAACTCCTCGATATGAATGGTTCATAATTCTCCATAATCAAATCAGACCGAGGTTTGTTAGACCCAACACATGTATTGCTTTCAATACATGACCGTGACCTTGACCTCTTAGAAATAAGAGCATTTGGAATAGGTCTGTCTTGATTCTGATGCCTATTTTTCAATTTGTAGCAAATCAGAAATAACGTATCCTTTTTAATTGCAATAGATACACGTAAGAAGAGACAAGGATCTTGAATCAAGCTTCTCCGAAGTTTGATTTTTATAAGTTGTGCCAGTTTGAGTTTTAGAAGGGCTTGTATTAGGCTGAAATACTTTTCTGTCAAAAGACTTTTGTGTAGAAGTCTTATTTACAAAAGGAGCTGTATGAGTTAAAGAATACTCCTCAGCAGCACGAGCAGCATTCTCAAAGGTTTCAATCTGATGCTCGTCAAGATAAGACTTAATGTCACTATGGACACAGTTTTTAAACTCTTCAAGTAACATAAGTTGTTTAAGACTTTCATAATCTTGTTCAACTTTCTTGGCCAAGCACCATCTATCAAATAACTGCTCTTTTTCTCTAGCAAATTCGATATGAGTTTGTCCAGCCACTTTTCTATAGTTTCTGAATTTTTGCCAATAAGCATCAGGGACTAACTCATAACCCCTTAAGATGCATTCTTTGATCGTATCATAGTCACCACTTTGTTGAAATGACAGTGAACGATAAATATCCCTAGCTTTTCCAATGAGTACACATTGTAATAACTGAGTCCAATGCTCCCTTGGCCACTTCAGATTTTCAGCAACTTTTTCAAAATAAGGAAAATATTTGTCTACTTCTTTTTCTCTGAAAGGGGGCACTAATCTAATATTCTTCACAAGATCAAAACTTAAATTTGGATTTGAAGTATGAATATGTTTTTCACTTGCCAGTTCCATTTCTTTCATGCTACATTGATATTCCATCTCTTGCTTCTCTTTCTCCAACTGTAATTGTATTTGTTCTTTCAGTCAAGGTCAAACAATTTTCTGAAAAAGTATCATCTCTAGCGAATAAATTTACATTGTAGTAGCATATAATAGAATATTTTTTTTAAAACTGACAAACAATTAAATTAAAATAAATATGAATTAAATCAGTTATACGTAACAATAAAGTAAGAAGTAAATAAAAGATATATTCAGCAAAACGATCTGTTTAATGATTATTTAAAAACACGATTGGAACATTAAGATTACACTATCTGAGGAATTGCATGCATATATATATATATATATATATATATATATATATATATATATATACAAGCATATCGGACCGCTCCGGTGGCCTAGTGGTTAGAGCGTCCGGTGAGGTCGCGGGTTCTATCCCCGGTCGAGTCATACCAAAGACTTACAAAAATGGTACTAATAGATGCCCCGCTTGGCGCCCAGCATTAAGAGGTTAGTGTTACGTCTGGTCGACCTGGTGTCAGGATAATGTGACTGGATGGGAACATCATGCTACATGTCTGCGGCATTATGCACCAGTGCTAGACATCACTATAAACTGTCACACTGCAGACATCGTAGCGATATGACTGAAAAAATGTTAAAGTTACGTTAAAAATCTAAATCACACACACAAATATATCGCATAAGTTTGTTTATAACTATAATGATTTGAAAACCATTAACCGTGCAAAAAAAGTTTTATGTTATTCTACCGTTCCGGTAAACTGGTGGTTAGAGCGTCCGCTTCGGATGCGAGAGGTCGCGGGTTCGAACCCCGGCAGAGTCGTACCAAAGACATAAAAATGGTACTAACAGCTGCCTCGCTAGGCGCTCATCATTAAGAGGTTAGTGTTAGGACTGGTCGGCCTTGTGTCAGGATAATGTGGCTGGGTGTGACATCATGCTACATATCTGCTGCATGATGCCCCAGTGCTAGGCATCAGTATAAACTGTCACACTGGAGACATCGTAGCGATATGACTGAAAATTTTTTAAAGCTACATTAAAAATCCAAAACACACACACACACACACAATACAATTTTAATCGTAAAAGATCATTGCTTCATATGGCATGTATAAGAAATGTAGTTTGCTAAATGAAATGTCACGTAAATTAGGAAATGAGTCTCTGTGTTTTCTACAAAGTATGAAAGTGTTGGTTTTAAAACACTATATTAACCTTAACTTTCTATAAACATTGAAGAACGAAACAAAAGAACAAAATTTAAAAAAAAACAAAAAACTTCTTTTATAGCATTTTATATAGTGAACTATTAACTACGAATCATCAGTTAAGTATTGTCGCGTAAAATATAACTACACTAGAATATACAGATCATTTCTGTTTTGTATTGTATTTAAGAAGCATCAAACAACTGTATATTTTGCCAGCAACGACATTTTTTAATGAATTTCTCTTTTACTAGGATTTACTTTGACAGCTTCACTGATCTCTTCTGTGAGACAATTTGTCAGTGTAAGTTGTCGTGTTATTTTGGAATATTTTCTAGGATTTATTCACGAAGGTTTCATATTTCTTTCCGCCTTTGACCTTGGCGTTAGGGGTCTCTCAACTTATTCTTCAGTTGATATATCTGTTTTCGTTGTCTCTTTTTTGTTAATAAACTTCTAAACTATTTATCTTCCTTTTCTTTTGTGCTAATTCTTGTGTTGGTAGAAGTTGAAAATCTGACTAATCAATCTGCTTGTCGATGATTGAGGAACTGATTGATGCTTCATTAGAGCTCATAACTTCAGCTACATGCACTCCAGTTCCTTCGGTGTTTACTTGCGCATTCATGGTCTTTTTTTTAAAGATACAACCTATGCTTTTTTATATAGATTTTTCAGTACTCTTTCCCGCCGTTCGTATGCTTCTACAGTTGCAATAACTTTTGGTTCTTCTGGTTTACACCTTTAGACGGTTACTGCCATCTTTAGCTTTGTTGTTGTCTTTATTCTTTATGTCGTTGAGTGTGCGATTTAGCCATACTTTCCAAAAGCGAAAAGATAACATTATTATTGTTTTTACTATATAGTATGGTGACATAGCAACTCATAATAAAACAATAGCAATAACCTTTAACTACTACTACTACTAATAATAATAATTCCTTTTTGAGGATTTAATATTATTGTTTATTTCTAATATTCTGGTTACTTTATATCATTGGTTTTACAGCCATGATATTGCTTGTATTTTACGTGACGAAAACAAGCAAATATTTATATCACATATATCAGATTTATATGTGTTTTTTGACGTATACAAAGGATTTTGATTGGCAGTAAATGTATCTAAAATTCTCATAGTTCAAAATAACAACTGAAAATCGTTGGAATATATTTATTTGCATGAGATAATCATGTTAATTCAGTTGTATCCCTACACATTACAATAACAGTGTTACGTGTCTCACCTTTGTTTTAAAACTTGTATTTCAAACACAAATAGATTTCAAATACCACAAAAGCATTCCGTTTAAAATTTACGAAAGCAGTTTTGAAACATTTAAACAATAAAATCTAAATTAATAAATGATCATGTTTCTGTATGTATTCTACGTGACGAACTCGTGCAATTTACATGACAGCCTTGTTACATCATAACATACATGAGTAATTAAATCTCTTTAACTCACCACTGATTTAGGCTATATTAAATCAATAATAAAAATGATTTTATTTAGTTAAAATACGGTAGGTATTGAGTGTGAACACGACGGTAAAAATATTTGATGGTCTATCCTTTTCAAGTGGTTACTGCAAGCGTCTAGACATCCTATCAGCTTCATCATCTTGATCAATTTGATGCAAGCAGAAGGTGTCACGTAAAATACGGGTTTCTGATGTTAAAGACTATTCCATGTCAGGATAGAAGGTGTTGTGTACACACACACACACACGATGGTTATTTATGGAGACGTCTTACATAGTAAGTATTCATATCGGTAGCAGGTATCGTCAGGAGTGAGATACAGCGTCACGTATGATTAAATTTCTAAAATGCGTCGCCACCGATCCATGATATGAAATCTACTGTGGATACGACTGAAAGTTTCGTCTTGGATATATTTTATTTTATCATATAAAGTATATCATATACTGTATTTATATGTTAAGATTTGTTAAGCTGTATCACATAATTATCATTTATGAAAGTTGTGTCACGTAAAATACAAAAGATGGAACACAACAATTAAGGCAAATAAAGCATTCAAATAAAAAAATATTTACATATTTTACCAAACAGTTATTTTTTCAGTGGCATTTAACCATCAAACTGTATGATTTGAAAGCAACACTTTTTTTAAAAATAAATTAATATACATTTATTCTTTAAGTTAATAAATGAACTATTAAATACACATTTGGGACAAGGGTTTATCGTAGTCACTAACCTTCAACACACAAACACACAAATCGTATGTTGAAGTTTGCACTGAAAATCTTTGTATCACAAAGAATGACATCATATACTATGTTAAAGATATAGGTTTGTTTCAGTGCATTTGGGTAGTTTTCGTTCCCTTAATTGCTTAAAAACAATGAGAACATGAGAATTACAAGTTTATTTAGAACAAGTGTGAGCAGCACTCGCTCCTTAAAGAAAACCAATTCACAAAGAAACCTTCCCCAAATAAAACCCGAAACAAAACGTCAGCAACAACAATAACCAAAACAACATATGATCCATTCCAGTTTTGGAGATTAGTACAAAGATAATGAATATCAATCACCAATACGCATGTCTTTCTTTGAAATTAGACACATATAGACAAACTAGGAATTTCATTTACATAATAATAAACATTAGCTCATTGCATCTGTAATACGGACTTTAAAGAATAATATGTCAACTTCAGCAATGGACCACATTCCTTCCCATTTATAACTTTTATTAAAACATGCTATGCAGACAAATCAATTTGCATGAATAGATTATAATCATCAGTTACATGCAGAGAGGTTAATAGTAGTTTGAAACTGTCCGTCTTTTCTTTTTTTTTTTGTCTCTTTTGGGGCCATTCCTCCTGTCCTCGCCCCTAACCCCCATGACATATTTAGCCCCTACGCGAGCGTGGCCTGTTAATATTGTCCGCGTGGGTGTAAGCAGCCCACATATGTGAGCCAGTCATGTGTGTGTGTAGAGTTTTGTCCATATAGAAGTGCCCCAAAGGGTTTTCACAAAGTGCAAAACAACAGCGTCTCATACTACTATCGTTGTGATTGTAGAAACGAAAAAACCTGGAGAGGGATGTATTTATTTAGGCAAGCCCAGAGTAGCTATCAATATACATACACACTGCCAGTTAATGTGTTTTCCATTGATAAACAGTTGTCTGTATGAGGATTATTTGGCTATCTCTGCCTCTAAACCCGCGTTTTTTTATTATTTGTGCTTGTAATTGTCTGTGATTTTCCATATCTGCCAGTACAGCCTCAAACTTAGCCGCACTGATTATTTTCCCTTTAGTTGCTACCGAATACAGTTTACTGATCATATTGAGAATGCTTTGTGTGGCAGCAATCAATTCGGAGTATGCGCGTATTCTAGAGTGCATTCGCATGGAAATTAATTGCGAACAGCACCAAAAACACCAGTTACTATCAATATAGCTTCGATAATAATACCGATTGTTGCATCTACAATGGTTGATGTGGTCATGGTTACAGTCACACCAAGAGCAACAGTTGTTGCCGCAGCAAGATCACATAGCATCTACGACCAAACACATGCGTTTGTATTTCACGATCAGGCTGTTCTCTTGGTAATTTCATTCGCAGCTGTTGTCCTGCTCCGATTATTTCTTCACGACGGTAAGACTGAAGGTCAGTCATAGTTCTTCTATTAATACCACAATCGCGTATTAAAAATTGTACGACAGGCAGACCTTGCCCGGTCTCATCATTGCGCGCAGGCGCAATACGCACGCGCACATTTTTCTAACCAATGTTCTTTCCTTACTGGCACAATTCTCTTGCAGTTATATATTTGAAAAAACTCTGCCTCAAGAATACTTAAATCTCCGACGATTGTGCGTTCTGGTGGTTTGGTACCCCTCTGGATAAAAAAGCACCGATTACACCAGATCCCCTTTTACCGATCGTCTTTGCCCAGTAACTGTTACCCGAACAAGTGCGTCCTTGTCGAATAACAGCCGAGACCTGTCTTTTTTTTAGTTGCATCAACGTTGGATTAAATAATCGATGGTGAACATAACTGGGGTAGATACATTGGTAAATGCCACTGCACTGTTGTAGAAACAATCCTGGAGTGCTTTTGCATCTTTTGCTGAATCAGTGATTGAGCGTTTTTACGTGCACGTGCGATGATTCCATGCTTAATTCGAGTTGGTTGTGGTACATTAGGGTGAATCCAAAGGTCACTTTTTACTTGACGGATGCCGGATCTTATACGACAACAGATTGTGATATGCACGTGCATTATGAGAAGTGGATACTGCATAATCGAGACAAATTTCTTTAGAGGTTACTGATGACCGTTTATCCGCAATGAAACTTCAGTCACTCATAACGTGCCGAAATATCATATTATTATGCTCTTGACTATTATCTAAATTACGTCGATTTATATTTTGAAAAGCCACAAACACATGTTTCGGTGTAGTAAGTCCATGTTGGGTACTTATTTGCCTGGTAAATTGTCCCGATGTAAAAGTTATTGGGAGAACATATATGGTATTTGCTAGAAATGACATTGTTGAAGTGGTTCCGGACTGCGTACATGATAACAATCGTGATTCTGTACTCAGTGAAGGAATTAACACAGACATGCACAAAGTTAGTGTATCGAATACAACTTTACCAGCAGCTCATCCTGTACACCAAAAATGCATCGCTGGAGTTGTTTTTATCAAACAAAGTTTCTGTAGTGTTTGGTTCAAATATGACCTTGCCAACATATCTACACAATCCAAATACGTGACTGAGGGCATTGCTCACAAAAACCTCAGTGAATCGCAAATGGTTGTAATGGACGCCGTGCAAATCCAAGGTTTAAAGTCGGGTGAGGGCTTGTCAACACGGCGGTGTGAACAACAGCGTGTGGCTCAAAAGAATCACGATGAACTACAAGGGTTGTGTATTGTCTATGATTTGCATTATTAGTTACATCTCTCACAAATATCATAGTTGGGCCAGCTATTTTCGTTTAATTATCGTTGTATCTGGCGAGTCCCAGAGTTTCTGAGGCCATGTTAACATTGTCAAAAATGGATTAGATTTCCTTTCCATCGACGGAGTAATGTATACTGTTAAACAACACCATGAAACCGCTGTTGACAAATTCCACTTTGGCATTGGCGGGGTAATTATTATCCTCAGCCTGTACCTGTATTCCATCAATTTCCAAGAATGCCTCACATGGAAGGAAAAATATAGACGTATTTTGCACTTGCAATTCTTTCTTTATCTTTAATTGATTGGGTCTCTAGCTTGATATGAGTAATACTGAAAATCCATCTTGCTTCGATCCACGAACACAGGCTCTCCCATGTGAAATGTTGGATCAAATACCACTTTGAACTATTCCGTTGCAAAAACTTTAAGTTTCCACTTATACATTATTGATTTTCTTTAATATCACTTACCGCCTATCTGTCAATATCTGCTAATGATTTCACTAACTGCAAAAGGCATTGATTCTGTCGTTGGTAATGTAACAGGAACCACCTTTGATGCTGATGTTCGTGTTACTAATCGTCATATTCTATCTTAATACTATATACAACTCGCATAACAACGTATGTAGCAATGGGCGCAGCGCGTGACGATAAGGCAGTGAGTGCTTTTGGCGCACATTAATCCACGAACAACATCACCAAACCCAGCTCCATAATACACATGTAAATAGGTTTCCTCGCATTAAAATGCAAACGGGTTTCACACGTCCACGTACGAGTATTATTGTTATTATTATTATTATTATTATTATTATTAAATGTCAGGTCGATCACTAATGTACAGTTGTATCTTTAATGTTTTAGAACGCAGATCAACAACGTACCCGTTTTGATCCATAATGGAAAATTTAATATGGTCAGCTGATTATTATTGCATGGCAGATACACGGGTGCTACGGGCGTAATGGATATTAAATTACCTGGTTCTACGGTTGGTGAATACCCATACCATATGTAACCCTGAACAACTACGCTTGTCATTTCAGATCTACTCTCATTACCACTGAAAGTATAACAAGTTAAATTGATCTGCGTCTTGAGCCAACTCTTACTAGCATCCAGTCCCTTTAGTGTTTATATTTTCGGGAGGATCTTTGGCCTAACCAAGAACTGTTCTCAAGAACGACTGATATTGTGGAGATTCAATGGCAATGACATAAATGAGGTAATCTCGTACACACCAGAGAGAAGTTCAATAGTATACCAGGTTGTATCATTATATGATCAAAACACAAATGTGTTTTTGTGGGCAGATCACCAAACGGTTGTGCTCGAATATTAGGCCAACTTTAATACACTCGTAGTGATGCTAGTGTGATTTTAAGTGTGCGTGAGTCACCAGCGGTTAAGGTGTGGAATAAGTCACACTGATTACTGTTTTTGTGGATGAGATGGTAATCATCGAAGTCACGCTTTGGGCTGTATTTACAACATGTTAGACTATATCATAGATTTCACTCAACACACGCACCGTCTCAGTTGTTTCAGAATTCATCACTGGTGTCTAATATATCATCATTAGTTGTTGTTGTTGTTGTTGTAGGGTTTAACGCCATTTTTCAGCACACGATAGGCTATACATGGCGGCCAGTATTAATGGTGGAGGAAGAACCCAGGAAAGCCCCGGAAAGAACCACAGACCCTCAAGAAGCTACTGGCAAGCTTTCTCACATACCCACATTGGCAGATTCCGAGACTCGAGCCTACGCAGACAGAGGTGAGATGGCAGTGATCCGTAACGGAAAGCGCTTTAGACAACTCGGCCACTCGGGGCCCCTATCATCATTTGTGTCGTATATATCATGAATATCTTGAACAAGTTCATGCAACAGCGCGCGAAATGTGCATGTGTCCATAAGATCACTAGTGAGCAACCGCTGAAAAATCAATGCGGCTTCATTAATGACATCGGGTGCGTTGTTGTGCGCACGAAATTACCCAATCAAGCCACAAACTCGTTGGTGTCACACAGTCCACCAGGGCCTTTTCCTTCTTTTAGTGGTCTCCCCATCCATTCTTGCATTTCTTATTTGTGCTGGCACTACGATTTTAGTAGTTCTCATTCGGATTGTTTTTTTTGGCAGCGAAGACGGAGTTGGTATACGTGCTTGATGTTGCTAATACCACCCATTTTGTTCTTCATCTGGTGAGGGTGCAGAAGGTCTTTCTTCCGTTTGTTCTCGTGTAGTTTTTCTTTTTACATGTTTGTTCAAACAGTTTCCTTTTTTTGGTGGAGGTACAGGTCAGCAGGTAGTTGTTCCTGGTAGAACCTTTGTATTTGTTGCCTATGACACGCTAACTCTTCATTGTCTGTGCTAAATTAGGTTACGCTGTTGTGCTAGCCAGCGCCTTAATTCCTCAAAATCTACGCTATTGTTCTTTTTATATTTCAGTGATTGATGGACGTATTTGTGATCTAGGACGTTGTTCTACAGCGTGTTGACTTGGTAATTCAAGCTCTGGTTGTGGTTACATAATTGGTTCTAGTAGTTGCACAGCATGTAATTGTAACAATGCTTCCCGTAACGCTACCCTTCTTCAGTTTTTCCTTTGGCAAAAGTCTCGTATTATTGTTTATAATAATTCTACCGATTTACTGTAGCTTGTTTCCTTCCCAAAAACTCACTGAATACCATTTTAGGACATTCACCATTCATCTTTTTAACATGTCCCTTTGATGGCGTTTTTATCATATAGTTTTTCCAGTTGGGAGATCTGCTAACAGCAACACGAATAAGATTTTCAAAAATCGCCTGGCGAGCTGCTTAGTTAAACTGTTGAGACGGTGTTGACGACCCTGACTTGAAATCAGGTGGCATGTTTGGTGTTCTGGCAAGTGCCTCTTTAACGTCTACATCAAGTACACGGGTGTCTTCTCCAAGTTCTTTTACGCTTTCTTGAACATCCACAGTTGCCTGTAGTAAACGTACGATCGTCTTTGCAGTTGTCCTTTCAATTTTTTTATATCCTTGGTGCGGTTTGCTATTTAACGAACTGGGCGATTGGCTACTTCTGTTTCCGAAATTGCAGACAGTTGTTACACGGTTGCTCTGGTGGTCATTTTAATAACCCCGGCATGTTCAAAAATTGCTTTTATGGGTTTAATCAGCGGCGCAAATATTTGTTCAAACCCGGTTGTGAGATCTTATCGTGTAATTTCTCTCGACTGAAAAATATTTTTGACATTTTTACAGCCTTCTATCAACTTTTGAATCATATATTGCTGTTTACGAGCAGCTTCCTTTACGTTTCTATGACATCGCTGCCGGATTTTTTTATATGACTTTGTTTTTTATTGTTAAATTGGTTCATCCAAACCAGATCTTTATTTACTTCCGAGACTGCAAGTTCGTGAAATCAATTGCGAGAAAACTATAAGGATCCGCGGCAATCAGCGCAAACAAGTCACGAAATTCATCCCAAGTGTGGAATACTGTACACCGAGTCCAATGAATATTTCCATGACCATGCGCGTCAATGCCAGGAAATATCATCAGCGTGTTATAGTAGTCACGATTACTTTTGGCACACGTGCATATCTTTGTATCAAATAGATGAAGTCCGTGTTTTGTGCCGGCCTCGTGAAAATATTTGTGCGGGATTGAGGTAAGTTTCAAGTATCACATTGTTGTACACCACAAGATTGTTTTTATTTGTATCCAAATCGTCAATGGCAGTGACATCATCGATGGTAGAAAAGAAATTGATGGTTGACTACAAACGCTTTTGAATATCTTTTAAAAAATCATGACACGGTTAGTCATCAGCCGATGACGCAATCACGTACAGCCGATCCCATGTTAACAATCGAAAAGCCATATTCAGTAACAGTTGATCTTTACCTGATCCAGCATGGCAATTAATTAGTGCACAAAATAAATTATGGCCAATGATTAATGCACAAAATAAATTTAAAAACATAGTTCCATCACCATACTTAGACGGTTTTGATGTTGTTTATACGGAGAAATCAAGGTCGTAAAAGTCGTTAAATTTTCTTTAAATGATGCCATTAAATAATAGTCGGTTGTATAATACGATCATGTCTTCCTGTTGTGTGCTACGTCGCGCGAAAAGGTACCGCAAATCCATCTCGAGTTCGAACTCGTAATGGACGAGCAGCGATTACTGGAATGTGTGTTTGATATAGAGCAAAGAATAACATGTTCATTAGAACTTGCAGTATCATCACGAGAAGCCGTAGACTAGCAGGGTCCAATTTCTTTGTTAAAATGTTCGCGGAGGTGATATATTGTCTGCATTAACAAAGTTACCAGGGACACCAAGTAATAAATATCCAGGTGAAAAACATCTTCCTGGCTACAATTACTGTGGCTTGGCGCGAGGATTGATATACGACTCGATTCTAATAACCAACCAAAGCCAGGTGAAGCACCTATCAACTGCGTTGATGCTGAGTGTTACCGACATGACCTTGCTTATAAAGCATCCAGTCATTACCGTGGACGTAGACATGCGCTGGAATCTGGTTAATAGCTTAAATGCCACTAATTCTTCACTGAGAGAACAAATCGTACAATGGGTCGTCAAAGGAGTTATGAAAGCCAAGATTGCATTGGGAGGTTCCACCTATCGTGCACAAAAATCAACTCATTAAAAGTAAAATTATATCAACATAAACAATTAAACAATGGACACAAAGAGTCGGACATTATCCAAAATATACTAAAGTCCGCGTGGGTATTGGAGAGGTGAAGCGGCCGTGGAACAGTTAGACTGTGCAGCCAAGTCACTCATGGGATTTCCCAAGCATGGTTGGCAAAACAAGCACTGTGACAAATTTATTTACCAGTATTTAAAAAGTTTTAAGTGGTTGATTCGATATCCAAACGCCTAATGAGGTGCATCAGGTGATTTGTTATTTCTTCGACACGATCGTGTCCATGAGAAATTACGCACCTACAAATACTCGCTAACGGTTGTCGATGTGGGCAGCACATACAAAGAAGCGGAGCCGCTAACATCAAAAGATTCTGCAGATGAACTCGAGCGTATTTACGCACGAGGACCACTTACATTGTCACGATTGTTACAGGTGGATCCTGGCAGATAATATATCGGATCTGTGGCTGTGATGCTAGCCAAACATTATGTGAGAGTACGTGTCGGGCATGTCAGTGTATATCGTGAAAAGATCGAATCGAATTCTTTTGCTTTTATTTTCCATGGTATTCACAATGACAGCATTTTTCATGAGTTTGAAAAAGTTCTTCTCAAACCCATTGGTGGCCTTTGTACGTAGATCAGTATTTATCGGAATGTATGTGTCCATCCCAGCTTGCGAACGTAATGCAAGAACTCGATGAATCTTGGTTACACGCATACCCAATCGAAAATACAACTGCACCTGCAGTACATAATTGTGTTGGGGTCCCAAATGACCGAGTGGTCTAAAGCTCTCATCGTTACAGATCACTGCCGTCTCACCTGTGTATGCGTGGGTTCGCGTTCCGGGTTCGGCCAATGTGGATATGTGAGAAAGCCCGCCAGTAGCTTCTCATGGGTTGGTGGTTCTTTCTGGGGGTTTTCCTGGTTCTTCTTCCACGATTTATACTGGCCGCCCTATATAGCCTATCTTGTGCTGAAAATGGCGTTAAACCCTACAACAACAAAAACAACAATACTGTATTTGGTCCTAAAGCTTGGTACCAATTTGTTGTATTCAGTGTATTTGCTACCGGACACATCAGCAATGGCGTACTGATACGGGAACAACCATGTACCGGGCATCGAAAGAGCTTCGGCGGCCAGCGAATACTCGTTGTGTTCCTCATGGCAACTTCAAAGAAGTATCCGTGGCCAACGTGGATGTTGTGATCTTACACGTAGTTTTGTAGATCAATGTGCAAAGGATCGGTCCACTAAAATCCACCAAAAGGAACGGGTTGAACCAAGGACCAGCCATGCAGATTATGGGCTCCTAGATAACTGTTGGGTCAGCGGTGTCATATCCGTCCACGTTTGGTTTAATGGCACGAGTGTATGTATGAATAGACAGTGATATTCCACAACGAAGTGATCTCGTTGATCAATGTCAGTGAGTAATTCCAGCTCAATTTTGGTTTCGGACAACACTACATCCCAACCAATTCCCGTTGAAGAGAAGCAATGGGCGGGATCAAGCATTGTACACATGCATGTCAGAATCATGAAATTTCTCGAATATATCAGCAGGCAACAATACATTTGTCTGCAGATACAGATCGTGATAGTCGCCCAGGTTTTTGCACTCGAATTCATATCAAACTTTCTTTGCATATTCCTAATTTTCTTTAGAAATACCTTCACGTGACAACGATAAATAAAATGCTTCGATATGTGGCTAATGAGTTTCTGCAAATCTGTCCCATTGATTCACGTACTCGTAGGGATACACATCTTTGTTGTTGGTGATCACGCTTATCTGATCCGTGGCTACTGCTTGCAATATTAAGTGGCCATCATACCCGCGCAGGTCCCGAAGCACCACGGGAATTTGGGTTTTATTAGGATTAATCATCATCTGCAAGTTACATGCTTTGTGTGTGACACCTCCGTAGGCACCAATTATATGACAGTGGTCACGGATTTTAGAACCGACCCAGTGACTTGCACTGTTCGATAGATATCAAGCATAGTTGGGTCTTTGTTAACAGAGCTTTCGACTGAAACATTCAAGCATTCAAAATCGGTGTAGATGATATACGGGACTTTCATCTTCCGTTGTACTACGGCAATTTGAAAGTGTTATTACCAGGCTTTCACTGGTACCACCACAGTTAAAGTCATGACTGGTGAACAGTTCTCGAGTCGTAAATATATGCATGCACAGTTTGCATGGATATTTTTTGCGATGCATTTTAAAGTACAGGTCAAGCAATCAAGCAAGATTATTTATCCATACGTAGTGCGATACCGATTCTGAATTTTTCATTTCAACAGCAACAACAAATCGATTTGGATTCGGCCGTTCTTTCCATAGGGTAGTAGTGTCAGCGGATAAAAGTCTTTGTCATACGTGAATACATTAAACAGCGATACCTGTGTTAAGTGTTTCAAATTAGCTCAGTGCGGCTTTGGTAACCTGTACGAGAAATTTAATATCATCAAAGTTGAGTTCACCTAGACGTTGCTGGTATTTTGGTGTCGAGTCTTGATTGTCAGTGACCCGATATAGCACTGACAAAATTGCCCATTCAAAACATCTATTGTCAGAGTTTCTTATGTTTATCACCGACCTTGGTCGGTACCAGTCTGGTGTTGGTATATAACTGGATCCACGAAATGTTTGATACCGTGTGAGATGAACCTCCACTCCTGTATACTTTTCGAGAGTCCATCCCGATCCTGACTTGGTGTATTTCTCAAGAGTTTGGAGAATTTTGTCAATACCTCTGCGCTGCTATGTTTGCGGTTCATGTTTAGGCGGGCACCAGTATAAATCCACGGTGTAGTAGTTTTAAATCTATTCTTGTCGTGACAAAGTGGTATAGCCAGATGGGCACTAAGAACAATGTCAGCTTTAACCCTAGTGTGACCAAAGTTTTGTAACACTGCTACGATTCCAGGAATCATTTTTGTCAATAGTTGCCGAACGTCTCCGACATATCCGACATATATGTGTGTGTGTGTGTGTGTGTTTGTGTGTGTGTGATTATGGCTTGACATTTTCTAACTCGCCACTACGCTTTTGAAATTTTAATTCTGGTACGTGTGACTGTTGTGTTTTTGCAAGAACATGCTCAGCCACTTCAGTAACGAAAGCATGCGAGACGAACACGGTTTTGTTTACACTCATCTACTACTGCAAGAATGTCAGTTTTTCTTGCATCTCTGGGTATTCGGATATTATGTTCAAGGGCAAATTGTGTTAGTTGTTTTACGGCTGTTTTTTGTTGTTGTTGGTAATTGGTTTATTTTGCTGTCGTAGTGACAACTGGTGGTAATTGTTGTGGATTCAGTAAAAATATGGGTCTCAATAATTCAAGAATGTTTGATTTTTTCATACAAGTTGGTTTGTATATTCCATGTTGCCGTGCGATTTGTTTTAAATGTGACATATTAAGCATGCTTCTATTAAGGGGAGGGTAAAGCGTTTTTGTAATTGGGAAATTTTATCGATAGATTGTTTTTTTATATATTTTATCAGGATCAGAAACTGCAATCGCTTCAGTCCTGGTGATTATTTCATCTATTTCTGTTTTATTGTTCTTTTGCGGGGTATCTGTTTGTGCTTGGGCAGCCACAGCTGTTTGATGCTTTGATTTGTTTCTGCGTGCTTTATGGTACTGACGAACAGATCCAAAAGGTTGACAAAGTTGATTAGGTGATTTGACTCCAATGCCACATTTAAGACAGGCTCGTGTATTTGGGCTATCACGTAATATTTGCGTGTGTGTTTTATAGTACTCACAATGACGTGTTCTACCAGAGTTCGTATTTTCCGAGGCAGGCAGCTTTGCAATTGTGGCGTCGCGATGCCATGGAGCTTCCTATACATACGTGCGAGTGTCTTTAATCGAAACGACCTTGCTCATAGCGCAAATGTGTCTGTCGCCTCTTTACTGTCTCTTCCGCTGCAGTGTCTTTAAGGATAGGTGGATGAAAAACATAATATATATAATCCCACGGATATATGGTAATTCGAAGTTTTAAAACTGGTATTCTCAGATAAAATACCTCATTGTTTTTGACATCATCGAAAAGATATCGAAAGTCTGATAAAATCATATTCATATTGATTCCAGATCAAACAAGGTCAAATGACCTATCACTGAGTATTATACCAACTCAGGATGTAATAAAGTCTATGCGATGGTATCCAATAACATGGAATTTTCTGGAACGTGTTTGAATATCATGGAGTTATTTGGTTTCACTGCTTTTAGCATAAGCGCCTGCAAATAGTTCTCGGTGCTCATGCTGCCGCTATTCTGATAAGTCGTTTATTATTTGGTACAAACATTTCTCTCCTCGGGTGTATGGTTCGACTACTTCTCTTTTATAGTATGTTGATATTTATCTTGGTCTTCCACTCCCTTTGCTCTTTATTTTATTATACTTATGGCCCAAAAGCATTTGTTTAATTAGCCTGCTCTTGAACAACTTCGTCTCTAACCTGATCAAAAAGATCACTGGCTTCTGGCGCAGAGGTCGAGTTATCTTTCTTTTGAGGTTCTACTCTTTCATACACTATTTTCTGCAGATTCATGTTAGTTTCATTGGCCTCAAACGTCTGCCCCAATTTATTTCGTTCAATTTCTAAGGTCACTTCCAGATTAACCAATTTATCAATGCGCTTAACGTTTCTTGTGTCTCGGTGATAGACCTATACGATACATTCAAATGATAAAGTGATCTCAGTTTAACTGTCACATTTTTGACATTCATTTCTTTTGTAAGGTTTATGCCACTACCTCAAACTTCTTACAATACCTTCAGTATACTTTGTAAATCAATGGCCTGGCTGCTTGACATTTGTTTACAAAAACACAGGCATTTCTTTCATGCAAAAATATTCACAAATCAACCATATATTTCTTTCTGCAAGTACACTGTGTAGTATTGCTGTAAAGAAATAAATACATAGCTTTTATTTATAGTAATACAAGCCTGTCTGTAGACAATATTAATCAGAACAAATTACATTCATTCATTCTCAGTACGATCAGTAAATTGTATTCAGCTACAACCACCGGCAGAGACAAACCAAATAATCTTCACACAGACGACTGCTTATCAATCGAAAAATCATTAGCTCGCATTGTGTGCATATTGATCGCTACTTTAGGAAGTAAGTCCACTAAATAAGTATATCCCAAAGCATCATTGTTTTGTTTCTACAACCACAACAATAGTATTATGAAAGACTGATTTTTTGCCCTTTTTTGGAAACCTATTGGGACCCTTCAATACGGACGAGACTCTACCCTGCCCCCAATCCCATGACTGGCTCACGTGTGTGGGATGCTTACACAACCGAAAAGAAAATTAAAAGTAAACAACAAGAACTTCACCATCAAGTCATCTTTGGAGGTATTTTAGATTAACGTATGATTTGCATTGATTATCACACAGTGGAAGGTTCAGTACTGAGAAACAATTGTAGAGAATAGATAGTAAAATTAATTGTGTTCTGGCTCCAGAGAGACGAATAGGAAAGCTGATCACTACTTAATCAACAAATGGACTCGGGTCACATTCATTTTTTCTTTATAGTCTCTACATTTGTTTCACAGTACTGAACTTTCCACAGAATCATAATAAATCATATGTTAATATAAAATACCTTCAGATATGAATTCATGGTGAAGTTCTTATCATAAGTTATCCTAATCCTGCAATGATAGACATCGACCCTGATTTGTATGTCCTCCCTGGTATCTCATGACCTTGCATCAGATCACCTCTGCATGATATGCCATCTTGACGTATCAGTCCCTAATACTCCACCTTTATCTACTACTAAGAGAAACCTCCGTAGGATAAATAGAACCAAACTAATGCACGACATCCAAGCTAACCTAACAACTTGCTTACCTACTACCGCAGAACAACTCCATAACTGTCTGCGTTCATTGCTTGACAAACATGCCCCAGCTACCAAGTGCAGAGTATCAATTCAAAAGTGTTCTCCGTGGTATAGCAGTGTTAGGGACCACCTTCGCACTGCTAAAAGAGACCGCCGTAAAGCTGAGAGGCTCTGGCTTTCCACCAGACTCACTATTCATAAGCAAATCTATGAAGTCGCTAAGAAGAATGTCACAAATATAGTCCATGCAGCGAAATCAGCCCACTACACTACTAAGATCATGGAAAGTTCCAGCTGCAAAGAGCTCTTCGAGATTACTAACAAGCTAATGTCAAGGACAAAATATACACCACTTCCAACTGCTTTCTCTCCAGTCGACCTTCCGGACATGTTTACAAATTTCTTCCGTGACAAACTACAAACCATTAGATATAAGCCTGACACCAGAATTTCAATTGACTCGTCGTCACCATACAGATGGGATACAGAATTTGAGCGGCAACAATTAGCAGCATTTGAAACTGTCTCTATGGATTTCGTATGTACAATCGTGATGAAGAGTGCAACAAAGTCATGTGAACTTGATCCAATTCCATCATCACTGCTGCTTGAGTGCTTAGATCCAGTATTGTCTTCACTAACTGATGTTATTAATACTTCTCTCTCATCTGGGGAATTCCCATCATTTTTCAAAACTGCCATTATAAAGCCTCTGCTGAAGAAACCAACACTAGACCATAACGATTTAAAGAATAACCGCCCAGTTTCTAATCTCCCATTCATTTAAAAAATCTTAGAAAAGGATGTTCTATCCCAGCTTGTATCTCATCTAAATTCAAACAGTCTTTTTAGCAATGTACAATCTGCATATCGCCCTTGCCACAGTACTGAAACTACTCTTCTAAAAGTAGTTAATGACATTTTCTCTGCGTTGGATAGCGGAAAGATTAGATTACAGTCCTCACCCTCCTTGATTTGTCTGCAGCTTTTGACACAATAGACGATGATATATTACTTCACCGTCTCCAGCAAATTTTTGGCATTCATGACACAGCCTTACTGTGGTTCAAGTCCTACTTGGTCAACAGGATACAAATTGTATCTGCAAATGGAATATACTCCAGACCAGTTGATCTATGTTGTGGTGTTCCACAGGGATCTGTTCTTGGACCTGTTCTCTTCATTCTGTGCACTCAGTCGCTCTCAAGTGTTATAGATCATCATCAAGTGTCTCACCAAATGTACGCTGATGACACCCAAATATACAAATCTAGCCAACCAACTGAAGTTGATACTACCATCCAAGGTGTAGAGAGGCACATTTCTGATGTGAAATCATGGATGACTTGTAACAAGCTGCAGATGAATGATGATAAAACTAAGGCCATTCTGATCACAACACAAATACTTTTTCATTCACATCCTTTACTTCAAACAGTAAATATCAGCAACGCTAACATTAAATTCACACAATCAGTACGAAACCTAGGTGTTACTCTGGACAGTACTCTCACATTGCACCAACATGTCATGAACATATGCAAGGCTGCATATCTTGAGCTGAGACGCATCAGCTCAGTTCGTAAATATCTTTCAGTTGATGCCACTAAAACACTTGTGTGTTCATTAGTACTTTCAAGACTGGACTATTGTAACTCAATTCTGTATGGTTCATCTCAATATCTACTCCAGAAACTTCAAAATGTTCAAAACACAGCTGCTCGGATCATACTTAGAGTACCACGATCAGAGCGCAGCTCCCCACTGCTCTGTACCCTACACTGGCTATCCATTCGATCCAGAATCAAACACAAAATTTGTTCTCTGTGCTACATTTCACTGTCGGACTCTAGTCCAACATACCTATCTGACCTCACCCATGTGTACACACAAGCAAGATACTTACGCTCCTCTTCTGACAATCGTATACTCATTATTCCCACTATGAAATCAAAGTCATATGGACAACGTTCTTTTGCATACCAGGGGCCCAGCAACGTGGAATGAATTGCCCACTGAACTTAGACACAAAGAGGGCCCTCAAAACTCACTTATTTCGACTGCAAGAACAAGCTTAAAGACCTAATAATGTTTCCTACCTGAAATATTCTCTGGATGTTTTCTTAAATATTTTTTAATGTTTTTCTAATTTCATGGTGTTTGTTTTTGTATTAATATCATTATGCTTTTTATCTTATAGGTGTTGTCTAATGTTGTAAAGCGCTTAGAGCTTCTAAAGATTAGGCGCTATACAAAGTCCTAATTATTATTATTATTATTATTATTATTACTGCCTAAATAATGGCGCCGTGTTACGTGTTCCGATGCTGACTAACACTTGGCAGCCCACATCGACGCCTTTCTACAAATGAAAGTCATAATGTTTTATTCCGACTTTACTTACTCTGTTGTCTCTTTTTTTCTAATAAATTCAAATTTTCAGACATGCAAATGGATGTATTTCCATGTTTCGTTGGTCTATATATCAGTTAGCTGGAATGCGATGGAAGCCGAGAATGCCGAAATGGGATAAAGTATAATTATTTAACAAAACCAATAAAAATCAATTATTATTGAAGAAAGTGTTTAGATAGTTTCGTTTTGTTCAATATACGTAGCATTCTTTTAATCGATTTGGGGCATAACTACATGAGGCTTTGAAAAAAGTTAGCCATGTTCGCAAAAAATGAATAGATGAAATACCAAGCAATATTAATATCGCGTCTGATTGTATATGTTCCTATAATGCGCATAAATGTTTTATTAGTTGAATTATCCTGAAAATATCATTATTTGTAACATCAGTCTAATGTATTAATTCAAGATTTTTGTTTTCTGTTATGTTTACTGTCAGTTTCTAAGTATTATCTGAAGTGCTCATATTTTCTTTGCTTGTTATCATCTCTCTTTGTTCATTAGCTATCGCCTGTTCTCGATTTGACAAGGTTAACATTTACATTTTGGGTTAAAGTAAGATACACCGTTAATTTATCTACATTCACGAAGGGTATTGAAATCCATCTTTGTTTGCTCTATTAAATTTGAAATTATTTTTAAATTACTTACTGTACTCTTTCCGAGATTTAAAAAAACAAACAAACATGTGGAGCTAATTTGAGATCACAAATCTACATGTTTCATTAATATTGGACCTAAAAGATCACGAGATGACAGAAATTACACAAGTAAACAAAGCTCGAACAAAATCTATTGATTTATAGGAGATAATATAAATGTTTAGAGATTCTATTTATTTGACCAAAGTACCAATATGTTTTTAAAGCTTAGGATAAGCCAAAACATGTATAATGCACACATTTAGACACCTAAAAAAATCAACAAAATCAAAGAATAGCATGACACAATCTGTTTACATGTCCGCTGATCCCCTATAAACACTAGCTTTTCCCATGCACCCCCCCCCCACACACACACACTAGCTTTTACCAACAGGCAACTGTCCGTTGAAACGAAAACTAATATTAATTTTGTTCTATCTTGCAGCACATAAATCTGCACATATAGTTGCATGCGGTATGCAGATGAAGAAGTTGTTTAATACATCAACAGGTCCATTACAAAACATTAATATTGGAGATGTTGCAAAATTAATCTTTTCCCTTTTGATTTGGTCAGTTCACACTTGACTACCAAAAAGTGCTAGGCAAAACTGTTAATATCATTAAATGTAAACTTATATTACTAAGCTGTGGGAATTTTTTTGTTAATTGTAACTAACTTTTAAATACAGGCAAATGTCGACTCAATTTTTTTTTATCAACACCATTTGTCACGTGGCATTAAACACCGCCCATGCAGCTTGGTATAGGATACGTTTGAAAAAGCTCTTCATGTTTACTCTAGGTCCGCCTAGCAACCATGTATAATGAAGAATTCTGTAAACTGATTATTCCAGGTTGTGTTGGCAAGTTAACAATTTACTACATTATAGATCACGGGTTACTACAAGAATTTTCTAAAAATGAATTCCATAATCAACACATGAGTACCTCTCGACCAACAAATTACATTTCTATTTAAAAATAAGGAAATATGAAAAAGAATGAAGAAAAAGAGTGCAGTAAGTGCTTCACGCACTCTGCCAAAGAAAAAAAAGATAATTTTAAAAAATTACAATCGGGAAGAAAATAATAATTATAAAAAGTCAAGACCTTGATGAATTAAAAAGCAATTTATATTTTTATTTTTGGGCGGGGGCAGATGGGGAAGGAGAAATTTACAGAGAACGGAACGTTCATCATTATCATAACATCAGAAAAAGTAGCATAAAGCCACTCACTGAGCGAGGACACAGCTTCGACAATCAACTTTAACTTTTGCTCGTTTGAATTGATCAAGAACAATGGAAAGTTACATTTACAAATTTCGTTGGAGAGAATATTTTCTTGTTGGGTATTACATTATTTTCAATTAATTAAAAATACTATAATGTAGGTCCTAGTGGCTTTTAAAAATTGGGAATGATCATGAACTAAATGATAGATGGAATGACTCATAATAATGACAACAAATAAAGATAACAAAGAAATTATCGTTGTCGAATCTTTGAAACACAGCCTAAAAGTTCAAATCCCTCTGAGTTACGATGACAAAGTGTATTTTTCACGCTGGCGATAACTTGCTAGGATTCAATAGCCAGATGTCTATGCAAGCATCTACTGAAGATGATACATTATGTGGGTTTTAAGATCTACAATTTATGCATTTTCCTTGACCAAATAGATATCACAGAATAATTAAAAATCACAATTACAGAAACATTAAAAACACGAGCTATTATAATGGGATTTTGTCAGAAAAATAGTTTCTCACAGTGACTTGCTTCCTACAATATTAGCTGCCATTACAATCAATTGTAGATAGGTACAATTAACAAATTCAATATCAGCATAATATACACGCGAAAAAGATGCAGCGTCATCATTAGACGATACCACAGACTGTGACGTAAATATAATGAACCGTATTACTATAATCTCAAACAACCTTACATAAATTGGTTACTTAAAGAACTGTCAATGCTAAAATACGTTGGATTTTTTAAGGATCGGAATTTGCATTACATTACGACACATATAGAATAAACCGACAACAAAACGACTGCAATGGACGAAAGTGGCATCGAACGTGGTAACAAAATCTGAGAGTTGTAAATGGATTCGATGGTACCGTCGACGAGTCTCTTTAGATATACATAATCCGTTCAAACAATATTTAATATATATATATATATATATATATATATATATATATATATATATATATATATATATATATATATATATATATATATATATATATATATATATATATATATATATAATGCCATATAGGTATTGTAAATGGTAGGAGAAAGAAAAGTTGAATTACTCTAGTGATGACTGTGGGATTGTTCAATCAGCTGGAGAAATTACAAGAGGATATAATTAATGCAAATAAAAATGACCAAGATACTGAGAAATAATAAACTGTTTTAACGCCTGTAGTACTGCATTGAATACGATACTGTCAGAGGTGCCAAGGAAAAATTATTTAACAGAAATGACTGAAATATTGATGATAATGAAAGCGAAATAAATGGTTATGGAAACATTATTAACAGTATAAAGATAGCTTGCTGTTTATCTATTGCAGATCTGAGTGATAGCATAACACTGATTAAAGATAATACATTGCTTGAATTGTACAACAAAAGTACAAGCTGAAATTGAACAATGTGAACAGATAATAAATAGATTCTTGATTATGAAATAGTTAATAAGTGAATCTCGCACGTACTATCCCAAGAAAAACAGAATTGTAGTTTTTGAATTAAAATTTTAATGGTTTAAAGTCATCATCAAACCTAGCAGAAGTGCTAAATTTGTGCTACTATTAAATTCAAGAAAATAAAATCAGAAATAATTATTGGAGGAGCAATAGCTAATTGTCGAGCATTCACAGGAAGCTACTAATTCCTCAGATTACTTTATCATAACGCATTTGAAGAAGTCAGAGTAAGAGACGATAAAACAATGAAGAATTTAGGAGAAACTTCATAGTGTAATGTAAACAGGGATAAAAAATTCTGCTACCTGAATAAAACATTGAGAGAACAAGATCTGGTTTCTCAGTATTTCAACAATTTAGATGATGCTTTGCTTTGCATCCATCCACTTTTCGTGCTGTATGCACACATTCCATATAAAATTGAAATGTATTCGCCCATCGTAGGGTAGTCTCTGCCACAGCTTGGATTTCAAATTTATTCGCGATGTTAAAAAGGACTGGTTCTGTGGTAAACGTTTATAACTTAGCTGATTTTATTCTTGACTAGGTCTCTTCATACTTCTATTTGTAAAGTTTAATTCAACTTTTTTTCAGAACTAAACTGTCCAATTTTTTGACCGATACATTTTTTTAAGCATATCACAATACCATTGACAAAGCTACAATCAAATGTTCAATGCCATCACCGTAAAGCCAACACTTATTTACTTTGCGAATAAATGAAAATATGTCTTTTCATTAGAATTCTGTCTAAATCTCCTCCACCCATCATAAGGTCGAAATGCTTTATATTCATAGCTTTGAATTATTTTTGTGGTTATATTTAAAAAGATATGATAGTATTTGAATCAAATAAGTATGAATGGAGTTCATCTCTGTTTCAGATAAGGCGTTCTGGCTTAGATTCCGTTGCCAGGTGTGTATTCTTATCATTCCAGTGGCCTAAAGCATAGTTAAATCAGGCGCTGACTTCCCATTTCATTAGACGTTACGCCTTTTGGCTTGTCTATTCACCCTTTTTCATTTTAAATGCCAGTGAATTGGTTACATAGCTAGTGAGAAATAATATTACCTTCTTGAAAGATGTTATATCTGCTCATTTTCTTTGATTCTTTGCAAATATAAATTTGTATGTATTGCACTAGTGCTATAAATAACTGCAGTCGAGGGAACAAGCTCAAGCAGAGCGGGATTATTATTAGTCCTTAAACTGTCCTTGATATGTGTATAAATTATAGCTATATTAGGCGAAGTATTCGACGGTTCAGAACTAAATATTATTTATTTAAACACATGTAATTGTATCCACGGTAACCAGGGTTCCCATGAATATAAGTGCCCGGGGTACATGTGCCACACCTTTATACTGGCCCTGACTCCAAGAACTTTAAAATGCATGTATGCTTTCAAAATAAATTTTTATTTATTTATTTATTTTATTTATTATTGCGTACTAGCTGTCAACATGAGTGTATCCAATTTGTAAATATTATTTCTTTGAAGGTTATTGTTTTCAGGTGGAAAACTCGCCTCTGCGCGTTACATATCAACGAGAAAATTTGGCAAAATACGATCAACTTCTTACATTAATACGGAAAAGAGCCACTATGTCTGCATAAAGAAATATGGCCGCCAGGTACACAAGCATAACGACCACAAGGACAAAAGGTACGTCTGCTGCCGATGTCTCGACGTCTTTATTTGCATCAACCTTACTGGAAGCCAACATGACAGTCTGTCGCGATACAGACGAAAAGACATTGCCTGCCTTTACCAGAGTCAGACAAGAGCATTCTTTGAGAACCACCATCGCCAGATGCGTATTACATGCATCATCTTTATGGATTTTGAGTCCCTGAAAGTGCCAGTGAAAGCACTCTCAGGCTAAAATACACACACAGACAATCGTCGACCAGCTTTTGCATCATAGTCGTCCAGTCGGAAGGGAATCTAAGATTCCATTGTTATATCATGGCAAGAAGGCTGACGCCATTTTCCCCCAGTGCCTTGAGAAGAAAGATATGTGAGAAGTGCTTCGAAATCAAAGTGAGATTTTAATGGATGGAGAAAATTGTAAGGCTTTTCAGAAAGCCACAGACTGCTATATCTGTGGCAAGGCACTAAGTAACGATAACGCGCGAGGTCTATGACATATGACCAACCAAGTGAAGCTGTAACTGTAGCAGTTGCTACGGGTCCTAGGAGAAAGGCTGCTTAGAGTTGAGAACACCGAAGAACTGCCACAGAGGTAGATAATGAAGTCACGCAAGAGGGCAGTCTTTATCGCTAGTTCTTACAACTTTGCTTAATCTCTCCTGGGATAAGAGTTGTCTGGACATCTAGAGTGTTGGAGAGCAGAAGCAGAAGAGTTCCTGAAACACACACATTCGGACCCTCACAAAGATGATCTGGCATAGTGTCTGTGGATCCTACATGTAGGGACGACTCCATGTTATGCCCTAGAAACGGGAGAGTCTGCCTGAAAAAGTTTGGTAGGTCGTAAGGAAAGTTAGATTTAGCTAGGACCCAGGACATGTGGTATCCTCTACAAAGTCTACAAGATGATCTCTGAAATATTCTAACATCTGTTGGGTCTGATGAGGCTAATATACAGGAAAGGAAAGATCCCTGCTTGTTAGCAGGACGCTGAAAGCTGCTTTGTACCAAATGAGACAGTCTCCAAAAATATATGTCACTTCCGGAAGATATCGCGACTAAGTGTAGAAAGAAAATGTTCTTCTCGGTCTTGGCTGATATGATAACCTAGTATATGGTATAACATTGCAGAAAGGAGGAGTCCCATGATTTTATGGGTGTATGGAACACTCAAGTGGCTCAAGTAAAATCATCGCAGAAGCCAGGATTAAGATTTTAAGTCGACAATTGTCTGGTTGGATTTTACCGATGTCCACTGTTCAGTGCTCCACAAGCTCATTGAAATATCCCCACATCATTACCATATACCAGAGAGTAAAGCAGTTAATCAAGAGGTATTAGAGCAAAGCCAGCTAGAATTACAGCAGATAAGTTCATAATTTCTTAGACTGAGGTTATTACATGCTGTGCCATCTATGATATACTATTTGTCATGGGCTTGAACCTCATAATCATAGCAGCAGAATGGGATACACGAGGATAAAAACAATGTCAGGTATATGCGTACCAACCAACAGGACATTCATAGATGACCTGTCAGGAACTACTGAGACATATTTAAATGCATGATAGGTGCTGACAGCACTGGCGGAGACTGTATCTTGGGCCCGTATGAAATTCGTGCCAAGGAGATGCAGAGCTTCGTGAAAAGACATGATCGGGTCATCTCCTAGCATTTTGTTTAATCAAGATCCAAGATGAAGAGACCCCATTTAATCAGAATAACCTTATTAATTGCATCGTCACTAGGTTTGGTGCGACGCTGAAAGACACAAACAACATCAAGTTGCTAAAGAACCAGATAGACGAACGGGTGCGGAAGATTGACAGATCAGGATTTCACGGAAAATTCAAGGCATGGATATACCAGAACGGTCTACTTACTAGACTGGTCTGGTCAATACTGATATATGAGATAGCAGCGACAGCTGTGGAGGGCCTCGAAATTAGAATCATCATTTATCTGCGCACATGGCTTGGAGTCCCATCATCATTTACATGAGTAGGGCTCTGATCCAAGTCTAGAATGCTCCAGCTAGCATTAATATCAGTGGTGGACGTGTAAAAAGTGGCCAAACCAAGAGTACTTATGATGCTGAAGCACTCGCATGATAAGAATATCGCTACTGCACGAATTGAAGTCCGAACTGGTAGAAAGTGCTCAGTTTCCAGTTCGGGTGAATCAGCAGAAAGTAAATTCGAGCATAAGGACACGGTGTTAACAACCTAAGCTAGCGGACAAGACTTGAAACTGACGTATTTAGGAGAAAGTCATTGAACCAGGACAAGTTACAGAAAGTGGAGGAAGAGACTTGCCAATCTAAGAGTGTCCAGTTAGAAAGACAAGTAGCATGGACCAGATAGTCTATGCTAAAGAGAAAGAAAACATGGCCCGATGTCTGGAATTTTGAGCCACTAAATATGCAGTTTCTGTGAGATCAGTGTATGATCTTTTGACATTTATGACATACTTGTACATATGGGTCCTCACTGAGAATCGTGTGTTTCTGCTCAGTGTAAAATAGGTAGCCTAGAGGACATTCTGTCGGCATGACTGATGTCAGTATTGGCCTCTTCAGATGAAGGCGTGACAGGGTTCTTTAAGAGTTAACATACATATTGGAAAGGGAGAGTAGAATAGACCAGTACCAGTTGACAGGCCAAGATTGATCAACTTTGGCGAAGAGAGAGAAACCATTATTACCTTACCACAGACGAGAGAATCTTCCATGAAACAGAGAGTTGGAACATGTATTTATTTTGGGAAGAATTTAGTTTTCGGGGAAATTGTCCAGTTGTCTCTACATTCGGATGTAGCGATTTGGTCAGAGTCTAGGATGAAGCTGGAGATGGAATAATTCGATGTTCCCAGTAGAAATGGAACATAAAGTGTGTCCTGCTCAACTGGTCTGGAAGATGCTCAGTGCTCTAGGTGTAACAGGAAAAAACCTCAAAGTGGCAAGCCTGGGCAAAACTGCTGAAAACTAGGGCCTAACCTTCTGCTGTCTATAGATAAAGCGTGGTGACAAGAGCTGGCAGCCTACCACCAACAGTTAGTGATTGATTCACAATGCGGCTCCGCCATTAGGTAATAGTGATAAATGGTCCCGGATGATAATGTTGGTGATGGATATACTATATTCCAACATTCACGGGTCTATCAAATTAATCATAAAGTTTCAAACGCAAAAAATTATTTATTAGATGTGCAACAAAAAAAGCGGAAATCAGTAATATTAGTGTTATACAATTTTGATACGGACCACATTTGTTTATGGCTGGACTTAAAAGGCAATCATGATAATAGACTGCATGGAACTGGACATGAAGTAGTTAATGTTCTGCAAGATTTTTCCCAGGGATTTTCCTTGGTTCACCTGATATATTAGCCGCCATGTATCAAATGCTGAAAAGTGGAGTTAAACACACGATCCACAAACAACGTACAATAGAAAATGGCTTTTAAGAGATGACAATTCAATAATAATTCATTATGTTAATAAATTAGATGAATGAGTAGGATTAGTTTCTTAGTATATACCAGGAAACTAATCGATCGTTTCTTATAGACGATTGTACGCATTCAAACGATGTGAAAAAAAGCAAAATGCCTAACAAAATCAGCATTCACTGATAGGTATTATGGAATATCTGCATTTGTGTTAGTACAAAATGATCATTCTGTCACAACATACCTTCTAGAAAAGGTTACATTTATTCTTAACTCTTTAGTCCAGTGATAAAAAGTTTGTGGAAAATATTCTTTTATAAAAACAAATGATGGAGTGTCAGCAATTATTGTTGCTAAAATAGCTGAAAAATGTGCATAAAAAACGAAATACATTTTAATGGGGCTGGAATGACAGTTTGTTGAGAAATTGGAAGAAGTCTTGTTTATTATTAAATTAACTAGCTATACTTTTGCAAAAGCTGTCTTTCTTATAGTTTTCCTTATGTATATTTAGACCTTGCTATTCATTAACATAAAAGCGTCCTGTCATTGTCATTGCTTGCGTTTTGGTTCAAAGATATATTCATTTTCCTGTGTGATTTTGATTGCATATAGCAACTTTATGTATCTTGTTAGATTTATTCCTAACTGAACTTCAAACTGTGATAGTGAATAATATATCTTTCTTTGTTTCTTAACTTACATACAAATTTAGTTACTAAAGATTTGGTATCTATTTTTTATCATCTATCAATTTTCGTCTGTAGCGGAGAAACATCATCATCATTAGGAATTTGGTTTTCTGGTTGCTAAGGACAATCGTTAAAATTGTTTTGAAAATGTGTTCTTAGGTTTTAATCTATCGCTAGCATCGCGCCAAATTATCGATTATCACTCCAAAACATTAATTTTTCTTCCATTCGTTGGATTCGTTCTTTGTCTGTCCTATTCAGTTTTTCAATATCAATCAATATATGATTGATTGACACATGACCCAGACATACAAGTTGTTGTAAATAGGTATATAACATAAGACCTTGATCTTTAATCAAGTCCTGGCGTCACTTTAGGTTAATACTCATAATATGCTTTAGCATATCTATTCTGTATCATGCTTACCCTTCACCTCATTCTATATTCAGTTATTAGGAAAATAATATTGTCTGTTAGCAACTCTAGTTCTCCTTGATTATTTCGAAAATAACATCGCCATATTGTCCGGATGCACTAATTTAAGGTATTGGTTTTAAATTATCCGGATGCACTAAATTAAGATATTGGCTCTAATTTCTAATTTATTCATACACGTAGACTGGAATTCACAAAAGAATTATTGACATAATATTAAATATCTTTTTTTTTTTACATAATAGTCCTGAAAATCACCAGCTGAAAACAATTTCACAGTTTTGTGACGCGTTTTGAATAGTGGTAATCCATTTCAGTAATTCTTGATCTTGTGATGTTTGAATAAAATCTCTCGATTTAGCAATAACTTCTCTATCTTTTTCAAAATCTATTAACAATAAGGTCATTACTTAACTAAATATAGTTTTCATCATTTGGCATTAATTATAGTTCTTGATGTGGATAATTTTTTGCTAAGATTTTTGGAATCAGATGAAAATCTTTAATAAACAGAAGAATATTTTGCGAATATTTATAATTTACACTATACTTAAGATGTGCATAACTTCCGTATTTTGCAGTTACGTGATCGTGATATCTTAAGATGTACTTGATGGCTTCATCAAAATCGATAGTTTTATTAACTTCATCTATACGTAAGTAGGTTTTGCTGTCAAGTAAGTAGGAGTCACGGAAATCGTTAGTAATTTATGTTTTACCTATATTACCGATATTGTTGGTGTTATAATGCATTGTATCTTTATTATTGAATATCATTTTGCAACGTGTCTTACCATTTAATTATATAGCTTATAATAAATCTTCTTGTGATATTATTTGAGGTAGAGGCAAAATCCTGATAATATGTGTTTTGGTGTTTTTATTGTCCATGACGTATTAGAGACCTGTTTACAATTATGTATTGGTTCAATAAAACTTTCAAAATCAAAATAGAGAACAACAGGAACATTGAGTTTATTCGTGCGTGTGTGCAGTTTTTTGCAGTTTAACGACAGAACCCTCTTCTCTTGTAATTGTACTTTGGAATACAAATAATTCAAACACTTATCGCAAATGGGTTATTTTTTTAAATATTTTTTCTTTCAGATATTTGAGACAAAACCAATTTTCATAAATCCGTTATTCCACAAAAATGATAATTGTTTCCGTTATATATTAGTAGCAACTATATGTGATTATCACCTTCTCTTTTATGCTATTCTAACTGGTGTTAAAACTTTGTCTACAGTTTGACAAACACTAACATATATATTAAACTAATTGCTAAATATTTCGTTATCTTCTATAGTTATTGGGCATTTATTAAACCAATGTTTATGTATAAAGGTTATAATTTCATGGGCTATAATGAGTATCACTGGGCGGGTTTATACTATATTATATTGCATAAAGAAAACAATCCTTCGTTTGATTTTGTAACTGAGAGAGGTGGGGTTTTCTTAAAAACAATGTAGTCAAGCTTTGTGTTATTTTTCTCCAATGTAAATAAATTTATCAATACGTAGGGTTTATGAAATTTATTTTTGTCAACATACGATTTTATTTCTACATCTATTTCATGTCCGAATTGTCTATGTAATTCATCACACCTTTTTTCAAGCTTTTTTATTCCGTGTTTGATCATTATGCATGTCTGTAATGTGCTGTGATATCAATCAATAAAACGTGAGGAGAGGATATGGCCCTTCCTTTGGTATTTATTAGCCTAGGTTTTCGTTTCGACGATTTTAAGTTAATGAAGAGGCAGGCTCATTAGTTCCTATTATTATTAATATTTTTTTGGGGGGGGGGGTAGTGGAGGTATTGCTTTAATAAAATATCTTGAGGATGGAGAGCCAAATTTCTCACAAAATTAATGGGTCAGAAGAACTATTTTAAATCAATGAGTCATCTTCAAATAAGCCAGTAGGATATTTTAAAACATATACCGTGAATATAGACAAAACATAGGAAAGAACCATTAAATCTTTATCAGCAGTTTTGTTCTCCATTATTTGCTGTATTTGCTTAATATGTACGTATTCAAGAACCAGCTGGTCTAAAGCGAAATAATTATTTTACGAACAGAAACGTCTGTCTATCAAAACTTTCAAAGGGTCTGTCTATCAAAACTTTCTAAGGAGTCATAACAAAACGTGTTATCTCAGCCCCTTCCTGCATAGCCTACGGCAATTAGCTAACTTTGGTGTTGTTGGCTCCATTTAAATATAAATGCAGTATTTTCAAGTATGATCTCTTTCGAGATAACTCATTTCCTGGTTCCTCTTGCTTCGGTGGGGACTTTACAAGAAAAAACAAAACTATGATCATTTATTCATGATTATGGACATGAGTTATTTCAAAAACTCTCTTCCTCAAAATCAAGTTTGATTTAACAGCATTTTTGTCTCAAAACGAATCTTTCGTTACTATATATCATGTCTCATTTGAGAAAGAAACACAGAAATTTTTAATAAAAACAATGATGTTCACTGAGACATAAGTTACTTTGTATGGTCATATTTGCCCTTATAGCTTTATATGTAATCGCTAATTGTATGAATAATTTCTTTCAGACGCAGATATTAACCCGCAACAAAACAAATAAGTTTAAACACATACCATTTGCCTACATATTTGCATGTGTATAGTGTAAAGGATCGCGCAAGTGCTTTTGCCCCGTAAACTTTTTATCACATGCTGTAAAACCAAATGTATACACAATTTTAAAACATAGGTAATGCTAAGCTTGGTAATAGGTTATCAGTAACATAAGTTTGTACAAATCCTCAATAATCACCGTAGTTTGTATTTTACACGATTGTTAGCACTTACAGAGTTGCAAATGGTCATAGCCATGAGAATATCTTGTGCATGTTATACATGCCGAACAAGTATCAAACAATTCTGGTGGAAATAAGAGAGAAACATTAAGAGTAAATAATTCAATGCAAACCACAAAACTTAACTTATCGCGGTGATACAGACACTCGAAAAATAAATTTGAAAATGTATTTCTTATTACTACATGATAAAGTGTATAGACTGCCGATTCGTATCGACTGTGACATTTATCTCTTCCTTGTCGAAGCAAAACGTTGCTTATCTATAGCTTCGACAGTGCACTCATAATTGATTTTCTATTTCCAAAAGTAGCTAAATTACAGCGAAGGGCGATTTACTTCGAACAAGATATTCCTGGCGTAATCGTTATTTCACAACACTGGCAGACGACAGGCAGTCAGTCTTACTTCTTGTGCACAGTGCTAGGCATTTGAACCAGCCTATGTGCAATAAGGTTCCACATATTAATTAACGTCATGTTTGATGAAGACAGCTGCTGATACGCTCATTCTGAAACTGTAATACTATTTAGCATGTTTCGATGTTGTATTTCGTCCTTCGACTTCGACCAAGACCATGGCATAGCCAGATGGTTTGGTTTCTTTGAACATGTAAGTGGTTGGTCAGGCCAATTTTCGAGCTGAACTGTGGCATACTCGACAAAAAGAAGCCGCTTAAGGCTGCTTGATTAAAAGAGGACGTACTATAGTTCCAAGCTTTATGCTGCTGGAGCTTCTGCGCTGCCTATGCAACTCTCCTCAGGTTATAGTCAATTCTCCAGTCTTGAAGAGTCTGCGCCAGGAAGAACGATCATGTACTTGATCTTCTCGAGACTAGAGGTAAATGTTGAAGGGTTTCCACGAGTATCTGAGGGAGTATTTAAAGCGTGTATACTGACCTAACTGAAATCGCTTTCTCTCCTTTAGCTACCAAAAATGATCTCCTTTGGTAGCTGCTCGTGTCAAGTCCTTGTGACTTGACCTGCCTATCTCATTTGTGATTTCATCAGCAGAGCGTGTATGTTTGAAAGGTCTGCCTGTTCAAGAACCTCATCATCTGGGACCTTGTTTTGCTGTCTCATCCTCATCAGTCATGTTAGGCAGCCCATGCACAAAATGGTTAGTTTTCTTGGCATCACGTCTGTATACTGTCCAAGTTTCGCATGCACATAGCAGGGGCGGTAACACAACGGCTTTTTAAACCTTCAATTTTGTTTGCAGACTTATGCCTCCTCTGCGCTCCGAAACATTCGCGTGTTGTCTGCCGAAGACCACTCTGGTAGATCTACGTAAGGCTTTCCTGGTGTTGGTTGGTGCATCACCTCTATCTTCACGATACTGACTGTAATACCAAATGTGTCACAAGCTGAAGAAAAATGGCCCATACTCTGTTGCATGTCAGACTAGGATTTTGGATTCAGGTAACAGTCGTCAGTGAACAGAAGCTTACGAACAGTCACTTCCTGAAAAGTCGTCTTAACATCATACCGAAGAGTCTTGGGGCCAACATACAGCCTTGCCTGAATCCGTTGGTGAATGCGATTGGTTCAATTGACTCGATGTGGTCCACCACTCACGAAAGAATAATATGTTGATATTGCCTAACCGTTATACAAATTTCTCAGGCCAACCAGATTTTGCCATGATCTTTGACAGCCCTGCAGGACTGACAATATCAAACATTTTTGTCAGGTTGTACAGGTTGGTGGCCATCGGATCCTACGGCACCTGAGCTGATGATCCGAGATGTCTTTGCAGCTCTTGCCAAACTGCCTTCACAGTCGGGGAGACATATCTGATCAGCCGCTTAATCTACCAAAGACAACTTTTCAGAGAGAACCAGATGTCAATGCCAACTCTGGGTCAACAGTTACTGTTACATTTGGTAGCAGGCGTAACCTGATCTGATCAAGTTTAGATAACTGCATAAAATTCACGTGTATCGCTTTTTAACTAAAAAAAATACAAACTAGCTAGATTGACGACGTAATGTATGTAACCAGCTGCAGTTCCCAATTACATCTGAATGGATTTAATATAGGTTTTGACAAATTAGATGGCTCAAAAATGTGTTTTCATCTTGTATTTTTTTCAAGGGTAGGGTAGTTTTTAAAGTTTTTTTTATAAGTGTCATATGCAGCAAATCAGAACAGGTTTGATCTGTACTCCATGGATCAGTCTTGGGTGATACGTTTTTCTCTCAGAGTAGTTTGCTTGATTCCATAAAATTATTTCGAAGATAATAACAAAGTAAAAAAGTAACCAATCATATCCTGCTACTTTGAGATAGCAAAGCCTTGAAGCACTATCGGCACTTCGACTTTTCAATCAGTAAACAAATAAATGAAGAATAGAGATGAACGGGTTTTCGAAACTTGGTACTGTAAAGGAAAGATATGTTTCTTTTAACTTGATTCCAACTACATTGTTTGCATTCTTTATAGCTCACAAACATAACGCGAACGATCTCTCACATCCGTTTATCGCTAGATCCCTGCGCGATGCAGAGATCAGTGGCCATGTCATTTTCCTTCTCCTTGACAATAATGTAAACATGCGTAAGAAAATGAAAGCAAACTGACCTTTTCGCTCAGTCAATAGAATTTATTTAAGGTTTCATTCCAAGCGTTCAAGCGGAACCGATATATAACTTAGTGGACCTGCCACGAATAAATTTCATAACGTTTAATTGAATTAATCCAAATTTGAAACATATGATTAAGACATATTTTGATTACAAACAACCAAACTTGTATATAATATGGACATGCGTGTTATTATTATCATTATTATTATTATTATTATTTCACATTCAACAACCCACGTGTTATGATTGTAAGCGAATAAAATTAATCAAATCACACACATACACACACACACTGCCATTAGTTTAGCATTGTTGATACGGGTTAATACGCAGTGGTACTGAGTTAAGTAAAATATTCACCGCTTTCTTATATAGTAATTACTTTCTTGCGTTCGAAGAACTACTTTTTGTCTTGGTGAAAATTTTGACGTTTCAAACGTATTTCTCGAAATGAGTCTAGAAGAGATATGTTTATTTCTTCAACTGTTTGTGGAAGAGATATAGGTGGAGACAAGAGATCAACACATAAATCCAGGTGACGTGGAATTTTTTAAATTAAAAATCAGAAAAGCACAATACGAAAGCGGTGACGCAACGAGATGTATTCAGATATTCAGCGATAGTTATGGGATGTGAAGAGCGATGGTCATAGGATGTAAAGTGAGAAACTAGTACAATAAAAAAAACATCTACCCACATCTGTTTAATAACTATTTTCCTGAACTATTTCTTTTCATACGTAAATGTGACGGGGTTAATAAAGCTCTCATCCAAAATGAAATTGTTAAAAATATATCAACTGTAGCCACCACCAAAATTAAGTAAAGAAATATTGAATATGTCTATATCAGAAAGACTTAAAATTGTAAGACGAAAATGCAATCTGAGAGAGAGAGAGAGAGAGAGAGAGCACGTCATACTAACCTTGGATACAATGTATGAACGGCAAGTGCATGAACATATTCGGTATCAAGTAAATGGTGCACTATTTCACTCTGAATAACATAGTTATATTCCGTGCTTCGAATCTTTTCGAAACATAGCGACTTCAGAATGAAAATCAATCCTTATTTTAAGATATTACACAAGACCGATGGGACACACTACCGTGCGGACGTTGATGAAGGTTGCTGCTGAAGATACGGGAGTTCAGCGTAGAATCAATAATTACTCAGAAAAACAACCGTTATCAAACTCTCAAAAGCAGGATTGCCACCAATAAAATCACGCAGATAACAGGATACAAAATATTTTATCAAATGTTTGTCATATCAATGTTTCGTTGTTTTTCTTGGGCTATATAACATTCCATTCATTTGAGCAAGCAAAGTTTTGTTAACAGCTGAAGCGCGTTTTCATAATAGTAAAGTAATGTATATTAATGTGTTGTACTCAGGTTTCATTTATAAATTCAACAACCTGTAAAAATATTAAATAAACCAACTGTATTGTTTTAATTATATAATTCCCTTAATAGAACAGAAGGATTAATATGCTTGTTATTAAGTAAATAATTAAAATGTTATTGACTGAGCTTTCAAAAATATTTGGCCCTTGTTCATGTGGTGTTCATTTGCCACATGCATTTGGGATCAATATTTTTCAATACGCAGATTATAACACACACACACACACACACACACACACACACATATATACACACACACACATATATATATACACACACACACACACACACACACACACACATATATATATATATATATATATATATATATATATATATATATATATATATATATATATATATATATATATATATATATATATATATATATATATATATATATATATATATATATATTACATAATAAGCAAATGCACAGTACATAACATCAAGGCACAATACTCTTGTAAAGATTCAGTACTAACACTTAATACTTTCTTCTCCCCAAGCTCAAAATTACTTTGGTGATAATGGAATAAATTGATTACCACATCTGCAATATGTCCAAAAGAAAAAAGTAAGCATAAATATTAAAAGCTACTATATAATGGATCTTTGTGAGTCATGAAGCTAAGCATGAGTCAACGATGAATCAGTAGAAATAAAATCAATAAATGATGCAGTAATGCATATTTACATTTAATTACTTTTAACTAAAAGATAGATTAAGTCTTTCCAAAAAAGGATGATACTGTTCATTAATTTGGGTGTTATTTTGATGTGAAGAATGTTTTCCTTTCAGCACATTTTGACACTTCTTTATGAGTCAGAAAAGAGACAGAGAATATAAAAATGTTCCCACATGTTTGTCTGGTCAGAAATTGTTTCACTTGCCCCAGGTCACCCCGTTAAATTTGAAAAAGAAATCTTTAATTGATACAGTGTCATGTAATATATATATTAATTTCACAATAAAGGTGTTACCAAAATATTTTTGAAATAACTATTTTAGTGTCTTGGTGTCTTTGTCTATATCCTTCAATTTTCACACAAAGTAGGCCATTGTAATCTATAAAGCACATTATGTCTATATCCATAAATTTTCACACAAAGTAGGCCATTGTAACCTATAAGACACATTATGTCTATCTCCTTAAATTTACACACAAAGTAAACCATTGTAATCTATAAAGCACATTATGTCTATATCCTTCAATTTTCACACAAAGTAGGCCATTCTAATCTATAAAGCACATTATGTCGAGATTAAAGTTCATTGGCAGAAATTTAATAGGCTTCTTGACCCAGAAATATTCCAATTATTTTGTCAGTCAGCAATCTTTCTTTACAAGGTATCACTTTTGAACTCTCTAGAATGGAGGTGTGACTCAAATGGATTATTAAGTACCAAAACTGGTGAAAATTCTGGCGGTTTGGAATTCCTTCATTTGCAAACTACTGACATTTTCTTATGAAAAGTAATGTCTTACCTATATAAATATCTGCTGGCTTATTTGCTTTGGCGTGACAGTGTATTAATACCGCTGTACATTCTTGAAAACTTTAATGATCTGGGACAAGCACGATACCAACCTAATTAAAATTAATGAGATCTCCGACATAACCGGGCCGTGACACACGCCAATAAAAGTTTATGTTTTGGTGACCTGGAATTTTTTGTCCACGCATTTTTAGTAACCTATCAAATAAGCATTTCATTTCTTGTTGGGTATTATTATCGTTAGTAATCATATGTTCAAAACGACGCTTGTCGGATCCAGAAATTTCAAAACTCTGGTGAACAACAAGGTCAAAAGAACATGAACTCTTATCGGCGCCCATAAATACATATTTGTTGGAATTATATCTCGATTTTAACTATATTGGCATAACACTGTCGGAGCAAACAAAAATCAAATACTTTTGAAATTCGCTGTCTCTTGATTTCTTCCATATTTAACTCGCAAAGATGTGTGATAACTCGTTGAAAAGGAAACTTTCTGGACATTCAAGTGACACCTAGGTTACTGAGAGGTGTCACTGCAAATGCGAATAACACTGTGCAATCAAGGGTTTGGTGTGCAATTGCAATTTCTCTAATTTGCAAACCTTGCCTCTTATTAATATGTTTTCTAAGGACCCTTTTTGGAACATATTTTCGTGGGTTTTACCCATTTTAGTTACGAACTTGCTTCATAGTACCTTAAGTGCTAAGTAAAGGTGTAAGCAACTTACTGGAGAAGTATTGTTGTTGTTTTTGGTTTAAAGCCATTTCGCATTGCAATATAGGCTATACATGGCTGCCACTATAACTGGTGGAAGAAGAACCCGGGGAAAATAACGGTAGGAATCACCAACCTACGGGAGGCTACTGACAGCTTTCTCACATACCTACATTGGCCGAGCCCGAGATTCGAACCTACGCCGACAGCTTTGATAAGGCAGTGATAGGTAAAGACGAGCGCTTTTGACTACTCGGCTACACGGGGCCCTGTGGAGAACTGTACTGTGTTAAATATGGACAAGAAACTGCTGCAATTCACTCGTCCCATGGACGAGATCTTGGAAATATTTTTCCTGAGCCCTGAAAATGTCTCCATTATGCAATGTGAAGTTTGATTTGTTCGAGGAGTTTTATTTTAAGCAGGAAAAACAAAACAATGTTGTTGTAACAAAATAAAAGGGTGGGATTTCGTATTTACAACAGAACACTTTTGATGGTGATACAAATACAATATTTAATGACGAATGACTTGAATGAGAAAAGAATTATAATTAATACGTGCATATAACATCCAAATATTGGATCAATTACATAATCCGCGCGAACTAAATAATGAAAATACAAATAAATGACCTTATACAGTACAAGGACAAGGGGTGAATAATTAACAGTGATTTCACAATGAAAGAATAGTGCGTTTTACTCAAATAGTAAAAACTGTGGTATTTTACTCATATAGTAAAAATGTATTCACACAAATAGTGAAAATGATAAAAACAAACGGACATATGTACAAAATATCTTTACAGTCCCAAAAACACACAGGGTATTACAAACCCCAAAGATTAATCCACGGCTAAAAGATTACATGTATGGAGTTACACACTCCGTCACCAGCACACTTGACTACCAGTCACACTGGTCAATCAAGCAGTCAGTATTCTAGGTTGGTCAGTCAAGAAATCAGCGCTCACCAATCTCGGTGAGCAACGCCCGATCACCTGCTACTCGACCAGCAGCACTGTTTACTCAACTCTACGGCTGATATGGTTCAGCTTCACAGCTGCTACGGTCAACGTCTATGGTTAGCTCTGTAGCTAGTACCACGTCGACTCCGATCACTTCGATAACTCTGATCACTCTGATCACTCCAATCACCTATACAGCTGCGAATCTGATCACTCTGGTCAGCTCTACAGCTGGAGATGTGCAAGTCCTTAAAGTAGACCGCTCAGTGACAACACGTTCCATAATGTAAAGTTATAGTCTTACGGTGAGGCATTTATATATAGACGATGCCGCAGTACATCGTCTGTGCGCTGGAAGTATTCGGTTCTTCCCATCGAAAGCACTTCGCACATGCGGCATAGTGTGAATCTTTGTAAATATACATAAATCACCCTCGGGTATCGTTGTTCACAAAAAACGAAACCCGAGTACATGTATTTAATAAATAAAAGGATTTATACAATTCCATGACAGTTATTTTAGCTATTATCTGGAGCAACAAATGAAAACTACACACCTTTTTATGCATTCAACTTATTGTTCGCTGGAGATATATAAACCATTGCCATTGGCTATTGTACAACGTCGTCTCCACTGTTCTTCTTTACCAACAATGCTGATAAACGCATTAGGAACAACCTTGGTCTTTTTTGTCAAGCCAGAAAAAAATCCCGGATGCATAAGGTAGATTTATTTCCACTCTTTGAAAAAAAGAATAACACAAAGTTCTAAGATTTGCTTTGGATGTATATCGTACTTGTCGATCAAGCGATTCATTATTAATAGTTTTTGTACGAATTCAGTAAATTGAGTACGCTTAATAACATAACTATACTTTGTTCATATTTGTGTACAAGTTCTTTACATTCATCATCCATGGTAATCGATCTATATATTTGTAAATTAGGTGTTTCGGGCTCGTGTTGTTCTTGAAATTGAAGCGAGACATATACTCCTCTTATATTTACTTTGCAATACGTAGACAGTGAAATGCTGATAGTCAGCTAGGAAGCAGAGCAAGTCTTTAGTAGTAGACATGTGGGCTCAAATCAAGTTGAATATCTAAAGAAAAGGCCCGATTGGTTTTATTATAGCTATCCAAAATTACAATTTTTTTACCTCACCTGTGTATTTCTTAATTAATTTTTATACTAGATTTAATATGGCATTAAATTTGCGCTTAAAAACTGTCCCTTGCACCCTTAAATCCATTGTTGGACTTCAATCTCACGACTATGGTGTCAGATTCATTAACCGTTAACCGTTTATTTACATTATAAATTAACGTCTCATTCACAAAATCTAATCCTAGCCCGGTTTCTTCCTGTTACAGATGTGGTTACGTGAGTTCCGAATAACAAAGCGTGTTTTATGTTTTGTACCTGCAGGGATTTCAAAATATGAAGTCTTGAATTGATCCATTCATAGACTATAACAGTCCAAATTAATAATGTCTGAGCCTCTACTACTTTCCAAATGTCCCCGCGGTTTACAATCATGACCTCGTCAAGGAAGAATTCAAATAATTCCACATTCCACTGCTTAGGTAAAATCAATTTCCATTATGTCAATAAAGTATTTCGGAACTTCCTTAATAATTTTGTTTAGAAATTTTTTCATCACTGCATGAAATGTCCTTAAGGTCAATTTATTACAGATTTTCATCTTGATACAGTAAAACGTTGATACGAATTTATAATCACTGGGGATATCAACAATAACCCCTTACTAGTGCTGTTGTTAGAAAACAAATCGAAAATATAAATGAAAATCATGTAATGTTTATAGGAAAACGAAAAACCACAAACTTTTCAACATATTTATTCTGAGAATGATGAAACCTGTCACTGTCGCAGCAACATGGAGAAAGCAAGATTCACCAACCAGAGAGCACATAACAATGCGGTAGTCACCTGATTCTTGTTGAATCTGGTTTTCTCTAGCTTGCTGCGATGCTGACAGGTTTCTGGTCTTTGTTTTCGGAATAATCTTTGGCTGGAATTTAAACAAAAATGAATGCAGGTCACGACTACCTATGTCACGTCTAAGATGACATCTTGCAGATTCAACCAACCATGGTGTAGCCGTCAGATACGTAGACACTCCAGGAGGAAGAGAAGGGCACATAAACGAGCAAGACAGACAAGCCATACAAAGGACCGGCACATACAAAAAATTACTCAAACAGTCTGCCGGAATGCTTACAATGAGTATGTCAGCGATATGATCAGCGACACAAGCACCAGCAAGTAATTATACTCTTTCGTGAAAAGTACAAAGTGTGATGGTTCCGGAGTCTGCCCTCTGAATAACGACGGCACAATCCATTCAAGTGCATCTTACAAGTCAGAAATCCTAAACGCTCAGTTATCGTTAGTCATTACTATTGAAGACACGACAAACATGCCTGATTTCGGTACTAGCAACACTCTGACTGCCCCAAACATCCCGATTAATGAGAAAAGAGTACTTAAGCTTATCCAAAACCTAAACCCACATAAAGTGACTTGACATGATCAGATTTCGTCAAGATTCTTGAAAGAAACGGCACCTTCAGTATCTCAAACTCTAGCTTTCCTAGCTTCATTAGAGCAGGGCCTGTCTCCAGATGACTGGAAAGGAGCATTCGCCGCCCCATTGTTCAAGAAAGGCTACAAAAGCAAAACAGCTAAATACAGACCAGGTTCTTGATATCAATTTGCTGCAACGCCATGGAGCACATCATCCATAACCACCTGATGCAGTTCTACGAAACTAACAATATTCTATATTAAACACAACATGACTTCAGAAAGAAAAGATCACGCGAGAGCCAACTTATAATCACACTCTAGGATCTAGCAGCTGGTCTAAACAACAAGCAAGAGATAGGTGTGCTCATGCTCGAATTCAGCAAAGCATTTGATAAAGTCTCTCATAAGCGCCGTGCAGACATGCTTCACCACAATGGTGTCCGGGACAAGACCCTTGAGTGGATGAAGCTTTTTAGTTGGAAGAAACCAACAGATTGTGCTAGAAGGCCAGTCATCTTCATCAGCCCCCGTTGCTTCAGGCGTACCCTAAGGGTCAGGGGTCATCTGCTGTTCCTGATCTACATCATAGATTTGCCGTTGAAAGTCGATTCTCAAGTCAGCATTTTTGCCAACGAAAGCTTGCTGTACAAAATAATTGACTCGAACCAGGATGCAGTACAGTTACAATCAGATCTAGACCGCTTACAAAGATGCGAACATGACGGGCAAATGGAGTTCAATCCTGACAAATGTGAAGTCATCCGAATCACCAGCAAGAGACGGATCGTCAGTCATATATTTACCATCCATGGTCAAAAACTGACAATGAAATCCAGGGCCAAATATTTGGGAGTCACCATTGATAGCACCTTATCATGGAACAGCCACACTGTCTCTGTCACAAAGAAGGCAAACAACACCATAACATTCCTTCGCAGAAATCTGTCTACATGCCCCGAAGAAGTAAAAGCTACGAGCTATAAATCCTTAGTACGCCCATAGTTGGAGTATGCGTCGACAGTTTGGGACCCATCTACCAAAGCAAACATGGCCAAACTTGAAGCAGGTACGACGGAGGGTAGCACGGTTTACTACTGGCGATTATCGACTAACCAGCATCGTCTCCACCATGCTTCAACATTTGGGATGTCAAGAGCTTCAAGCGCGACGCCAAGAAACTAAAGCTGTTATGATGTACCGGATTGTACACCAGCTAGATGACATCTCAGCAGCACCATACCTCCAACGACAGGATCGAACACTAGAGGACATGTATGCAAATTTCTCATCCCTTTCACCAGAGTCAACACATTCAAAGACTCATTCTTCCCATCAGGAATCCGCCTGTGGAAATCCTTACCAGCCTCCATAGTAAATGCCAATTCCATTGATACTTTTAGAGAAAGTGTTGGTATGGGGATCGCTTAGCTCCAGACCAGAAATGTTTTTAACCTGCTTTTAGCTGCACTTGGACCTCACACCATGTGCGAGTATGTTCCAGAGGAACCCAGCATATTATTGGAAGAAAAAGAAGAAGAAATATGTTGCTAATTAAGAGTGCAATAAATTGTTTTACAAACATTACCTAACATTCATTATATATTTTTGATTTGTTTTCTTACAGTTATGCCTCATGACCAGACTACGTGTCATTACATATTTGTATCGTAACAGCAAATGGTTTAGCATGATGCAGGGAATGATCCGGGTATGAAGCCAGCGGATCCTCCACTCCCATCCCCAGTTAATATGATAGCTAAGTCACTGGAACTTCTTCAAGAGTAAGTTTTTGTTTACAGTTAGTTAAAATTATGCCATGGACACGCTTAAAATGCAGGAACATTTGGGGGCTTTGCTTCCTCCGCTCCCACAAGGAACTTCGTAAAACAGATCCCTGCTCTTCTTTGATCCCCGCCTACACTTGAAAAAAAAGATACAAAACAATATTTCTGGACCCCCCACCCCCGAGATTACAGGAAATAATTGGAAATCGTGACCTGGTTTTGTGTTCAGGCTATTATTTTGCCAAAGGAACATACTTTGATAAAATTTAACTCCAGATGCATCATGACTTTACAGTGTGCCAATTACACCATCGATACATTTTGATGACAAATTAGCTTTATATACATACATCACGGTTTCAAGGGTTGTCATCGCCGGGGGCGGATGTGGGAGATAAGCACCCACTTCCCTTGGAAATCTCCCAATGGCTTGCGTCTGATAGAGCCTCTGACAACCAAATCCAGCTCCAGGCCTTCACGAGTGGCGGAACCTGTTTAAACAGACTAGAGAAGGGATGACAGGCGAGCTTATGGCGCTTCAAAACCAGATGCTTCGGGCAGATGGGGCTCGTTAACCTTGGGTGGTCGCCCATCTAGGAGAAGGTAAACTCCGATTTCAAACCTTCGCTGCCTTGCGACTATACCCTCTCGTGGGAAAGGCTAAGGGAGTAAACCACAACAGAAAATCCGGAGACGGAGTCCTTAAGGCAACTTGGCATTGATTTCAGTGTCATCTCGGCAACTCCTGCGACGTAGCTGGTGCCATGACGTATCGGCTTGTCCTTTCCCTTGGATCCATCAGCTGAGTGGAGAGGGGGGATCATTGCATGGGCAACAGTTGATTCTCCATATCACCCTGCCCAGGCTTGCGCCCTGGAGAGGACACTCCAGCCTCGCTCCATGGCGTCGACACAACACGGGAAGCAGCAGTTTACCGGTTATAAGTTACCGCTCGATTGGCGTAGAGCCAGACGCCAGGGGTTGCATCTGACGGTGGGAGAGACCGACATGTTTCACTGGAGAGCTACCGCCCGCCTCAAACTGGGCAGTTCCCAGCCAATAAGGTGCTGTCCCGCCACAGTTCGCCTGCCTTGCTGGGTGCGTAAGGCTTAAGGTACGCGAGTACCTGACAAGCGGACTGCAACTAATGCACCAAGAATTAACAAAATAAAAAAAAATAAGAAGACTTCAATCTTCAAGCTAGGTACCTGGAATGTCCGGACCATGCTGACTGGGCTTTCAGATGATCTCCAGACAATCAGTGATGTTCGTAAGACTTCACAAATCAACGATGAACTTGCAAGGTACCAGGTCGACATCGCCTCACTACAGGAGACACGACTACCAGATTCAGAGTCCCTCAGAGAAAAGAACTACACATTTTTCTGGCAAGGAAAGAGTGCAGATGAAGCCAGAGAGTTTGGTGTTGGATTCGCTGTCAGGAACACTCTGCTGGGGATGATAGAACCCTGCCAACAAGGAAATGGAAGACTGCTATCCCTCCGCCTCCACACCTCAAACGGGGATGTCAACCTGATCAGCGTTTACGCTCCCACACTAAGATCCGCCACAGATACCAAGGATGAGTTTTATGATGAGTTAAACTCGCTCATCAACAAAATTCCCAAGGAGGAGAACTTGATTTTAATGGGCGACTTCAATGCTAGGGTGGGTGCCGATCATGACTCTTGGCCCTCCTGTCTTGGCAAGTTTGGCGTTGGGAAGATGAATGAGAATGGGCAGTGCCTTCTAGAGATGTGCTCGTACCACGAACTCAGCATCACCAATTCATTCTTTCAGACAAAGCCACATCACAAAGTGTCTTGGAGGCATCCCCGGTCTAAACACTGGCACCAGCTGGACTTGATCATCACAAGACGGTCAGCCATGAAGGGTGTGCTTCTTACACGTACCTTCCACAGTGCTGACTGCGACACCGACCACTCGCTGGTGTGCTGCAAAATGAAGCTTGATCCAAAGAAGATCCACCGCTCTAGGCAAGAGGGTCAACCACGCACTGATGTGAGCAAGACATCATATCCAGACAAGGCTGAGGAATTCACCTATGCTCTTTCCAAGACGTTTGACTCAGAACCCCCCAACGGCAGTGACAAAAAAAGATGGGATCACATCAGACACTGTATACAGCACAGCCACACGGATCTTTGGTAAGAAGCAATCAAAGAACAATGACTGGCTTGAGGCTAACTCTGCCACACTCATGCCAGCCATAGAAGAGCGTCGCAGTGCTCACCTGCAATACAAGCGATCCCCCTGTCAGAAGATACTACAGGCATACAGGTCTACCAGAAGCAAAGTGCAGAGATTAGCACGGCAGTGTGCCAATGAATACTGGCTTCAGCTCTGTCAGATTATCCATTCAGCAGCAGATATTGGAAACATCAGAGGCATGTACGATGGCATAAAGAAAGCAATGGGTCCCACGAAGAAACTGACAGCACCACTGAAGTCTGCCACAGGCGATACCATCCACAACAAGGGCAAGCAGATGGAGCGTTGGGTGGAATACTACTCCGAACTGTACTCCAAAGAGAACCACGTGAACAATGATGCCCTCAACGCCATTGAAAACCTCCCTCTCATGGCCGAACTGGATGAGAAACCTACTGTAGACGAACTAAAGAAGGCCTTAGAGAAACTGTCCCTAGGTAAAGCCCCCGGGAAGGATGGCATCACGGCAGAACTCATCAAGTGTGGATGCAGCGTGCTGCTCACACACCTGCACGACCTCCTCTGCCAGTGCTGGGACGAGGGGACAGTGCCTCAGGACATGAGAGATGCTAACATCATAGCCCTGTACAAGAACAAGGGCGACAGAAGCGACTGCAGCAACTACAGGGGCATATCACTTCTCAGCATCGTGGGTAAAGTTTTCGCACGCGTCATCCTGAACAGACTGCAGACGCTTGCTGACAGAGTTTACCCAGAGTCGCAGTGCGGGTTCCGCGCAGAGAGGTCCACAATCGACATGATCTCTGTAAGGCAACTGCAGGAAAAATGCAGAGAACAACACAGACCCCTCTTCCTGGCCTTTATAGACCTCACCAAGACATTTGATCTGGTCAGCAGAGACGGACTCTTCCCAATCCTGGCGAAAATTGGTTGCCCTCCAAAGCTGCTAAGCATGATGCAGTCCTTCCACGATGACATGAAAGGCACAGTGCAGTACGATGGCTCAACATCCGACCCCTTTGACATCCGCAGTGGAGTTAAACGGGGCTGTGTCCTTGCCCCCACGCTCTTCGGCATCTTCTTCGCAGTCCTTCTAAAGCACGCCTTTGGGACGTCCACAGAAGGGATTTACCTGTACACACGATCAGACGGCAGACTGTTCAACCTGGCACGACTGAAGGCAAAGAGCAAAGTGCGTGAAGTAACCATCAGGGACATGCTCTTCGCAGACGATGCTGCTCTTGCCACCCACACAGAAGCTGAGCTTCAGCGCCTGATGGCCCGCTTTGCTAAAGCGTGCGATGAGTTTGGGTTAACCATAAACCTAAAGAAAACAAACGTGATGGTTCAGGACGCGGACCCACCAAGCATCATCATCAACAACTACGAACTTGAGGTGGTGAGTCAGTTCATGTACCTCGGCTCTACCATCACCAACAACCTCTCACTCGATGCTGAGCTCAACAAGCGGATCGGAAAGGCATCAACAACTCTCTCCAGGTTGTCGCAGAGAGTGGAACAACAGCATGCTGACCATGAACACTAAGATCACAGTGTACCGTGCATGCGTGCTAAGCACTCTCATGTACGCCAGTGAAACCTGGACTCTGTACGCCTCACAAGAGAAAAGACTGAGCGCCTTTCACATGCGATACCTCCGACGTATACTCGGGATCACCTGGAGCGATCGAGTACCAAACAACGAGGTGCTCGAGCATGCCAAGATTCCCAGCATGATCACACTCCTCCGCCAACGCCGCATCAGATGGCTGGGCCATGTACGTCGGATGGTTGACGGACGGATCCCCAAAGACCTTCTTTATTCGGAACTCGCCTCTGGCAAAAGGTCGATCGGACGGCCACATCTCCGCTTCAAGGATGTCTGTAAGCATGACATGAAAGCCCTTGATATCGATGTCAACACCTGGGAAGAGCTCGCTCCAGACAGATCAAGCTGGCGACATGCTCTGATCACTGGTCTGAAAGCCGGAGAGGACAAGCAACGCTTGCTAGCTGATGAAAGACGATCGCAGAGGAAGAAGAAGCATCTCCAACCAACACCTGACACAACCTTCAAGTGCAGCAAGTGCAGCAAGTGCAGCAGGGACTGCCACTCCCGCATTGGACTACTTAGCCACAGCAGACGCTGCACAACCACCAACCGGGACATCTGTCATGGGTGCAGTTCCGTCGTTTCTCGAGACTAACGGATGCCAACAACAACATACATCATAATTACTACGATGACACATATGTTGTATTTTAATTATATTGAATACCCCATAAACATCGATAAACATGCTTGAAGTCATATTATTCGAGCAGTTAAAATCTAATTTTTACTTTTATATTTTATGTGCATAAATTTTGAAACAACTTTGTGTATAATTTACTTTCATCTTTAGTAAACGGCGAATCTAAATGATCGGTAATTTGTACACACATATTAAGATTCTAGTGCCGAAGGTGGACTGGGCTCAGTAGGTGCTAATTGTCGCTTGCAGAACAATTTACTGTCCTATACTTAGATGATTATTTTGATACCCTCCGTTTGTCTGTCCGTCCATCAGTCTATTCCTCTACCCATATTTCTTCCTAAGGTGGTATTCTACTGTTTCGTACTTTGTATAGGGTATACTTTGCATAGGGTATAATTTCCAAAGATAAAAGCATTTTTCAAGGTTTTCGTCACTGGTTATACTGGCTATTAAAAAGGACCTTGGATACCTTGGTATTGCTAAAAGAACTTTTAATTCATTTTTTTGTGCAAGGCCGGATCAGGTGAAGTGTTGGGGGTGGGGTGGGTGGTTCAAAATGTCAAAAAGGCCCTGACTTTCCTCGAAAGGGGATCAAAGCAAAGTCTATATGTCTATTTGCTCAAAGTGTGCACAATACCCAATAAACGTGCGGAAGAATTAAACGATGGTCAAATTTCAAGTGCCAAGTGATTGTACGTTTGTGTGTGTCTGTACTTTTTTGGCGGAGGGGGGTTAGGGTCCGGAAACCCCCGAAATCCTTGCTCGGTTGATCAATTTCACCTCCTCAATTTAAAGGTAAGTTGTAGAAAATAGAGCTAGTAACATTTTGTTCCGTATTACTTTTCATACATGTAATTCGTTCATTGCACGTTCAGACGCTAGTATTGCCTACTCTGGCAAAATGTGTTTTTCCTATTTTAGTACCTGCTGATGTTAGTGTACTTTAGGTTAGTTCAAGCCCATTACTCGAGGACATTAGCACAGCAAGTTATTCAGATGCGTCTTTAGATCATGCACGATTTCCACAACTACAACATATAAAGAAATTTTAGCCACGGTACATGAAAATTGTATAGAGGTATGCGAACATGCTTTCCATGCTGCAAAAACAAACAACTTCTATCATACACCTGTCATAATGTCAGACGTACATAACATCTGTGTGGCGCACCCCCCCAAAAAACCCACCTGTCATAATCTGTCATAATGTCAGACGTACAGTAGCAGAGGAGGTGAACAGACCTTTTGCTGAAACGTCATTTTTGAAAAAAAAGGCTTCCTACGTAAACGAAAAAATAAGGTCAATAAGGTCAAACCGAAGTCTCTAACTTACCGAGAGTTTCGCTAATTGGGTTAGTTTATTTTGTAACTTTATCTTTGTCGTTCGTGTTTCTATTTTCTAAATTCGTATGTGCGTTTGTTTACCAACCGGACGTTTCATTGAGGTCGAACCTCCTCTGCTGCTGTAATTAAATCATTATTATATCAATAATGGAATCTTCCACTAGTAGATTAGCTCGAGAAAGATTAGAAGCAATTAGAAGATATCTTCCTGTTTGTGATGCTCTCAAACAAAAAAAGGAGGAACAACAAAAAGCACAAGTTGAATATGCAGAAGATAAAGAACGATTTTTTAAAACCTGTTACAAATGTTACTGAAAGAGTTGCAGAAGCTACTGAAGGTCTTCTTCCATCAGTAAGACAAACTAATGAGCAAATTACAAAGATATCAAGAAGAACTAAGCAAACATAAAAGATTTGAAAAGATCTTCCAGGCGCTCAACCACTTGCTAAACCTCCTCCTGCTCAGCCTGAAATTGAAGGTGCTGTTGGCGAAGAACCAAAAAAAGAAAAGAAAAAAAAGTTAAAAGGCTTGATAAATTTACCCCAGAAGATATTGCTAAATTAGGAGAGACTAAAAAATTATATAAAATTTCTTTTGATGGATATGCAGAACGAGATAAATATTTAAAACCTGAATATGTTAAAGGTGTATCTTTTGAACAATAGCGTAAATGGATATGTCGTGTACATGATGACAAAAATCAAGCACGAGGTGAAAAATGTAATGAATATTTACAACAATCAGATGACCATATGGCCCTTAAGCAATTACAAAAAATTCAAAAACTAAACCACAACCTCCACAAAAACAACAACGACAAGAACAATTACAACAACAACAACAACTAGAACAACAACAACAACAACAACGACAACAACAAATAGAACAATTACAACAAAAACAATAAAAACAAAAATTACGAATTGATGAACCTGAAGCTCAAATTCCTCAATCTACAGGTGTTGAAGAATCTGAAAAAATTTACAGATAAAGGTTTAATGGCAATTACAGATGCGGATTTATCTATAATATATGATATTGCTGCAAAATATGATGAAAGAGATAGATATTTAAAACTTGAATATCGGTATATGACAAAGGCTGATTGGATTGATAATGTAAAATTAATTTCATATGGTTCTGATAGTGTACATGATGAAAAATTTCTACGAGTATTTCGTGATAAAGTGAGAAAACGAGAACAAGAATTGAAACAAGAAGTAGATGAAGATTTTTGTACTCAACTGATTGAAAAACCTCCAAAAATCGGAAGTGGATTAGGAACTTGTCCTGACAGTGTTCTCGCCGATGTTGAACGATTAGATATTCTGATCGGAGGAAAACGCGCTGGAAATAATTCTCCAGAAATTATCAATGAAATATCTGATATTTATCGAAGATTATTTACAGGCGGTGTTATGGATCGTGATGTTTATCATTCTCTCATTAATGAAATTGTCGATGATTGTTACAGCGACTGAAAACAATTAATCAGCATGTAATTTAAAAAATGATTATAAACAATGCTCAGCGTGGGCATATAATAATTAGGGTAGTAAATTCGCGATTGCCAACGTACAAAGCGATTTACGGAGATGGACTTGGTGATGTTGTTCAAAGTTTCAGAGAATAGCTTCTAATGCAATACTGATTGCAAAAACAATTAGGAATGAAAGCTATTGACGCTATTTGCGATAAAGGTATTGGTGCTGTTGGTAATTTTGCTGGTAAAGCATTTTCAGTAATCAAAGAAAGATTAGCTCGATTAGTACGAAGAAAACCATAGCCAGTAAAATTACCCGGCACTGAAGTTAAGCCTTCAAATATCAGTAAAATATTAAATCAAACTGCAAATAAAAAAACTAACAGTTGGCCAATATACCCCAGTCAGAAAAAGAAAAAATATAACTTCAAGTGTAATAGCAGGAAGTGGTCTTCGTGTTAGACGATAATAATTATGACAAGATGTTCAAACGTATATCCGATCCAGCGTTTGATATGGACGCACCAATTCTTAAAAGATGAATCTATATGCGATTATAGTATTATTCTATGACGCACGTGTACCAAATCAGTGTAGTCGAATAGAACTGAAAGTTCAAGATACAAGCAGATATTTCTTACCTGCTGCATCGTTTATTGAAGTAGAAGGTGAAATTCTAAGAACAGACGATATTGAATATGGAAAAGATGTTAGAGTTGGTTTTGTTAACAATGGTATTATGGCGTTGTTTGACAGTGTTAAGTACATGAATGACGGAAGAAATATTCAAACAATATCGGGTCTAGCAAGATATTCAGATGATTATTCAAGATCAGCGGGTCCGTCAGTGATGTTTGCTAAATACACTTCTGACTACCCTGATAACAGACAGTATGATGTAAGACGACCAAGAAAGAATGATGACACCGGTGATGCTGCTGTGTGGCCGATGATTCATGTTACTAATCCAGAATTTAACTTAGGATTTGCTGCCCGTTAATCAATGTTAAAAGGTGATCGTAGAAGATTTTCATGTGCAATTCCACCATCAAATATTTTTCGAATTTGTAGAAATGTAAGAAAAGTTATTTTTGGGGCGAAACATACAATTGTACTTATGAGAAAAACTAATGATGATGATGCACTCTGGCGTTCTATTGGTGATGGTGGTAAAGTACTAATAATAAAACTTTCGTTGTTCATGCCAGTAATGACCCCAAAAATTGCTGAAGAAGAAAATTTAATTACTTTTATGAATTCAGGTGGAAAATCATTGTTACCATGGTTGAAATGACCACATATATCATTCAGAGTAAACTTGCTGGGTTATTTACGTGGCATATTGCTTCGTAACAAGGAGTTTCTGCACCGAGGTATATATTTATCGTTTTACAAAATGTTAATCGACTAAATTCACAATTACGTAGTCATATGATATTTGACAATTTTAATGTTAGTGAAGTTTCCTTACGAATAAATGGACATCAAGAACCATCTGAAAATATATTGTTAAACTTTGAAAATAATCATGTAGCACGTGCATATCATCGATTAATGACATTTATGGGACATGATCAAAATATAGATATTGGTTTACAAATATCATAGTTAGATTTTACAAACTTGTATCCGATCTATTACTTTTCGCTGGAGCATACAGACTTATTTAAACAATCTGTCGTTGATATTCATTTTCGAGCTCGTGTAAACCCAGCTGGTGTTGATTACAGATCAATTGCAGTTATACTCAGCGATAAAGCAATGTTACTTGAAGGTACTGGTAGACGAATGAGAGTTATTGACGCACCGACAGAAAACGTGTAATTAAATCGCTCACGATATTTATAATATCATATCATCATGTTAGCGTCAGTCTGATTTTTGATCAGATTAAAAAGCTTCAATCAAGTTCAGCAAAGAACTGCGGAATGAAATATCACTAAAAACAGATCAGATCACAGGTGGTCAAAATAAACTATCATTGCCAGAATGCCAACTCAGGCATTTCAATAGCGCCAATCAATCAAAAACAGGCCTTAAACTCAGTCTTTCTGCTGGTGCAGTTAAAGACTCAATAAAAACAGGCAGTATATTTCCACTTCTTGGAGGTATACCAGCGTTAATAGACGCTGCAGCCCCAGCTGTTGCAAAAGCAGCTGCACTTGGTGCTGTTGGAACGGCTGCTGGGATGGCATTAACGAAAGCAACAGGACAAGGATTTATAAAAAGGGGAAGGGGTCTAAGATTACCATGAACCCTTATCGATACGGAAACGGTCTGAGACTTGAAGGAACAGTTTGTTAATCTTTCCAATGTCCAATTTTGATTTACTTGATGCTGCTAAAAAATTAAATATTAAAAATTTTAGAGGTGTTTTCATGTGTGATCAATTACCAAAACAATCAAACAATATTGAAACAGGTATCATTACGCTCGATAATAGTTCTAGTCCTGGTACTCATTGGGTGGCATACGCAATTGATCAAAACGACGAAAAAACATTTACTGTGGAACCCAAAGAAAAAAAACTCGGCTTGATTTACTATTGGTGTCTTGAATTAGTAGTTAAATTCCCTCCTACTTAAAATATAATGAGTAATCCAATCAACGTATTAGATACAATCAAGCACGTGAATGGCAAACAAAACAATAAAATATCGTTGACGAGTATACAGTAAAAGTAAAAAAATATCGTAGACGTATAGCTGTTGTTGACATAATTGCATATTCGGCGCCTGCTGTTATTGCTGGAACCAGCATATTATTATCAACAATAACACCCTCGCTAGTGAGGGCACCAGCAATTGTAACAATTTCTGTTACAGCAGAAACAACAACTGCTGGGCGTCTTAATATTACCAGCAAATCATTCGCTTGCATTTGCAAAATAAAAGTAAAGATAATGGAAATCCTGATTGAAAGTTCACAGAATTCCCACAAGTAATTATCAGATTGAACAAATCAATGATGAATTTCAGCGCAGAGTGAAATCTATAACCGCAAGAGAATCAAAAATAGCTACATAACAGTTCACGAACCAACATTATCAGCTGCGATAGAATGAAACGGCAAGATTATGTTGTAGATATTTATCAATCGTCAATCAGATGTGTGTTAGGTTGGCCTGAGATAGCACTTGAATATCAAGGCCGTCAGAACTATAGTTAAATAAATTCCTTACAGACAAAAAAGATTTATAACAACTCCAGAATATCGAGAAACTAATTCGTGGTATTTTGTGGGAAGAGGAAGAACTGCTACAGGTCCAAATCCTAAAGATTCTTTTACTACGACTGATGATAACAATGTCAAAAGATAAAGTGGAACAATATGTTATATAAATGAAGAAACCAATCGTCATTATCTTGAAGATGATTATTTTCTTAATCAATATCCTAGGTTAATCAAACCTGAATATGCACGCGTACCTAATAATCGACCAAATTTATTTTCCAGTATTATACAAGATTAAAGTAACAATGTAAAACAACAGATCATTGAAACAATATGACATTTAAATCAAATTGTATCAGACCTTGAATATGACAACTATCTCAAAATTTGCAATGCCTGAATTTAGAACTGACGAACTAAAAACATCAGTCAACGATCTCATCAATGAAAATATTCCTAAAATCATCGAGTCATGGAGTAAAATATCCCCACCAGCATCTGCTCTCAAACATAACAATGATCCATACGGCGGAGGCAGACATATTTCACCAGGAATTGTAAATATCATATCAACAATCACAGTCAATCTTGTATGTGATACAATTGATGGTAGCTATCAAATAGATCTTGAAAAATCAACTCAAGCTCGACGAAGGGTAGATTTTATATACATTTACGCCTCAAGTACCTGCTGGATATCTGATTATGCAAGAGCCTATTAATCCTGTTTACCTGCATTGTCATAATAGTTATTATCAAGGATACATTTCAAACTTCTGGTCACTTAATTGATTTAACAATTTCAATAAGGTGGGATAAATCAAAATAATCTGATCGAAAAATAAATGTATAATAATAATTTCATTAACAAATATATATTTGTAACAGAATATATTTTTTCACTGATTTTTCATTAATTAATGGGGTAAATAGTACTAAAATAATGAAAATCAGTTAGAATTTTTATATTTGGTGGGTAAATAGTACTAAAATAATGAAAATCAGTTAGATTATATAATTTTGATTGAGTAAATATTACTAAAATAATGAAAATCTCATCAAAAACTGAATAAAAAATGTCATAATAATAATAATCAGGTAAAATATAAAAAATCTGAATCCCTTAACGTAGTCAATAAATATTATAATGTGAATAAATATTGCAGAATAAATTATTAATTTTCACTTTTGTCACTACTTTCACCTTCAAAATCCCGATTACTTTTTTCATTAATAACTTTGTCATTGTGATCTGACATAAGCGTTTTCACGCGCGTGTTAATAATTTTTTCGTTTCATATTCCTGGGCTAATTCTGATCTAATTTTCTCAATCAAGCTTGAGAGAGATACGATTTCTTTTAACTTCTGTATCTTTCACAAGAGCCAAAGCTTGCTGGATTTGCTTTATAAATCTATATTCAGCTGTTAGTGTATATCTATCTTCAAATTTAATAACTCAGATAATTCAAAATCACAAATATTTCTCTGGATCAAGTTGAATTTTTATGCCTTTTTTAATTTTTAATTGCAGAAATAATATCATTAATACTTTTGTTAACCATATATATATATATATATATATATATATATATATATATATATATATATATATATATATATATATATATATATATATATATATATATATATATATATATATATATATATATATATATATATATATATATTAATGTAATTTTTAAAGCAAAATAAACCGTAGCATGACGATCGGTATATATATATATATATATATATATATATATATATATATATATATATATATATATATATATATATATATATATATATAATGATAATATGGACGAATTAACAGCGACTAAGCTTAAACCTGCTTAATATAGATTCGATCTTGATAAAAGAACCCCTGACAAACGAAGACGAGCTCGGTTGATCTGAAGAAAACTCTGATTAAATGTATCAGTGATTCTAAGAAAGAATTTCGTACAGATGGCGCAACTCATGTGTGGTCAACGTCAAAATCATACGCAACACCGATGTTGTCGATGCTGCAATAAAGACCAAACAGCATCGACGATTATTAATTATTTCGGCAAAGATATTTTTTCAGAATAAAGTTTATTAAGGAAGTAGACGATACTTGGATTATCAGTGACAAACGTGACCCTGTCCTTCATAATGAAAAAATCGCCCTATTAAATAAAATTTCCAAACCAGTAATGTTTACTGATATTGACAAACCGTATTATAAAAGAGTGTATCCTGTGACCGACTTTGTTTATGGAATTTATCTGATAAATGATAACACAGCATTAATAATCTAAAATCGATGAAATTTTCAAAAATAAATTGTGTAGCCGAACGAGATACGGAACATTTTACAAACGCGATACGTTGAAATAAACTTACAGATCAACGACGTGAAAAAAAGAAACAAACAAATTGGCTGAATCAGTCAAGGATGATAGAGCTACAATAAACGATGTTGCTGAATTAGGAAAGAAATTAAAATTTCCAGTAACAATAAGAACGGTAACCGGAGAGTTTTTATGCGAATCAAAATATAAATCGAAAGGAGCTTTGATTGAAATTATTGATCATAATGCGCGTTCGTGGACTAAAACAGTAACAACATTTGCACGAAATCGAATCGTTAAATTTTACCAAGGAGATATATTTGATTTTGTTAACGAAATAAGTAAGAATGATCCTGTATTAGTATGGATGTCTCAAAGTTTAGATGATGGAAATTATTATCAGTTTGTATGGCATAATGGAGATATTTATCGCACAGAACCTCTCCATAAAGAGATGAAGAATCTTGCGTTGAAATATACCCATGACGATGCTGAACAATTACTGAGTAATTGTTGTACCGTTCCTTCAGTTGCTGTTCATTTTGCTTGAGAGAAAAATGCGTGTAAACCAACACAATTGGATTTTCTTGAAGAAATACAACGCAGTTGTCTCGAATACGGACACGGTGGATTATGGAATACTAAAAACGATTATAGGGATGTTATTTCAGTTGATGTGGTTTCATGTTATCCGGGAAGTTTTCTTGGAATGGGAGAGTGTTCTAAGTATTTTGAGCGATTTGGACATCCAACACACGAGATGACCAGAGTATTGCTAAATGGACCATTACTGGATTTTAACTTGACTGTATTTGCTTGTATCGAGTGAATTACGTTTGCCGAAGATCTTCATCCGATTTGTTATGTCTGGTTTGGCAAATATTTTTCAGAAAAAAATGTTGGCCCTAACAGTATTATTACGATATATGCTAGATGTAAAAATACTATTATTGTTAACAGTAAGTGAAGCAATTATATCGTATCGTCCGCAGAAACAATTTTGGTTACCACAAATATTCTGATGTTGAAAATCCTGATATAACTGATTTTGAGAATAAAATCGCAAAAGATCTTGGCAGAAATATAATCGGTAAATTCACCCAAGGAGGATCATATGATCATGAACAACATTGTACAGGATTAATTATAGATGATGCTGAACTCGATTTTATAATTGCTGATAAAGCGAATGGAAACACATTTATAAGTCGAAGTAATATTAATTTATCAGACGGAACTAAATTAGGTCCAATTATGAGTTATATTGATGGTGAGTCACCGCAGTTTACTCATTTAAGATCTTCAATGCTTGCATACGTTTCGATAAATCTATTATCAAAGATAAATAGAGTTTCTGAGTTTGCTGTCAGAGTCGCTACGGATTTCCTTTATATTAACAAGAATGCTGGATTGCTAGAACAACTACATATCGGCAATTATGCATCATGGGGTGAATGGAGAATAAAGCAAGAAAATATACTTAATTATTCTGAATCCGCCGACGTTGAAATTAAGGATATTTATTACCAAAAAGTCAAATATCAAAATTGTCATCAGCGCTATCAGTATTTGATCCTGTAGCTAGACATAAAACGGTTTATTTTAATGGACCTGGTAGTTGTGGTAAAACAACTCATGTGATCGAATTATTCTTGAACAGTTGTTCAAAAATAGTTGTATTAACACCTACACACAGACTCGCAAGAGAAATTAAAGAAAGAAATATTAAATCATGCACTTATCACAAATTCTTTAGATGGAAGGGAGATAAATGGACTCCTGAACGAATGGGAGAGAAATATATTTCAAGGATTACTGTTTGGGATGAAATATGCACTATTTCATTAGAAACGTTAAAACTATTTTTTGATTTGTTATTAACAAAAAATACTGCTGTAATAATGTGTGGCGATCATGGTCAACCACCGCCTTTTGTTGAATTGTCTGCACGTAAATTGCTGAGGAATTTTATAGATTATTATGAAGAAAAAATTGATGATCATAGAGCACTTGATCCAGAATTAAGAGAGTTTACGAGATTAATCAGACTACAAACGAATGAAATTCAATGTGAAATAATGCGTGAAATAATTTCAGAAACTCCTATTAACAATTTTTGGAATTTATGGAGACCAGCTGATTTGACAGTTGCAAGTAGAAAGATAGTTCATGATACACTTCAACAACAAGTATTTATGTTACATAAAGAACTTTTTCAAATCTACCTGTACCATTATGCAATGACCAACAGAAGTGCGACGACAGAAATATCGACGTTGATATAGAGGGATCGTCCGAGAAACAAAATATTGTATTAAATGATATTGTTTTAGCTCCTGTTAGTGTTGTTGAGAGCGCGTTAACTATGGACAATACTCCGTGGACGTTAGGATACGCAATGACGATTCATTCATCACAAGGATTAATCATCTCTGATACAAATGTTTGGATCGTCGATGATCGTATCGAATTGTCAAATTTAGTTTATCTTGCAGTGTCTCGAGTCAGAAGAATATCTCAACAGCGGAGAATTGTCATAGACTTTACAGAAAATGCTGGTAATAGCGATGGTATTAGTAATGATATTGTAAGAAAAATAGGTTAGTTATACACAGTGTGACAAAAAAATAAAATAAACGCGACTTTGATATCGATGCTGAATTTATCATGACATTGAAACAACGACAGAATAATCATTGTGAGAGCTGTAACACAGTAATGTTTTGGCAATATTAAAAAAATAATCCAAGACAATTTACCGTAGACATAATTAATAGTAGTCTTGGTCACACACGCGAAAATGTGATGCTGACCTGTCTTGAATGAAATCGACGTCGAGGTGCTAGTTTACAAAAGTGAATGCGGTGGTAATTGTGTGCCTTCAGGAATTACTTGCAATTGCTCGCGTATAAATCCACGTTGATGAGCAGTTGAATCTAGTCTGTAGATTGCAGGTCTACCCGTAGATCTTACCACGCTAGAAATTGTATGTGTCGTAATACTTCAAATCTGATCCGTCGCTCTTTTTCACCACCTTCAGGTTCACCGGGTTCATATAAATACCTGAAAGTAACATTACCTAATACTGGTTGTTTTGAAAAGTCATTGGCGTGTGCTTTTTGTAATTGCATTAATGGTTTTCATGGCAGTTGTTCGAGTAATTTCATTATTTAATGCAGCTATCACACTTGGTAGTCTTGCAACTCATTCGCAAGATCTCATCTCTTTCTGAATTATTTCCTTCGCATATTGATATCCAAATAACTGCTCAGCAAGTGTTCGATTAAATCTTTCAACAATTAACTGGTCACGATGAATTGCTGTATGTCTTCGTCTAATTTTGACATTATGTTTTTAAATCAGAGATGATACTGCATCAAGAAATTCCTTTCGAGGATCATCCTGTAGTAAGTGTGGCCATCGCAATGGTCCTTGTTGATAAATTCGTTCAAAAGCAGATGCAACTTCAGATGCTGTTTTAGTTGATAATGGCTTTGCTTCCTTATAACTACTTGCAGCATCAACGACAGTTAACGCGTATTTGTATGTACGTGATTGACGTCTTCCAATTTTAATAGTATCGTATGGTAAAAATAAAGTATCTGCTTGATGAACTTCATTAGGAGTGCTGACATCAAAATGTGTATGCAGCATTAATTTTTGGTGGTGGTAGTTAATTTGCCATATTGCCTGCCGTGCTAACACTTGTGCAGCAACAGAATGTGTAACATTTGCTGCATCCGCGAGTAAACTAATCGCTGCTCTACTCGTCCAATATCCTCTTGGGCTATAACAAATCGATTCCATTATTTTAATAATCGGTTGATTAATTACCAGCCTTTAGCACTAGTTTACCTTTCATCGCAGATCTTATCGACCAATTAGCTAAAGATTCTCTAAAAGATTAAATGTTTTGGAACTTAACGAGTGAATCAAATTAACATCTGCAATATGTCGTTGTTGCAGATCTGGATTTTTATAAGCTACATCCTGAACGTGTCATGCTTGATCAATGGCATTTATTGGATACTCTCCAGGTCTTGGTTGATCTCGCTCGTCAAGTCGGATATCAAGTCGGGTTCCAGGACCACAGTAATTATATCCTGGAAGATGTGTTTCTCCTGGGTATTAAGCCCATGGAGTTCCTGATAATTTCGCTAATGAAGTAGCGATATCACCACCGATTTTATTATTATAAATTTATTTCTATTTTTTTTTTTGTACCACATTTCACACATTTACCTGTAAGTGCACGCTTTTTATTTTTTTGTTATTGTTGTTGTTAATCCACTTGTGGGGGTGGATGCTCTACATCGAACACAATATAAATCCATATTATTTATTATGTTTGTAATTTATTATATTTGTATAACATGGATGTCATTGATTTCTCAGCGACTCGAAAGCAGGAGTCAGTCAAGCATCATCCAGCGCTACCAAATTCGATCAGAGCAACTATAATAGGTCGATCTGGATCTGGTAAGACTCAATTATTACATAATCTGATAATAAGATGACTCAAATGGGATAAGTTATATTTAGTAGCTCCGTCAGTTGATGATCAGAGATGCTACGATGTACCTAAAGATTTTAATGAAAACGCAAAATTGTTGAACGAATATGGTAATGCTATTATAGATTTTATCACCGAAATTGATGAAGTTCCATCTGTGGATGACCTCAGTGGATTTATTAATAATCTCGTGGTTACGATGATGTAATGCTGGACAAACAGTCAAATCCAGCTAGAATATTTTCTCGAGTTAGACATAAAAATACTGAAGTGATTTATGTTACTCAGCGATATACATAAATACCTAAAGTGATCAGAGATAATTGTAATATTTTAGTTGTGTTTAATGGAGACGATACACATGCTCAGCGAAACATTGATCAGACATGGTGTTGCGGGGAGATGGATATGATTAAGTTTAAAAACTTCTTTTCAAAAGCACAGTCTGCTCCACACGGATTTATAACAATAAATTTACATGATCCTCGATCACGATATCGTATAGTCTTGATAAAATCTTTGGTTGAGAGATTGATATAATAATGATTTAATTATTCACACATTTATAGCAGCAGAGGAGGTGAGACCTCAATAAAACGTCCGGCGGGTAAACAAAACACACATACAATTTTAGAAAAAAACACGAACGAGTAGATAAAGTAACAAAATAAACTAACCCAATTAGAGAAACTCTCGATAAGTTAGAGGCTTTGTTTTGACGTTATTGACCTTATTTTTTCGTTTTCTTAGGAAGCCTTATTTTTTCAAAAATGACGTTTCAGCAAAAGGTCTGTTCATCTCCACTGCTGCTCGTACATAACATCTGTGGCGCCCTCCCCCCCCCCCCCAAACAACAACAACAACAGCTGGATGAAGATTTATCAAACTTAGTAGTCATCTGCCCATTTATTCATGCCTGTGGCCATCAGCAAGAGGGGTATTACTCTTGTTTCCCACTACTGTGTTTATAGGTTTGGGGGATAAAAAAAAGATATGTTCAAAATTGAATAATACATTGACATTTTTCTATTCTCTTAAACTAAACATGACATAATTAGTGTTAGCAAGAAGACAGATGAAAACATATGTAATATATTTCGGGTTTGAAGTTTGGGTCATTATGTCGGATCGGCAAATGGATGGGGGGGGGGTGATGTTGAAGAGAAAATTACAAGGTGTTGTTAAGCTATCACTGTTTCTCTAGCTTTATTTATCACTGTGGGTGTCCCGATATGTACTCAGTAATAAGAATTTCTATATTCAGTGTTACAAAAACTGTTCTGCTACGCTCAAATTTATTTCTGTCAAGTCCAGTTCAGTGATCGGCAAGGGAACATATCGAACGGATGCTCTGACAATTGAATACAATGACTTCATTATGCTCTCTCTCTCTCTCTCTCTCTCTCTCTCTCTCTCATATGTTAGCATATACATCAGTTTCGCCTAACAAAAATAGATAAATAGGTTTAGACTTTTAAGCATTGAAAAATTATCAAAATATGTAATTGGTATTTGAAAATATATTTAATGGAAGCAAAAAGGAAAATACTATACATATTTAATCCGTTTTGAGATACTATTATTTTGTGAAAACATAATAATGCAAATGTGATTTGTTTAATATTTGCTGCACTAAGAAACTTCAGTGGTTAACACAAGCAGTAACAGAGACGGATGCCTTACATGGTGTCAGTGACAGTTCCTGTAAAAGTAACACAAATGACTGTTCAATGAAATAATAGGAGGAAAAGGGAAATCCAGTAAGCTATTTAAAGACACAGACTTTACGTCACTTGCAAGTGATGGGTTCATAGAGTCACCTACATGGACAACGTATCGGTCATGACCCCAGTTACATTGAATTATTCAGCAAATTGCTTGTTCGTATATAATTACAATGTTTCTTGTGTGGCAAAACATCAAACAAATTTAATGAACATGCGTGAAGAGGTAATATAAAGGCAAAGAATAAATTTATGTACTTACTCTTATAGCCAAGAAGTCTCTTGATTAGAAACAGTTCGTATCTTTATTGTTTTGTACAATTGTGTTTACATTGTATTCCCATGCATTTACATGCAATTAGCATTGAGTGTTTATAGTGCATTCGCATGTATTTATTACCAACTGTCATTCATGCTGTAAGATAATTAAAAAAATTAAGAAAAAAACCTGACACGGTGACACGACTGAAAAAATGCAGTAAATTATGTGGACACGTATGTCAGATGATGATTTTGATTAATATAATTTTATACTTTAAAGTTTCATTAGTTTGTATACCGTTTTAATTTTGGGAGACACTAATCACAATTTAAGAATAAAAGCAGGTTTGTCAAAAACAAACAAACATTGTAATGCAGCATATTTCATGACTGTTTTTCGAACTTTATGCCTTTGCATATAGTGGATTATCTTTTATTATCTTTTATTGTGACTTCAATATGATATATATATATATATATATATATATATATATATATATAGAGAGAGAGAGAGAGAGAGAGAGAGAGAGAGAGAGAGAGAGAGAGTTAATGTACATTCATATATAGTATTTTCATTTAGTTTTATGTGCTTAAAAAAAAAACACTGTGATCGAATACACAGTACCGTTTTTAAATATATAAAAGTTTTGGCCAACCTCCAGTTAATGCTATACTTTGTCCCATTGTCATCTTATTTTTTCTTCTTCTCTTTTTAACGAATCACTACTGTCATTGATCAAATATTGTGTATATTACAGGTAATTACCTAATATTGCTAGCAGTGGATATATTGTTACTTTATCGTACCTAAAGAAAACGTATTTTCGTTTTTTGACGATATTGTATAAGTAAACCATTCTTTCCCGTAAAGAAATAAATAGAGATTACAGGTATAGCAATGACTGAAGTCTGAGCAGCTTATTAATGCATCATTTGTCACAATATTGTATGTGAACGAAGTTATTGTGCTTTTTCAGGATGTGTTCGTGAGAAGGCTTTATTATACATTTTCCCACCTACATTTAATAGGCTGTAATTTAGGTAAGCAACCAGTAAGATCAACAAGGGTGTCATTGTCGTACTTACAATGGCAAAGTCTTTCCATCTATTGTAATGAACAAAGCATACATTACAATGTGTATTTTCTTTTAAGGTAACATTTCACTTGGGTGAGTAAGCTCTGATGCATTTTGAATTTGTACACGGTCCTCTAAAACATATTTTTATTAAACGTGTGTGTTGATGAGTCGGGTATTGAGAGAGAGAGAGAGAGAGAGAGAGAGAGAGAGCTTTTGCTAATGACGCACATACTTTACATACCACCTCATGCTTTTGGTATTGAAATATTAAATAAAGGTAATGAGATTATTTATAGATCTACAAAACTATGGAGGCGGATTAACGCGACAATTATATGCATGTATTTTAATTCTATGTATGTATGTTATAGGATACACCTTCTGGATGGTACATTTACATCTGCCAGTATTTATTACTGTGTTTGTTAGGTATGCTATCACAATACTGATATTTCGTGTCTTCAGATTTCATGTGATTGATTTTATGTGCTTTTTTATATTACACACGTTGACATTAATAATAGTTCCATCACACGTTAACATTCTTAATTGTGTCATACAAACTCTAATTTTTCTCTGTGCATTTGACAGATTTCATTTTATATCACACTGTTAAGTATTACAAGGTCAAACGTTTCCCACATACTGAAGAAGCACAAAGAAAGTTCAAGTCGGCTGTTAATATGCTGCAAGATGCAATAGACGAATGCCCCATTATGACAACAGAAAATAGTGACACGGATCAGGTATAAAGCGCATTATAATCATGGATGACTAAGCTATAGATCTGACCTGCTGTGTATGAACAGGAACGTAGTATTTGTTTAATAAAAAGACAATTAAAGGGCTTCCTTCTTTTACAGTATATTTTTTAAAATTGAATGCTAATTATGTAGGCGAAGAATGGAGAAGAAACAACTCTTCACCTTTACTGTTCATCAGTAATTCCAGCATAATCCCCAGTTTTAAAATTTAAACGCACTCCCTTATCCTCTTAGTGATCTCTCTCTCTCACTCTCTCTCTCTATCTATCTTTCTCTCTCTCTCTCTCTCTCTCTCTCTCTCTCTCTCTCTCTGTGCAAAATGGCGTTAAGCCCACAACAACATCAACATATGGCCTTTCAGTGTGTATGTGGTTGAAATCAGAAATATATATCAGCAAGACAGGCCCTTGCTAACAGAAATGGCCAGGATGACAAAAGTACTTATAAATGTATTTGACGCAATTATATGATTTTATTTCTACAAGCTTGTGCTAGCCTTGCAAAACAGCTCTTTAACCTCATGTACCAATACATACTCTAAGCAATCCATTTCAAACCAAACAATCAATTCGTCGAAATCCCGAAGGGACTGGTTATGTGAATGACTTCACAAAAGAGTATTATGTGAAAAAAAGTTCAAAAATATTTATCACACAAATCTGTTTAATTGGGTTATGAATCTAAATGAACACCTATCAATGTTCATATACTTTTCAGATTTTATTCACAGATATAAAACTTTGAGGAAAAGCGTAAGATCTTACTTTTGTACTCAGTAATACGATGATTATACAGAATTTATAAATCTTTTATATTAACAGCACATTTATTTAAAAAAAAAAATAACTTCTAGAGTCATTATTGATTTGTTAACTAAGTTTCATGTAGTAAAAATTCAGTACTTCACAAAATAGTTTACAGGAACAAAACACTGTTTTAAGCGAGGTATGTTTTGGTCCTAAACATTTCCATAAACACACACACACACACACACACAAACACACACACCATAAAAACCCAACAACAAACAAACAAACAATATTTTTAACTAAGTACTTGAAAAAGAATATTGAGTGGGGATGGGGATGAAGAATGGGCAAAAGGCATTTGCGATGTTGCAGATAGGTATTAGCTTGTCACAAAACAGGAGGTAAAGAAAAACATCATTTCTGTGGTATAATTGCGGTTTTCATGAGATGCATCAGACAATAAAAAACAAAACAAAACAATAAATAAATAAGTCCTGGTGTCAGCCACAGCTTTCTGTGCAAATTTGTATTTGATCATATCGAAAATCCCTACGTGTCTAATTAAATATTTCCTTATTTGAAAGCGAAACATACAAGATTTCAGAAACACACACACACACACACACACACACACACACACACACACACACATATACCACGAGATGCATACATGTTTCATTAAAAGAAAACGAGGCTTGCCGAGTTTCCTTTAAATGAAAAATTTATAATATTTTTTATATATATCACATACAAATACATATATTTGTCCATTGAATGGAGTTAAGATTTACTGCAGGCAGCTGTGTATTGACGGAGTGAATGAACTCCTCACATCCCCGAGTGTGTCCGCTACAAAATGTAGTTCTATGCCTTATGTGACTATTCACAATCACCTCCGCATATTGATAAGTTAAGTGTTTTCTTTTTTTAGTTTCAAATTTTTATCAAATTTATTTAATCGATATAATACATACTTATGATTTAAACATGAGAGATGGTTTTAATGATGAAAGTAGAGCACTAGGTCTACAAACGTTTGGTTAGTTACGCCATTCACATGAAACCTTTGCCATTCACGAACCGGCGCATCAGAATTAATGTGGAATAGAAACTAAGCGAAATGACGAACCGACAAGAGGTAATTAAAATATTTTAATATATTTAGAGGTCATTATTCTGCTTTAGTAATAGTACCACCGACCATATATCCTCTCTCTCTCTCTTTCTCTTTTAACTTCTACTATCATTCAAAAGTCACGCGACAATATGGAATGGGGGGGGGGATGGCTTGGATATTTTCATATTTAATTAATAATAATCGATTTTTAGAACATTATAATATGTTTAAGAAACAACAACAATAACAAAACAATAAATAAATCGCAGTATGTGTAACACGTAACAGAAATTTACCGAATAATGTCGACAAGATTTGCAAGTTTGTATCATTGATAAACATTGTAGATAAATCCCAAGGAAAGTACACACATACCGTTACGACCAACCATATTCTTGCAGGTTACTTTGTGTCATTTTTATTTCAAAGTTTTAATTCAGCCCAAATTCCTTTTCTCTCTCACTCCACATTTCTACATAGTTTGTCCGTTTTGCATGAGAGTGGAAGGGGAAAAGAAATCAGAAAGGATTACGATGAAAATATGTACCATATTAAATTCATTTAGAAAACGGGCATTATTAATACTTTGTGTCGTTATTTTTATACATCACTAATGATTAATGGAAGTTCGTCATTGACCTAGAATCAACTACAATCGGTCGCGAGAATGTTTCTATATGCGTATTATTGCGCCATGGGCGGATCACAATTTGATATACCAATAGTAATGATATATCAAATTACTTTATTACAACACTTTTAAAACCATGTTATTTTTAATGTGCATATCTATCTATCTATCTATCTATCTATCTATCTATCTATCTATCTATCTATCTATCTATAGAGAGAGGGAGAGACAGACAGACATACATACAGACAGACACAGACAGAAATACAGAGAGAGAAAGAGACAGCGAGAAAGAGACAGAGAGAAGGATTCCATGGACTGGAAGCAAAAAGCATACACTCCTCTTAAAAGCATTTGCAATACCAACAATATATGAAATATATTTGGTGAATTTACAACAGTATTTTTAAATGATGTTTAATTACAGACAGAATAGACAGAAGGAGGGAATCATCAAATCCCCTGAAGCGTGTTTTAGATCATGTTATGCATGAATATTTATATCTGATGATCATCCGATTTTGGTGAGATTGCAATTAACAATAACTGATTACCGATGAGCCTGCTAAAATAAATAATTAAATAAATAAATAAGTACATTCCTGTTTGTCGATATAGGTTGAATGATCTCTCTCTCTCTCGACGGCAAGTTAACCAATAATTCTTGGTGAAATAGGGTCGTATGGCTTTCATGCGTAAAATTTGCAATATACTGGACCCAAGACAGTTCTGCATCCTTAATAATAAATCTAACAGCTCTAGCTATTGTCATTCATTATTGTAATGCCCCATAATGACAACAGTAGTTATAGGTGACACTCGAGGACAAAAATGACACTTAGGGCAAGGGAAATTTAAACATACACAAATCGGGGGCATAAGGGGAATTTAACATGGGATTGACACTTGGGGGCATAAGGGGAATTTAACATGAGAACGACACTTGGAGGACAGAAGAGTTTTGAGGGACAAAAGAGTTTATGGGGATAAAAGTGTTATTAGGACAAACAGATATACACAAACAAACAAACACTTATACAACACAAAGACATTTTTTTGTGCAATAGTAGAAGATTATATATTTTCTAGGCAAGTGATTATCTATTTATAATCTCAACTTGTAGGAAAATCCCTTGGAAAAAATTAGTATCTATTTATGGCCTGAACTTGTAGGAAAATCATATACAAAAAAACCTAGTATCTATTTTTAGCCTCAACTTTTAGGAAAGTCCTATAGGAAAACTCTAGCATCTGTAGCTTCAACTTGTAGGAAAATCCTATGGAAATAAACCCAGACCGAGAGTGTCTACCTCCAACTAAAGTTGACCAGAAGCATTACTTCATCCGCGAGACGGAAAACGCTCCTCGAGAAAATTTAGAACTACGGCTTACATTTGCGCGGTGAAGTTTAAAGATTTCAAGTCCAAAGTATCACTGGAGAAAGTAGAAGGGTTTCATCGCCGATTTGTGGGATTCCTTGTTAACCACACTGAATCGTCAATGCTATGCCAACACGTTCATTGCAGGTTGTTTAGCCTCTAAACCCTGACTTTCCGAAAGACAAGAACAAATTCGTTGGTCTGTTTGTCAGCGAACTTTTGTCAGCTCTTCGCGTTACCAACAACATCTCATGACACAAGTTTCTCAGCAGAAAAGTGCTTGCCAACTCCCGAGATTGTGCCCTAGCAAGATTCCAGGAGGATGTGAAAAACTCTTTCGAGGATCTAGCACGCATTCCGATTTCGCCGGATGGATCTTATACCCTATTGACGACACGTGGAGCCAAGAGGACATTGGGTAGATACGTTTGGAATGGCAAAAAATGGCCAAAGAATATTTTCCACACTTTTTCAATACCGAAACCAATCAACACACCGCCCTGCTGCATTTGCCTAACGCCCACTCTTACGACCTAGACAACATGAAACTTTTTACGTTTGATACTGCTCTCACGTTTCGGACCTCTTCGATTTCAGGAAGAAATGTTAAAGTATTGTCGCTCCGACTTGGACAATATACGGCGTTGTTGTGGAAAAATTTCGAGAACTGTTCCTGGAAAATGGAGGGATCGATCCTTTGAAGGAAACTTAAACCATCGGCAAAGCGTGCTCCTTAGTGTACCGCAACCGATTCATGCCCGAGAACACCCTAGCGTTCATCAGAAGTCGATACCCACCAAAGCTGTGAGTTGATTTTATTACTTGTGCGAAAAGGAAGACAAACGGATATAATATGCCAGAATCGTATGTGGCTTAAGAGCCATTGGAAAATATTCAGTGGATGGCTGGGTCTTAGAAAACCCCAAGGATTACGAAAATTTATGGAAGCCTTTTCATGGATGCCCGACCTGTTAGTCTTAAAGTTACAACCCGATGGACCCTCTGAACCCATGGGACAGTTTGTATGGAGGACGAGTGGAAGCTGCATGGATTCTATACTGCGCGGACGGGGAGGAAGGAGAAGAAATCAAATACCTGGACGTGTGTTTGCTGTATAGTTGGGGGTTCAGCAGGACGACCAAAACAGCTGACGGTACATATCGACGTGGAAAACATTCTTCAATACAAAAGCTCGATCAAATGCAAAGTCTTGCCTCCCACCAACTTGTACCATCCCGTTTTACCCTACCATTGCCAAGGAAAACTGATGTTTCTTTTGCGTCGTACCTGTGCCCAGACCTGTAACCAAGACTAACCTTGTCATCACACCTAGAAAGAACTCGCTTTGACAAGAACGTGGGTCAGCGTGGAATTGTTTAGCGCTATGGAACTGGGATACCAGGTATGAGAAGTGTACGAAATTTACATCTCCAGGACTGACAAGTACCAATAGGACGACGACACTCACAACAGCATTTTCTCGGGCTTCGTCGATGCTTTTGTGAAACTCAAACAAGAAGCCAGCGGCTATCCTTCCTGGTGCCAGAGTCCCTAAGACCAGGAAAAATTCAAAGAGGAGTACAGTTCCAAGGAAGGCATCAATTTAGACCACATCGAAAAATACGAAGGAAAATGGTCGTTGGCCAATGGCATGCTAAATTGCTTGCTGTGGAAAATGACACAACGACAGTGTTTACCCAAGACGGAGTTCTTGGCTGAGCCCTGCCGCTACTACGAAAAGATTTATGACAAAACATAATATATGAAACACGTGGACGTCGTTCTCCAAGATCTGATCCTGGTGAATTACGATGAAGAACCAGAGTGTGTAATGGAAATGTTATCACTGCTGTCTACGTGACAGTCTACGCTCGCTTAAAATTGTACGAAGCCTTACACAAGTTAAGCTCAATTTGAAAAGTAATATTCAAGGATTGCAAGAGAATTGCAAGAGAAAATCTACAAGGAAGTTTGGATAGGACTTGCAAGAATAAAATAATAATTTGTTACTATCGAACTTTATTGTCAATATATTCAACAGATGAGAGTAAAGAAAGTGAACAACGTAATTAGATTTCTCTTGATCAAGACTTTGTTCCTCAAAGTAGTCCTCTTTTAAACCGTTTACATTAGACGATTTCATTGCCATTCTTGAAAGTTAACCTCATCGACAGTGACCAGAAATTAGCCTCTACATTTATACATTCAAGTTTTCTACAAGAGTGTGAATAACTAAGGACAGTCACAATTTGCCTGCCGTAGGTATAAAAGCTTACCATCAGGCCACGACCTTTATTAATAGTGATACAACAGATCCCGTTGAAGGAAGTCAATGACCATATCCAGACCTTGGAGGATTACCAAAACATTTTACATCATTTGTTTGTTTGGGATTTCGTTTGCCAGTAGATCCTCGTGAACTATTTACCAACAGTACCTACAAAAACATCATTGTTGCTCCTTTAAATCTTCACGAGACACTCATTCTGCTAAAAGTGTTGCGTTTTCATATCGATGCTACTCAACCTCTGCGTGAAGAAAAGATTCGTAACGCTTTATCGACTTAGGATGCTTAGGAAGATGTGTGTGTGTAGCTTGTAACATACATCCCCCCTGGAAAGAGGTAAGCTACTGGAAAAGTGTTGGTTTCTATGCTTGGACAAAGGATGTGCCTCATTATGTCAAAGACATTTATAACTGATCACAGAAACAAAAGTGGACTTAAAACGTCAAGTGAAGAATGTGACATTTAAACCCATGTTAGCCACAGTGAAAGAACCCAACACAAGGGAAAACCAAAGTCAGTACAGCAGTACCGTTCCCAACATCGACACGAATGAAAAGCCATTCTGGGAGGAAACAGTAGTGACTGTTAATAGTGTAGAGACTCAAAGAAATTCTAGGACACCACACATTGATCGAAAATGTAGTACAGTAACTTTGTTTGTATTACACTTTGAACTTTTGCTTTTCATGTTAGACATGTACTTAGCCATTTGGCTCTTACGTGGTTTACTATATCATGTAAAGTTTTAAGTTTGAACACTGAACAAACGTATCATGGAAATATAAAATCTCTTGTCTTGTCTAATTTATTTTCATAATTCTAAACGCCTGCGCTATGGCTACATCTCCTTTATCGCCTCTGCACCCAAGGTCATTGACGAAACGTTAGATCGTCGAAGTCGGGGGTAAATGTATCTTCGTTATACCATTAAAATGATGATTGCTGGACCAAGTGATTCAGGCAAAACCGTATTTGTTAAGCGCTTCATCCAAACAAGAACGTCACGATTTAGCACGTTTCTAAATCGTCAACGCCGAGTTATGCCCATCATGAAGATGATACGGCGTACCGATAATCAGTGAAGAGACAATCCAGTATAAAAACGCCTGTGCTGGACGATTCGCTTCAGAGACTTTTTTGCTCTTTTAATGAAAAAGATGTCATCCAAAAGAAGTGTACACCACCATTACTCTCTTGCCAAACATGGAAAAAGAAAAACACTGCCTCCTCGTTTAGCCAAGCATTGGGACGTGTTGTCGATACTGTCGACATGCCCATCGACCCATGCATGTTGGAATGTCTTGAAAGGAACGGTACGTTTAACCAAACACTAGAAAGAACGCTAAGGAAAGCATCGAAGAGTTCTTCGCCAAATGGTAAAAAAGAAAATACCCATCAGCCAATAGAAAATGAACGCGGAGAAATTCGGTCCCGCCTCGTAGGACTCTTGCTCAAAGGAGTAGCTGCTCCACTGTTATATCACTTCTTGAACACGTTTTAGCCATCAGCAAGAAGTAAGGAAGAAGAAGAAGATAAAAGGAACCCCTCTTCTGTAAAAACCTCGAAAGTGTACTTCGGAAAACTTATGGATGGACGACAGCTGACTTTAGTGCCCTACAAACAATGGATGGAATTCCATCGTTGGCAAGAAGAACTAGCCTCTAATTTACCTCCCAATCCTAATCTGACCGAGTTGTCACGGTTACAACGTGACTTGCAATCGTTGATAGATCGTACCGATTTGTCAGAAACGTCAAAATCCAAACGGCACGGCCAAGTTTTTCAACGTCTTCAACTCTTTCACCACGAAACGTTAGACGCAACAGCTAAACCGAATATGAAAGATTTCAACGCCATGAAGAAAAGCCAATTACCACTACCAACCTCAGTGACCAAGACAGACGTAGCCAACCGAATGCCAAAGAAGACACACGAGAGGTCTTTCAAACACCGTCATCTCTCTCCACAAGTAAGATTTAAGTGTTTCTGTTGACCCGTTCCCACTCCCAACGAGAAGATCCCTTTTGTCGATCCCTTCTTCGACAGAAGTAAGAAAGTAAAAGGGAAGTCAAATATGATTAAAAGCAAAAAAAAGTGATTCCGTTGCCACCACCACCACCTTTTGTGCCTACTACTGTGGCATTTTGGACACGTCAAGCAGTTTCCAAACCCCACGAAAGCAAGAGTAGCATAAATGAACAGTGTGTGACTTATTGAAGAGAGTCCTGATGCAAAATCTTGTAGCTAGCATTTGCTACAATCCTGCACATCCTGCCGGTTACGGGGAAGTTAAAAAAATGTATCCTGCTGCTAAAACACAACTGAAAAGTGTACGTTTAATCTATGTGCAGAGATGGTTGCAAGAACAAGTCACGTACACGTTGCGCAAACCTATTCGACGATAAGTTTCGAGAATTGGAACCAAATTGGAGGCATCGATCATCAATTGCAAGCACATTTAGCCGATCACTATCATTTAGTCACCTAAAATCGAACTACAAATACTTATTTTATATCATCGACGTCTTTTCCGAATTTGCCTGAGTCGTATCCTTTGACTTCCAAAAGCAGCTCCGAGTTGGTTTGAGCCTTAAAGCTGGTGTTGAAATAAAGTGGTCGCCACCTTCTCCGATATCAGACAGGCAAAGGTACCAACTTTCAGAACTAAGCTTTCCAAAAAAGAAATGGAAGAGACATTCATATCTTCACCACATAGAATCCCGAAACCAAAGTCAGTATCGTGGAACGTTTCCAACGAACGTTAAAAGAACTCATGTGGAAATATTTTACGCTTCAACACACCTTCAAGTACATCGACGTCTTACCGTGCCTTGTCAAAGCTTATAATCAATCTTTACCTCGGAGCATCGGATGTGTCCCCCAGAAGTGACTCTCGACAGCGAAGTGACCGTGTTTGAGTGACTGTTTGGTACGTCCTCTACTGCCCACAAGAAACGTGGACTGTTGACAGCAGGAGAATGGGTGCGCATTGGACAAACCAAACGTACCTTCGAGAAAGATTATCTACCCAACTAAACCACCGAATTCTTTCTTGTCACTGCACGAGTGCGTGGCCGTCATCCTCCCGTCTATAAAATGGAAGACATGAACGGCGAAATATTCAAAGGAACTTTCTACTTGCCCGACTTACAACGAATGATCAAACAAGAAGACGACGTGTACGATATCGAAAGCAATCTCGATCGAGGAACCGAAAATTAGGCAAACGTTGAGTCAAAGAAGTGAAAGTGTGTTGGGAAGGATATCCACTAAGTTTTGATTCTTGGATCGAAGCTTCACAAGTCATCGACTGTAAAAAGAAGTGACCATCATGCCGTTCAACACAACATCAGCGACCGCTCCTTCCCAGATGAGTACTTTTCCTCAAGAGCAAAAGCAATCCCTGTGGGTGTGGTGATGAGAATATGCGCCTAAAACGCAAATCGTCTTTCTCTGTCAAATCTTTATGGTGTATCGTATCATCGGAACCGCCATCGACAATTTGAGTTGGAAACAAGGAGACAAACAATTGTGGACCAATTTGCTCTACAGTTTCATCGGTTACCTTCTACTTAATCCTTCCCTGAAATATTTCAGTAACAACGTAAGCCTTGCGGCCAAACCCAGTCACCCCCAGAACAGCAGCAACAGTCCTCTTTTGGAAACCCCTTTGACCTCGAGTGACTCCTCGGAAAGAATACCATCGAATTATGAATAACCAATTTTACTTAACTTTATCCAGTGACAGTTCCATAGATGTGTTTCCCATCAATACCTTGCGATGTTTCACCGCAAGATTACCTCAGGTCTTACAACTGGACCACGAAGCGCATTGGGAAGTAGCTTTGGTAGAAAACATTCATCCCACACAAGTCTAAAATGTCACTAGAAATCAAACAACACTTGGATGCAAAAGATCCTGGTTTTCACGAGTCCAAAAGACAAGCATCAGTCAATCATCAATCGAGCAGCATCTATACCATGAAAATTTATGCAGGCTGTTATTTTAGTTCTCAAAATCCGGTGGAAACGATCTCCTCTATTTACGACGCTCAATTTGGCAAAGCCCTGGACAAAGCTAAGCACACCGTACTGATCGAGTACCATAAAATAGCTCGCCGTCTGGATATGACTTTATCGGATGCCAAAACATTCTCCATCTTTTCTCCCACTTTGTTTAATATTTTGGACTAAGGCATGCCTTCCTCTTTCACGACGCAGCAAGGAAATGGTAGAAAGAGACGCTCCCCTCCAGAGTTCATAAACACTTTGTGAAAAAGACTAAGAAAAGAAGAAGAGCCAGAGGAAAAGACGTCTTTGATTACGAAAGAAAAATGAGAACCGGGATTCTTGTGAATGTTCCAAGACAGAACTGGATGTGTTTGCCATGCTACCCACCATGATGACGATGCAAGAATTTCATGCAGTCTCGTCTTTGACGACTTCTGTTACCATCGAATTTGAAATCAAAGGACAGACCGAAGATTACATCGATCTGAATAGCAGTTGTTCGATCTGAAAATCATGGTTCTCAAAACGGACGATACAGCTCCAGGTGCCGATGCCAGAGTAGCTCCCGTTAAAAAAGGCATGCGTTCTTTGTTCAGCCTTGACAGAAGATAGCAATCATCACTATTTGGGATTTATGGACCGTGGAAAGAAAACCCAACAAGGCCACAGTTTATAATTGATGGATCGTTTGCATTTTGAAATGTGGTTGCAAGACAAATATGTGTTAAACAGAGTGGATGTCCGCCTGAGACTGAATCCAAGCAGTACCGTTTTCCATTTGATGGCCAATGTGAATGAGTACAAAAGTATCGTCTAACAAGCCCGACAATGCTTCAGATATATAAGGCGGAGCGTTTGCCAGTCTGTTCACCCATTGTTTACTCGTCAATATAACTTCCAAGCCAGCGCGATTGAATAAGGCATACGTGCATTTGCTTCGTGTCAGACCGAACCTGACCAGAAAGCCTGAAGAACTGGAGAACGTGAAAATTTTGAAAATGACAGAAGACCTGAAAAAGAAGAATTTGAGTCAGGAACAAGATGAGTGGGCGGAGAAGTACAGGCTGAAAAAAAGGCAAGAAGAAGAAGAAGAACAGCAGAGACAGCAGCAGCAAAAGAGAGGTTTTCTCGACTCTCGAGTGGACACAAAGGATTTCTCCTTCTCCTTCAGAAGCTGTAGGCGTAAGCCTGTCGGAAAGCTTGCAGGAAGACGGGGTCATCTCCTAGAATTTATGGGGTACTGACAAAACAAAACAGCCCAACATTTTGTCCCCAACAAATCACTTTTCCCAATTTAAGATGTATGTGTGTGTGCGTGTGTGTGTGTGTGTGTGTGTGTGTGTGTTTGTATGTAAAGGTATAGTAGTGTGCCTATAAAAATTCATGAACAAAAATGTATCTTCCCTATTGTGTGTGTGATTATATGTTTGTAAGATTTCATCTCCTTGTACATTCTAAGCTAATACGGGACATTTAGGAGAGTGTGTGAATGGAGTTTTGGATCGTATAGGTGGAATGTAATAGTATTTGTGTTGGATTTCATTTCCTCTTACACTCTAACCTAATACAGGACGTTTCGGATAGTGTGTGTGGTTGTTGGATTGTATAGATGAATAGCATTTATATAGGGTTTTGGATGGTATATCTGGTGTGTTGTTGTATGTTTGTGAGATTTCATCTCCTTAGATTCTAAGCTAGCACAGGAAGGTTTGGATAGTGTGTGCCTGGGATGTCAGATGGTATAATTGGTGTGTTGCATATTATTTTTGTGATGTGATGATTAATATGCTTGTCTGCTTTCATCTCTTTCTCTTAAACTCTACGTTAACAATAGGCTTTTTGAATAGTGCGTATGGGATGCTGGATGGTATAGTTAGTATGATAGTATTGTTGTGTAAGGGAAGTAGGTTTGTGAGATTTTATCTCCTTTTCGTAAACGTTAAGCTACCACAAGGCGTCATGGATAGTGTGTGTAGGAGGTGTAGGATGTTATAGTTGTGGGGTGTTGGATCGCATAAATGGTGTGATGGATAATATGTTTGTGATTGTAAGCTAATACAAGAATTTCTGATAGTGTGTGTATTGGGTGTGGGATGATATAGCTGTAGGGTGTTGGAAGGTATTTAATGATGTGATGGATAGTAGATTTGTGGTGTAAGGGATCGTAGCTTTGTAAGATTTCATCTATTCCCCTTGCATTATATGCTGTCTAGTGGTCTTTTGGATTGTCGTGCATGGGGCATTGAATGGTATTGTTGAGTTGTGATGGACCGTATTTTTGGTGTGATTTCATTTTGTTTCTATAGCTAAATAAATACCACAAAGTGTTTAGGATGTGTGTATGGGGTGTTGGATGGGATAGTTGAGGGGTGTTGGATGGTAAGGATGGTGTGATGTAGGTATATTTTGTGGTGAATAGGATAGTTGGTTAGTGGGATTAGTTGTAGATTATTGTTTTTTTTTTCTTAAATCTTTCCCGTTTGGTATGATAGTTAGCATGTGGAGACTATATTAGGTGTTTTGGGTTCTGAGTATATGTGTTTGTCTGTTGGTCTATGTTTGTTTGTTTGTCCCCATACACCATTTTGCCCCATACACCTTTCAAGTACATAAACCTTTATACCTTATTAATCTAGTTGAGGCTGTAAATTGGTACTAGATTATTTCCATAGGATTTTCCTACAAGTTGAGGTTATAAATATATACTAGGGTTTTTCAATAGGAGTTTCATTGAAGTTGAAGCTATATATAAATAAAATGGTCTTTACGTAGGATCTTCATACAAGTTGATGATATAAATGGATACTAGGGTTTGTTCCATAGGGTTTCCCTACAAGCTGAGACTATATATAATCACTTGACCAAAAAAGATATAATCTTCTACTATTTCGAAAAGAAACTTTTGTTTTTGTGTTATATAAGTGTTTGTGTGTTTGTATATATTTATTTGTTCGTCTCCATAAACACTTTTGTCACCATAAACTCTTCTGTCCCAACAAAAGTCTTCTGTCCTCCAAGTGTCATTCTCATGTGAAATTCTTCTTAATGTCTGCCTTCGAGTGTCACATATAACTACTGACAACAGATGGAGTTGATTACAATATTCCAACCTTCATTATGCTAACATCTTAGTTGTAATTTTCACTGTTACCTTTTAACTTTTACAATGTTATCTATTTTTACCAAAATTTAATCAAATAAACTGTGAGAAATAGATTAATGCAATGTAAAAAGTCGATATGTGTATCAATCAAAATATGCACATGGAAACTGAAGATATGAAATAGCTGTATTTTATTATTACGCATATAAAATTTAGAGAAAACTATCAAACACATAGATAATGGAAAAATTAAATAATGCAGAAAATGATATACATCATATACTATTAGAAGATACATGCATGGAATTTAAGACCGATCGAATGTGTTAGAACTAAGTCAGACTATGGTACATTAGCTATCAATGTTATAAAGGGCCTAACTCTTACGAAGATCTCGCTATTAGCTAAAGTATTTTTTTTTTTTTACAAACGATGTGCATATTTAGGGCTGTCATAAGGGGCGAGGCGTACGGGCAACCTCACTAGGCGATACACACACAATTGGCAGAATACCTAGGCAATTTGAAGTTAGTTTCTGTCATAATTACAAAATTCTGAAAAAAAGACACAACAAAGCATATGTTTAAGAAAATGGTAAGCACTCATATTTTGATATCTGATAACAGCTGACAAGGGCATGAACTACAAAAAGCACACCCACCGCCAGCACATGTTTTGATTTTGGTTTGGTGCGAATTAATGCCTATGACAATGTAATTTTTAGGAATGACTATACACCTAAACATACTTAGTGAACACCTAGAAGGCTGCCGTATTCTATTCGTTATCAAGAGGTGACGGCCAATGTATTACGTCACACACACACACACACACACACACACACACACACACAGCATTGTCACTGATTTTGCTAATTTCGATGATTTTACTTAGTAATGAAGGAAATAATTTTAACAGTCTTTCCGTATTTATATAATAAGAATAATTTAAAGGGTTTTAACAAGGGAAAAGGTTGCTTAGAAAAATCAAATGTCGATTTTATCAATGCAAAGAAACAGAATAAACAACACATCTTGAATATTGAAAGCTAATATCAGGCTCAGGTTATTAAGCATGTGTGTCAGACATTGGACAACAAGGAATGTAACATTGATCAGGCAAAATGTCTAAGTTTTCATATTTTTTTTTCTTGAAAGATCATGGTTTGTTGATGTTAGCTTCCAGTGTAAGCTATTATATCTACAATAAGAACAACAACAGCATATTTTTTTACACATGAACACAAAGTTTATTTTACACATGAACTCCTTCTGCAGACCTTGATTGTGGAATTTCTATGTTCTTAAAAACTTCCAGATAATCATTGTAGTGTATACATAGCATAATTCCCATTATGTCCTGACCTTTGCACTGGTTATATATCAGATTACAGCTACAATTTACGCATGCTTAGAATACGTTATACATACTTTGAAAACGAAGTAGTGAGAACTTGCAAGTAAACAATAGTGGTTTGTTTAAGGCACAAGGGACAGTTGTATGCACACATATGATGCCGCTTCAAGTGCTTGGTACAAAAAGTTATGGAAAAAATAATAGAATGCATCAATGAGATCGAAAAGGCCCACATTTCGGATAACTATAATAAAACAAGACGTAAGAATGCCAATCACTTGATCTGACAAGTCAGTGGAAGCTCATAGCAAAAGAAAGTGTATGTACCCCAGCAACAAATTCATACATGCATTTTTCATGTCCGAAAGCCATTTTTGACCAAAAGTGATATTCGCAGTGCAAATTCAGGCCCTTTCCTTCGATGATAATTTAAAAAAAACCCAAACTGTTCTTAATAGCTTGATGCATTCAATATATTTGCCATCAAGGCCGTTTTTAAATATATTTTACTTTCCTTGAAACAACGTGTTTCCTGTTATAGTTGGCAAATGCTGCAGCCCTGCCGACTATTGGTATTTCACTGTCTAGATACTGGACATACTGTAAAGTAACAATGGGAGGTGTGCATACCTCATAACAATGCGAAGAACTACCCTAATTCACAAATATATCCATATATTTAACTATTAAAGAATGTTAACTGGAAAGGTCACGTCATAGCCTTCACCTTATTTTCAGGATTTATCTTAGTTTGTCTGATGTCACAACAAACAGAGATCAGTAATCAAGCTGTGATAGCTACGCCATTGTGAATTACTATCCATGCAACGGATTGGAGGGTGATCTAATTGGTTATCAATCACGTCACCATTGGATTGACATTCTAACAACTGGGATACCACGGCCCTATCATTTTTGAAAATAATACTATACTAAAGCATTGAGATCTCATATATACATACAAGGGATAAATACTCCATTTCTGATCGTACAAAATATATGTACGTATTGGATTACGTGTTATGAATCTGAATTTTATAAAACGCTTTTGCAATATCGTCAGAATGCTTTACAAGTGTGTATCGTAATTATATTGCTTTAGTTTGGCAATGATTCAGAATCTATTTTTACCGTTACTTAATTGCGTCATACAATGGCTCATAGAAGTGGTGGTTGCATTTCAATTAACTGTTAGGAAATCACATGCTAAGATAAAAGATGTAATGGTTTCAGCCATCTTTATGAATTTATTATCAATAATTTTCAATATCAAGTACAGAAACATAAAGTATATGCAAATCGCTTCGATTGTACATGCACTGTATGGCGAAATAGCGCTTAAAATGTAATATATTATCCTGTTTTTAAAGTAAGAGATTCGAGTAACAACCATATGTCTCTGACAAGGAATGGAAGGAAGACTTACCTTGAACAAACGGTAAAATCTTCGATACAAACGCAGTCGAGATAGCTCCTCAGTAATGTTCATGCAGGAGTGGTATTCCAGTTAAACCTAATTACGTCATGACTCAGCTTAGCTATGTTGACAGATCGTTTGTTGTGGCAGTCAAAAACATACGATGTTATATGCCAGAGAACAAGTACACTACAACGGAGAGAACAGGCACACTACAATATATTCGCACTTGTACAGGGATGCTATAATATTTCAAATTTTTAAAAAAAGCTGTTACAGTTACAGAATAGTGGAATTACTTGCGGATATTATTAACAAGAATTTAAAAACCTCCTGGTACAGTTATAGGATTACAGACTGACTCTATGATATTATTTAACAACACATTAAAAGAAGTCCTAGCAGACATTTAAATGTTAATTTTTTCAATCTTTTTGCGTGGGATATAAATTTATAACAAAAATATTAAACTGATAATTACAATTATTGCCTCTCTCATTTTGTATACTAGCTGTGATGGCCCACTTATGAATTTAAATTAATAAAAGATCTTAGCTCAAGCTTACTAATGGATCCATTGATAAATTAAAATGCTCTCTCTGGTCGAATTTAGTTTTCTTACGAACGACATTCAAGAAAATCAAAATATCGAGTTGACGATTTCAAGCATAAAAATAACACGTTGTGATGCTACAGAAAAGATAAAGAAACACAGTTTCAGCTTTAGATTGGACCAAGGAAATAAACATCAGTAAGATGCTTAAAAGAGTCAAGGACGAAGAAGGAATAAATTACGTATATGATATAGACAAATTTACAAATTTATATACTGCTGCATTTGGAACTACTAAATTCAAATTTGGTGAAACAATCAGAATTTAAAAATGCAAAACAATATTTGCACAGGCCTATCTGATTACTTTTATCGAAGAAATGTTTATAATCAAGTCACTAACTTTAGGTTATCCAGAAGTTTACAAATTGGAAGACTTGAATGGAGGGAAGAAATGGAGAATGTTTTACGAACTAGGGTCAGCTCTATCTAGCAACCAAGATCACATATATAAACTTAAAGAACTTGAAGGCCAAGACATTGGAGGTAAAAAAGTATGAATATATAAAATGCAAAGGATGTGCGGAATAATTGAAGAATTGGAAACTAACTGTAAACATTGTTATTCAAACGATGTATCAAAGGCAGACTTGACCAGTACAACACAATATATGAATATCACCATAAAAAATCATGAACCTCTGAGTTTCTAAAATATAGCAAGACTTTAGAAGGTGGAAAAATAGTGCAAAAAAGAAGGAGACAAAATTGAGCCATAACACCTTATGTCATAAATTACAAAATATTAACAAAAATGAGCTGATAAGGAAACAAGTTTGCATGATAGGCAAGACAATAAAACATTTCACTTTTCACAGTTTTTAGCTGTATAGATTTTGAACATACAGTTTTCAAACGATTTAATTTGACATTTAATTATAACTGAATTTACACTATTGAAACAAATAGGTCAATAAAAGTGGATGTTGTTCACGATGTTTGATCGAACAGAATGCAAGCAGCAGAAATAGGATCAGTAGTTGTCAAATGTAATAAATATAAAAGAGAAAAACGTATCGAAGAAAAAGACTATAGAAATGCAAGATACAGGAGATGCCACGTTTGTGTGAGAGACACTCAATTAAACTGATATAAATATACAAAATTAAATGATTAGATAGAAAAATCGACAGCGAATTACATTTTAAAACGTGGAGAAATAGTACATAGAAGCTCAATGTAATTGTGCAAGAAACAACATATTGTTCTAATTTAAATAATTTCTTAGCCGAAATATGTAATAAGAAAGTACATTGCTCTGTAATCATGTTGAATTTTTATATTGGTTAACGCATCCAAACAAAGTTACAAGAGTAAATGTATAAATTGACCATAGAAATACAATGCACTGAATTTCGTTTCTTTTACAAAGAGACTATTCAACATGTTTGATAAATACGCTTTAAAATTTGTCAGTCATGGCTCTATAAAAAATACAATTCACAGTGTGAATGAGATTTTGATAGATCCATTAAAATGGGAACTGTGGATGACAACAGTTGTTGGTGGAATTTCTTTAATAAATTTGACAGATAAAAATGTAGCAAAATTAATCAGATCGGTATGCTAATACATTCACTCCGGTCAGTATTTCTTTTCAATTTTCCACTATTGATCTCGTTTACATCAGTACATTTTTTCCAGTCATTATATACCACCACTATCTTGTATCTGTTTTCTTTGTACAATAGTAGGTCTGAATGGATATTCAAGTTGTGTCTATAAGGTTGGACTTTGAACAGGTTCTCATGTTTCTTACGTGTATTTAAGTATTTTTATCTACTCAGAAGTTGATTTGTTATGGTAGAAGAAGGTTGTGGATGTCGGCTTGCCAAATGCTCATCTTGTATTCCGTTAATAAAACTAGATCCTCCTAGTTTTCTCTAATCTAATATGTGGCAAGAGGTTTATATTGTCATTTTGGGAGATCCTTAAATCAGCGGCATTACCGGATCCATCTCTGTGTATAATGTATTTATTTTTCACCCTTAATATTTTGTGCAGGCTTCTTGCAGGTTTCCTCAGGCACCCGCTATAACGAATGGTTTCTTCAATTGAATTTCACTGTGTGTTATATGTTGTCCAGTATAAAAACGTCCTACATTTAGCTTTGTAAGATTCACAGTATCGTCAACTTGAATTTCGATCTTTTGTTGGTCTTGTGTCATATTCGACATCAAATTTCAAATAACATAATAAGTTTTAAATTTGTTAGAGACAGTTATGGAAATAGTTCTACTGGTAGAGGTGTTTCCGAAGCCGGATTTTGTTTAGCAAATATGATAATAACCGTGGTTGTTCGTTTAACATTTATTAGTGTTGGTTTAACACAGGTATGTGTTGCTGAAAAATCCAGTTAGGAAATATTGATTTAAAATAAAATTTTAAAACGCGATGAAACAGAAACACCAGATATCTTAAGCTCAACAGAATTGCTGACATAATTAGCAGAGTTATCAGTAACAACGCAAACAACTATGACATATTGTTTTGATTATCAACAGGAACTAAGAGATTAAAGTCACAATGAGGAAGAACGTACCTATGGAGACAAACACCATAAATGAAAGGAAAGGATTCAATTGAAGAGAGATAGGACAATGAAGAAACTTACGGGAAAGAATGTGTAAATGACACAAGTTGGAAGAAAAATACTTTCAGTATCGAATATTTAGAGTTTGACTTAAGTTAATTGTTTTCAGTACAAACTGATAGCTACACTGCACTCAATTGCCACTTAAAAACGAAATATCAAACCAGTCGATAAGAGAAATGGTAAACTATTTAATTGCAGAGAATAGATCTTGTTTTTCGAGTATTAAAATACCTCGGATGATCTCGAAAACAAAATTAACTACTACAACAAGGACAAGAAAGAGAGATAGACTGTTTTAAATACTGATGGTTATTGCAACCAGATAATGATCATGGACAAATTTAAAGAGTTAAAGATAAAATGATTGCAAATGATGACAGCGAATATTGACAGCAAATATTCCAATGTTAGAAACACAATACATAAGTTGAAATCACCCCTAGCAGCACTTACTTAGTACATATCACGTACTTCATCAATGCATTGTTAAGACTGTCTATCACCCGAATGGTATGTATATATGAATTTAATGAATATGATATAGTGGGGGGGGGGCCTTTGAAAACCATAAATGTATATATTTTCTTTGAAGATATCAATAACATCAAACATTTCTTGAATGACCAATACTAAAAAAGAAACATAGTTCAGCTTAAACGATCTAATAACCATGTAATTAAACGTTTGATGAATAGCAAAAGTAGATACCATCTTTGCTTTTCTCCTAAGTCATTCGGAAGTTCAATAATACTTGTTGAAGTGAAACAAAGTAAACGCAGGTCTTTGTGCAATTAATCAATTTAAAAAGCGATGCATATCTTATGTTACTTGTTTAGGCTCGAATAAACAGTAACACAAGAAAGAGTGAAAACGACAAGCTTTTAAAAATACAATAATTTATTTCCCTGAAAAAATTCTGTAAAAATGAAGAAAAAAATTGAACGCACGGTTTTATCGAATCAAATACAAAAATAATCCACAAATAATCCGAGAATAAAATTTAAGTAGTCCTAATAAAAAAAAAATGTTCTGCTGATTTCACGTTCGAATCTCGACGAAGAATCCAAGATGGAAGACGATGACGTTTGCTAAAATCTGTATTGTTGAAGTCTACAGTTCCTTGTAGAAACAAGAATTATCACCCCGGTTTCTGAAATTACATGCGCACACGTGTTTTCCAGAAAAATAACAGAATTAATCCTTTTGAATCCAAGTAATTTGAAATAACTCCAAACCAAGAAATTTGAAATAACTCCAAACAACACAACATACAACAGTTTAACATCCCAACTTCTACTGAGATTTATTCTCCAAAACATGGGTTATATAGGCTTTCTAAAACGTAAACAAGGGTCACGTAATCATCTTCTGGTAGTTTATAGAAGCAAGTACTTGTTACAGATCACGATTACCCAGTGTTACCCTGACGAAAAGCAATCATTTTTACTCTAAGAAATAAAAAATTGTTTATATCTTAAAGACAAAATCCCAACATGACCTTGGAAACAACCAATCATTTTTAAATAAAATAGAACTTGTTTACGAAGGTTGCTACAAATTTTGAAACAAGGTCAGGATTTAGATCAACACCTTGTGTTAAACTAACAGTCAAGGTCAAACTATTTTCTAAAAAGTATCATCTTTAGTGAATGAATTTACTTTAGAATATCATGTAATGAAAAATAAAAACATTTAAAACTGACAAACAATTAAACTAAAATAAATATATATTAAATCAGATATAAATAAATCAAATATACATAACATTTACTTAAAACGACTTAAATACTCAGTGTTTACCGCTAGATTTGAACGATGCTAATATGCCACATATACATTTAATATATGTACCAAGGCATCTGTGTCTAGCAACACTACAACATGATATTTGATTCCCATCATGCTTTATTGTTGGGTTATGTATTTCTTGTCACTTTCTTTTCAGAATCAACAGAACAAAATGAAAAAATGTAAATAAGACCCATACATTTCGCATGTATCCCTATCTCTGTGCAAATTTATAAAAAGATGCATTAATAATGTTACAATGCGTCTACATGAGTTTTGTGACAGGTGTGCACATTATCTGTTTTTGTTGCTAATATTGTTTTAACAGGTAAAACATAGTCATTACAAGGAGAAAGTAAGTGTGATGCAAAGCGCAATCAATAACAACAACATTGATGATGATGAGATAGAAGTGGATTACTGTGAAAAGCAGAAGTAGAAGAATGGTTTAATTGATAACAAATATCTTACGCTATTTTTCATTGTTGTTCTGCTACAAATCTGAAGTGGAAGAAATACGTCATCATGACTTTAGATTGGCCGGAAATTTACGTTTTTGAGTCGAGTACGGTGACAAATATATTCACATTTCCTCAGCACAGTGCACGAAATATATGATATTTGTTAAGTAATACAGAGTTTCGGTATATAGGAGAAACTTTCAGAACGAATAGAATATATTTGCTGTGTGATTGAAGTACATGTACATGTGTATTCAGATCAGCAGCCTTTTTGATGCAGGAAAATGAACAAAAAAAAAAATCAAAATACACGATGAAGACGAATACCATTACCTGACATCAATTGGCCAATATAGCACACAATTTGGCAAAACTTTATAGCTCCATTACATGGAATAAGACGGTATTTAAAACTACTATTTTAAAACATATGGGGTTTTTTGCATGAAAGAGGAATAACACGACTTTATCGATTGACCAGAATAATGGAACATCACAAATGCCAGGATCTGTTTATAGCAAAGCAATATTGGATGAAGAAAAAAAAAATTGTCAAGACACTGCGTTAAAGAAACATTGTTATTTGATACGGCAACTGTATGCCGCTCATATATTTTTTCGAGTTCAGTGCAGATCAGGTATTGTTTATCACGTAATCTTAAAACCCTAAGAAGCGATTAGTTCAAATTTACTCTTTTCTATCTCTTTATTAAGCTGTGCCGTTTTGAATATACATTAAATATTTAATTCCATTGATTATGTTGTTGTTATTTTGAGTTTCACGCCATTTTTAGTGCATGATTGGTATTCATGGCGGCCAGTCTAACTGGCGGAGGAAGAGGAAACCCCGGTAAGAACCACCAACCCACGGGAAGCTACTGGCAAGCTTTCTCACATGTCCTTAGATTAAAGACACAATACAAAACTTGGCTTTCTTTATGAAACATTTTTATTTGCAACTTTGCAAAACTGCATTCATTAGAATTACATAATTGGACAATAAAGTATTTAAAAATAACAGTCGCAAAGGACCTCACACTGAAGCTAGACTACAATGTAAAGAAAAATGGAAAATCTGTAAGAAGCAAGTGTAATGGCAAGTTGCATATAAAAGGGCATCAGTATATAATGAAATATTCCCGTACTATGAATATTCTCTAATAGGAATAGTTAAGACCAAGAATGGAATAAAAAAGAAGAGTATACATATCTATGAGACAGTTTGAACAGCCAAATTTTCTCAGCGATCTGGATTTGAGCATCGTCCAGCATAGCTCGCAAGCCATCAATATAAATTATTACCCTTTGCTAGGTCAACTCCCTTGTAAATTAATAAGTAGCTTCTAATGGGTGGGACTTTCCAATTCCATTTTTGAACAGCGTTTCGACTGACTTTAGACCTTCATAAATGCAGGAGGCATTGAAAATATCCTGATATAGCCATATATGGTTTTTGTTGTTTTTGTTTTTGCTGGTGTTAACGGAACTTTTTACACATCATTGACTATATCACACTGAGAAAATGGGACCTAAGTGCCTTTTCCAAAGACACAAAATTAAGTCAGTAAAAACCTAGACGAACGACCAACTGAGCTACCGCTCTTCTTAATTATATGTGAACTCTGATAGACGTAGATTTCTTTTCTGGGCGAGACTTCATTTCGTCAACATTTATTTTGAGAACGTTATAAGATTTGCAGGTCCATTTCATATCTTCACTAATGAATGCTAGTGGTACGCATAATAATTTCCCAAAAACATTCAATATGCTGATTCAGTTTTGTGGGACCACTGTCTCCATGAAGTAGATATGTGTTTTAGGGGTATGAATCTCTTCTACGCCTTTTCTGGCAGAGTTATGGGCTTTGTCTATCGCTTTTACATCTTCACATTTGGAAGTGAATTCAGAGTTTCGTGTTGTTCTAGTGATGTATCAATATTTGCAGTTAAAAGCTTGAACCCATTTAAATCGTTAGTATACTATATCTGTCTACTCTCCATTAATCCTAAACTATATGAGTGTGAAATACCATTAACAAGCACTTACTACTACTACTACTACTACTACTACTACTACTACTACTACATATTCTGTATTAACTGAAGACAAACAATAAACAGAAAAAGCGTTAAAACATTATATAAAAAACCCTTCGCATAACTGTTTTCTAATGTAATCGAAGTTTGAAAATGTTTTATATTTCAAATAGTTGGTTTCAGTTTGACTGATGAAGCCGGCAGGGTAATGCGAATGTGTGGAACATGATGCCACGGGTGAGCAGCATGATGACCCAGTGCTAGACATCAGTATGAACGGCCAAACTGCAGACATCTTAACGACATGATCGAGGAATTGTTAAGTTAGAGATCCAAATCACACACACACACACACACACACACACACACACACACATTCTAATGCATACATTTACTTAATGGATGCTCTCTTATATTTTTTAGTTTTTATTTGTTCATAATTTGTAAAGCTTTATACAACAAGTTTCTACATGCAATCCACTTCGGAAAATTTGATGTTTCATTTGATGTTATTAAATTAGATATCCATTTTGAAGGCAATCAGACAATTAAGGGACAAGAAGGCCTACTTGGGCCACTGAATAGGTCTTTAATTTTCTTAAAACTAGACGTTAAAATTCAAGATCAACATGATCGCTAAGCTTTACTCTCCTTCACTCAAACTATCTCACTGTTTGTCATCCACCCCTATCAAACCTTCAATCAACACCTATTTTGGGGGCATTTTATCATTCCTCTTTTTCATTTGTCATTAAGTGCTTCATTAATTCATTCCAAGAATCTGATGTGCGAAATAGGGTATTTGTTTATTTCGTAACTATTTCACTTCTTAACTGATTTTCAGGTTAATCATTATTTAATTTAGAGTGAAACAAGATATTTGTGTAATTGTTACCTAATGGAAATTGAAGTTAACTCCAGTTTTAGTTTTTGAATGGTTGCTGATTTGACTAGAAAATGATGGCTTAAATTTCCCGTAGGTAGGGCTGTGAGGTTCATGTACGGATCGTGGTTTATTCTAATCCAATTTTTATTGCCAATGCAAAAGTGGGATTTGTCAGCAACGGTACCATGACATTGTTTAACAGTGCACCTTATTCCATCAATGGAAAGGAAATCAAATCATTTCTTGACAACGTTGACGTAGCCACAACAATTCTTGGACTCGCCAGATACAGCGATAATTACACGAGAACAGCTGGCCCAACTGATGTTTGTCAAAGATGCAACTGATCAAACAGATAATAGATCGGCGATCAGTAGTAATTGGTGTCTCTCGTGGTGCGATTATATTCGCGAATACGTGTTTTTTCAGTGGAACACATCAGTCAAAGATGTAACTGATCATACAGATAATAGACTGGCGATCAATAGTAATTGGTGTCTCTCGTGGTGCGATTAAATTCGCGAATACGTGTCTATTCAGTGGCACATATCAGTCAAAGATGTAACTGATCATACAGATAATAGACTGGCGATCACCGCTTCATCCACCTCAGTTAAGTTCCCCAACGAATATTCTACATCGACAGTGACTCAGTTAAGAAGAGTAAGATCTCGACTGTTATTCAACAAGGATGCACTTGTTCAAGTAGCAGCAAGACGACCGTTAGATGTAAAAAGTACAGGTGCAATTGGTGCATTGTTTAAATGATCGTAATGCTAAACCCCCAGAATGCATAATCGCTGGAGATTTAATCATTTCCTAGGTAGAGGTTTTATACAATTGTTTGACAAGTATCCCAGCAAAAAGGAATTATTGGCTAGGTGTGTGTGTGCGTGTGTGTGTGTGTCATTAATAGAAGAACTATGATAGACCCTCAATGCTATCGACGTTAGAAAATAATTGAAGGGGATTAACAGCCGCTAGATGAAATCACAACGAGAACCGCGCTGATTGTCCAATACAAATGTTTGCTCTTAGATGTTGTTTTGTGGCATTGCCACAGCAACAACTGTTGGTCTTGGTGTTCCACGACAACCATCGTAGGTGCACCAATCGGAATTATTGTCGATGCTATATCAGTATAAATTGGTGTCTCTGGTGGTGCGATTATATTCGCGAATACGTATCTATTCAGTAGCACAAAGCAGTCTCAGTAAACTGTAGAAACAGTTACAAACAATGCTGGCGGAAATGGAAAATCACCGACAACTCAGGACTCCGAACACAAATAACAAATAATGAGGTTGTGGATTTACAAACAAGTTTTGTATATTCTAGGCAAGTGTTGATCTATTCAGTACTAGCTGCCTATCAACATCACAGTCTGCTCTGCGTCTATTCCTTCCATGGGATGTACATAATATGTGTTGTGTTAATCTGGCCGGGTTTGGCATTTTCTTTACCTATTGGGCTCTGATATACGTCATACGCCTCTATCGACCATGACTAGTCACGTTCGTCAATTATTAAAATGCTAATCAAATGTATGTTGCGTATAGTATGCTGCATGCTTGGCAAGTCATGGGGGATAGAGGCTGTGACGTGTATCAGTGTCCCGTAGGTGAAAAAAGCAAAACCAGTATAATGACACTACCTACAGTATGTGTAGTTCCATCTCATGTCCTTCAATCATATTCCAAAGTTTCAAGTCTGTGTATTTAATGGTTTAGGAGACTGAGATACACCACTTACTAATGGAAGAAGAGAACAGACAGACAGGAATTCACGAGGATATAATCTCCACTTTATTAAAAGATGCATTGTAATAAAAAAATTCAGTTATTTTTTAATTTAAAAAATTTATGACTCAATCGTACGATTTTTTTTAAATTGGTTGTCAAAGTACACCATTTTCAAAGCACATTGTCATTAAATCAAAACCAAATTTACATACATTTATATTTGAATATAACAATATAAATTAAAAAAACAAACAGACATTAATATATCAGCAAGACTTTTTCTTTTTCATTTTCAATATTAAGTTTACTTCTATAACAACAATAAACAGCATAAACTCAAACTAAAAGGTTGTTTTCTATCTAACTTACAACTATAAACAACATAGATTCTAGCTAAGCGTTATTTTCTATCTACCATTTTAATATGATGTTCAAATAGTCTTCAAATTTGTCACAAAATGTAAATTTTCCATTTAGTTGTCATGCCTGTACATGGATTGGGTTTGAGATGCATGAAAGCAGTTGATGGGAAAAGGTAGACTACAAATAACAACCTAAGAATATAGCACTCAGTTAAAGGCCAAAAGGATGAGAGTATATATTTATACTATCAGTTTACATGTTAATTTCCAGTAACGATACATTTATCCATTATATTGAATGCATATCCATTCTTCCATCATTAAAGCAAATTATAGTTGTGATTTAAATTTGCTGCAAGCATCGACTGGAAATTATGTACCAACTGGATTATTTATAACTCAGCATATATATAATGGTTTTGAGATGCCCCTCATTCTCTCGCATCAAGTTAGTTTAAACCATATTTTATATAGGGTGGTAGAGTCTAGATCCAATGTATGCTTTGTACTGTCTTCTACTGTTTTTATCTCCGTCTTCCTCGTCAAATTAATCCCATATGTGCAGGCGACTTTCCACATAAGCAGATATTTCTTCTGAAATATAGCTACTTCGCTAATGTTATGTTTACAAGGAATCGTGAGCTTCAATGGCAAAAGCCACAGTTGTTTCAATATTCGTGTTCACTATTGATAGAGCTCATTAGCGCCGTCGCCGCTTTTCAAATATGGAGGTTTAACTTATATTATTTATGCAATCCCAAATCTTTGACATGTACTTTATGGGACAGAAAGTTGTGATTTTACAAGGTCAACACTCCTTTTGAGTTTCCTGGAATTTTTTAATAAAAAATTCTTATTATGCAATATTGCTTTTGTTAGGTTAAATCCTATCTTTCCCGTTTTACTACAGAAATATTTGCTTTAATTCCTTCATTTCACAAATCCTTCTGGGGACGGCTTGAAATAACATGCAATATTTATATAAAACAACACAAATTCATGTAAATCATAAAAATACATGTAATATTAGTCATCAATAAGAATTAAAATTAGAATTATGTAAAATTTATGTTATATTATGTTTCAATATAAAGATGCATTGTATTGTAATGTTTCAATATGCTCAGTCAAGTCACAGCTGTTGTATATGCTTGCATATATGTCGGGTTCAACTGCAAACAACGTTGACCCTGATCTGCAGTCGTATAATGCGCCTGTTCGTCGGGGTATATGTTCTTTCTTAGCTGGTTAATCCTAAAATTATATGCATAAACCATGATCTGCCTGCGTATTTTGCGTCGATAAATCAGGGTTTATTTTGTTTATTCCTCATTGTCAGCTAAGGGCTTATGCAGTTTGTAGTTGATCCACATTACACGCGAGTGTGTACATTAAAGTCGTTGTGCTCTATTACTGATAACAAGTACATCAAAGGTACGGAATGCACAATACTTATAGATCTTTTGACAAATAGTTATTGTCTTAAACTAATCATTAAAGACTATCATTACATATAGTACAAATACGCACCATCACAGTTACCCATCACAGTAATTTCAACACTTAAACAGTTGATAAATAATTAATAAAATGCCACCCTAAAATATACTTGTAAGCAAAAACTTTAAAAAAATCTGCATACATTAAAAATATATGTATTAATAATATATGTATTACAAATTCATAATAGAACTCCTGGATTTCAAGTTATTCCTAGACCACTTTTTCGGTTATGTTGTTCGGTGTTGTCAAATTATAATAATGTTCAGTGATTTCACAAAACCACTAAAGCTATTTAAAAAAAACACGAAATCCATGGTAATACATACAGACATACACACATACATAGATACACAAACACACATATCAATAGTAAAAAATGGACTAGATTTCATCTTCTTGCCATATATAGTCAATTACTTAGAAATGAAATTTGACATACTTTAATAATATTTAATCCACTGGATAACAGAGAGATATAACACTGTGATTATAAAAATGTATTGCACACGTGAATAATAATGATCACATTATAAAATAGGATCTAAAGCAATGAAACAAAAACATTCTATTGCTGTTGATCAGGATGATCTCGAAACTTTGTTTTTCAATTACATATGGCTAAAATGTCAATTCGGTGTGGACTCAAAGTCACAGCTGACGGACTGAAACTAACTACATTAGACCAGCAATACAGACCACTAGGCCAAGGAAGCTGACAAAAATGATGTACTTTTGTTGTAGTCGCATGGGCTTTACGGTGTTGTTCATATTGTGATAAATAGCTAAGGGGCCAATATATATATATATATATATATATATATATATATATATATATATATATATATATATATATATATATAGTAGTAAATAATTTTCTTTGCTTTATTATTTTCTTTCAAAACATTGTTGTTACGGTTATTAATATTGTATAAAACTTTACAGAGTTAGCTATTAATCCATCTTAAGTCCAGTAACCAAGTGTCAATAATGTTACGAAACACTGAGGTAAAGAGGATATCTACATTTATTGAGTAGATATAAGGATATAATTCGCGAGTGAAGAGGGAAACATTGTATTGTCGTAAAGCCATTCGTGACATTCGTGACAATACAAGATGTTTCCACTTCACGAGCAAAAATATTTCCTTACATTTACTAAGAAGTCCATAGATTTACTTTTATTATATATTTATAATGCAAAAATCTTTGATTTGCATGTATTTGTTCTCCGGTATGTGCCAGTACAATTATGGCCGTATTACTACATCTATTAAAACAAGTTTAAAAATGTACAGTTCCAGGACAGCAACCTTTCACAAATTTAGTTTTTACATATAATGCATAAAGCTGTGTATTTTGTCATATACCATGATCAATCGAAAATGAAGAGATTTTTAAAAAATTTTGTTAACACATTTCTTGCGCGGATTGATCCAGTAGGCATTGTTGGGGTTAGGGTAATATAGGCATTGTTGGGGTGGGGTAATGTAGAAACATATGAGAGTGGTCGCATCGGAAAGATTTCAGAGCGTAACATCTTTAAAGAAACTATTTTTATGATCGTGAGTTTACTTGTATGGATGTTGGTTATTTATTTATTTGATTTCTGTATCAAATGTGAATGTTTTACCGTGGCAAGCGGTAAACGCAACATCCAAATTTTGATGGCCACTTAATTTTGATTTGCAATCAACGCTCGTCATGTTTGATTTCTCCAGAGTTTTCAGACATAATTATGATTGTATTAAGAGCTAGAATTGATCCTTAAACAATCTGATTCGTGTATTGTGTTTCAAAACATGTTTCTGTTTTTGTCGTAGAGCATATAACGTAAATAATATTGTATAGTTGACACACAGAATATTAAATAACAACAGTTCATGTAGGTTCAGTCACTAATAATGTGTATGAGTCATGTTTATAACTAATTTTACAAATTATTACCTGAAGCCTACAATTGCTGTTTAGAGTTCGTTTCTTAACATTTTGTATGGTATCTCTATATTGATTAAATAAACATATACTAAAATGAATACGACATTAACATGTTGAAAATCTATAAATCCTAACAGATTTTGCAACGATGAGTATGGCATAGCTCAACAGCAAAAAGAATGGATTGCTGAATATCACATTTGATTACTACAATGGAAATAAATGGTAATTCAGTGATATAAGATATATATTAAACACAGTATATGACAATCACTATCGATGAGTAAACAGTAGCATTTAGGTTTTTAAAAAAAGCTGTGCAAGCTAATGTCAACCAAAATTATTATGTCAATAAGGTCCGAGATTGCATTTACAGTACCATTTAAATGACTGGTTTTGAATTTTCTATAAAATGTCCTAATTAGTATTTGTCTCAACACAGATATAAAATCTACATTGGAAGGGAAGCTCGATATAAAAAGAAAATTATTTTCGAGTTCTAATGGACTTCGGACTTCTATATTATTTTGTGACTACTTTGTGCAGATTATAAACACCTTTTCGAGTTATGCCACTGTTTAGTACACACTTAATTATTCACAAATACCTGTCTTGAGAGATACCTTGATAAACAGTAACGGTCCAGTATTGCATTAAAATTTCTAAATGATCTCCAGATATTAAATGCTACATAAAAAAGAAACTTACATTACTACCGTGGCACACAAAATTAAAAACATAATATGAATCAAAGAAAGTTCATGACATATATGTTAGAATACAATATAGTACTATTCATATACATAAGTTTGAACAATCTGGTAAATAATTATAATAAATTAAAACGAGCTGAAACAAAACGTATAAATCGACATAGATTGTAAAATGATAACAGTAAATGTACATGTGCATATTTCACATCTTATCGACAGTAAAAGATAAAAGCAACAAAATTCAAACATTTATATAACATATATGTTATTGATAACAGAAGAAAGAAAGAAAAAAAAGCATCATCTTCGTTCACGTTTCTGTGCCCACTCTCGTGAGTAGTGTATTTATGGCACTTAAAGGTAAGTTGTCCTGCAGTTAAGAGCAAGCAATAAACCCCTAACGTTTGCATCAAATATATCTGTAGCAACACATCACACAACTCGTGTAACTTTGCATATCAAGGGCCAATAGACTAGTCTACGATTTGGTACAGTACATGCATGGCACCATGCTGATTTGCCAGTAAACATATCACTGTAACAAATTTATTCCTTTTATGTTCCGTGTTCAAAATTATCAAGATTGTCTTTCCAGCAATGTATAGTGCAAAACCATTAAGCTGAGGTACATTATTTTTCAAAAGCATATTGTCACAAAATGTTCAATCTCTGTTAGCATCATATTGGTACGCAGTAAACATTGCTCGCTGCTCCATTGCATGTCACTTAAAAGCGTCACCCGACAACGTCATTGAATAATGCAAAGCCTTTTACATGATATGGTCAGTGGATTATACAAATCGTGTTTATTTGACGTCATATCGGTAAACTCATCAAATGATTCAATATTACATGATGCCAATGGTATGCAGCTGGTTTCGTAAAAACCATATATATAAAAATTCGAGTGATGTCCCTTTTATTCCCAATTTACTACTGATTAGTTACATTGGCAATGTTTTCTCTACTACACATTAGAATGATAACAACGAAGGGTATGCTTCTCTTGAACTTTGAAACAAGTTCAATGCATACGCATATCACAACCAACTGATTATGCAATCATAAATATAGTGAAACAATGTATTATATGGGTTTTCATTATACGAGTGTTTGTTGTGTTGAAACCTTGAATTACACAAGACCATGAAGGCGTTGAGTCTAATACCAGTTTTTCAACACAACGTGAATGAGTTATTTAAGAAAAAACAACCAGATACCCCTCCCCCCAAAAAAACATATCACGTACAGATCACTGTATTTACCTTCATCTTTAATTACCTGATATTATACATCTAACCTTAATTCTAATAATAGCCTTTTATTTATGCTTCAAAGCATCCTGCATCTTCCTTAATCTGTCAAAGTAGACGTTTATGTACTTTTATCATTGCTGTATACAATTTAGGGGCTCATACATACACGTATACAAGTCCTTAGTACTAGTTTTAATCAATTTTGGTAAAAGTTATTTTGAAAATTAATATTAAGATTTAAAACGCAGCAATCCATTGAAAATAACAACAACAAAAGAAAGCCGATGATTATGGTGATTTTTTCATTTTATTTTCGTCGTCGTTGCTGTTGCAATGATGATGATGATGATGATGATGATGATTATTATTATTATTATTATTATTTTCACGTTTTTTGTTGCTGGTTTGGTGTGATAGTATTAGTAATAATAGTAATACTATTAGTAGTTCCTGCTGTTGCTGTGTTGCAGTCATTATATTTATCAAGCTTTTATTAAAGTGGTTTTTATCTACCATTTATGTTATCAAGCACAACCCAATTAACAACATATACTATTATTTTAATAGACAAAGCGTACAAAAATGCCATAAAATATCAGCTTGTGAGAATAACTGTCATCGTTTATATTATTACTATTTATACCCAATACCAAAAGTGGAAATACGACTTATACATACTTCTAGGATTTACTGACTATTTTTTTCTTGGTATGTACTCAACCACTTGTCTTGGAGACAAAATAAATAGTGACGTGCTCGAGAAAGAAATTTTGTTAAGATATTGGGTGATGGGGCTTTTATTATAAAAATACAAAAATCAAAATATCATTTTTTTATAAAAATAAATTCGATATCCCAGCAAGGTTTAAATATAGAAATGTAAACTTCTTTAAAGGGCGCTAAAACCGTATGTTATATGTGACAACATTTGCCTCCCTTTTGTTCAATACATATTTTCGCCTTTAAATAATGGCATTAAATATTGATTTTGCACACTAGTTAAATTCAGAAACTGTACAATATGCGGTTAAAATAGCAATCACATGGTACAAATGAATAATTATAGTTGGTTACGCTATAGAAGGTATATATATATATATATATATATATATATATATATATATATATATATATATATATATATATATGCAAAAGCATTCGATATCAGATACAAAATCGTACAAATTTAATAATAGCGAAGGTTCTTAATATGAAACTGCTTATATATTTATACATTACCGAAAAATAACATAAATATGATGATAATCTGTATCATACCTATCAACCTACGTACGTACGTACGTATATACATACATCTTATTTTATACATATTATTTTAAAACAGTAGTTATAACAGCTTTCATTCTTTTTATAAGATGAGCAAAGCATATTAATTATAAATACTCCCAATCGCTAAGGTTCAATGTAAAACAAAACATGACAAACGCACATGATGTTCTTTTAAGCCCTGAATACTAGATTAAACTCCAGTTGAATTAGTTATATAAAGACAATACAAAAACGCGCGATTTATGTATGCTATTTGAAAGTTTACACTTATATTCTTTCCATTGGTCTACACAGTTGGATATCCTTTTAACTATGCTCCAACTACTTGTTATCATATGAACATATAAAAAATTATAGATCGTCTTTAATAATGTACGCACATATCATAATAAAGTTTATATATATATATATATATATATATATATATATATATATATATATATATATATATATATATATATATATATAATTTCGCAGAAATCAATTTAATAAAGCCGATTTATTAGGACACGAATATTTAAATATTACATAGTAACAGCTATTAATGTGTCAGAGGTCTCACTGTCTGACAGTTATTGGGCTCGGAAAAAGGTAAATAAAAATGATTCACGGCTTCATGGGTGGCTGGGAACTTGATTATTCACGGCACATGTAGCACTCTGATCATCTGTATTTGATTGACAGTACTTGATCATCCGTTCTTGATTGAGAGTTGATGATAAATCAATTAATGATCAGTTACCACATAAACACGAAGACATTCATAGGACATTCTTTCGAATGGATGCTTACATCACGTTTATTATTCACAGATAGAAAAATCACTTCATGAATTTCCTGGAGTTTCATCCAAAGAATCACCAGGATCCTGCGCTCTTGCTAAAAATCTGAAGAAATCATTTTTACTTGGTATGAATGTATACACTATTTAGGGATTTATGATAATATATATATATATATATATATATATATATATATATATATATATATATATATATATATATATATATATATATATATATATATATTCCCACTTCCATACCTGCCTACAAATGTGTATGTATTTATCTAATGTGACCAAAGTATGTGCGAGTTTTCCTTTTGTGTGTAGAATTGTACCGAATTAGGTCTATAATTCAACTGCTAATTAATAACGATGTGATAGAACTAGTCTACACATTTAAAGTAATTACGTATCTAAGTTTTTAACAAGTTGAATACATGTAACACGGTCGGGTCTTTAATCATTCTTAAAAGCAGCACTTACTCTTCCCTTGACTGGTTGAAGTAACACACCAAGGAATTGTATTTAGAAGAAATACGTTAATAAGCTGAGTGTTGAAATTTAACCATCAACAACATCAGTATCAATGTATTTCTTTGCAGTGAAGGGTAAAACAAATGTTTTTTCTTGTTGTTTTTTATTATCCGAAGCTCATTTATAAATACACAAAAAGGAGATCAATAGATCAAATGGATTCAATTTTATCAAAATGAAATTTTCAGAAAATCATTGAACTTCAAGTGCAGTGGGTCTATAGAAATATGATACAGTTATTTGCTATAAGTATCTTGTCAATGAAAATTGACTGAAAGATATTAACCAGAACAAAAATTAAGGAATATTTTTTTCAGTAATGTCAACATTAATTTCAGTACTTTATACCTTTGCAATATGTCTGTGTTTTCAAGGATGAGATCTTGTAACCTTACAGTGTCATCTCGCAACATTTGCAATCTGCAAAAGATTTACAATTATAATCTAAAGTTTCGTGTTGTTGATAGATTACTTAAACAAAAAATATATACATGAGAAATTAAAAATAACTTACAACTTACAGTAACGCTGAATTGAATCCTAGATAGTTCCAAATGTTCTATTAAGTCCAAAAGTATCGAGTAATCCAAATGAGTTTCAGTGGTATTCTGAACGATGTTAACTATTGTACTTAAGTACCAATATATCGAAAAAGCACGACGATAAAATCCAAAAATGTCTTTAGATGTATTTACAGTTTCCTGAGCAGCTATATATTTCCAAGTAATTAGAGTACTTAGTAATTCTAATGAAAAATTTAATTAATTAAATGAATTCCCTCAAGCAAACACAAATAAATGTCTTAAGTATATATCTCTTACACAGATAGCTAAGTTGTAATACAATTGAAAGATGATACATTGTAAGTGATTTGAATTCGTGAACTAGGTATAGTGCTTAACACTAACTTATCAAGAATTATGTAAGCTTGGCCTTCCAATTACTCATATCCTGCAGTCTGATCACGTGATGTTTACTTGGATAATATCGGAACTCAACCATGGAACTTATGAATGAATTTAAGCACTTTTAATACAATAATGGCCAATTCTTTAAAGTGGAATCTACGATCATACAGAAAATTAATATTAAAATGTTATTAACTAAATAACCCTTACAAACACTTATTATAAATAAATAATTCCCATAATATAGATGTACATGTTGACGGATGTACTGAAAGGTAAATTAAATATTAATTGTTCTAAAATTTAATATTGTACTAGTTTATGCAAAATCTATTCAGTCCTATTATTGTTGAATGCTCGTTTTCTTAAGTGTCATCAAAAAGACTTTCAACCTAAAATTATTGGTCGTTATTGACTTTTACAATAGTAGCCAAGTACTAAATTGGGTCAAGAAAAGAGAACATTAGGTCTAAAGTAACAAATAAAAAGATAGTACTAGTTTGGTTTCAACACGCGGTACTTTCATTGCGATATCACGACCTGCGAGTTTCAATCCAGTTTGTACTGGACCAAACGTTCAGGTTGACCTGTCCAAGTACCTTAACATTCATTTTGCCGTATCGTGTCTATTTCACAGGGCGTGTAAAAAGTGAACTTTCAAAGGCATTTGAATGTATGAGTATCCAAACAAAATGAATAATTGCTATTTAAAGGTATGTGTAATCAACGTCTAAAAAGTGACACCCATTACTCAAGTGTCGGTGCTGAATGCATGCATGACCTGTATGACGTTTTCTATATTACAGTATGCAAGTGTATTGAGTCCAAAATGTCAATAGACAGCCTTTTTGTTTTAACATGCATATGTAAAAACAATTGTATCCAAACAAAATAGAGAAAATAATGCCTTCATAAAAGGACAAAAATCCATATACTACTTATCTTTATGGGAGAGATTACAGAGAGAAAATCTTTTATATTCCACGTGTCAGACTGTTGAAAACTCAAGCATAAAAGAGACGATTTAAAATTAGAATTTAAACAATATGAATACAGAAAGGTTTTCATACTCTTGATTTAATTGCGTTATTTGATACGGAGTCCTTGTGGTCCTGACTCTCGTGACATTATCTAACACCAGGTTAGGGTTATCTTCAGAAGTAGTTGTTCCAATAGCTCTTTCCATTTCTTTATTTAGCTCGAGAAGTTTTCGCTTCAGTTCTTCAGTTTTTCGTCTGAATTCGTCCTGGAACTAAAACATAAAAAGGATTTTTAAAGAAATCTTGTTATATCAAACAATGGTTAGAAAATTAAAATAGAAATTATCGAGCGAAAGTTAATTTCTGTCCTATCTAAAAGCAAGACACATGTAAGCCAGCTAACATGTTTCAGTGTAATACAGTGTATTGCTAACAGAGATGGGAAAGGATGGAAAGATTTGTGTGCTTTTGTTTTCTTGAGTTTTATATATTCATGCGTTTGTAGTTTTCTATGGTTGAACATGCACACAAAAGTTTTCAAATGGTATGAATGACGTAGAGAATTCTTTTTTTGAGATCTTGTAGAATTTAACATTACTAATACTGACTAATAATGGTATTATTTATTGTTCGGTTGTTGCATCTGGATATTTTTGAAGTTATTCACCTGAAGATTCAGAAGCAGTCCCGAGTATGAAATGGCGTTTAGTAGAGCCTAGCAATTATTGCAGGAAAAATCTGGGTATTATAATAAATTAACGTTATTTTAGTATTCAGAATGAGGTAAATTTTTCACAAAATCCTTTCTTTCGTAATTACATATACATTACAATAGCACTTTGTTAAATTTAATCAACTCAAAAGCTAGAATGGAAATACTTTCCGGTGGTAGATTATATGTTTGTGATATAAGCATGTGTGATTATGAATTTAATAAGCATAAATAAATAAAACAGCAAATGTCTGACAATAATATTTCACAAATTAGGTACATGTAGTTTGTATGCATAATAAATAAACTGTGAAGAGAGATCTCGAAACCTACCAACCATGACTGCTGATAATATTGATGCACGATTGAATTTTGTGATTTTTGATAAAATATAGACGAAGAACTTAGCAACAAATGCTTTAGTGCAGTTTTATTTTTTGGAAAAAGGAATAAATAAAATCTCAGATACAAACCAATGCACACTGTACAGGGATATTTTAAATGGACTGGTCGGGTTTAAAATGTGGTGTCTCCAAATACTGTAAGAATAAGGGCATGCTATATGAAGATATTTTACGTTAATAAAACATACATAGTTACCTTTTCCAAATTTTTACTCAACTGCTCTTGGGATTCAATAACTGCCCTGATATTTTGTTCCACCTTTTTGGCCCGCAACAGATGCTTTGTTAATAGCCTGTGAAAGAATGATTTATTGTAGCATTTTGGAATCATAGTAGCAGATAACTTCTGTGTTATTACGTGGAATCAACATGCAAAAATAACACCAACCTAGTCGAACACACATACGACGCTCACACTCAGCATACATGTATACATACCTACCTAAACATACCTGCATACATACATACATACATACATATATCATACATACATACATACATATATACAGAGCGACTTCGTAAACTGATCACTCGAGAAATATGCAGTAATTCGAATATATTTGCTGACCCCTGTAAAACCCAGGAACTCTTCAAAGTTTGTAGTCCCAAACTCTAAAAATACACTCATAATTATTATTATTCACCTAAACATGTTCTTTTTATTCATTGTCGTTTTTTATTTATTAAAATGCGCCTTGATGGTTTAACAGGTGTCTGCATTCTGTGCTTTTTTAATGTCAACATTTGAGGTGCTACAACACAAGCTAAGCTCAGTAGATTAAACGACATATTGACTCGTTCTGTTTGGATGCTGACTTAGGTCAACCCATTGTGATGTGCTTAGGACTATAGTGTCAACTTTAATCATCATATTAAAATCGATCGCTGACAGGAAAGAAGTTGTTATTCGCAAAGCATATTCCATGTTGTTCGTCATGATTGGAAGGGGATATACCCATTGTGGCATGTAACAACAGTTAGTGGCTCAATATTACATTTAGTCATGCAAACTATAGTTGTTAAAGGTAAAGACTTTAGTTTACTTCCGATTGACTACTATTTTTGTTTTACTACCATCGACTTATTCTTGGTATTTTAGATACGGCTATCCGAGGTACGAAAATGAAGCCGATGACTGTGCAAAAGCAATTCGCTCCATTAAGTGTTTAAGCAGTAGGTGTAAAGATACGTTTACGATGTTCGTGTCATTTTTCTGTAAAAGTATGTTTATGTTTGTTGCAGTATATCACAGACATTTATTAGGAAAATCATGCTAAGGTCTGAATGATATACACAAACCTGTATATAACGAAAGGGGGAACTCAGTAGCCTGCATTTGTGTCCTTGTATATAACGAAAGGGGGAACTCAATAGCCTGCATTTGTGTCCTTGTTTATAACGAAATGGGGAACTCAATAGCCTGCATTAGTGTCCTTTTGCTTAATGAACAGTGTGAGTGCAATCAGATTATGAATACAACATCCATACATGTATACCAATGTTCTTCCCTCATCATCGTGTAGTAAAAAATCACAAACATTCAACTGACAACTCCATCCACCAGTATTTTACACAAATATATCTTCCAGTATGTGACACAGCTGTATCCACCAGTATGTCGCACATGTGTATTCACTAGTGTGTTGCACAACTGTATCTACCAGTATGTTGCACATGCTTATAGACCAGTATGTTACACAATTATATCCACCAATATTTTGCATACGTTTATCCCCCAGTATGTTACACAACTGTATCCCCCAGTATGTTGCACAAGTGTATCCACCAGTATCTTACACTACTGTAACCACGATTATGTTGCACAAATGTATCCACCAGTATGTTACACAACTGTATCTACCAGTATGTTACACAACTGTACATCACCCACATTGTTACAGAACTGTATCCACCAGTATGTTACACAACTGTACCCACCAATATGTTACACAAGTGTACATCACCCATATTACTACACAGTTGTATCCACCAGTATGTTACACTACTCTATCCTCTTGTATGTTACACAACTGTATCCAGTATGTTGCACAACTGTATATAATCCATATTGTTACACAATTGTGTCCACCAGTATGTTACATAACTGTATCCACCAGTATGTTATACAACAGTACATCACCCATATTGTTACACAACTGTATCCACCAGTACATTACACAACTGTACCCACCAATATGTTACACAACTGTACATCACCCATATTACTACACAGTTGTATCCACCAGTATGTTACACTAATCTATTCTCTTGTATGTTACACAGTTGTATCCACCAGTATGTTACATAGCTGTATGCCAAAGTATGTTGCACATGTGTATCCACCAGTATGTTACACAACTGTATCCACCAGTATATTACACAATTGTATCTACCAGTATGTTGCACAACTGTACCCACCAATGTTACACAACTGTACATCATCCATATTGTTACAAAATTGTATCCATCAGTATGTTACACTACTGTATCCACCAGTATGTTACACAACTGTACATCACCTATATTGTTACACAACTGTATCCACCAGTATGTTGCACACTGTACCCACCAATATGTTACACAACTGTATATCACCCATATTGTTACACAGTTGTATCCACTTGTATGTTACACTACTGTATGCACTTGTATGTTACACAACTGTATCCACCAGTATGTTACACAACTGTATCTTCCATTATGTTACACAAATGTACATCACATACGGGTAATAGCTAGCTAAACCCTACGTTTTAATTTTAACCCTATGTCTAATAAAACTTAAATACCTGCAGTCGCACAATACCTGAATAAAGTAAGTTTAAATCAATCCCATAAATGACCGTAAGAGTTGAATAATACAAAGACTTTCCGATGAAGTTGAACAAGGTGAATATTTCCATACATTGTTGTTATCATATCTTCTAAAAGTTTATATACATGCATCCTTCACCATCGGGTATTTCTCTAAATGAAATAAGATGGCTTTTCATGAAATTATTCAATAAGCTCAATGCCGAAGAGCTAACTTACGAAGAATATATATTTAAAATTTCTTTTTTATTTGGTGCATATCTTGACATAATTACCAATTAAATGCCAAACATTTAACCATATGTAGATAACTTTCATCTTCTTCTCGTCGTTAAATATTCAAATTAACAAATTAACGTTTCACTGATGAACCACGGTCTCATGGCAATGAAGCACTTACTATTTGTTTCTTCTGCCGAATAGTGTCACGGCCTTGTGGTCATAAATTAAGTAACAGAAAGAAACAAAACCAACAAGTTTTGTACAAATAATTTAGTTATCAGCATTATAAATGAAAATTGGAGAGGAACTTACAGTATTATGTAGTGAATAAAAATAATCCTGACAAAGTTACATGAAAGCCCAAATGAATGAAAAGTTCCGTATATATTTCAAATCGGAAATGTACTGGTCTGTCAAGAATTGTGACGTTGTCAAGATGGCTTTGTCCAAAACTCCCTTGAATAATTCACAAGAATTCCAGAATACTGTTATGATCCAAATAATGAGCACTTTCTATCTCCACTGAACAGTCCAAAACAAAAATTTTTCCTCTCGAGTAACATCTATGAAGAACATAACACGTCTGCAGACTTACAACAGGAATATAAGAAATGAGAATGACTCCAAAAATAGGAACGAAACTGATTCACAGCTCAGTTCACTCCTTATATACGCCATCTATTACAACTCTGTTTCACAATATACACATAACTGATCTTACTACTCGTCTTACCGCAAGAATGCCTATTCATAGGAAGTGAATGAATTCTTCCAGAAACATTCAGACTCCTTCAGCCAATGAAACCTTAATCCAAAGACGTCATTAAGTCTTATTATTAAAATTATTATTAGTAATTGTCAGCAAGTGTGTAAGCACTATTTATAGATCCTATGTATTTTTAAACTCTTAAAAGACCATATGCAACGTAGGTAAAATCTAACTAAAGATGCTTTGTAAAAATTTCCAACCACGAATAAAACTTAAAAAATTAAATAAAATCATGTACCTGTAGTTACAAAAATATAGATATACATAACAAGAGTCTATAGGCAAGGCATATATTATCAAACGATTTTTCCCCATCTTTATGACCACTTTCACACAATTCTCTTACGATTCAGATTCTTTTTCTTTGCTAACTGGCTAGATCCTGGTCGCTGTGGAAACCCATAACGTTTGAAGCATTGGTTTGTGTAGGTAAGTCAATAGCTTACTCAATTAGTTGATACCGGCAGTGAGCAACACCATTACAAATACATACACACCATCTGATGGAGGCATTAAAAATGAAATCAATGAAACTGTAAATAGTGTCCTTGATATCACGATGCATAACGTACCCTGTCTCTTTTACAGCCACGTCGAAAATGGACTGTAGATTAACCAAGCAGTGACGCTCTGTCATAGACAAAAGTTGACTGCAGAGATCTTGGAGTTTTTTCCTGGAGGAAATAAAAAATAGTTGAACTCTATCTGTAGTGGAAATATTTTATATTATAGTTTCGTTGAAGGTTTGGGGACAAATATTTGCAGGATAAATTTTCGTATTATCAAAATTATCCTAGAATGTTCAAGCACACTAAACTTATTATTGCGTCCTTTGCAAATTTCGTTGGAATGCATAAAAGATTTACCTCTTCTAATACAATGTCAAATTATGACCGTGCAAATGACAATGTGTCAAAAGTCACAGAAACTTGTCTTGTGGAGCAAAATTATACCACAACAAGAAGACCAAAATATTCCAAGCCGCAAACCCACATAAAAGGTAATATCATTTAAGACTTCTTGCAATACTGATCAATAGTAGCAGGGGATAATTAGATTTATCGAAAAGAGTTATCTCACGCTATATAAGAAAACGCGTAGGAATTTTAAAATGTAAAGAGAGTTTCTCGTTTTCTGATACAATGGATGTCGAAGATAGTGTATTATAAAGTATAGTCTTGATGATGGCAAAGCGTCTTCTTTCTCCTGTTGCCTGTACAATATATACAGGATTCGGTAACACACCTTTCACACCGATGGATGAATTCTTCGTGAGGATGTAGTGAACCATACTGCTTGTGCCTGCGGAAAGTTTCCATGACTGCTACTACCTTTTGTTTGATACTGTTTGCTTTCGATGAGCTTAAATTAAAAGTAAGACGACAACCGTTATTGCGAATAGACAGAAGACACAGTAAGAGCACATTGTTACAGATATTTTCTCTTCTTAAAAGTTCTTCTGCTTCTTCCAAATATTTCCAATTTAGCAAGGGAATTTTGTAGCATTTCTCTCCATGACAAAACGGCTTAAAGGTAAAGGTAAGTGTTTGATTAAGATTCCGTAGTCCATTTTTGTCCGTATCTTCCCTCCAGCTAGAAAAGAGCAAACTGAATGGAAAACGGTCATCTTCTAGGCCTGTAGTATTGAAACATTAATAACGTAGTATCATTTATTACCTACTATCTTAATCTGCGGTAATAGCGTATTGACTTGTTCCAAAAGATCGTGGCATTTGATAAATTATGTCAAGCAATAGGCATTATATGTTATGAACTTCGGAGAACGATGTGAATTTTTAAGGCGTCGAAATAATTACGTTTGAACCTAGGACCAGTAAGTCACTCAATCAAATGAAATTCTATTTCTTTGATTGGCTATATGTATTCATTCTGATTAATTATTTATCAAGGCAACAGCGTAATCCAAAACTCAGTATTCCATATTTTCGACAAAACAGTGAGATGAGTCTTGCATTTTTTTAAATGTAAATTTAAATTACAAATATTTTGGCCATAGTCTAGATAATCCAATATTTTTAAAGACATTCTTTTCGCATTTATCTAAGACTGAAAATTTCTACATATTCATAGGTGGTGATTAGAATGTTCCACTTAATTATGACATTGACACAGTTTTATTGACAAGAAATTAATATACACTCACGTGAACAAATACAATTGGAAGAATTTGATCTAATCGATGTATGGAGAGAAAACAATCTAACGCAAAGAAAATACACATAGAGAGGTCCTTCTCTCAAATAAGCTAGGTCAGTAATATATTGTAGTGTCTTCTGATCTTTAAACAGGTCTTCAAAAATCTAACGCAAACTATCAATACAATTGTCTAGTGTCTTGGTCCTACAAATTTAGTGAAACACTAGAGAGAGGTGGACATGGAAATTCAACAATATTCTTTTGTACTATCCTAGTTATGTAAATTTCGTAACGTTTTGTACATCTGAAGCTATAGAGATATACAAATTAGACAAATGGGAAACTTGGGTGAAAGTTTACCAACATTATCAGTTCTTTTGCCGGAAAAATCTTAAAATAATGAGGGAAGAAAAAAACAATATCCAATTCACCATTGAAGACAAAGCAGACGAATAAACAAGAAAAAGAAGATGATGCACAGTTTCAAGGCCTTCATAAAAGAAACTATCTTGTTGATAAATAAAATGAAATCGATATTTTAGAAACAACACTGAAAAACATCAGAGTGGAATTATACTTAGAGCAAAACAAATTGGAAAGTATAAGGGCAACCAAATACAAGACTTCTTTTTAATTTGGAAAACAAACATTTTACAGAGAAACACAATTTTAGAAGATGGATTAGAAGTTACTGCTGAGATAACAATCCTCCAGGAAGAGAATTCATTCCATTGGACTCTTTACTCATCTTGATATTTAACAATATAAAATATTCATAGAATTACATTTCTGACTGATAAACGAATTTATAAATAAGTTATCCTCACTGGAATGTCCGTTAGTATTACACGCATGTCTCTCTGCATTAAAAAATAAACGAAAGCTGGAAAACAACCTGGCCTGGACGGTGTTCCTACAAAATTCTATAAATTTGTTTGGATAGTCACTGTACATTATGTACAAACAGTTTCTAATTAAGCATATGGAAACAATTTTGTACCCGCTACACAAAAACAAGGAGTTATTACCTGCATCCTAAAAGAGGGAAAGTCAAAACTGTATTTGAAAAATTGATCATCTTAATCATTCTTTTTGAAAACCTCTCATTCTTGTTATAGTAGAAGAACTGGATGGTGATAAAATGAACTTTCTTTTAAAAAAACAAGGCCTTCGGGAAATATCATCCCAGTTCACTAGATTCTGGCAAAAACATTTTTTTCTCATATGGTCGGGACTGGATGAGTACTCCACCACAACTCCTGAAGATGTTTCATGTACTCCACTGTGGCGTAACAATTTTATAAGAATAAACGTAAAACTGTATCTTATTTTTAAAATAGGATGTGCGAAGTCTATTTTGCACATTAATAATTTAGTCATGACAATATCTTTTACCTTACTTAACAAAATCTTTTAAAAAATGTATAGTATTGATGTATCTTTAATTGAATGGTTTGGAATTATTCTGGATTCTATACCAAGTGACCAGAGAATCGCTATATAAACTAAGCTGAAGCCTGATACCCCTTGAACATAAATACTTTGATATATTGAGAAAGGATGATAAAGTGTCGAACCCGTTTTATAAAATATTCTTGGAAAGACATAAATAATTACCCTTAAAGCATCAATATAAATGGAATGATATACTGAAATTGCAGTGACTGGAAACTTATGACTTTTTCACCATTCAAGCCTATCGATGACATAGGACTTCAGAACTTTGAAATAAAATTACCCGACAGATAACTTACACCGATAATTAGTTACCTAAGATGACAATTTCAGGAACACGTCTTTGTTCTTTCTGTAATGAACATCGAGCCACATTGTTATACCTTTTATGATCGTCATATTGTACAAGCTTTATTCTTGAACTTCAGGCTATTATTAAGATATTAATTTAAATGCAAGTTCCGTGCTGCTTGGTGAAGACATTCTAGACAAACACGACACTATTTATCAATCAACTTATGTCTACTATTTATAAATAAATACATATACTCATGGAGTGCAAACAATTGCATTCCTTTACTTGCATACATTGAAAATATCAAGCTCAATGAAAGCATTGACCTTCATTCAGTACATATGTATTCCTCTGCAAACGCATCTAAAAATAAACACAGAAGGGAACATGTAAGTGGATATAAATATATGTGTTTATATGTGTATATGTGTATTACATTTTTGAGCTATAATGCCAGATGTTATTTTCTATTTTTGTATTGATTGCTGATCAGTTTAAAAAGGTCAGAATATTAGGTAATAATATGGGTATTACTGTTTACAATGGCTTACGCAGTGAGAGAGAGAGAGAGGTGAAACGAAATTTGTGTATTGATAAATGTTTAAGTTTATAATTATTAATCCTTTGTACCACAGATAAATTAAAATGATAGTTACCAATGTTCTGCTAGGGAACATACGACACACTGTGCTGTAACTGCTGTTTCTCTTTCTACGATTCTATGCATGAGCAAACTAGTGTACGTCTCGATTTCTGTTACACGCAATTCAATCTATAAAGAAAACAAAATTTTGCCAATAAAGCGACTCTTTGAAAAAATGCAATTTCACAAAAATTTAGGACAAATATTTTACCTACTATGATGTGATTTATTTATTTACATCACTATTTACTTATGGTAGTATAGGTGAGCTCATCCTGGACCATTCAGAAAGTTTACATTTGCAATTTTAAATCTCATAATATTATACGGATACAATTAGTTATTACTCATATTTCTTCAAGACTTCAAGACAAAAAGCACATGTCCATGGATCAAATTATACATGCCAATGATATGCAGAACGACTAATTAAAACAAATATGTCCCCAACTTTCTGAATAAATAGTACATACACATTGTGTGTTGTTGGTTACAATGGCACACAGAACACTAATATGAGAAGATTGTACACAGCAGAAATAACTAAACTGAATTCTTTTTCACAGATTTGGGAGGTGATATAAATACTTCATGAGCTTAACAATGTCGTTATCAAGAGATAATGTGTATATTTTATAATTTTGTGGATAGCATAAAAACGTGATTAAAGCATGTTGTGTTAAATAATGAAATACAACAAAACAAAACTCTTCATCTATTTACTAAACCATCAAAAACGGTGTTTTCCCTTGCTTTGCAAAATATGCAAATTTACATATTACATTTAAAGTTGATACCTTTTAGATAAGAATAAGAAACTCCGGTAGCAAGATGGTTGAAACAGAATGATATTAGGAAAGAAGATATCTGATGTGGGTAAAAGCACAAATTTATATCCTGCCAAATTTACAGTACGAATTGGAGATCTCTCAAATTTTACACTTAAAGCAATAACGATTCAACAAAAACATAGAATTTATGGAGAAAAAAGTTAGATGTTAAACAACAAATGGTGACTCATTATAAGAATTAACTAGATTTGAATCAAGCATATGAATGGGAAACCTTGACATAATCCGAAGCATTCTTGCTCTGAGAAGACTGGATGAAGGTAACTAATTTCAGAAAAAATACCTGTAGTTGATGTTAGTTCAGCTTATAAGGGCCAAAGTATTTATCAATCATAAATTATTTTTTTTATACCGTTTTAAATAAATACAAAAAATCAGTGCTAAAGCTACCTATTATATGATTCAGCTAATACACAAATATCACTCAGTTGTCGGAACAAATTGAACTGGGCAAAGCAAAAATAAAATTCAGTTAAGTTGCAAGAACGATTAACTAAACAATTTACCTACAGATTACACATAGAACGAGAAACAGAATTCCAATTAAAAGAGTTTATATCAGACTTGTAAAACTGCAGGCGGACATTGTTCACATGTAAGGATACAGATATATACAAACGTATATAAATATATTTTAGATTTGATAGATGATTTAATCAACTGTTTTGTGGCTGAGAAATTAAAAATAAAATGAGAGACGACAAACATGACGAATTAAGATAAATGTTCAAAGAATGAACATCTGATAATATACAATTTAATGAAGAATAACAGGAAAGACAAGTATCCGTTGAAAATGGACAACAGCGAGTATTTTATGATTTGCTTAAGATAAAAGGCATTTGTAGCAGATAGGTATAATAGAACCTTAAAGACTAGAATGTTCGAGCATTTAATAAACAAAAAAATTGGTTAACTTTGAACTAAAGCTAACTGAAAGCTACAGTAAAACTAATCATCTATCAATTAATGTTAATTCTCTTGAAGGAAGAAAGACGAAAACAGATCATAAGTGTGGCCTAGTCAAATGGGCTATATGATAATAAATACAATTTTAACGCCAGCTGTTATGTATATTTATATCTTTTTAAATTCGGGGGCATTATTTTATCTATAACTCTTGTAATTTTTATTCATGAATGTAAATTGTAGTGATTATCTATAGATGGGTTTTGGTGTACGTGCATATAGATATTAAAGACGCAAAATTTTAATCTTTTAAACGTATGTTCATATGCATATTTTGTTAGTGAATATATACTGCGTACCTATCTGTTGATTTATATTTTGTTATGCTAGTTTTTATATTGACTCATAATACGCCGTCACCATTTTCATTGTAATGTTTATATGTCTTTTGTTTCACTGTAAATCTGTGGACATATGAACGATGAAATACATTTTTTTTTAAATGTCAAGTGGGTAAAATAGCGTGTACAGAATTAGAGTTTTGTGTATTTTTGCCCAGACCACCGACGTTAAATAAAATTTCTTGGATCTTGTCTTTTCTATTTTCAACCAACATAAACTATTCATTAGTACCTCCAATGTATTTCTTGTACAAATAAACCTATAAGGAAATCTGTTAACTGTTATACAAAATTATGCCTCTCGCAAGCACGACCCTACACTACACAATGTGTCCGTGCGACACCCTTCATACTCGCGGTAATATGATACCATCGGAATCACAATGAACAGCATTCGGAAATTTCAATTGAGAGTATATATATATATATATATATATATATATATATATATATATATATATATATATATATATATATATATATCCGTTGTGGCAAGACTTTCATGTTCTAATAATAATTATGGTGTCAATAGATTCACATATTTTCTGCAAGCATAATATTTTCTCTTTGTTAATGTTTTTTCTATGATGAAACCAGTTTTGAAATTTGATTTGCCGATCTATTTCTTTTTTTCCGAATAATGAATGTGGTTTTACAACAATTACAAGATTTTTATCAGGTTGGTAAAAGTTTAGGACAAAGTAGACATCATGAGAAGTATTTTAATGAGAACCAATTCATTCAAGAGGAGTGATTATACCAAGATTATTAAGCTAGCTGATGTGTGGCATCCATATCGTGTGTTAGATCCAGATTATCTTCATTTATGATTAACTGGACATTATAATAAGCATTTCTGCTAAAACCTCACGTCAGATTGACTTTAATATCAGGATGAATTACGGTATGAAAATTTTGAAGGTGGCCGTTGCGGCGGCCATTTTGGATATCAGATCAGCACCGTTTTTATTCAGGACCAACTAGACATTATAAGAAATCTTTTAACGAAAACTAGATGTTGTGTTGACCATCCATTGAGGAATACTAGTGATAAAATTTTCAAAATATCTGCCATGAAGGACAGATTGGACATCCGATCGGCGCCATTTTCATTTAGACATTAGACGAAGATTTGTAGCGAAAACAACATGTTGATATTATCATCCATGCGGGTGGAGTAGCAAGAACAAAGTTTTCAAGATGGCCACATTCGCTGTGCTATCGGATGGAAGGACATCGGACAACAAACCGTTCAATAAGCTTTTCTGGTGCATGACCAGCAGAGCTAAATAATGGGTTTTCTGCATGTCAATGTCAATTTAAGCACCAAAGAATATTCTGATGTCCAGAGAATACAGGGTATTATTGTTTCTAAATAAACATAAGTGGTCTAGAGATTTTCCCAAACATGGATAGGAGATATGATAACAGACCTGAATGATTTATACTATCAAGAATCCTCATTTTTAAGACATTTTAAGTGCACTACAAAGCTCTGATGTACATTCATTCACTGGATTAGGAGATATGGCTATTTAATAAGCACCCAAATGCTAGATGTACGGACACACCTGATTAATAGTTAATAAGCACCCAAATGCTAGATGTATGGACACACCTGATTAATAGTTTGATCATAGACCCATATGCACGAACAAGTTTATAACGTCAATGGAGGAACTGGGCACAATATTCAACCATGGCATAAAAAATACTCGCTTTTTGTTTTGCAACATGGTTTAAATGATGTGTATATTTCCATTAAATGTAGGCGAGTACCACTTACACCTATGTTCGTTTAATTTAAATACATTTCGCTTATGCTTATGTAAGTAATCGAGAACGAGACAAATGTATGATGGAAATTTGATGATCGATATAAAGAAATTTGATGATTGATGCTTGTTGTAAATTTCGAGTTACATTATCTGTCATATGCAATTCTGCATCTCTCTCTTTCACAGACACACACACACACACACACACACACACACACACACTTGTGAGATGTGGATATTAGGTAAATTGTATTTTCAGTAGTCATTTATATTATAATCTATCAATAGTTTATTTTATATCCTTTTTACACATGTTGGGACTGCGCGTTCAGTCCCCTACGTCAATCATTCTCTTCGCTATTTGTTCTCTCCTTTTTGCTGTGAGAGAATCTGCGTAATTCCTACATGGTCAAGGGGGGTATATTGTACATTTTAGCATAAATCTCTCCCTTGCAGCTCACTGAAGTGATATGGAGGTCTCATGTTTACTTCCAGCCGTCCCTCAAGAAATAAATAGGAGTGGCCCCGGAATGCTCTTCTTCATGGATAAAATATTTCAAATTCAAAAATAATTGTTTGGCTTAAACAAGATTAAACATGGTTAAAGTCGTAAAAGATCGACAAATATAACGGGAGTCTTATTACAAAGCTAAAGTTCACGACATCGGTTACTCCACACAGCAACAAAATGGCATTACCGTTATTTTGGTTCTTGCTACATAAACACATTAACAACCCATTGCCTATTTATTTACAACACCTCGTTTTATTTATACTATTGCAGTTTAATAATTATTCATTCAGAATCAATTTATTTGCGCTAGTTCACTTTTTATTCCAATAAAGTTTGTTTCATTGCATGTTTGGGGCTTCTTTTTCACCCAGTTCGTTACACAAGAATGGCAAAATTTAGAAATAAATTTCCTTACCTTTTCTCTGAAGCTTTTTATTTCTGTTCCTCTCAGCTTCAAAGAGATATTAAGTGTTTCTTCCCTTAATTCCTGAAAGTCGTTACTGCCGGTTTGTGTTTGAAGCATTACTTCTATCATCTCAGTAACATTTGTAGCGACCATGCAGATACTGTCCAGTCTTTTATGGGTCTCATAAATGACCTTTATCAATAACGGTAAGAATTGCTGAGATTCTTTTACTCTTCTGTAAACGTGGCGTCTGAAAGGATGAATGCATGAATGCCTGGGGACGTGAATAGTTCATCATATTTTACTCACCACAACAAGTGTCTCAAGAATCTTCTCTAAAAAAAAATGCCATCAAGGTATATCTTTCTCTACATCTAATTTCTAAAAGAGAAGGAATTTTTCATGAGGAACGTGCTATTTTAGCAAAGGAAAGGACCGTTTGCAAATGATGTACTTTGTTTGACTTGATGTTATTCATTTTATTCTTTGCGTTTTGAAGAAACTAATTCATATCTACATCTATAAGGAATATAATTTTTTTAAAGACGGTCAACTTCTAAGCTATATCAACACAAAATATTTTTTAAAAAAAACAACTTAGAACGTTATAATAATTAATTTTGCACGGAATAGCCAGGAATCTGTTATTTTCTTCTCAAAAGCTACATAAAATTTAGAAGTATCCCATTCTGTACGCTATTTTTTCTCGGTCACCACATCGAGCTTTTGTTGGATAGTCTGTTGGTTTATAATTATATTTGCTATCATATGGAAATATTTAACTTATTACATTTTTATGGACTTTACAGTGCTTTACTTCAAGGTTCCTGTTGTCCTTCGTATTGCAGAACTTAGAATCTTCAGCTTTTCTACTTTTCTTGTATATTTCGTAGAACAAGCAGTACTCCGCAAGCATCGGACTTGTATTTGACTAGTTGTTACTTGCATTGCTTACTTGTGCATTTTTTGTTTTTGGATTTCATTCGCTTACCTTCATTATTGACAACGTCCAAGCCCTTTTTAGAACTTCAATTTGTTGAAGCTTTGCATCAGGGTGGGGCACATTGTTACTGTGTCACAATTTCCTATAATTCTCTCAAATCGAATTCTGATAATTGATTAGAATGCAGATGATTATATAATTGTATGGCCTAATTGTAACATATAATCATTTCCAATGTTTTCACTGACCTTATTACAAATACAAATGACCATATTAATGATTATACATTATCGATTTAGTTACAAAACCTTAAGCCTAACAGGCAGAGAACATTTTTCTCTCTATTCCAAAATGGAAAACAGCAACCATTCTTACATAATGCACAAAGATAGTTAATCTTCAACGAAAATCTACCTTAGTTTGGATTCACCGTCTACAAGATTTTCTTGACATTCTTCGATCTGTGAAGTCTCAGTGCTAATGTAAAATGAAACGTCGGAACACTTCTTTGCAAGTTTGACGTCATTATCTAGATCTATATCGCTTGTAAAGTCTGGAAATTTTGCTATAAAAAAACAACATTTTCTGCAAAAATACAAATTTAAAAACGTTGGGTTTAAAACAATGAAACAAAAGTGTATATTAAAGGATTTACTAGTAGAGTTTGACTTAAAGTGTAGGCCTACCAGAGTACAGTCTGGATAATGAATGAATTTCCATAAGGAAAGCTCATACAGGCAGATTGCCGTAAAGCAAAACAACATAAATTCATATAATTTGAATTATAACATGTATATTTATATACAGCCAAATACTAATGCAACTTAATAACTTGATATAATTATTGATATAGATTAACCATAATTTATCAAAGTGGAATAGACTGACTGCAGACAACAAATTGTCATTCATTTACATTTTTCTCTTTCACACACATACATACATACATACATACATACATACATACATATTGTTTTTTTAAGGCTAAAGCTTCCCAATGATAGATCACGGCTTACGTGCTTTACCGATAATGAATGAGCCCTTTCTTAACAAATCGTTTGAAGGGAAAGAAAATGTGAATTATAAACAAGTCATCAAAGTTTTTCCATTTGTGATACTTACGCAATTCTCTTCGCTCCAGTCTCATGGAATCTAGTGGCTGACGATGGAAAACGTAAAGAAGACTCTGCAGTAGCATTTTGGGATAATCTTCAATCTTTGCCGACGATTCCACGACTTCTGAAACTTCGAAATCTCCAAACAAAATGAGTTGTTCGACTGCCGGAATTTCGGTTACAGAGGCTATGTGGTCTTGAAGCTGTGCATACCTGAAGTAAAGTCACTCAGTTTCTTGTATTAGTAGGCACATTTACACTTAAAATATATTATAACAATCCATAGTAGCACACATGTAAATAAACGATTGATCCTGATCTCGACCAATAGCAGGTGGTCATGATTATTTTTTCTTGTATATGGTTGTCACAAAGTATCTACGATATTATATCCTGTCATATGCGACATAACTGTTTGTTCTAGAGTAGACGTTATGTAATAATTTGTGTATACTATTTTGCTGTACCCAGCCGAAAATCTATTTGAAGAACGGAAAATCTGAATGATGTATCTGGCAATCCATATAGTATATTCTTCTTGAAATTATGCGTTTAGGTGAGGATTAAATATTGCAGTATATTTTCCTTTAGTTGTATTCACTACTCATCCACAATTTTGATTTAATGACTCAGATTGCTAACAGATGTTCTGAGGAGAACGTTTAATTGAATTTATTATAAATTTATACCTACTCAATATTGATGGAATTACAATCTTCTAATACATGTGCCAAGTCTACACGCATGCATACATGTCCACAAGGTGCTGGGTATCTTTTTAGTTGAATGTAAGCAAAATATATTTTAGAAATCCTTATATCTAATCCAACCTGTAACACATCAGTTCATTATATAAATGATATCATCTGGAACTCGATACTTTCATACAAAAGATAATGTCATATTGGACTGCAAAAGAGTTTAACTTTCTTTTAGTGCATGCTTTATCTGCATGTTTAAGAGAGTGGCTTAAAGAAAAGGATGTACTGAAATGTATTTCGCAAGCAAAGGTATGTTTAATACACAGTTGCCACTAACGCTCCCCAAACAAGTAATTCTGGCTTTTTATTGTATTTTGTTCCTAATCGAATGACTTAAAACAAATTTAAAAATATCACAAGAAAAACTTTATGACAGTGAATTATGCTTGAACATTGACTGGACACGACGAATCATTTCTCTGTACTTACGTATCTGTGGTTTCGAGATAAATGAATATCTTTTTTCCGGTAGAAAAGCAGAATATTAATATTAAAATCTTCTTCTTTATTTCACGGATTTTGAGGAAGAATTCTTTAAACGTTATCATGCATTCTAGGTCGACCTCCATTAGTCTGGCTAGGACAGGAACCAATTGTTTCTGTAGTGTCCTTTAAGTAAAAATATATTCTCTGTGTGTTGATTTATGTCGACAATAGTGTACAGTAAAGTGTTGGTACCATAGTACAATGTATGCATATGGATAAACTCATTTTAACTGTAAATTGTTAATGAAAATGAAAAGAATAGCACATATTCGCTTGTTTCTTTATGTAAATTGTTAATGAAAATGAAACGAATAGCACATATTCGCTTGTTTCTTTATGTAAATTGTTAATGAAAATGAAAAGAATAGCACATATTCGCTTGTTTCTTTATGTAAATTGTTAATGAAAATGAAAAGAATAGCACATATTCGCTTGTTTCTTTATGTAAATTGTTAATGAAAATGAAACGAATAGCACATATTCGCTTGTTTCTTTATGTAAATTGTTAATGAAAATGAAACGAATAGCACATATTCGCTTGTTTCTTTATGTAAATTGTTAATGAAAATGAAACGAATAGCACATATTCGCTTGTTTCTTTATGTAAATTGTTAATGAAAATGAAACGAATAGCACATATTCGCTTGTTTCTTTATGTAAATTGCTAATGAAAATGAAACGAATATGTTTGCTTTACGTAAATTGTTAATAAAAATGAAACAAATAGCACATATTCGCTTGTTTCTTTATGTAAATTTATAATGAAAATGAAACGAATAGCACATATTCGCTTGTTTCTTTATGTAAATTTATAATGAAAATGAAACGAATAGCACATATTCGCTTGTTTCTTTATGTAAATTTATAATGAAAATGAAACGAATAGCACATATTCGCTTGTTTCTTTATGTAAATTTTTAATGAAAATGAAAAGAATAGCACATATTCGCTTGTTTCTTTATGTAAATTGTTAATGAAAATGAAACGAATAGCACATATTCGCTTGTTTCTTTATGTAAATTTATAATGAAAATGAAACGAATAGCACATATTCGCTTGTTTCTTTATGTAAATCTATAATGAAAATGAAACGAATAGCACATATTAGCTTGTTTCTTTATGTTATTCAGATTACTCTACGCCTTATGCCGGAATTAGGTAGGAAGTGTTGTTTTCCTTTCCGTGATACCTACATAAATGTGATGTATAGGAACGATTAAGTATAGGAACGATTAAGTATAGGAACGATTAAGACAGGGTAATGGGGGGTGGGGATACCGTTGATACAAATATATAATTTACCTGTTGATACTACATGCACAGAACATAAATATACCGTCAAAATATTCTGAAATTATACCCATGAGCCTTTTAAACGTACATTGATAGGCGGCATGTTTTGGCAAGCTGGTTACTCCAGATTATTTGAGCACCCTGATGTTGCTGCTTGCCAGAGATCATTCCTTTTGGTTTCGTTGACGTCATCCGATACCTGCAAAAATGTTTAAAATATTCATTTAGGAGACAAATATTTTATATTTGAAGATTTTAGGTCGAAAATCGCTCTTGTATTGTTCATAATTTAGGCGAACATTTTTTCTACATCTCATTGTGGATTTCGACATAAAAGAGCAAATAAATATTTTGTTACCAAAATTATAAATGATTTATAAATTGTCCCTGCTTAGTTCAAGGGGTTCTTTCATAATCTCAGACTTCCTGGTTTAATAATAATAATAATAATAACGAGGACTTTGTATAGCGCCTAATCTTTAAAAGCTCTAAGCGCTTTACAACATTAGACAACATCTATGAGATAAGAAACATAATAATATTATTAAGAGATTCCTTTAATTATTTCAGACTGTCTAGTTAAGGGATTCCTACTTTGTCTCAGACTGCTTAATTCAAGGGGTTCTTTAATAATCTCAGACTGCTTAGATCAAGGAGTTCTTTCATAATCTCATTCACCAACAAGCAAAACCCAAATGCAATAAAATAATTGCTGAAGGGGTTTGCAAATCTAATCAGGTCATTTAAATATGCGCAATAAAATACTTATCAAATTTAAATCGTCGAACACAAGTAGTTGTTATGCAATAGCGCTGAATTGAATTTCCGACGGATGTATGTACCTATGGGCTTACAGACTTGAGAATGGATGTAGCGATAAGAACGACTTCAGTTCAAAGGTACACCATATTCTGTTGCTGCAGTAAGGTCATAAATATCTGAAATCATACCACATTTCTTGATTTGATCTCCCTCCATGAGGTAGGAATGGTAACTGTCCAGTTGCAATATGATATAAAGTAACTCCAATACTCCAAAGGTCTACCCTGGCATCATATCTTCCCTCTGAAACTCGCTTCAGTACGACTTTTTCGTACATATCAGGGAACTGATAAATACAATACAACTTTATTATCAATTATCATATTTATTTTGTAGCTTAAAAATTAGTAATATATTACTTCTCTAAAACAATATCGTATTTTCCAATCTCTAATCTCAGTATTGGAACGTATCTAGGCATAATTAATAATCTGTATAAAAACACAACAATAACAACAACAAACCGATAACAGAATATGATATGAAATTAAACAATTGTTGTTTATTTATTGTAAGCAAGATTCAGTTCTTATGACAGTCGTAAATAAACGTTAGAGGTTTAAAGACTCGAGTTAAAAATACACTGTTTTAATAAAACATTGCTTTCGTAACACTAATTCTGACAAATAAAGCGATGATAATAATAACCTTGACAAGTTGTTCCTTTGATCTGCAAAAAACTTATCAAATATTTCCTACTTCCACGTGCTTGCATCGAAATAACTGTTTGTAATTTCAAACCCCAAAAAATGTTGGAGATATTTGGATTTTAAACTTACTAAATATTCCGGTGTGCCATAAATAGACTGGTATGTTTCTTTCTGGCCTAGCTTTCTCGCAGATCCAAAATCAGTCAATTTATAAACAGATCTAATAAAAAGTATTACATTTAACAAAATGTTAATAGTTTGAGACACAGGCAAGGAGAGTCATAGAAAACTATTAAAATATTTACAAGAAGAAACGTTGACTATATCCAGTGGAAAAGTGTCAGTTTTGCGTAATTTCGGTTCCATTTTTAGTAATGATAAAATGCAATTAACTTTTATAACAAAGCTTCATTTTTTTAAACTACAATTTGAGGCATCTTAGACGCGATTAGTATTGTTTCGTTAATACAGTTCTGAATTGGTACGATTTTGACTCAGATAATCGATAGTCTATAAATTTAGACGAAGACTTTCTAGTAATACTTTACTCATCACAGAGTTTCCATTTTAAATCTTTTCTTGTCAGAAATAACGAAAATGTCACATATTGCATATACCTTCCATCCTCTTGTATTGCTCTCAATACATTTCCTGGCTTAATATCTCTGTGAATGTAACCCTTTATATGTAAGTGTTCCATCCCATCGGCTAAAAAATGTAGTTAATGAAATGATAAGTGAAAAAATATCATTGGATTTATTTAACAAAGGGATGTCAATACGATTAACAGTTTTTGTTAACGTCAAAATATAAAAAATTAAACGAAAAGGCAACAGAGGCCTCAATTTCGTGACGTTATATTAAATTCATGAGCATATGCATACATCGTATCATGGGCAAAATGACCAAGATTAGCAGAAAAAGAAAAACGTTTCAAATGATTTTTTTCTTGCAACTTTTATCTATGTACGAGGGGTATTTAAAAAAGTTATGAATATTAGTTCTTTATTCGTAAACAGTGCATCACTGCATCCTCTCAAAGGACTACGATGAACCCCTACACACTTTATCAATCTCATTATCCACTTATTAAATACAATTTTTCATTCACGTTTTGGTGTCTAGTTTATTTACTGCAAAACTGCACTTCCAATCGTATGTCGGATTTATGATTGTTTGTGCCTCAGCGAATCTGTTATAACGTTATTTAACCAAAAATCACATGGAGCTAAATCAGAGGTGTATGGAGGATGCGGCAAAGTTTGTATGCGGTGCTCCTTCAAAAAGTCTGTCACGTTGCGCATTTATCCGCCGGTGCGTTGTCACGGAGCAAATATACACCTCGGATACTGATGTGAGAATGGATGGTTCGGTAGCGTTCCATTACTTTTGCCAACACTTTAGATGTCCCGTGATGCTAACAGAGCCAGACACAGGTATCTGAATAAACATCCCTGATGCCGACTACTTGGAACAACGTAAGGTTTCTGCTTATTATTTTCTCTTAAATCAGGTTCAAAAACGTGAATACATGTTTCATCACCTGTGAAAATTAATGAAACGTATCGGTCACTCTTTGCATACTTGGCGAGCATGCCTAACAGTTTGGCGATTTCAGTCTGGGCCTGCTTTTGATCAGCTGTTAAGAAATGCAGGACCCATCTTGCATTTTTGTGTTTGAAATGATTCTTCAATATATTAAATAGAACTGAAGAAATAATGCCTGTGATAACAGAACAATCTTCTGTGCATCGAGTATAGGGTCTTCATCAATTGCCCCTTCACAGTATCCATTTTTACTGCATGTCAATAGCAGATAACGGGCTTACAGAACATGGGCTAATTTTCATGCATTAGCGACCATCTTATCTTAATGATGATGAAACTGCCTCACAATTATAGGCTATGACGGAATTGTATCCGCACAATTGATTCATGTTAGCTTTGGTATCGGTCAGAGAGTATCTTAAGAACACCCGGATTTTACAGTATGCTCTTTGTTCAGCGGCAGAATTATTCTGCCTCTCCGATATTTCTTCTTCGCTGTCATTTACCTACGTTATGTCACAGGTATATATCTGCACGTGACAGGCATGTTGCGCGTACAGCTACAGACAATTGAGTTAAAACGTTATTCTGTCAATTATTCGACATTAATTAAAAAATGTTAAAACAAAATATTCATAATGTTTAAATACCCCTTGTATGCCTTTAGAGCTACAAAAAGTAAGTTAAATTTGGTGGACAGTACCGGGCTGATATTTTCCTACTTTACATGGTACCCTGTTCTAGATTATTATTAATTGTTTGACATTAAATCTTAAAATAATAGTGCTGCAAAAACGGACATAAAAAATTGCAGTATGGAAATGATGTATCTGAATGTATTTATCTCTGAAGGTTTGATTTCTGTGTAAATATCAGTTTGGAACCATTGGAAGCACCATCAATTCACTTTTATTCTTTGACTGCCAAATTCAGTTGACTCTTAGGTTGCCAAGAAAATGATTTGTATAACTACAAAAGTTGATGCCTTCAAGAAGAAATGAATTTACAATTTTACCTCTTTCGTGAGTGCGATTACGAACGGCATATTATCCAAGATATTCCGTTCGTCAAGAATTCGCACTGTCTTCTGCTAAGATATGGTTTGGTCTTTGATATTTGAATGCAAAAGAGGCAAAGCGTAGGGTGAGCGCATATATAACTCCTCGTGGCGTAATGTCAAATCCATCTGATGACGTGCAAGACATTATGGTGAGTTCTCGCACTGTGACACGTGCGTGTTTTTAGCCTGTGAAACGGATACTTGCTGCGGTGCAAGTAGTATCTGTTGTTTTTGTTTGATTCTTTCTCCTTTCAATAACTCAGTTATTGTGTAACAAAAGTAATTAATCGTTAAACTGCTTATAAATAGGTACAAATTAAAGTCGAAATGAGTCTAATTCGTTTGATTACTTCACTCTCTATTTAACCATACATACAAGCTGCATTAATTTCTATAAAACAGACCATTTGTAAAATATGTTTTATTGATACACTTAATCTTATGAACTAGCTTTGCACCAATGCATCGCTTTCGCTGTGCCGGCGATTGTTCGTTTAGACGAACGATGTTGTCCATAATGATACCAACTGCAAAGATAAATATATGGAATCTTTGACAGTGAAACATATTATGAAATGGATGCCTGCACATAATTCTGTAGAGATCTTTTCAAAATCCTTATTTTGCCATGTTCTTTTCTGTTACCTTGACACGTACAATCAGCAATTAAAAAGGGCAACTGTGAAAATGTTTTACAAAATTCAACTTGTGAAAATAGGAGATAACTATTTGGCAAAATTCAGATATAGTCTTAAAGTTCACGTCAGACGAACAGACGAAAGAAGATTGCTATTAAGATCTTAGCGTCTGTCCTTCTAGTGCTTGTGAAAATGAAATTAAACTTATGTAAATACATACAATCGTCATATATTTTCTTTAAAGTAAAATATTACCTTTAGCATTGTTAAATGCAGCTAGTGAAACATATCACGATATCAATGTGAAAACATTTAGACTTGAAGGGCTTAAAATAAAATCTTATTATATTAGAATAACTTTGATGAATCACATTATGTCATATATTTTAAGAACATATGCTTGCAAAAGACCTTAAACATGTTTTTAAGCAAACCATTCGACAATATGTTTGCACTGCATTGCACTTTTATTATGAAAAAGTAAAACAATAACCAACATTTAATCAAAAGTCATCTTTATGGAAGAGGTTTTAGGCAAACATTTCTCAAATCTTTACTACTTGACAGCTTCTGCTGATTCCATAAAACAGCCATTTCAACTTCACTTTGATCTTCTGGCGAATTCCAGCCACTTCTTCGTCATAAATAGAGCAAATAGAGGAGTCAGTTTTACCTATGTCTCCAATGAAAATCATAAATTCTGATTCAGGAAATCCAAATGCGTATTCTGGTTTCTCCAGCATTGTTTGAACGCTTCCGCCGGCACAGTATTCCATGATCAGAACTCTACTCCCTGTTATTTCCTAAGAAAATGAAAGCAAAATAAGAACGCGAAGACTTTCTCGCTTCAAAGGCAACCATATGAATGCGCATTCATTACGTTTCTTCATAAACAAGGTCATACATATGGCATTATTTACTCCTTTTGAAGTAAAAATGTTTCAAGAAAAACCCAGGTTTCGCAAAAATGTTATTTGTAATAATTGCCATGCGTTTTATTTCTAGACATTGATTTGCTGTTTGAACTATTGATACATCATGCAGCCCAAAAGTAGAACTAGATTAGATAGTATCGTGCAGCAGATTCAATGTTAATTTTCGCCACTTTTTTCATTAAAATATCAAAAACCTTTAAAGAAAATAGAACAAGTCAAAATGAACAAAGCCTGAAGTACTTAATTGTATCTCTTTAGTTTTAAAGAATCTCAAATAGTGTATGCTTTTAAACATAAAACATACATATTTCAAGCAACCCAACATATACAATGTACAGTACAAGCCTTATAGATCATGTAGGCATTCAGTATTGACTATTTCGGCAATGGGTGTACTTGTTTAGAATTTGATTACATTCACCTTGAAATGGGCATTCTGCACTTTATTTGGATCCTCAAACATCCATATTTGTTTGGAAGGCCGTTATTTACATGCCACGTGAAATACATACCGCAAAAATGTAAGCTAAAGTAAAATTTTGTTTCGAAAAAGATCGCACTACCCTGTTATTTAATATAGCAGACCTGACATCATTTTTCCTGGACCCAGTTCCGTAATAGTCCATAGAAATAAACAATTTTCGTCTGGAAGTTTTTGGATCACATTTAAGGTATAGATCATTCAACAATCAGGATCGAATAGACTTTGGTTAAACTATATTAGTATTCATTTTTATAACATCTATGAATATATAATTTTGATTTGAGTACATGCATCTGCATGATAGAGTTGAATCACACTTCTTTATTTTGACAAAAATAGTATATAAGAAATGTAATTTATTCAAGAGTCAAGATTGTTATTACTTTACTGGCTTATTAAAGCCACTGGCCCAGATTATACACCATAAATGAACAAAGAAATGATGTGCACAATAAAAACTGTAGCACTCAACAAAAATACATTTTAAATTACCATCAAATAAAATTCTATGAATTCTATAGTGATCTTTAATATGATCCTTCTTAATACTTGATATAATGTTGAGGTTGGCTAATACTTGAAACTAAAAAAATAAACGAAAATATTTGTACCAAACAGTTATCAACTATTCTTTTATATCACCTATTAAAAGGTTATACATAAACATATTTACATTTTAATGGCAGTAGTCTGACCATTTACCCTGAGCAAGTGAGAATCTTTTCAAGCGTCAATATAATTTTATTTCACTATTAATTTGTTATCTTGTGGCATGTCAGGGTACGTAGATACATATTATTCGTCTTCTAATTTGGATATACCTAGGTGGTGTAAACAACACGAACACATCCTATCTATTGTGTCTATCTGCTTACATCAGCAAGGCCCCTAGATTCGTCAACCACAGTCATTTAAATAAATATCCTCGTATGATATATATATATATATATATATATATATATATATATATATATATATATATATATATATATATATATAGTAATTATCCTTAGGCCTGTTTTTGGAGTAATGTTACTTTACTCCCTTATCTAAATAAAAAACCTAAACCGAGCAAATGTATTGAATAGATTAAAGTATCAATACTTAAGTATCTTTCAACATTCAGGAAGGTTGTAAACATGTATAATGTTTTCATCTACAATATTCGTTGACATTATCATTTAATCCTTGTCTCCACTCACATTTAAATACAGATCATACAAGTAATGGAAGCAGAAAATCCAACTGTATTTCAAGCGCGGCAGACCCAATAGAACTGTAAGGGACTGTGGTATAAACTAGTAGCCAATGACATGGGTTGACATTACCTCAGATTATAGTATATGCGAAAATGTGGTCACTTTAAATATCTGGAGTCGTTTTGACAATGTCTGAAAGTTGAATTACTTCCTGAGCCCATAACCTTTCATTTAGACCGATGAACTCCAGTGTTGTAGAGGGCACTGGTGGTAAATTCACCCATGTAGCTGAACTGATTCAGCGACATCGAAGCGGATTGATGCAGGAAATCTGCAGCAACAACCCTACCAATTCACCGTAAAAGAAAAATATCAGTTTGTTTATAGTTTCATTTACAATAATTCAACAAAACCGAGGATTTAAAGAGAAGAATTCGACTCAAAACAGTACATGGCGATTCAGTAGTTGAAATAGCTTTAGTAGTAATGTTTTCTTAGTATTTTATGCCAAACACTGAAATTGGCAAAATTTTACATAAATTTTAAATCATTCATACATTTGAACCGATTAAAGAGATGCTGCATATTACTGGAAATAAAAGTAAATGTTTTTGATGGACGTCCTGTTGGTTTGTTCATGACACACCAAAAGCAGTTTCTCAGGCATTAAATGGTCTCAGGATTTTTAATGCATTTTAAGTGACCGACAAAGAATTGTAATTGACATATCTTTACAACAAAACGAGTTTCTCATACCAATATCAAATATCGCAACAATGTAAACAGGGCAAAATAGAAACAAAACAAAATACGCTATATGAAGAAACAGTTAACTGATCAGTCTCGTTGCAATTATTTCAGACATGCGAGAAAAAGATATTACGTTATTTATATGGATGATGAGTGGCAGGCAGACAGTGTTGACATACAAGCATATGAAAAAATAACTGCTGAAAATGAATGTTCACAAAATAGATTTTGACTGAAGAAATAAAACAAAAATAAAAATGGTTTTAGCAAAATCTCCAAATAGTGAAATCACAAAGAAGTTTGATGAGGAAATGGGTTTTCGACAGAAAAATTCATCCTTCTGGAAAATAAAAAAAACATTAAATACTTTTCAACTGACTCGGACAGAAATGCATATGTACTGGAAATGTTTAACAGCGAGTAAACGCTACGATGTGCAAGCATTTGGACTCAAAATAAAACAAGATTTTTTTTCCTGAAGTGAATTGATAGTTGCAATGAAACTCCTTTCAAATCAATAGGAACGAACCTGCTGATGAAAGAAGGGAGAAAACCGACAAAAGGTGTGGATACGCATATTCGGTTACTTGACAAACGATACAATTGGAACACTTACATTTAACAGTGTCCAATCAATCAGTATTTTGAAATACAAAACAATCTTTGGAAAGGGCAACCATATTATCATTCTAACTTTACCGAGTAAATATTGACAAACAGGCAAATAATCTTAAGTGATCAAGTTAATTTGTAAAATGGAAGACTTAAATGTAGAGGCATATTTTACGAGCAACAAGATGAAACAAACAAAAGATTTTCGAAACAAAATAGATGAAAGGCAAGAAAGAACTCAAGGCTGTCAGTGCTATTCGATACTTTTACGCTCAGATTGCAACTCCGAATCACGTTGTCTCTAGTACAAATCCACATAGCAATCACAAAAGTGTGGACAAGGCTCAATTTAGAAATGATAAAAACACAATACTGATTATGGAAGAAAAACAATCTATATTGATACTAACTGATACAGGATTTGCTATATTTTAATTTCATGAATAGTTTACGAACCTATAATGTACAGTAAGAGTATGAGGACTTTGCCCTAGTGGAAATTTTCTATTACTTGTAAATAACTATTTTCCATTTTTTCTATGGAAACTCTTTTTGGTTTTTATTAAATATTGAACTAATGGTACATCTGTATTTGCAACACGTTTCAACTGCTTTTGCAATGCAATGTTACGTTTACCTCTATATTAACGTAATTTATACGTTTCAGCATAAAATTTCATAGACACTATTTTTAAATTGATAAAGTAATCAGCATTAGATTAGCATTGAATATGTTTTCTCTTGTGTAGCGAAAATCACTGGAGATGACAAATCTCCAAATTATAGTCTCTGCTTCTCTTATCTCCTTTGTGATAATTATTTGCATTTTCTTTATCCTACAGTGGCTCCGGGGATATCTACGTCATATATCAGATTCATCGTATATACACATTTGTTGGGGGGGGGGGGGTTTGGCGTAAAAAATGAGACCAAGAAGTCATTTCCTAATTGGCCTTCTAAATTATTCGGTGCTATCATTTATTGGATATTGCCTCTTATCAAACGTTTAAGTGTCTTGATCTTGCCAACAATCTTGTATTTTGTCTTGGCATCTCAAAGTTATTTATTTTAGTTAATTTTTTAGTTATTTCCCCTATTTATGTCATCCATGAGTACTTCTTTAGCTATTTTTTGAACTCTTCAATCAGTTCTAGTAACACATTTTCGAATCATTTGGTTTGGTTTTAGCAACACCCGTAGTGGTATCACAAAAATCATTAAGCAACAATTACAGTCTGATCAAATTGTTTTTGATCTTGTGTTTGCAGCAAATAAGCATCTAAAATAAATATTTTCAAATTCTTTCCTTTCGAAGCCATCAGTATTCTCTGCCATTTATCTAGTGGTAAGGTATGTACCTTTTTGTAGGGGTCATTTTAAGGTTATACAAATAGCTAAAAATGGACAATAGTCACATGCAAAAGAAATGGGAATCATTAGAGACCAAAGAAGCAATCGCCCCAATCACCCCAATTCTACCCAAAATAAATAATACAGATAAGGATTAAACATGCCAACTGCAGATTAAACATACAAAAAGATAATCTGTAAAACTTAACTGTAAAAGATTTGGAAAAGATGGATGCAAAAAAAGTCAAGAAGACAAATGAAATCTTTGTCTAATACAGAGCTGTCCCAATGTCCATATCATTGCAGAATATGATTTATACAATAATTAGCTTATTTATTTCAACAGACAACATAGTTGATAGAATGGACTGATAATTGTACCATTTAAAACGGTATCAGATACTTCACTGGACTTTATCATTTAAGCTAGGTTTACATATATAACACTTGTTGCAATATTTGTCATTATAGGAATAGCTGCTTACCATGCAACACAAAATTGATTGGAAAATCGACTCGGCAAAACTGTTTATTATCATGCCAGATGCAAAATATGATAACAGAATATTCCCAATGAATAAGTTTAGGGATATTTAATGATTACACATTTTGTGCACTTTTATTTTCTTTCCTCAAATACATTTTTCTTTCTTCGTCTGTTTTCTTTGATTGTCATGTTTGGCAAGGAAAAACATTCTTTGTTGCTCAGAATAGGACCGATTAAATTATGGACGATAAAATAAAACACAAATTACTAAGGTCATCTAAATAGACACCTTTAGGTGTATGGAAGTTTAGTCATCATCGGTACAAGCCAGCAGATGCTACACCGACCATTACCGTCATTGAATATTGCTTTATGTTTTGTTTCAATGCAAGAAAGCATTTTTCTTGATTTTTTATTTTCCTGAAATTTTCTTTATTATGGTATCTTTGTTTCTTGTCTTTCCATTTTTAAAATAGATTTTTGGGAAGTATTTTGTGCTTTATTATTATCTTTGTTGTATTATTTCGACATGGTTTAAATTAATTTCGATGTTTTCAAAACCACGTTATGTTTTTAACTGCATTTTTTTAATATGTGTTGGAATCCAAGATTGTATTTATCTAGTCACAGTTCAAATTTTATTTTGCTGCAAAAACTATGTGTTAGTCAGCAGAAAGTAATCTTTGATCGCTTTGAATTTATATTCATAGAACTTTGCAAATTTCAAAGCAGATAAATGGAAGGTGAACACGACAAAAAATAGATGAATCTAAGATTAGGAAATAACTTGAAAAATTTCCTTAACAAAAAGGTTAAAGCAGGTGAATGGTTCATAAGGAATAATGTTCCCTAATCTATGAAATAATCTGAATGGAAACAGCTTTCGCTTTTGACTGCATGAATTTCTTCTGTAAACATGTTTTATATGAGAGCAATATTATCGCTAGAAAAACAGTGTAGCAACTGTAGCACACGATGGTGATACACAGCAATAATAATCAGCTAAGTGAAAAGAATGTCCTATGGACTCCAAGGGAAATAAATCTATTTGCCCAAACCAGTCGATCACAGGAATGGTAAATTATATATCGGAGCTGAAAATAGATGTTGTTGAAATATCATTTTGCAACAAAAATTATAAAATGAAACAATGGTTATTTAAATTTATGGTGGCTTTCACAACCATGAGACGTACACAAATAGCGTCAAAGGAAGAATTCCTACAAATGGTGATATGGAAGTAAAGAATCTATCGTTTCGAAAGGGTTCAATAATATTGATGTTGTATATGGTAGCGTTAACAACCAAATTAGATCCAACAAAAAAAATATCACTACTATACAAATAATGACTTCCACAATAATTTCAAATTTTTGGTTAAAGTCGAAGAGGACAGAGTTAGAATATGATATGAAATCAGAAGATATACAGACAAACCTGCATTGTACAATTAAAACAGAGCTAATACACTGGATTACTTGAAATAAAAGCTGGAGAGAACAAAGTATGGCGATTCAGGCTTTGTACACCCTGGAATATGATTTAGCTCGATATGCATCCAGGAACACATCGATTAATTTAAAATATGAGAAACCAAGTTAATGATTTTAGCAAATATTCTGATGACAATGTAAATACGAGTACTAGTGTGTTCATAACCCAGAATATTTTATTTGAAAGCAGCTGACGTTTTCGTAGCAGTTCCAAATCTAAGACCGTATATATTATATCATTTAGTAGCTCGTGATACATTTTAATCATATCATGTAAGAGCTCTTTGTATATGTTAATTATACCATCAAGTAGCTCGCGTCGTTTGATACAAGGGTTAAAAACGACGCTAACAGATGGTAAATAATTTGGATAGAAATACTTACGAAAGAAATCACCATATCCAACGGAAACGACTATCTTTTCAAACTGAATGACTACAAAAACTTGACTATATACAAACAGTTTTGATTATCATATTTGTTAGAACAAGTAGTATTAAACACATTCATTACGAATGACAACTTGAAGAAAACTGCGATTAGGAGTAGGCAAAACACATGCTACATTCACTGAATCATTTGTTCAATTGGTAAATGAGAAGAACATAAATGGCGTTCTTTTTCTACTACATGGCTAAACAAATATTTATCGACTTAGAAGCCAAACTAATTTTAATAAATCTTACACTGATGAGTTCAAGTGTGTTGTGATACTGTTCAAAAAGAGTGGAGAAAATAAACTCGAAATTTTAACAGCTCATCAACAGAAAAAAATATCGGTGACTATAAAGTATAGTAGGTCTGGCAAATGTAAACGATTCCCAAGGTTTTTATTCCCGGTGACAGTTTGCAGTACCACGATTTATTTATCCTAAGAAAAATAAATGTATACACATGATAACAGATTGAACGATAGTGCTCTTTAAAATAATTCAAGTATTTTTGTCAGTCTATTCTGTTTATGACTTACGTTCTTGATAATCTTTAATTCTGCCATAGTGCTGTATTCTATCCTTATATTCATTTGTAGTACAATGCTGGAATATGTTTAATATGCCAACATAGTTTTGTCTTTCTATTTCATTTACTTCAACAGGTTTGATATAACATGCCTGAACTGCTTCATTAACATCTGCAGATATATCACAATTAGGTTCAAATTTCCCAGTGCCCTCTATTTTTACCAGATGTATATCAAGGTAATGACCATAACTTTACATAACGTTTTTGAGAGCATTTTAAAACAGGTTCCACAGCATAAAGGAAACACTTATTTGTGTACTTTCTGACAGAATACAAGCCATCGCATTCTTACCATCTTCTGGCAAATCCATGTATGAGCTTTCTCTAAGCAATTGATATTTATCTGTATGCGATGGAAAATATCCATTCTGTCAAACATCCGTCTTACACTTCAACTGCTCCCCGTCCAAATTTAGTATCTTAAATGTCGATTAAATGTTCGATGGTATAATTCATTTCGCCACTATTAGTACAATTAGACATTTTTTATAGTAATAAACATAAGCAATACTCAGTTTGTTCTCCTTCTTGAGTGTAATTGTTTCTTAAGCTTGTTAGTTAGGAATAATTGACTTTTAACATGGCTATATTGTAGAATTTTTCAAATAGATGATCCTCTTCGAATGTGGTTTAACGTAACTGTAAAATGAACAAAGCTCTTGAATGTTGTGGTCGTAAAATCTATATTCATTTATGTCTGTTTTAAGTAAATTTACGTGCATTTTCTTTATGATTCGATTTAAATGGAGTATATTTATTCCTACAAATTATATTTTTGTTGGAAGACGTATTTAGACTCTCTCTCTCTCTCTCCCTTTCTCTCATAAGCCAGCCTCCTCGTAAAGATATGATTAATTGTTTTTTCCTACTGTGAACTGAGAGGGCTGTTGCGGTAGTTTTTTTTTTTTTTGGGGGGGGGGGGGTAATAACCGGGATCACTTCAACGGTAGAATGTAACCACCAAATGAGCTCCATTATTATTTCAGCTGTAGGTATAGCGGATATACCTACAGTTTCATATGCCCTGTAACCGGAAACAGTGTCAATGCCTACATTATGTACCCCGTATTCTTTCGAATGGACGTCAGGAAGGAGGTGTGATCTGATTAATTATTCAAAATCTAATTTCTTTATATAAACCTATCCATGTGACCTTTAAATTTTCAGTGGTAAATGATTCATCTGAATACGCATATTGTGTCAACTATCTTCGAAGCGCACTTAAAAGACTTTGTTATTTTATTATTGTTTACTATCTAATTCGATTTTCTAGACTTAAAGGTAACATTTGGTCACCTGCACTAGAACTCTCGATGTATTCTATTCTTCCAATAATTTTATAATCTGTATTTCAGTGCAAGTGGAGACAGGAAAAGAAAAAGAAGGTTCTAGGGGTGGCTTGTACCTCAACCTCAAAACCAAGAAGCTGCACAATATTTCTATGCTTCAGCTCTGTTAAGGCCGCCACTTCTCTCTGACTTGCTAAGATCCAATGCTGAAAATCACTGGTATGAAATTCCTTGATTGCTACGACCATACCCGTGACCTGGGAGAACAGTTCAATAAATATATAAACTATATTAATATCTCGCACATAACAGAATGAGAGTGACTCTGCAAGGATACGAACATACGTTTATCGCTCTGTGATATAAGTGAGGAATGTTATAAATGCATTTTGGTCACCGTGAAGTCCAGCAAAAGCATTGGAAATTAATTAGTCTATTTGAGTGGGTGGCGGATTGGGGAAGTGTTGAGGGTATATTTTTCTTTATAAAAATAAAAACACTATCAAGCACAAAATATGATGGCCTTCAAATGTGTGTCGTACTTTGTGACTGTTTTTGAACTATTTAAAATTATTATTGACCTGTGTCCTCCTTTCGCGTATGTTCATGGATAGAATTGTACTACTTCCAGTAAAAGTATTTGAGCTGCAGGTATGAATAGAGGCTACTTTGTGATGTAACACTGAACCCACTTAACATTGTTCAACATATAACTTTGCTGTTTACATGACAACACACACACACACACACACACATATATATATATATATATATATATATATATATATATATATATATATATATATATATATAGATATAGATATATGTATGTATGTGTGTGTGTCTCTTTGTGTGCATGAGCGTGAGAGAGAGAGAGAGAGAGAGAGAGAGAGAGAGAGAGAGAGAAAGATGGTAAAAGACATTGTAATGTAATTATTTACATAGACATATATCTTATACGATAGAGATATGGGTACAAATCGCCTTGGTTCATACAGATTTCCAATTAGCAAAACATCAGACATAAAACAGTAATATTACAAAACTGCTAAAAGTTTCAAATAAATATGTATTACGTGTAACGCTTACTCTCTACACTGTTAAAGTCAAATATATAGAAATTTGAAGAAAAAAAACAAACTATTTATAGCGGTTCAAATGCGCTTCATCGTGACATAATAGGTATATTATGACCTAAGCAAGTTTTTCCATTCTTCAGTAAAGCAAGTGAAGACAAGAAATCACAGAAAATGTAGTCTAAACTTGTGTGATGCGGTTATCAAATTCTAATACTTTATGGCAGTAGGATTATCCTATCGTAGGGTGGTAACCCACTTTGAGTAATATGACTGTATATCCGTGGTACGTGGTACCCGTGATCTTTGTCTCATCACAAGGCGACCAGATACCTTATTACAAATTAACAAATGCAATTTTAAGATATTTTGGAGCCGTTTCGAATCATGCTGTAATGCCAGAATTAATTGAAAATGATTAAATAAATTAGAATGTTAATTGTAAATGAAACTCTTTGTTATCCCATTTTGCAAAATTGTTACTAAATGCTGAGGTATATGTAGATTAGAGCAATGATCTCTCAAAGAGATTAACATCATATATGTATCAGTCAAATGACACTATTTCCTTCGGCCGAAAGAAGCAAAATAAACAAAACAGAAACAAATTTCTAATTTTGAACATTAATTTACCTTGTGTCTTCCAAAGAATACCTCTGCAAATGAACCCTTTCCGATGGAATCTGCTGTGTTCCAGATGAATGTCATTGACTGCTTCAAAATGCCAGTCCTACAATATAAAGTCCCTGTCGAGGACCTAAAACAACAGTTTGGTATAAATACGGCTTTTCTATTTTCAGAATCGGCGTAGAATAGAGCACGAATAAGCGGAAACGACAAAAAGACAGTAAAGTTCGCCAGAAGATACATCTATTTAAACATACCACGTGCACGTTTGCTGACGTCACTGTCGCCACCACCGACTATTAAACCGTGTATAGCATACGTTTTTTAGACAGCAATCTAAAAGCATGAAGTTGGTTATAAACCAAAACACGTTTTGCGCAAGACAAAACGAGGAACACAAAAATGGACAAAGTAACAGACAGACAATCAAAAACATATAAATAAAGTTTAGTGGAGAACACTGTTTTGAATATTTTTTTACCTATTTATAGCCATTCCGTCCTGACCATGATCCTGAGATATATCTGAAACAAGAATGCACAAATCGACGTTCATCAAGAAATCATACAAAGTCATATCTTGTTATTTTGCTCCCACTCTTTCTAATTTAAATCTTTGTTTCTGGAGAAATTTTGTGTCGTAAAATAATTAGGTTTGACGTATTATGAATGTGTCTCCAGAGTACACAATTTATTGCAAGTATTTTGTTTCTATTTTAAACAAAAACAGGAATTACACAGACGATTCTTTTAGAGGAATCTTAACAGAAAGAAAACGTGAAAAGATGCATTTCCATAAAGGAAAATAATTTTACAACGACACATATATGGATGTATTGGGTAAGTAAACATTTGGTTCTTTGTAACTTACTCAGGCAAAAAGCAGCTGTAGTGGAAATATATAACAGAGCTCTGAAGACTATAGTGTGAAAGCATTTCGCTGAGAATAGTTACGCATTTCAAAAGTAGAATAAAACCCAAAAATGGTTCGATGACTTACCAAAGCTGTTGTACGGATATAATGACACTCATCACATATCAGTAGGGATCAATAGACATCAGTTGGCAGGCTGAAGAGCACAAAGAAGAAAACATATACGTATGACCCAATACATTTGTTTCTATAAAACTTATACCTTTCCATCATTTCATTCAACATATAGGTAACAGTCAGAATTACGAAATACAAAAATAAAAAATATTTTCAAAAGGGTAGCTTCTTAACTTTACTCAGATAATATCTAAGATAAGCCTAGTAATGCTAGGTGATCTGTAGTTTACAACCTTGGATACTTAATTACCGAGGTTATTGAGAGCGTGCATTACAAACAAGATTTCGTTTTATACGACAAGTATGATGACATAAATAAAGTTGTGTGTGTGTGTGTGTGTGTGTGTGTGTGTGTGTGTGTTTTAACGTAGCTTCAACAATTAGTCAGTCATATAGCTCCATGTCTGCAGTGTCGTAGTTTAAAGTGATGTCTAGCACTGGGACATTCTGCCGTTACATTATTATAACCCCAGGCCGAACAGTCCTAACACGAACCTCTTTAGGCTGAGCGCCTAGGGAGGCAGCTGCTAGTACCATTTTTATTAGTCTTTGGTATGACTCCGCCGGGGTTCGAACCCGTCACTTTCCGCATCCGAGGCGGACGCTCTAACCACTAGGCCACCGGAGCGGTCCATAAATAAAGTTGAAATATCTTGAAAACCAGAGGAATGAAAGATAAAAGTCTGTACTTGTGAAATAGGAAGGATTTGATGAATCATCCACCCATTTAAAACCATACAAATACATCACTACATGCATAAATGTGTCAATGAACATCTAACCTTGGACGTCTTGATAGATAACGAGTTTCTAGAATGTGGAGACAACAAGACACCGGACTAGGAAGGGATTCAAACATGTACGTGATGCTAATTTGCATTGATCATGAAATCGTGCGAAACAAAGAAAATATGTTGAAACCTCACAGTATAAAACAAACTCTTGCGCATAAGAACACATGATAAGTCGATTGCAATGTCGGAAATCCCCTTACATGAGAACAAATATATGTATTATCGACGAAGGAAAAGAGAGAACTTTCAAAAATATAAAGATGATTCAAACAACATATCGATAGAGTTAAGACAAAACAAATACAATGTAAATGGCTGGTATAGGAGATTTGGAAGGCGAAGAATCGTAACTAAAACCCGATATATTTTGATGCAATCATGAAGACATTTAAACTTCTTTCAAATTGGTTTAAAGAGTTACAGCAGTGATACAAACAACTACTGAACTGACTATTCATATTTTTATTGAAAATATTTATAATGTTATATTTTAAAGCAAGCATAAAACCCTAAAAAACCCAATCACAACAATTGCCACATAATTAAAACACAATAAATTGAATTCAAAATAATTATTATATCATCCGGAAAAATTAAAAATCAGAATATCTTTCACTTTAGGTGGATACAAATTTATTGATAACTTCAGAGATATTGAAATTAAACTTGGCAAATATATATTTGGTTGATGGGTATTACAATATTTCAGATTAACTCATAAACAATCTCCTCCACTAAATCAATGATAAAACTCAAACAAGGATTGTTTCTGTTCCTAATATGCACATATCAAATGTCAAAGACGGAATGACTACAAACTGTCGCAACTAAATCTACAATAATATCGAATGTTTAAATACAACTCAAAAATTAAAATCACTCCAAAAACAATTAAAAAGTACTCATAACCATCTGAAATGCTATGTTGTTTGGATTTATGTGTTAGCGACGATTCAAATATTTACTGAAGTAGGTACAGTTCCTTGGATTTTGAAAAAACCCATATTGAAAATTTTCCACGATCAGGTCAGTAACAGTTACCATTATTTTGATAGTTATTGTTTAACTTGCAAAAGTCCTTTACAGTTATAAATATTTTTCACGGCGACATTACTTCACGTGAAGAATTGTTACGAACGATTTATATGTTGCACATTTTGAGTGATGACATCAAAAATAAAAAGTTCCGTTCGCCGAGTTTTAAAAAAAATTACGTACGGAGATTGAATAATCTAAAATATGACGGAGTAATGTTGTAGGAAAGCAATAATATCGGTAAGGAACAAAACAAATTAATAAAATAGACAAAGGGATAAAATGAATCAGAAAATATTTACTTGATTAGGAGCAAACGTTAACATGTGCATTCTAAGCATGAATAAAAGAAATGTCCTTCGCAGGAGATCTAGCAGTGATGCGACTAAAAGCCAACTAAACGGCAAGATAGAGATTTTGACATCTAAATTAAACACGGGAAAGAATAGCAATAGTACTGAGCGTAACAAAGCAATTAGCTGTAAAGGAAATTGATTAAAGCAAAATGATAGAATGCAAAAACGAATCTAGTCCTGAGCTGTATACCGTTTCACCTTTACCTGAATGAGAAGTATCCGAGTGGCATTATTTTAAGTGTGAACTTAGATGTAGTTTCAACTGCGAATGAAGTGCATACACTTGGTGGGACAGATATTAGATACAAATATAAAGAGTGTTGTTAGACATTTTATAGACGAAAAAGCACATATATATATTTATTTGATATTTACGAATGTAACTATTCAACGTCCATCAGGTTATACTGAATTTGAGCAATACTCAATAGCTGAAGTAGAGCATTGTGTCATTCAAATGATGAAATCAGGCTTGTATGCAATATATTTTAACTTATATATTTAAAACGTAAACTTTTGGGACTTCATGTTACTCTTTAAATGTCATTAGGTAAACAACAGACTTTTTATTTCCTCTTCAGACGCTAAAAAAGACTAAGTTTACACTAATAAAGAAAACACGTATGGCCTACGTGGAAGATGAAACGTTTTGGTAATTGGATTGAAATGCGAATAGGACCAGGATGTCGAACGAAAACTGAGAGAAGCAGCATATGTTGTTACTTATAGAAAAAACAAATCCAATATGCAAAAGCTTAGAATTTACTGAGGCATTTAATACCACAAATGACTACAGAAACAGTCGAGACTGAAGCAGTATTAGCTAATGGATAAGTGTTTACATGCTGAAGCGACTGTTTGTTCAAGTTATTTGATCCCAATGGATCTCATCACGAAAGTGTACCAGAAAAACATTACATAATTCACTGAGAACAGGTCACAAAGAGACTTGACCTTCTAAATGAATAGGGGGCGTTGGGGGAAAATCGCCCCGGGCGGCACTTCGGAAGGGGCGGCAAAATAAGGGGAACAAGGAAAGAGGAAAAGAAAGGGGAAAACAGAGAGAAAGGGGTTAAAGAATGATAATAGTTTGAAAATTTGTTGATGGTGCAGCCGCCCTGTGGCGGTACTGGTGTGGCCCTCGACGGATTGACTTCAGTGAGCTGTGTTTATACAGAGATCAAGTTACTAATATGCTGGGGCGGTTTTAATGCTAAAGCAAATTCGACATACATTTGTACGTTAGTGCTAAAAGCAAATTCGACAGTCCTGTTTACTTTAGTCAAATACAACAGCTTATTGGAACAATGACAAGTATGGCTTCTGAGAGATTTGGAAAATATCGGATGCAGTTATTATTAACAATAAAAATCTTTTTACCTGTACTAGTTATTTACGAAAATAATCTAATCGGATTAATCGGATACTAACTTTTCAATCTACGACATTTACCGTACTACAACAGTCACAACATGAACAAGCGGCATAAGATAATCGAGGCAGAATATCGAAAGCGCACAGAAAATCACAAAATTGCGGAGGCAGATGGTGCTGCAGTTATTCGTCGATTCTTTGTTCGAATACGCCTGCAACTGAAGCTGCTGACAATCAGCCTGACATTGCTGAGCTGCATTTAATGCTGATCCAGTTCTGGCTGTTCAGGTTCAAGCAACAACATCAGCAACGCCGGACCCGGAGTATTTAGTTGACAACAATGATGAAATTTGTGATGGCAATATTATCAATGCCAATGAAGCTGAAGGTAAGCGAAGTCGGAAAGAAACATTACCAAATGATGGCTCAGCTGACGGTGCCACAGCCAGGTCAATGACGTTTACAGTACACTGTCTGCACTCTAATATGAGCAAGTTACACAGCAGTATTAAAATGAAGAAATAAATGGAAATCAGGACTCTGCCAATTCCAGTTTGGTTGTTTTCGGTGATGCTGACCATTGACCCGAAACTGTAACCGATGAACGTAGAACTGAAATCGTTTTGAAACGCTCTAAAACTCTCCAGAATAAGGATGGACCGTCTGCCATAGTTAAACGCGAGTTTGGTGAAGGTGAACGTCAGACCAGATCATTGTCAAAAGATTGGTTCTTCAAAACGCTATGAAATGTAAAGAATATTTTGAGGTCTTGGATGTCGTACTTCTTAAAGGGAGCGCTCTACTGCTTTTGTTGTCGACTTTGTAATTCAAATCAGAGTCGATTTGGCAAATTCCAAGGCTTCAGTGCTAGGAGAAAACTCAGTTTCAAAGTTGGAGAACATGAGATAAGCCGGCATCATATGACTTTCTTCAACAACTGGAAAGATATGGCAATGAGACTGTAGGTTGGTGCTATTACTGATCAACACGTCCAGAAGCAAATGTTTGGAGAAACTGCAAGTGGAGAGATATTCTCAGAAACAATTTTGGATGGCATCACATTCTTGGCTAAATAAAACATCCCGTTTAATGGACACATGGAAACACCATCTTTGGGAAGTGACGCTAATTAAGGTGATTTTCTTGAATTGATGAACCTGCTAGGAAAATAAGATCCTGTTATAAGAGAGCATCTCACCACGTTTAAGCTTGGGACGTTAGCTGTATCCTTTCACCTAATATGCAGAATGAATTTATTGGACTTCATAGAAATTGTATTCAGGCCACCATTCTTGATTCTGCGAAAAAGCTATATACTTTACTATCATGTTTGATTGTACTCCGATCTTTCACATGTCGACCAAATGTGTCAGATACTTCTTTATATAAACTTAAATGAAAGAGAAGTAGAGATCAAAGAGTCTTTATACATTTCTTTCTTTTTGATACAAAGATAGCTGAAGCTGTAACGGATCAAATTCTGACAAAGCTCCAAGATGATGGTCTAAATTTGTTAGACTGCAGAGGCCTAGGTTATGACAATGGTGCGAATATGGCTGGGATATACACTGGAGTTAAATAGTGAATTTTGCAGTTAAACCATTAGCTATCTTTATTCCATGCAGAAACCATAGCTTGAATTTAGCAGGCATTCACGCGACTGCTTTGAATGCAAATGCAGTAACATTTTTTGGGCACTATCGAAAAATTTAATGTTTTTCTCTTTTTCCACACATCTATGGGACATTCTTCAGAACATGTTCCAAAAAATGTAAAACGGATAGGAGAAACTTGCTGGAGTGTAAAACTTGATATTGTGGAGGTTGTGGCTTCACATCTTGATAAAACTGTTGATTCACTGGAGAAGCTAAGAGATGGCGAATCAGGAACATTTCAAACCAGAGGTGGTGCAGAATCAATACTCACTGCATTATTGTCATACTCCTTCATATCATATATTTATTTTTGGAACGCCATACTGGAGGAGATAGACAAAACGCAGAGGCATCTACAAACGAAAGATCTCAGAATGGATGGTTGCGCAACTAAGATAAATGCTCAAAGTATATCCTTCAACGAAGAACGAGACAATCTAACTACGAAGGCCCAGACAACTGCTGCCAAATTTTGTAAGGACAATGATTTAAGTACAGAGCGTCGTGTTCGAAAGAAACTTCGAATGCCTGGAGAAAAGGCGGACGATGTAGGACTAACTTGGCCCGAAGAAACTCAGGCGAGCACATAGAGATTGTCAATCGTCTACATGCGAAAATTGAGCGCAGATTTCAGCAGCTGCGCGAAATTAACTCAAGTTCCGAGTTTTCACATGATTTGACTTTTTTTTTTATAAATCATGCAAATAACGACGAAATTCATATTGCTAGTGCGAATCTTACTCATCAACGATGAAGTTGACGCTGATAGTCTGTATTACGAAATCCGTGTCACGGAATGGTGTAAATGTTGTTCATTAAATACATGTACTCGGGTTTCGTTTCTTTTCGCTGTACAACGATACCCGGGGGTGATTATATATATGATCTATTGTATTTCGAAATCGTGAGTACGATTTGTCCTATGCCACACATGCAAGGTGCTTTCGATACGGCAAAACGAAAAGTCTAAAGGTATAAATACATTACTGCATGTAAAGGGTCTTTACAATACTAATGGTTTTGTCAGCAAGCGGCCTGCTTAAAGGATTTGCACAACTCCAGCTGTAGGGGTAGGTAATTTTTCGGTCTTAAGTGATAACTAGTGTATTACCATATTTACCTTTGCATGTTTGTTATATAGTTTTCTTTATACAGCATAATGCGTGCAATTTTTTTATTCTTGTTGCAGCGTAGTACAGGATTTATGTTGGTAATGTAAAGCTACATTTTTTTTTTATAAAGAATTGTTTACTATAGTCTTATCGAGCATGGTTAGGTTTACTATTGAACTTACCATTTTGTAATTGCCATAATAATATAATCTTTATAACTTGCCATGTATGACGTCCTTACGTTATTATGTCTGTATCAAGTTTAGTACACTGTATCGGGTATATTTTCAGCTGTTCTGAGGGTAGGAATATCTGGGGTGCCCAGTGTTGTCTGAGGGATGGAATATCCGGGGTGTCCGGTGTTGTCTGAGGGATGGAATATCCGGGGTGTCCGGTGTTGTCTGAGGGATGGAATATCCGGGTGTCCGGTGTTGTCTGAGGGATGGAATATCCGGGTGTCCGGTGTTGTCTGAGGGATGGAATATCCGGGTGTCCGGTGTTGTCTGAGGGTAGGAATATCCGGGGTGTCCGGTGTTGTCTGAGGGTAGGAATATCCGGGGTGCCCGGTGTTGTCTGAGGGTAGGAATATCCGGGGTGCCCGGTGTTGTCTGAGGGTAGGAATATCCAGGGTGCCCGGTGTTGTCTGAGGGATGGAATATCCGGAGTGCCCGGTGTTGTCTGAGGGTAGGAATATCCGGGGTGTCCGGTGTTGTCTGAGGGTAGAAACATTCGGGGTGTCCGGTGTTGTCTGAGGGTAGAAACGTCCGTTTGTCCGGAGCGTTTAAGGTGCCGGAATGTCTAATGTTTAGTGTCCGGAGTGTCTAATGTCAAGAGTGACTAAGGTGACCCAGCTGTAGAGCCGTCAAAGGACCAGGGTGTTCGGAGGGTCTAATATTTGGAGTGTCAGGAGGGTCTAATGTTCCGAGTGATCATAGTATTCTGAGGGTCCGGAGTCTGTGGCAGTTGTGAAATTGATTCGTAGGAGCTGTGGAGCGGATATGGTGCACGGGTAACGGAGTGTATCTCCATACATGTATTTTATTAGCTGTAGGCTAATTTTGGGTTAGTAAGACCCAGTGTATCATTCAGGACTGGACAGATAGATGGTATATCCGTTCTTGTGTTTAGCAACATAATTTCGCTACCTGAGCGAATACATTTTTACTATGAGTAAAAAAACTTACATCGTTTACTATTTGAGTGAACTATATTCATCTTTCCATTACTGAATCATTTGAGAATCATTTATCCTGTGTTTTTTGTGTTACTGAACTAATTTATTCGTATTTTTATTTCCATCTTTGAATCTGTGCGTTTTATGTTAAATAAATCCAATATTTGGATTATAAATACGCACACATCTCCATAATCTACTGCTCATATAAATCACCACATTAAACCATATATATATATATATATGTGTCGTCAAAACGTGTTCTGTTGTCAATCCGAAATATCCCACCCGGTTATCTTGTTACAAATGGTGTCAGAAGTGGGATCATTTCGGATATAACAGAGTACTGAAATTGTTTTATTATCTTTGTATGCTTTTTGTGTTTCAGACGCGCTTGACAAAGCACCGAGGTTAGGTAGATACATAATATTTATTTTTTGTATTTATTTAATATTTGTGTTGCATTTCGAGAAAGAAAATACGGTTTGTGGTAATTACGTGTTTTGTTTAAAACTGCACTTTAAGGTTGGTCACCACCAAACTTTTGAAATGTCTTCTATGAAAGAACTGGTAGAACTGGGGAAACAGTTTGGTTATGAAGGGGAGTCCCTTAGAAATTTCGTTCGTGAAGAACAAGCCCGGAAGAGGGACCAAAGACTAAAGAAGAGGGAATTAGAAAAGGAAAAATCTGAAAGGGAACAACAAATAGAAATGGGAAAAAAGGGAAACCAAGAAGGAAATGATAGAATTAGAGAAACAGGCTGAGAGGGAAAGGATAGAATTAGAGAAGGGTAAGATTGAACTAGAGAAACAGGCTGAGAGGGAAAGGATAGAATGGGAAAGGGAAGCAGAGAGGGAGAAGTTAGAAGGGGAAAAACAGGTAAGGTTAGAAACTTTGGAGATGGAAAATAGAAATCGGCAGAGGGAATATCTAAGAAATTCTGAGCTATTGCAAGCGAAAAAAGAGGGAACATGGTGTCAAACTGAGAGGACCAAAATTGCCCCCATTTGAAGACGATAAAGATAATATGGATAGTTATCTAAATAGGTTTGAGAGGTATGCTACGGTACAAAAATGGAAGAAAGACGATTGGCCGCTCCATCTTAGCGCGTTATTGAAAGGTAAAGCGTTAGACGTGTATTCGCGTTTATCCACGGCCGATTCGCCCATCTACCTCGTGTTGAAAGAGGCACTTCTCAAGAAATATGAACTAACCGAGCAAGGGTTTCGCAAGAAGTTTAAGTATAGCAAACCCGAGAGAGGCGAAACATTCACCCAATTCGTCAGTAGGACTTGCAATTATTTGCAGCGATGGGTGGAATGTGGTAAAGTCGTCAGGACATTTGAGGGTCTTATCGATTTTTTGCTTCGTGACCAATTGTTAACAACTTGTGGCAAGGAGTTATATTTATTCTTGAAGGAAAGGTCTTCCACAAATATACATGAAATGGCCACACAGGCGGATTTGTTTGCCGAAGCTCGGGGAGGTTCACAGAATGTCATCACGCGAGATGACAAAGGTGGGAATCAGGTCAAAGACGGAAAACCCAGGGAACCTGATAAATCTGGTAGGAGTAACCAGGGGAAGCGGAGTGACACGCAACGTTTCATTTGCAAGGAAGTGGGTCATATCTCCCACTATTGTCCTAAGCGGAAGGGACCAGTCCAGAAAGTCGCGGTAGCCATTAGAGGCAGAAGATCGGTAAATGGAAAACTCAATGTTTCCGAGCAAGTTAAGCGGGAAGCGGTGCGTGAACCGGTGGTGCGTTCAGAGACCAGGCGCGATGTGATCCAATCAATCGGCACGTGTATTTTTCCAGAGGCACGGGTGCCGACCGCAAACGGCACTGTCAACGGACAAGAAGTCACCGTTCTACGAGACACGGGATGCACTACTGTAGTCGTGAAACGGAGCCTAGTCCGCGATGATCAATTGCTTGGGTTTAAATCACCTTGCATGTTGCTTGACCAGACAATCGACCACGTTCCAGTTGCAAGGATAATGATAGATGCACCTTTTCTGACTGGGACTGTGGAAGCTTTATGCATAGACAACCCGATCTATGAACTTACGATTGGCAATGTACCGGGTTCTAGACTCCCAACCATAGCAGATTTCCGATTCCCTATCATCCAAGCAGTGCAAACTAGGGCTCAGGTAAAGGAGGAAAATAAACCTTTGCGTAAGTTAAAAGTACCGGAAGCCATTACTGATATATCCCGCGAAGAATTTCAAAATGAGCAAAAACGTGACGCGTCTTTACGTGCAACCTGAGAAAGCATTAACGGGTACCGTGAGAAAATGTAAGAACGGGGGAATTCCTCTAAATTCCTTACTCGAAAGGATTTAATGTACCGGGAATACTCTACATCGGATAGGAAGTTCTTGCATCTAGTGGTTCCCCAGAAATTCAGGTCACATGTACTAAAGGTCTCGCACGAGTCGAGTATGGCAGGTCATTTAGGCGTAAAGAAAACAACGGATAGGGTATTAAGAGAATTTTATTGGCCTGGCGTCAATAGCGACGTAGCGCGGTTCTGTCGCTCGTGTGACGTTTGCCAGAAGACGATCGCTAAGGGCAGGGTAACTAGAACACCGTTAGGTCAGATGCCCTTGATAGATACTCCGTTCAAAAGAGTAGCCATCGACATTGTAGGACCAATATTTCCACATACAGATCGGAAAAACAGATACATCTTCACACTGGTAGATTACGCTACCAGATATCCTGAAGCCATAGCTTTGTCATCAATTGAAACCGAACGTGTAGCCGAAGCGCTCGTAGACATGTTCAGCAGGGTCGGAGTACCCGAAGAGGTTCTTAAGGATTGTGGAGCGCAATTCACCTCAGATCTCATGGCAGAAATTAGTAGGTTGTTGTCCCTTAAACAGTTACGCACAACACCTTACCATCCTATGTGCAATGGATTGGTCGAGAAATTCAATGGGACATTGAAGCAAATGTTGCGGAGGATGTGTGCGGAAAGACCGAAGGATTGGGATAGATATCTGAACGCCCTTCTGTTCGCGTATCGTGAGGTTCCTCAGGAAAGCTTGGGTTTCTCCCCGTTTGAACTATTGTACGGTAGGACAGTTCGTGGTCCTATGCGCATACTTCGCGAACTGTGGTCAGACGAGGTCGCGGACGAAGAAGTTAAGACCACATACCATTACGTAGTTGATTTGCGCGAAAGATTAGAAAGTACTTGTCGAATGGCGCAAGACGAACTCGCGAAATCTAGTCGTAGGTACGCCAAGTACTACAACCGAGGAACTTGGAGTAAAAAGTTTGATGTAGGCGATCAAGTGTTGGTGCTTCTCCCAACGAATAACAACAAGCTGCTAGTCCAATGGAAAGGGCCATATGAAGTCAGACAGGTGAAAGGCGAAATGGATTATATCATTGATGTGGATGGGAAGTCCAAGACATTTCATGCCAATATGCTTAAACTCTACGTAGCGAGACCTGGACCAACGATTGATAAAGGGATTTTGAATGTACTATGCGTAGCGGTGATAGAGGATAGGTCTGGTGACGAAGCGGAATAAGTCTCCAGCACAGAAATGCCCCTTGAATACCCCATGGAAGTTGGTAAAGAAAGTATTGACCAGATAAATGTATGCCCTGATTTATCGGAGGGTCAACGTACACAGATTATGGAGGTTTTGTCCAAATACCCAGATGTGTTCACGGACAGACCTGGCCGTACGGGTCTAATTCGACACGAGATCAAATTGAATACCACTGAGCCTATCAGGATTAAAGGATATCCGATATCCTTTAATGCACGGGAGACAATCAGCGAAGAAGTGATGAAAATGTTAGACCAGGGAGTGATCGAACCTTCAAATTCCCCATACACGTCCCTTGTGGTGTTAGTCAGAAAGAAAGACTGGACCAACCGGTTTTGCATCGACTTCCGGCAATTAAACAAGATCACCGTATTTGACGCAGAACCAATGCCAGATATGGAAAGTGTATTTTCAAAATTGGCAGGTCATAAATACATTTCCAAATTAGATCTAAGCAATGGATATTGGCAGATACCCATCGCCGATAATGTCCGAGTTAACGGCATTCGCGACTCCCAAAGGACTTTTACAATTTAAAGTTATGCCTTTCGGTTTAGTCAATGCCGGTGCGTCGTGCGTTCGTCTCATGCGCAAACTGTTAAACGGAACGGAAAACGTCGACAGCTTTGTAGATGACATCTTTGTTTACACGCATACATGGGATGAACATGTTAAGGTATTACGGGATCTGTTCGATTAGACTTCACATTGCAAATCTTTCGGTTAGGTCTACTAAGTGTAGCATAGGGTATTCCAGTCTGGAATGTTGGGAACATCTGGTAAGTGGACTAGGCCGGTTGCAACCTCATCCAGATAAAATAGGAGCAATCAGGGATGCCCCTAGACCAGAGACAAAAAAACAAGTAAGATCTTTCCTAGGTCTAATCGGGTTTTACAGGAAATTCGTCCCCAACTTTTCGGCTATTGCCAGCCCATTAACGGATTTGACTAGGAAGGGGCAACCGAATAAAGTTGCATGGGGTGTATGCCAGGAAAAAGCGTTTAACGCTCTAAAACACAAACTGGTAAGTGCACCAATTTTAAAGTTGCCGGAAATAGATAAACCTTTTGTACTGAGGACTGATGCGTCCGATACGGGTCTTGGGGCTGTTTTGCTACAGGAGTAAGGGGAGGTGAAATTGCCCATTGCTTATGCAAGTAGGAAATTGCTCCCTAGAAAGTACTCCGTGACTGAAAAGGAGTGCCTAGGTTTAGTATGGGGAATAGGAAAATTCCATACGTATCTTTTTGGGAGGGAGTTTACCTTGCAAACGGACCATCAGCCGCTTTTATACTTGAATAAAGCAAAGGTCACCAATGCAAGATTGATGCGTTGGGCGTTGTCTTTGCAACAATACAGTTTCCGAATCGATGCGTTGGACGTTGTCTTTGCAACCATACAGTTTCCGAATCGAGGCAATTCGAGGGTCAGAAAATGTGGGAGCTGATTTTTTTAAGTAGGGTGTAATTAGCAGATCATTTCGTTCGGTCTGAAAATTGGAAGTTTTAATAATGATTCATTGTTCACATTCCGTGATTGTTCTAAAAGTGATGCCCCTTTTTTTTAGGGGGGAGGTATTGTCACGGAATGGTGTAAATGTTGTTCATTAAATACATGTACTCGGGTTTCGTTTCTTTTCGCTGTACAACGATACCCGGGGGTGATTATATATATGATCTATTGTATTTCGAAATCGTGAGTACGATTTGTCCTATGCCACACATGCAAGGTGCTTTCGATACGGCAAAACGAAAAGTCTAAAGGTATAAATACATTACTGCATGTAAAGGGTCTTTACAATACTAATGGTTTTGTCAGCAAGCGGCCTGCTTAAAGGATTTGCACAACTCCAGCTGTAGGGGTAGGTAATTTTTCGGTCTTAAGTGATAACTAGTGTATTACCATATTTACCTTTGCATGTTTGTTATATAGTTTTCTTTATACAGCATAATGCGTGCAATTTTTTTATTCTTGTTGCAACGTAGTACAGGATTTATGTTGGTAATGTAAAGCTACATTTTTTTTTTATAAAGAATTGTTTACTATAGTCTTATCGAGCATGGTTAGGTTTATTATTGAACTTAACATTTTGTAATTGCCATAATAATATAATCTTTATAACTTGCCATGTATGACGTCCTTACGTTATTATGTCTGTATCAAGTTTAGTACACTGTATCGGGTATATTTTCAGCTGTTCTGAGGGATGGAATATCCGGGGTGTCCGGTGTTGTCTGAGGGATGGAATATCCGGGGTGTCCGGTGTTTGAGGGATGGAATATCCGGGGTGTCCGGTGTTGTCTGAGGGTAGGAATATCCGGGGTGTCCGGTGTTGTCTGAGGGTAGAAACATCCGGGGTGTCCGGTGTTGTCTGAATGTAGAAACGTCCGTTTGTCCGGAGCGTTTAAGGTGCCGGAATGTCTAATGTTTAGTGTCCGGAGTGTCTAATGTCAAGAGTGACTAAGGTGACCCAGCTGTAGAGCCGTCAAAGGACCAGGGTGTTCGGAGGGTCTAATATTTGGAGTGTCAGGAGGGTCTAATGTTCCGAGTGATCATAGTATTCCGAGGGTCCGGAGTCTGTGGCAGTTGTGAAATTGATTCGTAGGAGCTGTGGAGCGGATATGGTGCACGGGTAACGGAGTGTATCTCCATACATGTATTTTATTAGCTGTAGGCTAATTTTGGGTTAGTAAGACCCAGTGTATCATTCAGGACTGGACAGATAGATGGTATATCCGTTCTTGTGTTTAGCAACATAATTTCGCTACCTGAGCGAATACATTTTTACTATGAGTAAAAAAACTTACATCGTTTACTATTTGAGTGAACTATATTCATCTTTCCATTACTGAATCATTTGAGAATCATTTATCCTGTGTTTTTTGTGTTACTGAACTAATTTATTCGTATTTTTATTTCCATCTTTGAATCTGTGCGTTTTATGTTAAATAAATCCAATATTTGGATTATAAATACGCACACATCTCCATAATCTACTGCTCATATAAATCACCACATTAAACCATATATATATATATGTGTGTCGTCAAAACGTGTTCTGTTGTCAATCCGAAATATCCCACCCGGTTATCTTGTTACAATCCGAAATATTCGTCGTAACATTCAGAGTTATAAGGAAATTACAGACAAAAAGGCTTAAATCTGGGAAGCATTGGAACTTTTACAATGGACTGCCAAGTGGGGATGCGCAGCATATCATCCAAACCTTACCATTGCACAACTCAAATAATTAACAATGTCTGTCAGCGTAGCGATCTGCGAGAGGAGGTATTCATAACTAAAAGATTCACAATGAGCGAGGCATGGCTGACCAACTGGAGTATGCAGTCCATTGAAAGGGAGACAGCTGAAAAGATTAACTTTGATGACGTCATTCGTGACTTTGCAGACGTGAAAGTGCGCAAAATTACATTATGACATTGTGACCTGCACGACACAAGTCATACAATATTATATATTTTTAACCATTATATACAGATTCCAATTTTAAATGTGAAAATGTCTAATTATAAACAATTAAAAACAGTATGGCACTATGACACACATGATTACAATGTTGTTAACACATTTTTCTTATGTTTTTTCAAATAACTAACCAGGGTATAGCTAAATAAAATAAGCGGCAGAGGGCGGCATCTAGGACACCCGCCCCGGGCGGCAATTTAGCTCCGTACTCCTCTGGGTGACTCAGTACCTGAACAACCTGGACGATGCTTGTACCCATACGCTTCTACTCAAAGTGAACATGGCTGAGATGATTTGACTGATCCTGATAGTAAGACAAAATTTGAACTATCATGACAGCCAAAACTGAATTATTTCTACCAATTCTCTGATGATCAAGTAAAATACGGATGCATGTTGATTGTAACTGTGACGGGGGTTAGGGTTAAATTCCTTACACGTTTTAGAAAAGGTAGATATTTAAGACGTGCAATAAATACTTACCTCGCAACAAGAAGACAAAACAGAGTTAAATACCTCCGACACACACACACACACACCCACCCCTACCTGGTAGCATTAAACCAAAAGAAAATACCAAAGCTAAGACCAAGAATTATGCTTTGTACCTGGTAGTTTCTTCGCGTCGTCTGATGGAAGGGTGAAAAGAAATGCTAACAATGCAAAGATCAACAATTGTTTGTTGAATGATTGTGTATCACCATATTCTACGGAAGCGATGATCTTTTCAAGTTAAATAACAGCAACATTTTCATCACATTTGAAGCTTTATGGTTACCTACATCGCTCAGAACAAAAAGAATAGAGCAAACATGTTTTGAGTGCAATATTAGAAATATACGACCAGAAGCTACGAATTTGCAAATTACTGGTACTAATGCTATACAGTTTCCGGAAATTGAAGAAGAAAAACATGTTTAGAATACCATTTGACTTTAAGTGTGCAGCTTAAGCGATGAAAGAATGCAAAATAAACGGGAATTTTTTTGTATCCATTACGATACGATTGCCTCTGAATCAACTGCTCAATTTGTAAATGATAAACTTGTAAATGGAACTGCTTTCTGTTTTGACTACGCAACAGAATGAAAAATTCAGCAACATAGCAGCAAATACAGCTTTAGTGAACGTTACAAACGATTTTCAAAGAATGAGCTTGAATGGTGTTTGATACTGTACAGTAATAGTGGAGAAAGGGATTCAAAAGTTTTTCAACTTAGCAATATAAAAAAAATCTTGGTGACTACAGAATGCTTGTTAGACGTATTTTATTCGCATGGTTTTCATTTGATAAAACACATTACGTAAGCAACTAAATATTTCTTTGATAAACCACAAAAAAACCAGAAATTAGTAGGCGTTAACTATTTATAGAATCAAATCAAATCGATGTTCTTTTCGCTACGTATGCACGTCTTTAAAGACCCCAATAACATAATGGTCTGTTGAGTGACTTATTTTCTGAAAACATTGCATTAAATCTGACTGAATGTAACTACTTTTGCATTCGATCGTTATATCACCTGCTCAACGTTTCTCTGTAACAAACCTCACACGAAAGTGTTTATTAAAAGATAACAGTTGCGATCATGATAGATGCAGGAGATAAATTATATAAATGGTTTCATTTAGATGTTAATATATTGTACGTACAAACATTTTATCTTATGTAATATAAGATTTTTGGAAGCAGTAATTACGTAAGAAGTAAGTGAATTACTCAAAGGGACTAGACTTGTTTGTGATAATGTTTTCAAAAATATAATTATGGTTAGTTTTATAAAGATACAACTCTGCGAACAAAGATACTAGTATACGGTTTAGTACTCTTTTATAGCAATGGAAAACATAATGGAAACTATGTTCACTCAACATGATCTCATAACGGATGACTCACAAACATGATTTCAACACGGATGACTCACAAACATGATCTCATCACGGATGACTCACAAACATGCTCTCAACACGGATGATGCACACAGAGAGAATGTATATACTTTGAGAGATTTTGTATAATTTGAAATAGATAAAAATAAAAGTACTTTTAATGAGACTGGATTTCCTTTTCAATACAAAGTGTTCGCGTGTTCGGAAGTTATTGTATTTATGTCATCTACTATAGCTTACATTGTCACAAGCAGACGACACTTTGTTCATTTTGATGCTGTTATTGTATTTATGTCATCTACTATAGCTTACACTGTGACAAGCAGACGACACTTTTTTCATTTTGATGCTATTATTATATTTATGTCATCTACTATAGCTTACACTGTGAGAAGCAGACGACACTTTGTTCATTTTGATGCTATTATTGTATTTATGTTATCTACTATAGCTTACACTGTGACAAGCAGACGACACTTTGTTCATTTTGATGCTATTATTGTATTTATGTTATCTACTATAGCTTATAGTGTCACAAACAGACGACACTTTGTTCATTTTGATGCTGTTATTGTATTTATGTCATCTACTATAGCTTATACTGTCACAAACAGACGACACTTTGTTCATTTTGATGCTGTTATTGTATTTATGTCATCTACTATAGCTTACACTGTGACAAGCAGACGAAACTTTGTTCATTTTGATGCTATTATTGTATTTATGTTATCTACTATAGCTTATACTGTCACAAACAGACGACACTTTGTTCATTTTGATGCTATTATTGTATTTATGTCATCTACTATAGCTTACACTGTCACAAACAGACGACACTTTGTTCATTTTGATGCTGTTATTGTATTTATGTGATCTACTATAGCTTACACTGTCACAAACAGACGACACTTTGTTCATTTTGATGCTATTATTGTATTTATGTCATCTACTATAGCTTACACTGTCACAAACAGACGACACTTTGTTCATTTTGATGCTATTATTGTGTTTATGTCATCTACTATAGCTTACATTGTCACAAGCAGACGACACTTTGTTCATTTTGATGCTGTTATTGTATTTATGTCATCTACTATAGCTTACACTGTCACAAGCAGACGAAACTTTGTTCATTTTGATGCTATTATTATATTTATGTCATCTACTATAGCTTACACTGTGACAAGCAGACGACACTTTGTTCATTTTGATGCTATTATTGTATTTATGTCATCTACTATAGCTTATACTGTCACAAACAGACGACACTTTGTTCATTTTGATGCTATTATTGTATTTATGTCATCTACTATAGCTTATACTGTCACAAACAGACGACACTTTGTTCATTTTGATGCTGTTATTGTATTTATGTCATCTACTATAGCTTATACTGTCACAAACAGACGACACTTTGTTCATTTTGATGCTGTTATTGTATTTATGTCATCTACTATAGCTTATACTGTCACAAACAGACGACACTTTGTTCATTTTGATGCTGTTATTGTATTTATGTCATCTACTATAGCTTATACTGTCACAAACAGACGACACTTTGTTCATTTTGATGCTATTATTGTATTTATGTTATCTACTATAGCTTACACTGTGACAAGCAGACGAAACTTTGTTCATTTTGATGCTATTATTGTATTTATGTCATCTACTATAGCTTACACTGTGACAAGCAGACGACACTTTGTTCATTTTGATGCTATTATTGTATTTATTTCATCTACTATAGCTTACACTGTGACAAGCAGACGACACTTTGTTCATTTTGATGCTATTATTGTATTTATGTTATCTACTATAGCTTATACTGTCACAAACAGACGACACTTTGTTCATTTTGATGCTATTATTGTATTTATGTCATCTACTATAGCTTATACTGTCACAAACAGACGACACTTTGATCATTTTGATGCTGTTATTGTATTTATGTCATCTACTATAGCTTATACTGTCACAAACAGACGACACTTTGTTCATTTTGATGCTGTTATTGTATTTATGTCATCTACTGTAGCTTATACTGTGACAAGCAGACGAAACTTTGTTCATTTTGATGCTATTATTGTATTTATGTTATCTACTATAGCTTACACTGTCACAAACAGACGACACTTTGTTCATTTTGATGCTGTTATTGTATTTATGTGATCTACTATAGCTTACACTGTCACAAACAGACGACACTTTGTTCATTCTGATGCTGTTATTGTATTTATGTGATCTACTATAGCTTACACTGTCACAAACAGACGACACTTTGTTCATTTTGATGCTATTATTGTCTTTATGTCATCTACTATAGCTTACACTGTCACAAACAGACGACACTTTGTTCATTTTGATGCTATTATTGTGTTTATGTCATCTACTATAGCTTACATTGTCACAAGCAGACGACACTTTGTTCATTTTGATGCTGTTATTGTATTTATGTCATCTACTATAGCTTACACTGTCACAAGCAGACGACACTTTGTTCATTTTGATGCTATTATTGTATTTATGTCATCTACTATAGCTTACACTGTGACAAGCAGACGACACTTTGTTCATTTTGATGCTATTATTGTATTTATGTCATCTACTATAGCTTATACTGTCACAAACAGACGACACTTTGTTCATTTTGATGCTATTATTGTATTTATGTCATCTACTATAGCTTATACTGTCACAAACAGACGACACTTTGTTCATTTTGATGCTGTTATTGTATTTATGTCATCTACTATAGCTTATACTGTCACAAACAGTCGACACTTTGTTCATTTTGATGCTGTTATTGTATTTATGTCATCTACTATAGCTTACACTGTGACAAGCAGACGAAACTTTGTTCATTTTGATGCTATTATTGTATTTATGTTATCTACTATAGCTTATACTGTCACAAACAGACGACACTTTGTTCATTTTGATGATATTATTGTATTTATGTCATCTACTATAGCTTACACTGTCACAAACAGACGACACTTTGTTCATTTTGATGCTATTATTGTATTTATGTTATCTACTATAGCTTACACTGTGACAAGCAGACGACACTTTGTTCATTTTGATGCTATTATTGTATTTATGTCATCTACTATAGCTTACACTGTCACAAACAGACGACACTTTGTTCATTTTGATGCTATTATTGTATTTATGTCATCTACTGTAGCTTACACTGTGACAAGCAGACGACACTTTGTTCATTTTGATGCTATTATTGTATTTATGTCATCTACTATAGCTTAAACTGTGACAAGCAGACGACACTTTGTTCATTTTGATGCTATTATTGTATTTATGTCATCTACTATAGCTTACACTGTGACAAGCAGACGACACTTTGTTCATTTTGATGCTATTATTGTATTTATGTTATCTACTATAGCTTACATTGTCACAAACGGACGACACTTTGTTCATTTTGATGCTATTATTGTATTTATGTTATCTACTATAGCTTACACTGTGACAAGCAGACGACACTTTGTTCATTTTGATGCTATTATTGTATTTATGTCATCTACTATAGCTTACATTGTCACAAACGGACGACACTTTGTTCATTTTGATGCTATTATTGTATTTATGTCATCTACTATAGCTTACACTGTGACAAGCAGACGACACTTTGTTCATTTTGATGCTATTATTGTATTTATGTCATCTACTGTAGCTTACACTGTCACAAACAGACGACACTTTGTTCATTTTGATGCTATTATTGTATTTATGTTATCTACTATAGCTTACACTGTGACAAGCAGACGACACTTTGTTCATTTTGATGCTATTATTGTATTTATGTCATCTACTATAGCTTACACTGTCACAAACAGACGACACTTTGTTCATTTTGTTGCTATTATTGTATTTATGTCATCTACTATAGCTTACACTGTCACAAGCAGACGACACTTTTTTCATTTTGATGCTATTATTGTATTTATGTCATCTACTATAGCTTACACTGTCACAAGCAGAGGACACTTTGTTCATTTTGATGCTATTATTGTATTTATGTTATCTACTATAGCTTACATTGTCACAAACAGACGACACTTTGTTCATTTTGATGCTATTATTGTATTTATGTTATCTACTGTAGCTTACACTGTCACAAACAGACGACACTTTGTTCATTTTGATGATATTATTGTATTTATGTCATCTACTATAGCTTACACTGTCACAAACAGACGACACTTTGTTCATTTTGATGCTATTATTGTATTTATGTTATCTACTATAGCTTACACTGTGACAAGCAGACGACACTTTGTTCATTTTGATGCTATTATTGTATTTATGTCATCTACTATAGCTTACACTGTCACAAACAGACGACACTTTGTTCATTTTGATGCTATTATTGTATTTATGTTATCTACTATAGCTTACACTGTGACAAGCAGACGACACTTTGTTCATTTTGATGCTATTATTGTATTTATGTCATCTACTGTAGCTTACACTGTGACAAGCAGACGACACTTTGTTCATTTTGATGCTATTATTGTATTTATGTCATCTACTATAGCTTAAACTGTGACAAGCAGACGACACTTTGTTCATTTTGATGCTATTATTGTATTTATGTCATCTACTATAGCTTACACTGTGACAAGCAGACGACACTTTGTTCATTTTGATGCTATTATTGTATTTATGTTATCTACTATAGCTTACATTGTCACAAACGGACGACACTTTGTTCATTTTGATGCTATTATTGTATTTATGTTATCTACTATAGCTTACACTGTGACAAGCAGACGACACTTTGTTCATTTTGATGCTATTATTGTATTTATGTTATCTACTATAGCTTACACTGTCACAAACAGACGACACTTTGTTCATTTTGATGCTATTATTGTATTTATGTCATCTACTATAGCTTACACTGTCACAAGCAGACGACACTTTTTTCATTTTGATGCTATTATTGTATTTATGTCATCTACTATAGCTTACACTGTCACAAGCAGAGGACACTTTGTTCATTTTGATGCTATTATTGTATTTATGTTATCTACTATAGCTTACATTGTCACAAACAGACGACACTTTGTTCATTTTGATGCTATTATTGTATTTATGTTATCTACTGTAGCTTACACTGTCACAAACAGACGACACTTTGTTCATTTTGATGCTATTATTGTATTTATGTCATCTACTATAGCTTACACTGTGACAAGCAGACAACACTTTGTTCATTTTGATGCTATTATTGTATTTATGTTATCTACTATAGCTTACACTGTCACAAGCAGACGACACTTTGTTCATTTTGATGCTATTATTGTATTTATGTTATCTACTATAGCTTACACTGTCACAAGCAGACGACACTTTGTTCATTTTGATGCTATTATTGTATTTATGTTATCTACTATAGCTTGCACTGTCACAAGCAGACGACACTTTGTTCATTTTGATGCTATTATTGTATTTATGTTATCTACTATAGCTTACACTGTGACAAGCAGACGACACTTTGTTCATTTTGATGCTATTATTGTATTTATGTTATCTACTATAGCTTACACTGTGAGAAGCAGACGACACTTTGTTCATTTTGATGCTATTATTGTATTTATGTTATCTACTATAGCTTACACTGTGACAAGCAGACGACACTTTGTTCATTTTGATGCTATGTACCTGGTGACTAATAAATGGAGCAGACAATATTTTGATAATTTACTCTAAGTTCGAACAGACAATTTTAATTATTTTGATAATTTACTCTAAGTTCGAACAGACAATTTTAATTATTTTGATCACTCATTGTCCATGTCTTTACAAACATTCTCTTCATCGTTATCAGTCCTGAAAGAATCATGCTTTAACGTCGACCCAGAAAGTCTGTGATTGGTTCATCTTAGAAAACGCATGACATATTTTATTAATTTTTGGTAAACCAAATACATTGTCTTTTGGATAGTCACTAATGTCACAGAGGTTGATGTCTTCGTTTGTGTTAATATTAGTTTTCTATCTCTATATAAACGCATAATTAATCAGTATCGACTGATAATCGTCTAATTGGCTTGTAATAGACATCAGCCATTTGGATAACTAACACAGCCAATCCACTATATATCAGGTTACATTGATTTTCTTCTTTTCAGACTCACAATCACCACGTCATTGTCAATAATCTTTTTAACGTACGTAAAGGAGAGGTTGTTACAAAAGTGTAAGCTGTCCGACTGGGGTAGGTTGGGGTGTGAAACTGGTTGATCTTTGCGTACGTACTTGACGGACGTCCCTTATGTGTAGACTGTACACTTTGCCTCTACTACGATGATACGTCATAACCCGTCATACAGAACTTCAAAAAATTGATGCTGATAGCTTTGAGACAATATCGAGTTGTCTACACTGTAACAAAATCTTTTACACTCCTCTAATTTTGTTTTGTGTATTGAAACAATTCAAGAATTTTAGGGAGATATATTTCTGCCCCATAAATTTTATTTATTTTTGACGACACATTTTGATAAATCTGTTATTCCAACGTAATAGTATATTCTGTCGAAGTTATTGGGATCGCCTGAAGCAAGAATGACCAACACATCGTGTTTGACTTTTCTATCAGTTAATCTGACAGGTTTATGATAATTCTCTCCATACCACTCTTTCGACATTGAATCATTCCCAAGTTCTGGAATAACGTCGATTTTCTCCTAACATTGATTGGACAAATGACTGTAACTATCCAAATTTCACGTTGATAGCATATGTTTCAAGTTGATTCCATAGAATAGAAGAAGAAGAAAAAAAACTATTTTTGAATTTCCTACGTTAATACGGACTTGTTTGTTCCTAACCCAGTGATGCAAATATCGGGCCTTACATCATCGTGCAATGTTAGTTTAAACATATTTTATTGCCACATTTACAGCATAAGGGGTCGGACTACAAGTTCGTACAACTTAGCAACAACCCTCCCCCCAAAAACACAGAAGATATATGAAAAGTGGCAAGGATAGAAATCGTATTTACTTATGTGTGGATCAGAAACACAGTGCATTAATACAAATGAATAATGAAAACTTCATCATACTCGTCAATTTAATACAAAATAAGCGAAAAACAACTTAGTTAAAGAAAAGAAAGGAAGAAGCGGGACGATAAAAAGAATCGTACAATGTTAAATATAAAATCCTGTCGAACATTCAATTCGTACCCTGGTTTATATTTTTTTTTTACATTCGGCATGTTAAATGTCAAGAAACATTCAGTGACATCAAGCATTTCAACTTTCTTGGTTAGAGTCATTAGTCTCTTTAAATGGTAAAATTCTGCATACTCAAACTTCTCTCCCTCGTTGGTGTATCTCTTACTAATTATAATAGTTCATTTTAGTTATATCTTGACAGAACTATTCTTTAAATTTTGCTTATTCATACGACTTTTTGTTTTATTTGGAAGGTGTATTAAAAGAGCCTATTTGTTTTCTCTTGTCTTGAAATGGGTTGAAATCTTCATGATTGGTGTATTTGGTGAACAATACTGCAACGCATATCTAACTAATATTTCTTTAGGTGTGTATTGGATGGACAGAAAGAACAAAAGAGCGTCAAATATAAAAGGTGTCAATATTTGTATTACTATGAAAAGAACAAGAATACAATGACAAATATAAATGCAGTGAAAAAGTCACTTGCATTTACGGTGTAATTTCTGAATTCCTTTTTATATTTTAATTGTGTACATTATGAGCAGGTGTTCCACTCTAAACAGGTGTCTGTTATAATCAAGTGTTCATTTTAAACAGACGTCGTTATGAACAGGTGTTTATGCAACAAGGTGCACGAGCAGCCATAACTCCTGAAACAATTTAGTTTGTACCATAAAACTTATGAATCTGCCACAACTCTCTTTAACCATACAGAAAAATCGGACGATGGTTGTCTCCCTTGACATACCGCCAATATGTTTTCCATTGTATCGAGATATTTGCTATTTTGCAATAGATAAATTTATAGAACCACTTTTGACTCTTGTTTTCCATGCGAATTAAAGCTGACGTCACCAGATTAATAAACTAAGCTTAAACTATTTGACTTAAAAATGCGAACTATGTTAATATCCATGTATGTAAATTTGTCAATTTTTTTTTATTGCAGTTACCAATTTGAATATGTAAAGCCGCAATGTCTGTATTTTTCATAAGTTAACAATGCACACTGTACTGATATTAACGTAGAATGGTGCTCATGAGGCAGTCACCACCCAATTAGTGACACTCATGTACGTTTTCAGATGAAGCAGCCATTGTCTCACATATGCATCACCCCCAAATATATCTTTATAAACGAATTATACGTCGTAACGCTCATATGTGGCGAACTCGTGCCTTTAGTATGTTTTAAGAGATAAAAAAGCATATGTTTTCAAATCTTGAAAATGCCTTCATTATATTATTTGTCGGGCCGTGAAAAATAAACTGATGCATAATACTCATTAAAATACGATGCCGTTACTCTATCAACAAAAACTAACTTAAATTTAGTTGTACCTGCGTGCAATGCAGCTGAAAGCTATCATGCCTGTATCTTACGGCATAATAACTTAATCACACGCGATTCATAAATCTTGTATGACTTATAAATATGAAAATTTAAAGCTATTTAGTATCATCGTAAATAATAATTTGTTTATGCCATACATTTTTTTTTGGTTCTCTGCTCAATGCAAAATAGACTATAGTGTCATATAGGAAATGGAGCATATGTTGTTTTATATCAAATATGAGCGCTGCTAAGCAACTTCATCCTACTCTTATATACATTGTCGATACAGCTTAATAAATACGGTTGCTGAGTATTTAGAAACGTTGGTTTCTAAACACAGGTGGTGGCAGTGGAGGATATTTTATATATACAAATTTACAATGTACTTACGGTCTCATTTGCATACTACTTTGTTGCATGGATAATTTTTGAGTGTGTGGGTGGGTGGGTTTAAAGAATCTCTTTAAATGACACTTGTAAACGTTTTTCTTTGTAATAAAGAAAAAATTATTTGATATTGATTCAGCTAATACATGTGTTTAGTTACAGCGCAGATCGTCGTTTTATAATGTTTATAGTCTAACTTCTAGATTTTAAGAGAAGTTCCTAATTCTAAAATGCAGCAATTCACTTTTACATGGTAGAGAAGACAGAAAGAGAAATTAAAAGCAATGGATTTTTTCAAAAGTAATTATTCCAATCGAATGAGTATTGATTTTACTTCTCAGTTCTATTTTTGGACCCTATTATTAAGAGTTCAAAATCTTACATTGATACATTCTTAAAATCTTAAACAAGAAAAAAAAAAGTATAAACACGCATTGTGCATACAAAATGTAAGTGGATCGGTCTTGTTCGACAAAACAACGAAGTGCCTTTGTAATTTAGAGAAATGTCATTATATGAATAAAATTATAACAAAGTTAAGAAAGGAAAATGAATAAATTACAACAGATCAAGTTAAATTATTAATAGAGAATTACAGCAGTTATTTTAAAAACAGAACAATAGCCTGAGCAAATGGAAATTAAATGACATATTCCGAAACACTAGTGTACCGAAGTAATCGAATAAAGAATGGAATGAATTGGGAGGAGAATTATTTTTCTGAAGTATCCGATTGTGTAAAATATGGACAACGGAAAAGCCTATCGAGTTACAGCTTTACTATTAAATTCTTTAACGTTTATGGATATTTATTGGACAACTTCGGCTAAAGTTGGTTAATCACGGATTCAGAAGGGGGAGCTGTACACAGCATAAGGGTGGGTGAGTGGAGGGGAGCATTATTACATTATTGTTAAATGGAGTCAAAACAAGAGATTCTATTTTTAAAGATTGGAGACATTTAAAATAAAATAACTTCAGCCGTCTTACTCAAGAGATTAAGAGGCAACTGAAGAAATTGATTCACAAAAAAAAAAATCAAAAATCGTTTTTGACAGGTTGATATTTGGGAGAATTGATCATATTTATTCATGAAAATATGTGCTTCGTGGAAGAAATTTACATCTACAGGTATAAGTTTGCAAGTAGATTGTGCAAAGCATTTCATTTAGTTCTTTGGTAATTTATAAAAACAAAATACTTACCTTTTTGAACGTTGGCCCATAGATCAAACAGTGGATAACTATAATAGCATCAAAACACTTGTTATCCAAACTGTTTTGCTTCACCTTTGATCAGGATCGGTCAATGCTATTGACAAGGAGATCCCCTTTCCCCTTATTTATTTTTATTACTTGCAGAACATTTAGGTATAGTAGTTTAAAATATAAAAATGTACAGTGCATGGAGATTGATAGAAATGAAAATAAAACTGTACAATATGTCGATGACACTTCGTTTATACTTGATAGGACAGAAAATTCACTGTACGCCGCTGTGGAAACTCTTATTAATTTTTGATGATTTACCAGGGCTAAAATAAATATTAATAAAACAGAAGCAATCAAATTAAAAGCTCTAAGACTTTCTAAGATTCGGATATTTACTGATCTTGGATTAGATTGGATTTCAAGATTTACAATCATGAGCATTGAATTATAATTCAAAAATAAGTATTAATTTCAAAAATAAACTCATAGATATTCAAAAACTGTTAGCAGGTTGGAGTAGCGGAAAATTAACTATATATGAAGAAATAGAAACCATCGTCTATATCCAGACTTTCGCACTTGTTTCTTGTGTTGCAAAATGCAACTGAACATGCTTTAAAAGAAACAAATATTCTATAGATTTACTGAAAAAATATGTCAGATAAGTTAAGCAGACGAAAACTTAAAGATGTTTCGGATTAGAATACAGACTTTTAATTACTCTAGTTGATAAATTAGTATAGATTAGTTGCTTCATAAATATAAAACATTATTTTTTACAATTAAGCACACCAAAAGCATTAGACTTGTCCATTGATATAAAAATATCCTTTCGGAAAGGATGTAGTTCAGGCTTGGACGAAGTTTATGAATATTTCAAATCACAGAAATTTCTTAGCTGCTATAGAAGAGGAATCCTAGAAAAACTGAAACATAATTATCGAAAAGAGAACATTTTTGGCCAGGTCTTGGTTGTCGTAAGGTGAACAATTTATTTCTCACTTCTTCGATAACAAAGGATGCTTTTTGACTTAGGACACATTCTGAGTTATTCGATGTCTCACAGCCTATTACCCTTTTGTATAGTTTAATAAATCGAATTTAAAACTAAAGGAAAAACTCAAAATAATCTGGAGTGTCTTTCGTTACTACTAAAATTAACAACCAACATTTATGTCGAGATACTAGGATTATTTGGAACGTTTTGAATATTTTATTTCCTTGAACCTGCCAACAATTATAATTCCATTCGAAAGATGTAATAGTATTCTGTAAAATGATTTGCAGCACCCCTGATGCCTGCAGATATATTCAAGCTACGTAATATCTGTAAATGACAGTGACCAAAAAATGTAGCAGAAGAATAATTCTGCTTCGGAGCAAAACGTATACTGTAAAATCCGGACGTTCTTATGATAATCTCCGACATTTATCAAGATTGACTTTAATAACGTTTGCGGATGTTATTCTTTGTCATAACCAATAATTTTGAGCTGATTCACCAAAGATGGCTCGCGTTCTAAATTACCTTTCTTTGCGATTTTTGAGAAGGAAGTAGCTGCTGCGAATGAGCAATTCATGACAATGCTTGATACACGGTGGATTAATATGCACATTCTCTTGACCATACTCGAAGGTATCCAAGACATTCCTGATATAAGTCATTTACCAAGCTTTATAGAAACTGGATGAGACATACAATGTATAGATCAGGAGAAGTAGCCAGTCAGATGCAGTGTGTCACATTAATGTCGCCTATATTTGAAGCTTAATCAAACCTAAATAAAAAAAAATTCTTTAAGATTAACAACAAGCTCAACCAATCAAATACAATATCGCCTCAGTAATATGCCTGCTCCTGATCACGTGCGACCTTGTCAAACAACGTGATGATATAAGCCCATATTTCAATTTTGATGAAAATGCGATCAGAATTATGGCTTTTATAGTAGTAATAAAGATTAGCCGATCAGATGCAAGATTACGAGATTAATGTAATGGATTTTGCCCATTTTCAAAATTACAAAAGAGCTTGGTTATGTAAGCACATATTTCAAGTTTTTTTTATTTATCAAAATCGGATTATAATTACTATCTAAAAAGTGGTCACAAGATCAGGAGTAGTAAATGGGGATACCCTAGCCTCAATGGGAATTAGCATTACAGAGACCCCTGGGACACTCTAGCCTCAATGGAAATTTAACATGGAGAAAAATCGTGGGCCACTCTAGCCTCAAGGGGAATTGAACATGGGAAATAGTCTTGGGCTACTCTAGCCTCAAGGGGAATTGAACATGGAGAAAAAACCCTGGGCCACTCTAGCCTCAAGGGGAATTGAACATGGGATTTTTTTTAATAATTTTTTTAAAATTTAAATTTAAATTTAAATTTAAAAAAGGGGTAGGCAATTGAATAAAGTCATTCTCTTTTCGAGAAATATGGCTGGCCCTGAAAAGGGCCTTTGGGTTTATGTTAATGTATCCATTAACATAAAGGGCACCGCATTGGTCTTCTTCTTGTCCTTAGGCTGCGTTTCACTGTAGGACCGTAAATCAGGACTCTTTTGAGGCATCCTTGTCTTTCTACGTAGATCCTACGTATCCACAGGCTGGTGTTTGTCCTGTGGACAACGGTCCACTTGGATCGGACATACATGGGTATGTCCGTCCGGAACATCATGGAAGACACAAGCGTAGAAGATTGCACATCGGTCCACATCTTGAAGCGACGAGAACAAGTGAATCAATGCACTGAACTGCGCTTATTTATAGGTAGAGGCAGGATTGAAACGGATTGAGTTCATTCACCAATCCAAACACGCGTTACAAAATTCAGTCAGCCCGCATCCAATCCGAAGAGATTAGTCTGTGACGTCAGTTGGTCTATATAGATTCGCTAGCGCTTGTGTGCAGTCAATCTATGCGACAGTGATTCAACATGACGAAAATTCAGAAAACGATCCATTGGGGTGCACCAGCAGGGGAGACCGCCCAAGGGAACCCGGACTTACTTTCAGAAAAGGTACATTGGGATTTTGTGGATTTTCTTACCTCGCAAGAATTTGTTCCGGAACCTTCGTCTCATTCTTCATTACCGCAAGTGGAGAATTTTAGACAGAGACAGAAAGAAGAATTGGAGAAATTTATGCAACGACAAAAGGAAGCGGAACAAGCTTTTCTCCTACAGCAACAGCAACAGCAACAAGAAGAGGTAAGAAAAAAACAACAGCAACAACAGCAAGAAGAAGTAGCAGCAAAGAAACAAGAGGGTGAAAATCAAACGGCTACGGTACTGTTGGACATTTTAGCGGAGTTAAGAAATCTGAAACAAATGTATCAGACTTCTTTATCACGACCGAAGAGAATACGACCTTCCCGAGCTAAACACGCCAACCCTGTGACTAAGCCTGTCGTACCACCCTTAGTGATTTCAACCCAATCATCAGAAGTAGGCCTTGGCCGTGGCAAAGGCTTAAGGCAGTTAAAGTTGATTGGTTAAACTCACTCCTACACCATAAAGAAAAAAGGCCCTTTTCAGGGCCACCCACATTTCTCGAAAAGAAATACAATTTCAATTTGCCAATAACTCAAAAATAAACCCCACCCATTTTACCCTTATAGTACGTGTCTGTGTATGAGTGCGTGAGTGTAGCTTCTTATTTTAAAATCAAAACTCAAAGACACTTACCTTATATCATTAATGTATTCTTTTCTCCATAGTTACAATCCAATTCACAATTCACAACAGAACACTTTAATTAAAAGTTCATTGACTTCTTCTTTCTCCTTGTTTAGTCTCTGTTTTTTGAATTTCTTCACCGTTTTTTCCTCATTTTCCTCCCTTCTTCTTTTCTTCTCCTGTTTCTTTGCCTCTTTTAAATAGAATTGTTTTCTTTCTTCCTCTTCTTCCTCTGAAGAATCCCTCTCTTCTTTCGAAGAATCCCTCTCTTCTTCCGAAGAATCCCTCTCTTCTTCTGAAGAATCCTTCTTTTCTTCTGACTCCTCTTGTTTCTTTTTTGGGCAATCTGGAGACCAATGTCCTTTTTCTTTACAATAATAACAGGTATCTTGACTTTTGTCTTTTTTAGCCCCTGTTTTTTTTCTTTTTTGACGGTCTGGACACTCTGAAGACCAATGCCCTTTCTTCTGACAGATATAGCAAGGATCCTGACTTTTATCTCGAAAGGAAGGAGAGTAGTCCGTAGGCTGGTCTGAAGAGAATTTTCTAATGACCCCTCGCAAAGCTCTGACGAAACGTTCCATCTGGGTAGTCTCTTCCATCGTTGTGCTCGGTTTGAGAGTGAAATGAATAGTGAAAGGACAAGACACACACCCTTTTATATACGCTGGTTTGTCATGACTATAAATTAGTCTATGGTGTTTAAACTTTAGTCATTTGACGTTTTTCACTCAAGATGAAACGATCCTATTCATTCGAGAAGAAAGAAGAAGAAGGAGGAAGTAAGAGGCAGAAACGTGATCTATCTTCTCGTACCAGGGCTGAAATCTTGGCACAAATTCATGCCAGTGATTTTGAAGAGGACATGAGTGAACCAGAATCAGAACCCTCTAAACCAAGTTCACCACCCTTAGTCAACCCTGAAAAGTACTATTCCATTCGAGAGACGGAAAAGCGCTCCTCTAGAAAATTTAGAACCACGGCTTACACCTACACGGTGAAGTTTAAAGATTTCAAGTCCGACGTACCCTTAGAGAAAGCAGAAGGGTTTATCACCGAGATGTGGGATTCTTTGCTCACCGCACTCAAGCGACAATGTCAAGTCAAAGAAGACGATCGCTTGACACTATCCATAGATCACGACGGTTTGAAATCCCCTGTTTGGATCGAGTTTAGCAGACCCGCAGAACTAACCCCTTCCAAAGTCATGGACAAGATTCAACACGTACAACAATCTAATGACCAGTTTGACATCACCGATGGTAAAGCCACACTGAAAATGGCCCACGTCTCTCCTCCTCAAGGGACTGGACGCAAAAAGATGTTATTGGTGGACGACCTTCGCAACACCAAAACAAGTCTCGTCCGAATTAACAACCCTCAAGACCAGATGTGTTTAGCTCGAGCCATCGTGGTGGGACGAACCTATGCCAACAAGAACGACACGACAGAATGGAAAAGAGCCTGGAAAACTATTCGACAATCGGACCGAGCCAAACAACGAAACGAAGCAGAACTCCTGTTGCAACAAGCTGGCCTGTCCAAAGACGCACCCTGTGGCATTCCTGAGATGCAAAAATTGCAAGATGCCCTAGCTCCACGCTACACCTTGAAAGTGCACCCTCAAGAAATGCGTGGGTCTCTGTTGTTTCGAGGCCAAGATTTTAAGGACGGAAAATACATTCATATCTATTATCACGATGAACATTTCGATACCATTACCAGTATCACTGGATTCCTAGGATACGGTTATTATTGTGAGAAATGTGATTATGGTTATAACAATCGAGAGCAACACAAGTCTTGTGGATGGAAATGCTCAGGATGTTTGGCCTCTCCACCCTGTCTGAGCGAAGAACCAGTGCCTTGTTCAACTTGTCTGCGCACGTTTGTCAGCCCTACCTGTTACCAGCAACATTTGAAAACACAAGGTTCACAGAAGAAATGTGCTTGTCAACTCCTGAGATTGTGCCCTACGTGTGGACAAGGCATACGTACCAATAGTACCAAGGCACACGTATGTCGAGGAAAGAAAAAATGTCACATTTGTCACCACATCGTGGACTTGGAACACGAATGTTACGTGCAAAAATACCAACCCCCACCAGAGGAAGAGGACGGTCACAAGAAGAAAGGCAATTTCATCTTTTTCGATTTCGAATGCATGCAAGAGACCGGCATTCACATTCCTAATTTCTGCGTGGCTCATCGAGCGTGCGAGAAGTGCATTCAAGAACCTATCTTCAGTCATTGCCCTCACTGCAGCAAGATTCCTGGAGGGCGTGAAAAAATCTTTCGGGGACCGAACACGTTAGCCGATTTTGCCCGATGGGTCTTAGACCCCATCGACAAGACGTGGAGCCAAGAGGACATCGAACGTTACGGAGATTGTCATCGTCATGCCACGGTGATGGCTCACAATTTCTCCGGATACGATGGACAGTTTCTTTTGAGGTACAATACGGAACAAGGCACCGTTTGTCCTAAAGTCACTTTGAACTGAGCTAAAATCATTTTCATGCAAGTGGGACAAGTACAGTTTAAAGATTCGATGAGCTATTTGGCCATGCCTTTGAGTCGAATGCCTAAAACGTTTGGAATGACAGAAATGGCTAAAGGGTACTTTCCACACTTTTTCAATACGGAAGCCAATCAACATGCCGTTCTACCCCATTTGCCTGAGGCTCACAATTACGACCCCGACAACATGCGTACCGAACAACGAGAAGCTTTCTACGCTTGGTACCAGGCTCACGCCTCGGACCCTTTCGACTTTCAGGAAGAAATGCTAAAGTATTGTCGTTCCGACGTGGACATTTTACGGCGTTGCTGTGGAAAATTTCGAGAACTGTTCATGGAACACGGAGGGGTCGATCCTTTGAAAGAAGCTTGCACCATTGCCAAAGCGTGTTCCTTAGTGTACCGACAACGATTCATGCCTGAAAACACCGTGGCTGTCATCAGCCCTCAAACGACCCACTATGTCAAGCGTCAATACTCGGTCAAAGCCCTACGCTGGTTACATTACTTGTGCGACAAGGAAGACAAATGGATTCAGCATGCCCGCAACGGAGGAGGCGAAAAGACCATCGGAACGTATTCGGTCGATGGCTGGGACTTAGAAAACCCCAAGATCGTGTACGAGTTTAACGGTTGCTTATTTCATGGATGTCCCGTCTGTTACCCTGACCGTGACACTAAAAATCAGTTTTTGCAACGAACCATGGAAGACTTGTACCAGGACACTTGTCAGCGACGCCTAAAGTTAGAACAGCAAGGATACCAAGTGGTGGAAATGTGGGGACACGAGTACGATCACCGTTTGAAAACCGATCCCGAGTTTAAACGCCTCGTGGAAAGTTACCAGTTCATGGACCCGTTGAACCCGAGGGATAGTTTGTACGGAGGAAGGACCAATGCCACCTGTTTGCTGTACCAAGCCGACGAAGAGAAAGGAGAAGAAATCAAATACTTGGATGTGTGTTCGCTGTATCCGTACGTGTGCAAATATTGTCGCTTTCCCGTAGGGCACCCGCAATTGCTGACGGAACACATCGACCTGAAAAACATTCGACAATACGAAGGCTTGATCAAGTGTAAAGTTTTGCCTCCCACGAACCTATACCATCCCGTCTTACCTCACCATTGTCAAGGCAAACTGATGTTTCCCTTGTGCCGTACTTGTGCCGAAACGTGCAACCAGGACCAACCTTGCCATCACAGCCAGGAAGAACGGGCCTTGACGGGAACCTGGGTCAGCGTAGAATTGTTCAAAGCTCTGGACATGGGATACCAACTGTTAGAAGTGTACGAAATTTGCCACTTTCCCAAGACACAACAGTACCACAAGGGTGACCCTACTCAGAAAGGCATTTTCGCCGACTACGTGGATGCCTTTTTGAAACTGAAACAAGAAGCCAGCGGCTATCCTTCCTGGTGTCACACTCCCGAAGACCAAATACAATTCAAAGAGAAATACTACGAACAAGAAGGCATCACTTTAGACCACATCGAAAAAAAACGAAGGCAGGCGATCGTTTGCCAAAGTGATGTTAAATTGCTTGTGGGGTAAAATGGCACAACGACCGTGTTTACCCAAGACGGAATATTTGACAGAACCTTCCCGCTACTTCCAGATGATTCACGACAAAACCAAATACATGAAACACGTGGACGTCGTTCGAGAGGATTTGATCTTGGTCAATTACGAAGAAGATCTGGACTTTGTACAAGACGACCCTTTTGGAAATGTCATCATTGCGGCTTACGTGACAGCTCATGCTCGCTTAAAATTGTACGAAGCTTTAGAACTGTTAGAAGAACGCGTCCTGTACTTTGACACGGACAGTTGCATTTACATCCATCACCCGATTCAACAGCACCCTGACATCGAAGGAGACCGTTTAGGAGCCTGGACAGACGAGCATCCCGACGACAAGATTCTAAGTTTCGTCAGTGGCGGCCCCAAAAATTACGGCTACGAATTCCGGGACGAACAAGGAGAAGTGCACACGACGTGCAAAGTGAAAGGACTGACTCTGAATCATCGTACCAGTCGAGTGGTCAACTTTGGGGTATTGAAAGAAGCCTTGCAATCGGGAGAGGATGGAAATTTTAAAGTGACTACCTATCAAGCGAACAAGATTGTACGTTTACCCACTCACCACATCATCAGTCGACCCTTGGAAAAAGTCTATCAAATTGTATACCAGAAGCGAGTGCGACTTCCCAATCACTTTACGTTGCCGTACGGTCACGTCGGTATTGGTCTGTATATAAAAAGGAACCCTAGGCAAGATCGATAGTTCATTGTTCATTGAAGTAACTTACCATGTCGTTGACGAAGAAGAAACCAGATTGGTTTGGCTTGGACCCAAGAGGTGGCCCAGTATGCACGAGAGTTATTCAAGGAAAAAAGTTACTTTTCAACCCGTGTTAGTGACGGTGGCAGAAGAACCCGTCACCCAGGACGGGACTGTCGTGGACAGGCCTGAAAGACCCTTTCGGGAGGACACTTGTGTGACCTTACCCCCTACTATAGAACTGGTTAGAACATTACCCAAAACATGTTGTACAGACACTTGTTTTTATTCCACGTTCATGGTTATCATGTGCCTTTTATCCTTGTACTTAAGCCTTTGGCTTTTATGTATTTTTGTCTTTCGTATTCATGTTTGAAAAAAAAAAACATTCAATAAACGTGTTCTGAAAAAGTATATAAACTTTTGTCTTGTTTGTTTTTCGTGTCACAAGTGACATTTCTCACACAATGGCTACCTCTGCTGTCTCTGCTCCCTCTTCCTCTACTGTCAAAGTCATCGACGAACACTTAGATCGTGCCAGTTGGGAGGCTTTGTATCTTCGCCATCCCTTTAACATGCTCATTGCTGGACCTAGCGGTTCAGGCAAAACCGAATTCGTCAAACGTTTGATCGAACATAAACATCATTTGATCGATCGGCCCCCTCAACGGATTGTGTGGTGTTACAAAGAGTGGCAATCGGCGTACAACCTCTTGCGAGAAAGTCAAGGCGATTCCATCGTGTTTGTGGAAGGCATTCCTAAAGAAGACGACGGCATCGTCTCTGACTCCCGTTAAACCCATTTGGTCATTTTCGACGACATGTTAGGAGAAGACGAAGAAGAAATTAAACTGTGGTTCACGCGCAAAGGGCATCACCGTAATGCCAGTGTCGTTTACATCACTCAAAATTTGTTTCAACAAAGTAAAGCCCATCGCACCATCAGTCTCAATGCGCATTACGTGGTCTTGTTTAAAAGCCCTCGAGATAAATCGCAAGTGCAAGTCTTAGTCAAACAGTTAGGAACGCCTTGGCTGACTCAGGCGTACGACGATGCCACTCAAACGCCACACGCCTATTTACTCGTCGATTTGAAACCTACGACCCCCGAGGATTTGCGATTTCGTACCCACTTGTTTCACCACTGGTGCCAAGACGGAGGGCCTGTCCTGTACACGTCTCCGTCCTCGACTTCATTTCACTCCCCATCAAAAAATCTATAAAAACCTCAAACCCTTTTTCGTCTGTCTCACACAGTGTGAACATGACGTCCCTTCAGTCGCATCTTCCCGTCAAATTGATTCGTGCCTTGTATGGCATCAGTCGAGAAAAAAATCCACAAACACGAGCTCGTGTCTTAGAAGCTAGTCTCAAAGAAGTCTTACGATGGTTCACGGTGACGGCACGTCAATTACTCCAAGGAATCATTCAGATTCCTCATCAAACCAAACGCTTTTTCGATCGAAACAAAGTCGCTTTGGTCCAACTGGCCGATCCCCGCATCGACACTCAAACCAAAAAACAAATCATTTTGAAACCTGGAGGGAGCGGTACTCTAGGAGGGGTCATCATTCGCTCACTCTTAAGATGGGATCCTAATGCCCCCAAAGTTATACCCAAGACAAAAGTCCAACGAAGCCCCAAGAAGAAAAAGACCAGGTCCCCAAGGAGAACTTCTCCAGTGGCAGGACCCTCCTCTTACCAGACACCACCACCACCGCGGAAAAAGAAAAGAAGCCCCCAGAAAAAGAAACAGAAAAAAAGTCCCCAGAAAAAGAAAAGTCCACAGAAGAAAACTAGTCGCAGGAGAGGCACTTCGGCCAGGACGCCACCTTACACTCGCAAACCACGATCTGCCACGGCAGTGACTGCGTCTCCGGTATCCTCACGTTTGTCCACTTCTCCGTTAATGACACCAGGAACTGAAGAGTACTTGGAGACGTTGATCACACCAAGAACTTCTCCGTTGATGACCCCCAAAAGAACTTCCCCAGTGGCAGGACCCTCCAATTTAGTGGCAGTGGCTGCTGCTCACAAAGTACCTTCTCCCAAAATCAAAGTCCATGAAAGATCGGGCATGTTACAAAGTTTACTGGATTTGTCCAAGCAAGAACTGGCTCGATTTAGTCCGTTACGTACCCCTGCACGACGTGTCATGCCTGTCCTCAAACTGATACGACGTAAAGACAATCAGTGGCGACGCGTTCCAGTATAAAAAAGGCCTGTGACCGAGTAGGGTATCAGTGTTTTTTTGGTGCTCCTGAAGATTAAAAGATGTCACCCTCCAGAAAACCACAAGGAAAGAAAAGGAAAGGACTGCCACCACGTTTAGCCAAACATGGGGACATGTTATCTGTCCTGTCCAAAGCTTCTCCACCCCTACGAAAAAAACTCATTCAAACGGCCTCCAAAGAGGTCATCGATACCGTGTGCGAATGTTGTTTGAACGTTTTGAAAGGCACGATCCCTTTGTCCAAACACCAGAAACAATGCTTAGGCAAACATCGTCACGTTCTTCGCCAAATGGTTCAAAAGAAAATTCCCATTCGTCAAAAAAAGAAGATGTTGGTCCAACGTGGAGGCATCTTGCCTCTCTTGTTAGGCCCCATACTGAAAGGAGTCTTGGGAACCATGTTGGGAGGACTAGTGGGAGCAAGATAAAAAGGCCTTCGGAAGTCCCAAGATCTCAGAATCGACCCCTGACAACCCCATGGAAGGACGAAAACTAGCTTTAGTGCCTTACAAACGATGGATGGAATACCATCGGTGGCAAGAACAACGCACCCCGCATTTACCTCCCAATCCCAATTTGAGCGAAATGTCCCAGTTACAACACCAATTGCAGTCCTTGATGGATCGCCAAGATTTGTCCGAAACAGAAAAATCGCAAAAGTACGGTCAACTCTTGCAACAACTGCAACTCTTTCACCAGAAAGCTTTAGACGAAACATCTCTGCCCACTCTAAAAGATTTTAAGACCTTGATGAAAAGTCCAGCACCATCACCAGTACCAGTACCAGTACCAGTACCACCAGTACCAGTGACCAAGACAGAAAAAGGAAAAGAAGAAGAAGAAGAAGGGTTTCAAACTCCACCAGAAAAAGTACGCAAGTTAACAACACCACCTACCTCCAGAATTGGATGGATTAAAAAGATGATGGCCACCCCTTCTTCATCACAAGAGAAAAAGAAAGTGAAGACAGAAGTGAAGACAGAAGTGAAACAAGAACCGATATCCCCCGCTCAGACATCCTCCTCTTCAACACCTATTGCCGGCCGTACACGCAAAGCATTGCAATCCAAGAAAGTACCCCAAGAGAAAAAGAGTAGCATCCTCCAAGAGTGGGTGTCTTATTAACACACCAACCAACACAAAAAAATGGAAAAAGTCTTAGCCAGCATTTACTACGATCCCTCCCATCCTGCAGATTACGCAGAAGTTCAAAAATTGTATCGTGCTGCCAAAACTCGACTGAAAAGTCTCCGTTTACCTCAAGTGCAACGATGGTTACAAGAACAAGCTACCTACACTTTACACAAACCCATTCGACGCAAGCTTGCCAGAAGTCGCACCCGAGTGGAAGGCATCGATCATCAATGGCAAGCCGATTTAGCCGATGTCTCTCATTTGGCCAGCTACAATCGTGGCTACAAATATTTGTTTTGTGTCATCGACGTCTTTTCCAAATTTGCCTGGGTCGTGCCCTTGACTTCCAAATCGAGCAGCGAGTTAGTGCGAGCCCTGCAACGGGTGTTGAAACAAAGCGGTCGTCACCCTCTTCGATGGCAAACGGACAAAGGCACCGAATTTCTGAACCAAGCTTTCCAAAAAGAATTAAAGAAACGTGACATTCATTTTTTTACCACTGAGAATCCCGAAACCAAAGCCAGCATCGTGGAACGTTTTCAACGCACTTTGAAAGAACGCATGTGGAAATATTTTACGCATCACCACACTCTGAAGTACATGGACATCTTACCGCACCTGGTGCAAGCGTACAACCAATCTTACCATCGAAGCATCGGACGTGCCCCGCAAGACGTGACTCCCGACAACGAAGTGTTGGTGTTTGAGCGTCTGTTTGGTACGTCCCCGACGAGGGCTGTCCCCAAGAAAAGTGGAGTGTTGGCCGTAGGAGATTGGGTGCGCATTGGCAAAACCAAACGCACTTTCGACAAAGGTTACTTACCTAACTGGACGACCGAATTGTTTCGCGTCACTGGACGAGTGCATGGCCGTCATCCTGCCGTCTATAAATTGGAAGACATGAACGGAGAAGTGCTCAAAGGAACGTTTTATTTGCCCGAGTTACAACGTGTCACCAAAAAAGAAGACGACGTGTACGACATCGAAAGCATTCTCGAACGCAGAACCCGTAAAGTGGGCAAACGACGTGTCAAAGAAGTCAAAGTACGTTGGAAAGGATATCCACCCAGTTTTGATTCTTGGATCGACGCTTCGCAAGTCATCGACTATAAAAAGAAGTGACCATCATGCCCTTTCACACAGCAGACCACTCCTCCTTCACCTAGTTCTTCTGTGCAAGATTTACAAAAACAACCCTTGTGGGTGTGGTGTGGAGAACGTGTGCCTAAAACGCAAATCGTCTTTTTCTGCCAAATCTTCGTGGTGTATTGTGTCATCGGGGCAGCCATCGCCAATTTGAGTTTGCAACAAGGAGACAAACAATTGTGGACCATTTTATTGAGCAGTTGCATCGGTTACCTGCTTCCTAATCCCTCCCTGAAATTCACCTCGAACGGGAACCCCGGGAACCTTGTGTCCAGTGCCAGTGCCAGTCACCACTTCAACCACAACCAGAACCCCATTTTAGACGGAGACACGCCTCTGACGTCCACTAACCCCTCGGACATCCACAGAACTCTGGAATTATGAGTCACCAAAACCAATTTTACTTAACTTTACCCAGTGACAGTTCCATGGAGGTGTTTCCCAAGAACACGTTGTGCTGTTACACGGCCAAATTACCTCAGGCCATCCAGTTAGATCACGAAGCCCATTGGGAAGTGGCTTTAGTAGAAATGATTCACCCGACCCAAGTCCTCAATGTCCTTCCCAATCAAAATTTTTTTGATGTGGAAGTTCATGACGAGCAAATGCAACAGTGGATGGATAGCAATGTCAAATATGACAAGAAAACCCGTACACAAAATCAAAAGTACACCACCTATCACTTGTTCATTCCCCCAGGCTATTATTTTAGTGGTCAACATTTGGTCAGCACCATAGCCTCCAGGTTTAATGTCGTGTTTCTGAAAGCTTTGGAGCATGTCAACAAAAGTGTCACCATGGAGTATCACAAAGCAGCTCGTCGCTTCTTGATGAAATTTGAACGAAGTAAAATCGTGTCCATTTTATTTTGTCCTGAATTGTTTGACATGTTGGGCGGAGACATGGACATGAGAATGGCCATGCTCAAGAAAAACGAATTACCCATCGTTTACGACAACAAGTCTTTTAGCAAGTTATTTCGTGCCCCGGTAGAACTGAACCAAGGACTGAATTTGATCTTCGTGTATTCCGATGTGGTGGAGTACAACGTGGTGGGACACACCTCCGTACCGTTACTGCGTGTCATTCCTTTCAAAGTAGATTCTGCCACGGGCGCTGACGAGGAAGGTGGAAACACTTACCACGTCCACCGCGAATTTGTCCATCCTCACTATTTGCCTGTCAGCAAGTCGTATTTGGACACGGTCAACATTGCTATAAAAGGAGATCTGGGACAAAATATTCCATTCACCAAAGGAAAAGTCACGGTGAAACTCCATTTTCGAAAACGGTTCTCTCACGACTCGTAAGTAAGTCATGTATCCAGTGTACCGAGGGGTTGCTCGACAGCGAGGACACGGCTTAGGAGACATGTTAAAATCGGCCTTTCGTTCGGTGGCCCCAGTGTTGAAACCGATGGTGACACGCGGATTGCACGCCTTGAAAGATGCGGCACTGACGCAAGGCAAAGAATTTCTCCAAAATGTCATCATCGACAAACAAAACCCTAAAGAAGCCTTCATGAGGGCAGGCAAAAATATCTTGCTGCAAACGGGCAAAGACATTTTAGGCCAACGAGAGACACCTATAAATGCCCTGCACGCTACCGAGTCAGGCATTCAGCAAGGACAAGGCAGAAAGAGACGACGAAGAAAACACCCTTTCACCAGACTTCAAGCGAGAAAGGCCAAGAAAAGAAGAACCGTTCGAGACTTAGACGTTTTCGATTATTGAGAAAAGAGACAAAAAAATGATGCACCGAGAATCTTGCGCTTGTTCCAAGACGGAACTGGACCTGTTTGCCATGCCCCCCACGATGATGACGATGCAAGAATCCCAATGGGTGGAATTTCACCCCGTGTCCTCACTGACCGATTCCGCTCCCATCGAGTTTGAAATCAAAGGACAGCCCGAAGATTACATCGATCTGAATAGCAGTTACTTGTACCTGAAAGTCAAAATTCTAGATAAGACTGGAGGTCCTATAGACGATGAAGCAGTAGCTCCCGTCAACAATTTCATGCATTCCTTGTTCAGTGGAGTGGACTTGTACTTGAATAACAAACTGGTCGGTAGCAGCATGGATACTTACCCTTATCGTGCCTACCTGGAAAATCTCTTGACGTACGGAATAGATGCCAAGAACACTCATCTCAATGCCTGTGTGGTATGGGAAGCTGACGAACCTACCAAGTTTGAAATATTGGAAACTGATGAAAAGAAAGACAACAATGATGGATTTGTAGAACGAAGAAAGAGAATCACGGGAGTCGAAACAAGTTTAGAACTGATGGATCGTTTGCATTTGGACATGTGGTTGCAAGAAAAGTATTTGCTGAACGGGGTGGATGTCCGCCTGAGACTGAATCGTAGCAGTGCCGCTTTCCATTTGATGGCTGATAGTGACGGTTACAAAACCAAAATCCTAGAAGCCAGACTCTACGTACGCCGTGTGGAAGTGTTACCTAAAGTGGGAAACGACATCAGTCAGACGTTGAGCAGAACGACCGCCAAGTATCCCATACGACGCGTGGAAGTGAAAACCTTCACCATTCCCAAGGGACAGCGATCCATGATCGAAGATCATCTGTTCCAAGGACAGTTACCCAAACGTTTGATCGTTGGTATCGTCGAGAATACAGCCTTCAACGGAGCTGCCGAAAAAAATCCTTTCTACTTTCAACACTTTGGCGTGTCCAAAATCGAAGTCAGTCGCGATGGCAAAACCTTGTGTACCCGACCTTTCGAACCTGACTTTACCAAGAAGAATTACTTGAGATCGTACTTGTCCCTGTACGAAGCCACCGGCCAGTTAGGAACCAACACCAGTCACGGCATTACGTACGAAGATTATGCAGGAGGCTATGCTTTGTGGGCTTTCGATTTCACTCCAGACCAAGGCAGCGACGAGGGACATTTCCACCCTATAAAATCCGGCCAGATTCGTGTGGAAATTCAGTTTAAAGACCGAGACCCTGATGAAACGGTGAACGTCATCCTGTATGCAGAATTCGATAATACGATAGAAATCAACAGTTTGAGAGAAGTCATCCTAGATTACTAGAAACCATGGAAGACTGTTATCCCTCTTTACCTAGTGGAGAAACTTTGGACATGAAATGTGAGGAGACCGTGGAAAAAGAAGAAGTGATCATGATGAAGTCAAGATGGCCAGAACAAGAAGCCCATTTAGTCTCCTGTTTTGCCAAACACTTGGTCGACAAAATGACGGAATTGATCAAGAAAAATTGCTATGGATGTCAAAACGATCATCCCAGTCAAATTCAACACGATAAATGCCTGATGTTGAGTCAAGAAGAAAAATTGGACGAGTATCTGGACGAAGCTTGGAGTCTCATCTCGAACAAAGACGTGTGGCATCAGTGGTATAAAGACTTGCGTAAACATTCTTGTCCACCATTAACCACTCAAGAGATCCATCGTATCGAAGCTCTCCTGAATCAGAGTGAGGAAACAGAACGAATAACCGTTTATTCGTCAGACATTTTCAAGCAAAAAGTCAGGATCGAATTGACGACTTATTATTACCTGTGAAGAAGAAGAAGAAAAAAAACACACACAAATCAATGGATACCTGGGAACTTTATTACCTTTTGAACCACAGTTCGTATACGGCTTCTTGGAATCCTGTCGTCTGTGCTAAAGATGAACTCCCTCATCGCAAACCTCAAGACCATCAAGCTTATGTGATCAACACGGACGACAGTCATCTCCCAGGAACCCACTGGGTAGCCGTCTACTTTCCTCAAGAAGGATGTGTGGAATATTTCGATTCGTACGGATTGCCCCCTTTGGAAGACGATATCATCGACTTTATGAGAAGAAATGCTCAGACCACCCGATTCAATAATGTGAAATTACAAGGCACAGATTCCTTGGTGTGTGGACAAAATTGCGTGTATTTTCTGCATCATCGAAGCCTGGGCTATTCCTTAGAACATTTAGTGACTCATTTTGATCCTCGTTCTTCTTCAAGAAATGATGTGAAAGTAGATCGATGGTTTTGTGACCATTATGCTTATCTTTTGTCTCAAGCTAGGAAACGTAGTGTCCATCAATGGCCTAATGATTTGCAACAGTGGAAATCACAATTTCATTCACAACGTTGTCAGCCCTGTTTAAAGTAGATTGTGAATTGAGAAAAAAATGTTGGTGATTTGAAAAAATTGTTTGATGTTATAGTGTTGGATTATTGTTAAAAATGTTAGAGTTGTTGTGGGTTAGTGTTAAGTGATTTTTGAATAAAAATGTTGTGTTTTGAAAAAAAAATGTCTTTGTCTTTTGTTTAGCTATAAGAATGTTGGATTGATGCTCTTTGACTTCTTACTATCCCTCTCATGACACTCACTGTACATTGCGACTCGAAAACCGTGTGGGGGATGTTTTCCTTCACGTCCGCGCTTTAACTTTAAGAACCGGTTTGTTTCCAGTCTAACCATCCATTGTCGACTCATCCTCCTAAGAAGATGTGTTCCAAACTAGCTAAGCTCAACGAAGCCTACGTGAATTTGCATACCGAAGCCAGAAGAAATAAAGAATGTGAGAATGTTAAAAATCACTGAAGACCTGATAGAAGAGCTTTTCAGAGAAGAAATGAACAGGGAAAAAGAAGAATGGACAGAGAAGTACAGACTTCAGAGACAGCAGCAACAGCAGCAACAACAACAACAGCAGCAACAAGAACCTGAAGCTGACAGAGGCTTTGTCGATTGTCGTATCGACACCAAAGAGTTCTTCTTCTCTTTCCGAAGAAGCAGACCTATCGCCAGAAAGTCTATCCTCAGAGGACATTGCATTCTTAGAAACTAAAAGATTGCCATAGCAAACAAAAAAAAACAGCCCTTTTCAGGGCTACCCAATACTCTAGAAAAGAAATAACTATCCATTTGCCAATGTGTGTAGGTAGAGTAGTGTGAAAATAAACACTAACTCTTTTTAAAAAATGTGAGGGTATGTGTTTGTGAGTTTGTGTGTTTGTAAGTGATCAAGTACGTTGGTGTGGATAGTAGATTAAAATGATGTCTTTATTTGGTGTTTGAGGTGTAGATTTCGGGGTTAGATTGGATTGCTTTGAGTATGTGGATAGTCAATTGAAGTGATTTATAAAAAATTTTAAAATAGTGATTGGTAGAATAAAAAAGTGAGTGAGTGTTTCTTTTAGGTCCGCGCGTTGTTGTTTTTTTTTTGGTCATGATCTAGGTAAGATCAATTTTATGTTTTTAGGGGGATGTTTTCCTTCACGTACGCGCTTTCACTATAAATTGAAACTCGTTCGGCAGTCTAGCTACCCTTGTTGATTGATCAACACAAGAATGAATAGTAGCAGAATAAGCAAGCTTCTTGAACTCCAGATACATCTGGAATATGTCAGGCGCCTGGTAAATGAACTGGCTGCGGAGGCTATAATAGAAGAAGAAAGAATAAAGAAGGAAGAGGAGGAGAGAAGACAGAGGGAAGAGGAGGAAAAGAAAAGAGAAGAGAGGATGTCGTTCAATATTCCCGAGACAGAGGATTGGGGTGCTGAAGCGAATCATCCTCCCTCTTCGCTCCCCAGAAGAAAGGTGAAAGGAGACTGGGGAAGAAGATGCGTGTGTGGCGCCAGGCCAGGAAGGTGCAATCATTAGATAGTTGCATCTGGAGTTAAAAAAAAAACAGCCCTTTTCAGGGCTACCCAATACTCTAGAAAAGAAATAACTATCGATTTGCCAATGTGTGTGTGTGTGTGTGTGTGTGTAGGTAGAGTAGTGTGATTATAAACACTAACTCTTTTTTCATAGTGCGAGGGTATGTGTTTGTGTTTGTAACTGGTCACGTAAGTTTTTGTGAATGGTAGATTATGGGTTTCTTTATTGTTTCTTAGCGTATGTGAAGAGTATAGTTTGGGTTTTGTAACCGCTCACGTACGATTGTGTGGATAGTAGATTATGGATTTTGTTTATTGTTTCTTAGCGTATGTGGAGAGTACAGTTTGGGTTTTGTAACCGCTCACGTACGATTGTGTGGATAGTAGATTATGGATTTTGTTTATTGTTTCTTAGCGTATGTGGAGAGTATAGTTTGGGTTTTGTAACCGCTCACGTACGATTGTGTGGATAGTAGATTATGGATTCTGTTTTAATGATTTGCGTGTGTAAATAGTAGATTTGGGGTTTGTTTATTGTTGCTTCACTTATGTGGATAGTATATTATATGAAATGAGAAAAGTAGGGGATGTTTTCTTTCACGTCCGCACGATGTTAGGTCATGATCTAGGTAATATCAATTTTATGTTTTAGGGGGATGTTTTCCATCACGTACGCGCTTTCACTATAAGAACCCACAGTATTCGTCGTTCAAACCATTCTACAAAGAAGATGGCTTCTAACCAAATTGACAAAATGCAAACATTGCAAGACGTTTTGGACAATTTAGGAATGATGGAGCAGATGTTAATAAGACTCGTTGAAGACCACTATTCCTATAGTCCCCATCGTGTAAAGATGGAAATTAATAACTTAAGAAAGGTAAAGGATAAGATAAGTGGTGTAACGAAAGAGATAAAGGAGGAGAAGGAGGATGAAGAGGAAAGGATAAGAATACGCAAATGGAACGAAAAAATTGAAAAAGAAGAAGAAAATGAGAAGAGGAAGAAAGAAGAGGAGGAAGAGAAGAAGAAAGAAGAGGAGGAGAAAAAAAAGAAAGAAAAGAAGAGAAAGAGTGTAGGAGAGAAAATAAGAAGTTGGTGGAGAAAAAGAAGAAATTAGAAGCAGAAGAAGAAGAAAAACCAAAGGCCCTTTTCAGGGCCAGCCATATTTCTCGAAAAGAGAATGACTTTATTCAATTGCCTACCCCTTTTTTAAATTTAAATTTTAATTTAAATTTTAAAAAAAATTTTAAAAAAAAAATCCCATGTTCAATTCCCCTTGAGGCTAGAGTGGTCCCAGGGTTTTTTCTCCATGTTCAATTCCCCTTGAGGCTAGAGTAGCCCAAGACTATTTCCCATGTTAAATTCCCCTTGAGGCTAGAGTGGCCCACGATTTTTCTCCATGTTAAATTTCCATTGAGGCTAGAGTGTCCCAGGGGTCTCTGTAATGCTAATTCCCATTGAGGCTAGGGTATCCCCATTTACTACTATCAGGTATAGAATTACCTCTTTAATATGTATGAATCTCACTCATTATCGAATCCTTTAAAGATCTTGATGATATAAGGGCATATTTCAAGCTTGATCAAATTTAGATCAGAAAAGGACTCCCAAAATAGTAACAAGTTCAGTCAATTAGATATAAGATCATCTAACTGGTATAAGTGGATCTCACTCATTATCAAATTTCTCCAACATCTTAATGGTATAAGCCTATATTCCAAGTTTAATCAAAATCGGATAAAAAATACGGCCTACAGAGTGGCAATAATCTCAGACTATCAGCTGCACGATCACCTAATTATGGTGCTTTGATCTCGCTCATTATCCGAGAACCTGATGATACAAGCAAATATTGATCAAAGTCGGATCAGAAATATGGCCTATGGAGTGTTAATAATCTCAGACTATCAGCTGCACGATCACCTAATTATGGTGCTTTGATCTCGCTCATTATCCGAGAACCTGATGATACAAGCAAATATTGATCAAAATTGGATCAGAAATATGGCCTATAGAGTGTTAACATGATTAACCAATCTCGCTCATTATCTGTGATCTTGATATTATAAGCATTTATTCCCGAGTCTGATCAAAACTGGATTAGAAATATGGCCTCCAAAGTGGTATAAAGATTAACCAATCGGATACTAGATCGTCTTATTAATATGCTTTGTTCTCGCTCATTATAACTCATCTAAAACTTGTATAGTATTAAACCAATATTCCAAGACTGACTGAGATCGGATCAGAAATATTTATTCCGGAATGGTAACAAACAATTGCTGATAGATGGACGTATGATGCACGATTTGCAACGCATGACGAACAACATATTACGGATGTAGGGCCATACCTTGAGTACACTTTACCTTTCGGCCAGATGATTTAAAAAAAAAAAAACAACCTAAAATCATCATCCTCGTTATCATCATTGTCATCGTTATCTTCGTTATCATCATCATCATCATCATCATCATCATCATCATCTTTCAACAGTTTCATGAATAGTATCATATAGCATATATTTGATTACACATGAAATTTTAATCAATTTAAAATAATTTGATTATAGTAACAATTATTTGCTATTTGAATCAATCATTTATTTTAATGTTAGCACTGCAATTACACCCTAATGTGTCATTAGTAGAAGTATAGTATGTAAAACAGTCATCTTTTGTTCCTCTCTTTCTGTGCTGAATACGTGTAAAAATTATATACTAAATCGTCCCTGGGAATTTGTTAGGGTAATCCCCGTGTATTTCCCGCTAAATTAAGACCACTGTAATAACTTCCGCTTCGTTTGTAACTAACTTTGCCAAATGCAAATAGACGGGCTAGATAACAGTTGCAATGTGTTCATTTCCACGGAAAGATAAAGGACAAGCGAAACTATTTTCATATGTCTGCCTAACAACATAACAACAGGCTCTCTCTGTCTGTCTCTCTCTCTCTCTCTCTCTCTCTCTCTCTCTCTCTCACACACACACACGTTTGAGTATCTTCAATAATGGTCTGTTTCAACTATGTTGAGTTGATTTAGTATGTAATTGCGCGATGAAAGGACTGAAAAAATATATCCAGATAATTTATTTTTAATATTTTTCCCCAAGGTAACCTTTTCTTGAACTCTTTTGCACCCTTTTCATGAATAATCTCACGGGGCGGGTCCAATAATATTGTTATGGAGAGATCCAACAAGCAGGCAAAAGGTCGGCGGAATGGAACCCATGGTGAGGCCCTGGAGGTGAAGCCCCCGGAAACTCCAGGATTTTAAGTGTTTCCAGTGCATAATTGTAACCATCTAACTGTATAGAATACGTACTCTGATGAAAATTGCCTGTAATTCACGTTCATTTTCTTTTTTTTTTGGGGGGGGGGGATGGGTCGTTGGGGGGACAGTTTGGGAGCTGGTGAAAGGGCACCGGTTTTTCCCTACTCCCTGGTTCTGCTCCTGAATCTATGATGAATTAGTCATATCATTTTGTGTTGTGTCTCTTGATGACTACGGCCCTGAAGTATGCGATATTGGGGTACATTTAAATCAAAATATTTTATGAACAATTTATCCTATATACACATTTATCTCTATCTCATGCAGTGTGTACATGGCATCCAGTGTTATTAATGGCACAAGCAGCACGTCTTGTCATTGTGCAACCGCGCATGATAAGCAAAGTCCAGGCGATAATTCTATGTTGAATGAAACGCGTCTTCATCGTATTACAACTTTTAAACGGAAATTGTTTGACCTAGTGGTTTGACCCAGTAAGAAGAATAAATAATCCATTAAGAATTGGTTCATGCTTGAAGTAAATACAATAGTATAAATTCATTGTGCATGGTTGATATTATCAGGATTATTGTCACTCCTCCCACGCATGCAAGATCATAGGGAGCAACATATACTTTATGACTCAACATGGTTTAAAAAAATGAGCATCCCATGTCGTATTTTCAACCTAGACCACCAACACAATGGTCTGCAAACACAGTCTAACGCATGTTTGCGCATTGATTCCTATGCTAACAAATAAGATTACAAAAGTGTGTGAGCAAAAAACCGCAAGAATGTCAGGAATGTACTTCAAAGGAATCAGTGAAATAGAATATCGTGGAGAGAAATGATGTATATAAATTCATGTACTTACCTTACGGAATTTTGTGCCTTGATATCAGTTTGAGATTTCCTCTGCATTAAGGGAGCATTCATTACTTGATTCCATAGTACAACTATTGCATATAGTTTTTTTTATTTTTTATTTCGAAATTCTGGAAAATATTTATGAATGGTAGCTTAATAACGTTTAACGCACGCAAAGCTTACCAGAAGGACCATTGATATTTTTTCCCCATGAGATATATAATTTTTTGAAATGTCTTTTTCAAACATGTCACACATGTACCTTATCATATCGCCACCCGAGGGCTCTGAAATATACTTCCTTCATACGACAGCGCATATAAATAAAGGGATATAAATCAGTGCTACCACAATAAGTTTATAAAATAAATTCCCGTCAAAAAGGGGTAGGTGAAGGAGGGGTGAAAGGGCAAGGATGACAGATCATCCAAGTGGCGCTTCGATGCCTATACATATTTATAGAACGAGGGTATAATTGTAAACATGTATCCGATTGATTTATAATTGATTATATAAGTATGTAACGTTGAAGTATAACAGTCGTTTCGGCAAACATGGAGGTTCGGATTGCTTTCCTGTGAAGTAAATGACAGCTATTTCGTAAAAACGAAAGGTTCACAAACGGTATTTCATCATTCTAATATGGAGCCGTGCTAGTTCAGTTGGCAGAGTGAAGGAGCAGAAGTAAAAATAAAATAAAACGAACCTCGGAAATCATTATAATATCTTGAGTTCTCTACTCTATGCAGAAAAATGTTTCCTTCTACATATTTGGTATACGTACACACTGTGCCCAGCTGTTACAACGGTAAATGGAAATATACAGTACTTGATGAAAAGGCGAATATTACCAGGTGAAATGTAAAACAAAATAAAAACGCCAAGTGAGGGTGTTGGAAGAAGATATTTGGTCTTTGTACTTTTTTTAATTATAAGTAATTGTCAAAAATCAAGTTCCCTCCCTCCTTTCACCACGCTATATAATGCGATATGCTGGGCTAGGCCGTGTGGGAAGTGCCCAGACCCCACCTGCCCATCCCACCTCCACCCCTAATGTCAGTTTTAATTATATACAGACCGAGCAGACAAAAAAAAACATTTCGAGGAAGTATGATACGAGACATTCACATTTTCATGAGTTTTGAACACATCCAGAGGCATACAGGCCGTGCCATAATACAATAATTTTGGAGGAAATGCAACTGTCACCAACTAATTACTGAACTGCTATATACTGACGTCTTACATGAGAAAAGAAAATTGGAAATTTGCCATTAGTGTGCTATGTATATTTAATTTGCATTGTTTGTTAATGTTTGTAAAAACAAATTTTTATTAGATAACATGCTACTGTAAAGTAACATTAAATGTTGAACTAGGCCTTGTCCAAAATTGAGTTCATTCCTGCTTGACCCGAATTGACTTTTTTTTTGCTTTAAACAACTAATACATAGCTAAATTATTCTCAGTGTGTGTGGGTTTAAAATCAGAATTATTTATTTAATAAAAGAAGCCTATATGTTTATTTGGGTCTATGTCTAGGTTTGGGAATTTCCTTAGTGTATTTGACATAGTCCAGGTTCTGGTTTATAATAACTACTACTGTTATTTTGTAAACATCAGAACCAATCAAGAACGTTATATTCCTTTAGGTAATACTTTTCTTAGAAAATGCTACTTGTGACTTGAGTTCAAGTAGAGAACTATATAACCTTGTAACTAAGGTGATGTTTTTATTCGTGCTTTAAGATCTAGCACTTTCAAGTTGTATTATATGTTGTGTCCAGTTGGGCTGAAAGTTATTCCTTTTACATTATTAATTTTAAATGATTATTTTCTCATGAAATTCAGAAGTGCTCTGATAAAATTCTTGGGCAGAGACATTCACTGGATTATATAGTGAATTCAAATCTGAAATTATATTACTGTGATTCAACAAAAAGATTGTTGACATTTTAGTGACACGTTGTTTCGAGCATTTTGTTCAGTTAATACATATCTGAATCTATGATTGTGCTTCCCGTTCCTTTCAACCCTTTCCCAATTCTCCAAGACCTTCAAACAAAGAGATCTGGCATTTTCCTTAAAGATGCACAACACGCAGTCTTTTATGTCAGTAATACAACTCGAATGATAAATTTCATATTCTTTGACTATTTAAATGATAATCTTGTACCACAGAAAAACGATAATTTTCCATCCAAGAGTTTGAGAATGTTGTTTTTGTGTACGTAATTTGAGGGGAAATAATGTCACATCTCCTCATGGCGTGTTCGTAATTTTACACTGCGGAGTTCAGTAAAGAGTACAGGCAAATGGTATTAAAATAGTTAAAAGTAGATAAATCGAAGCAAATAGTGCCATAATACTATATAAAAAGGAGCAAAGACTACGTATAGAAAGAACCAACAAATAACTCATAATCTATACTGACTACATCTTTCTCGGAAGAAAGTGATAGTACGTGTCTTCAGCCATCGACAAGGGTGAAGTACAATGGCATTAAATCACATTGCTTTACCTCGAATTCAACACTAAAGAAAATTTTAAGCAAAGTATTCTTTCGTGAAAAAATCACCACAGCCGTCTGCAATAATATGATATGCCTGAAACAAAGACCACAACAACAGCAAAATTCGACAATGATAATAATAATGCCAGTAAATTGGAGGACGAGAAGAAAGAGAACATGTGACCACTGACAGCTCGTGTTCTGTGTTTGTTTTTACTGCCAATTCAGTTTCAGATGTTACCGTAAGTATTTATTTCATTTCCACCTACACGACTCTTTGCAGTGTTAACATGTTTCATGATGAGGACGTGAAGGTTGATAATAATGACGATGACAACTTTAAGTAATAGAATTTCACTCCTTTATTTGAGTGCATGTTGGTGTTATTTCTAAATCACATTTCAGTTATCGATTTAATAATGAAAATTGTTATTTCATCCTAACTGCATCTTAAGACGTAAACAAAAGCCTTTGCAATCGACCGCAGATATTTAAAATCGTGAATATCAAAACGAGTACTCGAGGTGTTGCATTAAGTCATTCTTCGCCATTGTGATATAAATGACACTGTTCAAGTGAATAAGTAAACACAAGCACGTGTTCATGCAAGATACTATAATCACTCTGAAGGCCTGCCGAGTATTTCGTCGTTTACATGTAAATGTGGACTTTATTTCTGGTTTGCCGCATTCCATCTTCCGAAGTGTTTTTAAAAGTATTTTTCTGACTTTTCTTTCCTCGTTTTTCTATTCATCGCCTGCCCTATTTTTTCTCGAAGCTTAGATTTCAAGAGTAACAGAAGGTGTTTAGGGGTGCAAAGTAAGATCAGTTATTGCTCAACACGGTATTGAGCCGGGACAAATTGAGAGGGAAATCTCTTTTTTTTTTCAAATTTGTACTGAACAATTTCTTTTTAAAAAACACTTTAAATATTACGTTGCATATTAACCTCTCATTGATAATGATTATAAAAAGACCAATATTTATAACCTTTAGAGAAAAAACAGATAACACCAATCAAAGTTTTTATGCTCATTAGGCCGAAAAATGCAGTTTATGTGTCTTTTGTTGTGAAACTTCTTTCTTAGTGGGATCCCATAAGTTTTTTTTTTAAAGTGGTATCTGAATCAAACCCACCCTGCATGAAGAGAGAAATCTGGTTTATTTGTACTATTGACAAAGGGAAAGGATAATATACCTGCTCCGGCTTTATCGTCCTGGATAAGATGGATTATTTGATATGTGTAACAGGAACTATCGCTCGTTAAGTTTGAGTAGTAACCACTGTCAAAGCATACGAGCATAAGAGTCAGCTAATCAACATTTTCCAAGGCGTGGGACGGAGGTCTTAAACGACTTTTTCTAGCTTTTGCCTCAGAGACTTTTTATTCTTTCAAAGTAGATCAGTTTCATCAGGTAGAACCTATAAGATTCACGGTACTAATTCAGTTCCCATAGTAAACCTATGCAAACACCATGATATTAAAGATTCAATAACTTAAAATTTTTGAGTGCTCATGATCAAACCTATATTTATCATTATAAATGAAACCTGGATGTCTCTATTGTTTTCACTTACAACTAGGATAAGCTCTCAAAAGATTCTTTTTCCTACAACATAACTTACATTATTAACCAATCCTGGTCAGCCTAACCCATATACACTCTTTTTTATGTTCACTCATTTCCAGGCTGGTTCTCATTTTTCCATACCATTAATACCGTGTGTCCCAAATTCACCCTTGATTTTCTTGACAGCCCTAGGGTTAAGTAGTTCAATACATAAGTAAGCAATGTGCTTAGTTCTGCTTGTCAAAGATTACATTTGTGAGTATTAAATTATATTGCAAGTCCATCTTCACCTAAAGACCAATGGTGCATTTCAGGCAACATTTAAATATTTGAGCTTTATTTAAAAAAAATCAGAAAATATTAAAATAAAGCTACCTAATAAGAATCGTCTTTTTTAATATCGCCATTCGTCTCTCTTCAAAATAATACTGAAATATATTACAAGCCTAGTCATATTATGTAATTAATGAGTAAAAGGTCATGGTGACATGTACATGTATTATTACAGAGAAAGATATATAAATGACAAAAATTACCTCAAATTCCCCCCAGAAGACATATAATTTAGAACTAAAGTAACGTAGACATACGTTCATTAAAATGCAAAATATGAAGTTTCAAAACGTTGACTGAATGTAATTAGAGGAATGCAAAGTCATGAGAGGTCTTCACCATTGAGCATGGTGGAAAAGAGCTCAGTGATCATATCTGATTCATTATGTTACAAAACACAACTAGGAAATATCATATTGTCTGCTGTAATTACTCTATAAATGGTAAATTGTATAAATTTTATATATGCATCGCATAGATATAAACCAAAGTGCTAAACACTCCACCTAACATACACTGTTCAACCCTCCCCCTTCTTGGCAACAGTTGATATATCTGAATATGTATTTAATATCCTACCTAAAGTCACTCTGTGGTTTACAAAATGTATTGATTTTGCTTGTTATCCACAAATATAACCATGTGAATGCATTTATAGTAACGTAAATTGCACTTGCATATATGTAGTCACTGTGTATTGCTGTGGCTGTCTATAGGACTCACAGTACTAATTCAGTTCCTATAGTAAACCTATGCAAATACCATGATATTAAAAAAGCAATAACTTAAATGTTTTGAGTGCTCATGATCAAACCTATATTTATCAGTATAGATAAAACCTGTATGTCAGCTTCTGTGTAGAGGAAAGGATATGAGCCTTGGCATTTTCTGGACCTGCATGTGTTTGAAACATGTGGTTTCAATTCCGCACCAAAGAGTCAGGTGCTAAATTTAGTAATGTGTGTTCCAAACTCAAGACTGTCAAAGGACTGAAATTCCATCAATAAAACGATGTCTCTATTTTTTTTCACTTACATCTAGGATAAGCTCTCAAAAGATTCTTTTTCCTACAACATAACTTACATTATTAACCAATCCTGGTCAGCCAAACCCATATATACTCTATTTTATGTTCATCCATTTCCAGGCTGGTTCCCATTTTTCCATACCATTAGTACCGTGTGTCCTATAGCAGAATCACAGTCGGCTACTTTACCTGTTTTTTTTATCGGCCTCTCGACTTCCACTGGACGTTTGGAGGGTTGGGGATTTCTTTATAAGCCGCAGATAGGTCTTTCTGTACCCTACCTTTAGCCCCTATCTCTCAAGAGATGTGACGACGTGAATCTGTCTCGTATATAATTAAGGGGCCAAAGATGGGTTCTGTCCGGAAAAAACACAAGTAATTCCTTCCATCTCTTACCTATTCTCCAAATGAATTATTATCAAGTAACGTATCTGAAGAGGAAACCAATTTCTGAATTAAATGTATTTCTTCGATAATACACTCCCCATGTATACTTTCACAGCCTCCCAGCAGTTATATTAAAACGTGGAAGAGCATGCACATCAGCTCCAGTAGTAACCGACATTTGAACGTGATTTGGAGCCAGTCCCTGTAGCTTGACTCCTACCTTAGTGCGAAGACAACTTTTAGTATTTTTTGCACTTGTGGGGAGCAAGCTTGACCAGAAGATACTTTAGTTCCCTCGCTTTTGCAAGACTGCAGAGATCAGATGGGTTAGAGGGAAGGGCTAATCATCTAGATGATTGTGTTTCATTGAAAGAGCTTCGCTTGAAATTCTTTTTGATCTGGAACTGAAGACATAAAGATGGGTTCCACCTTGTCGTAAACAAACCCAAGAATGGTTTATCCCAATGGGTGCATATACGTGCGAATACCAATAGATTTCGGTTTGAATTAATTAGCTGAGTCTGCTAGGGATGTTGATGGACTTGGATGTGGAGTTTTCGAGTTGACATCACCTGAGAAAATCCCTAAATAGAAGGAAAGATCTGGGAAATTGGTTCCCACTTGCCAAGAGAGCTGGCAGATAGAAGAAGAACGCCCTTTCCTGCTAGGATTGAAGTGCATTCACTCTGGCCTTCATCTCCAGGAGCCTGATTTACATTGAGCGCTTTTGGAGCATGCAAACCTCCCATGCTTGCATCCGTGCAGATCGTGATTCATGGAAGCTGAAGCTGCAAGGGGATACCCGCTGTAAGCTGTAAGTCTGGTGGTTCTCCAACTAGATGATATTGGACCATATGTATCCCGAAATAAGTTCGCTTGATCCACTGGATAAAGTTTCAACTCAGGCAAGATAATAATTTTTCAGCGGTCTTATACACTGTCGTCTCAAGATTATATCAGCTTTCTCACCGAGGATATCCAGTATGCAAAGAAATTCCCAAGGCTAAAATGTGATTTTTAGAGAAAAGAAGACAGGGTTAGGGTTACATCGTAACATGGTTGTGAAGGCACGTTCTTGAGGGAGACAGTATCCTGTTAACGTGCGTTTTGATCTCCTTACCTAAGTGACTGAGATACTGAGATGGGACGATAACATATTTGTCGTTATTGACAATAAATTGAAGGTGGAGTAGACATGAAACAAACGAATTTGATGTCCTTACCAAGACTATAACTAACACAGTGCTTTTGCAAGTTGTCGTTCAGGTATTTGGAAGTCACAGACACCTGGAAGCGCCACGTGACTATTCTCATTATTCTCGTAAAGAACTAGGGCATATTGTCAGACCAATAGGGAGTGCCCTTAATTAGTATACCTTAAACGGCGTTGAAAACCCGTCTCAGAGTCTCCATTTTGAGCCATGATGCTTGAATGAAATAACTGAGAGCGCTGAGAATTATGACTGGCTGAAGCTGGTGTCATTTTCTGCGGAATGGAGGCTATCGTCAGTGGACCTTCTAAATTGTTTTCTTCTCTGTAGGGATGGTATTGTAACACTTTTCCCCCGTTTGGCGTGCCTGGGGGAGGTGTTGATATGGTGATTGGAGGGGGGGGGGGTCTTTCATTTTCCTATGATCTCTATTCTGTAACGATGACTGAGATCTAGGGCATTTGGCTTGTGTAAAAGCATAGTTACTCGAGACAATGTTTAGAAAATTACACTCTCATTTTCCTATGATCTCTATTCTAAAACGATGACGGGACCCTATAATGATGGGCTTGTGTAAAAGCATCGTTTCTCGAGACAATGTTTAGAAAATGACACTCATTTTCCTATGATCTCTATTCAGAAACGATGACAGAACCCTAGAATGTTGGGCTTGTATGAAATCATAGTTTCTCGAGACAATGTTTAGAAAATTACACTCTCATTTTCCTATGATCTCTATTTTAAAACGATGACTGAACCCTAGAATGCTGGGCTTTTGTAAAAGCATAGTTTCTCAAGGCAATCTTCAGAAACGACAATGTTCGTGTACAAAAAGGCAAATTATGGTCCCCTGTTTTAAACAAGAACTTGTAACTTCGTTAATGTTGGCACTGTATTACCAACATTTGCGTCAAAATCACGGCAAAAGATTGTTCAGAAACTATGTATTGTTAATATTTTGATAGATAGCATGCTGATAGTCGTTTTTAAAAAAATAAAACAAAGGCCGTTAAAGCCATTTTTCAGGAGAAATAGCAGCTAATACGGAAGATTATGTGATCATCCAAATATTGCTAAAAATACAATATATTAAACCAATGAAGATATATTAAGCTAGCACCAAAATTTTAAACAATGAAAGGCAAATAGAAAAAAAAAAAAAGAATGAAAGAGATACATACATATTTGCAAATCCAGACCTGTAGAACAATATGCTTAAAAATAATCTCTTAGCAGCTCTTTTTATAAGTAGGGGAAGCAAAGCTAAGCAGGAATATCAACGGGCAAAAGCCGAGTCAAGCACTTACCCATATTTGTGCGCTGGGAGCCTGTATTAAGTTTGTTTTCACGTGAACTTTTCTCTTCAGTTTGATAGATTTTTTTTCCTGGCATGGTTAACAACAGTTATTGGGTGTAAAACATATTAGATTTGGATTTGTTAATATTGTCGATGGTAGTTTAATTTGATATTGCAGTTACATATAAAAGTTGTCAGTACCTATAACTACCACACACACACACACACACACACACACACACACACACTCGCACGCACGCACGCAAACACACACACACCAATCTGAAAAAAATCTCCGACCTAACGGAGATCTCATATGCATTGATAACAGTTCATGTTCACGTCATGTCCTTCAAAATTATAACTCCGCTTATTGCTGGTGGCCTAGCAGTCAAAAAATTGCATTTCGTGCAAGCGAGTTTTCGTTAGGTGTGTGTGTGTGTTTGAGTGTGTAATTTAGATTTTTAACGTAGCTTTAAACAATTTTTCAGTCATATCGCTACGATGTCTGCAGTGTGACAGTTTATAGTGATGTCTAGCACTGGGACATCATGCTGCAGACACGTAGCATGATGACCCACCCAGTGACATTATCCTGACACCAGGCCGACCAGTCCTAACACTAACCTCTTAAATGCTGAGCGCCAAGCGAGGCAGCTGTTAGTATTATTTGTAAAAAGTCTTTGGTATGACTCGGTCGGGGTTCGAACCAGCGACCTCGCGCATCCGAGGCGGATACTCTAACCACTAGGCCACCGGAGCGGTTAGTACTCGTTAGGTCGGAAAGGATTTATTCCGAATGATGCTTCTAACTTCCAGAAAAAAAGAACGCAGTAATTTAATAGGTAAATCAAAATATAAACAGAATATGTAATTTTATTGTACCTGCTTATTATAAGCGATCGTGATTTTGATGTGTATATATTTTCCCTTGAAGAATTTATACACGAGTTGAAACTACAAAGAAGATGGCATATGCAAAGAGCTAAACATGATTTTGAAGAGCAAAAGAATGCACGATGTATACTTGTAAAATCGCAGGATGTAATGAATCTTTAAAGAGTTGGTAACCGACTGAAAGAATTGTTACATTAAAATACTTGTCAGAAGAAGCAAAATGCATAGACACAAGTGGCAAACAGCATTGCAAGTTTTAGAGTATGAAAGATAATAAGTTCCATGAATGTGATAAATGTAGAAAAAATACAGCACATTCGAAAATCAACGAATTCAAAATTTGCACGGCATTCAAATTTGTGTTGATCATGAAATCAAAGGGGACAAAAGAAAATAAATCTAAAACATGACCAATTAATAACAAAATGGTATGTATGAAAACGGAAAAGGCGATCAGAATGAGCACAGTGTTACTAAATGGTAATGAATGCGATTTAAGAAGAAATCAAAAGAAATAGTATTCAAACGATGAAGATGAATCAACAGATTTAAAGAGATAAATAAAAAACAGTTACATGCAAATTCAGAAACAAACAAATAGATGATAAATATATCTGCAAAAGCGAACTGCGTATATAAAATATGGATGAGTATTTTTCACCATACACATTTTTTAATACAAATATTTGGTTTTCAACGGCTAACACTTTATCGTAAAAGCTTTCAAAACACAATAAAGGTTATTATTTAAGGATGCCACTAATGTTTATTTAACAAACAAAATAATGGTCAAAGTCCAACTGGAAAAAAATGTGAGATTTATAGACAACAAATATAGAAATAACACGATATTTTCGAAATTCGAAGCGTGCATGCAGGATTAAAAATGAATATTACGAAGAGATAATTTCAATCTTTTCAAAGTAAAAACGATATCCATATGTTTTCAGTTATGCCTTTAAAGAAAAAAATACTCGTAAATGCTAGGACGTGTACTGCATAATAGCAAACGGAAAATAAGAATAGCGTTTCCCATAAGGATCATCAGAAAAACAAGACCAAACTCAGAGCCAAAAGGTTTAATAATAATAACTGAAAAATAAGGTCACAATCACTAGAACCTAGACAAGTACTGGCATCCAATCCAGGCATCTTAATATCAAATTTGATCTGTAAGAAATCTTGCAATTTAGTGTGACGGCCGCAAAGAAAGACATCACAAAGCCAGTATATCTCTCTCCAATTGATTTTGGGCTAGTCTTTGTCTTTTTTGGGAGGCGGGAGATTTTATGTCCTAATGATGACGTCTCAAAGGAATTACCTAACTTATGTTTTCAAGAATATAAAGATTACCAGGTGTAAATATCACAAATTACAGAGGTTCTATCATTTCTACCTGATTAACAACACACTATTGTCTCAAATATGATAATCAAGATAATGTACAATTTCAGTCTAAGGAAAACTTTTGCAGTGTAATACTCTGGCTTGACATCATTCATGCCCTGTCTTGGGTCCTGGCCCTGTTGAACCAGCGTATCACGCTGAATTCATATTCAATGAGGACGTATAATAATCAGTTTTCTTCCATTATAAAATATGCAAGTAAATTTTGATTCTCTAGACAATGAAAGACGGGAATATATATAAGCTATCACTGTCATGAATGGAAGGTACCACATTGTGAAGTTTTTTTTTTTTAATGGGTCATAGCATAGAAAAATTGACTGCCCTTGGGTCGCAACTTAGAGACTATGCATGGTATCACCATTATATCAGATATACACTTAATTGTTTTATAATTGGGGAATTCATTCATTCAGTTAGTATAGTTTCGTGGGTGTATCCTTACAGACCCCGCCCCAATGCCCGATCCTTACTGTTATAACTTGAAAACTATTAAGACTTGCAACCTATAACCTTGAATACATTTTATCGGCGTGATACGTTCAAGTCATTTATGCGACCAAGTCACTTATGCAACACACACACACACACACACACACACACACACACACACACACATAGAGTTATGTGCATTTAATTTATATTATGTGCTTGACGCTTATCCGTGATAGAGGGTAGATTTTTTACTTTTGTGACGTTTTACAGATATTTACTAAAAACTAGCCTTGTTTACGAGTTTGGCATGTGTTCGAAGCGAACTTGTTAACTACATTTTAGAAGTTTCCATTAGTTTTTAAACAAAATGCTAATTGTAACATAGTTCAAGTGGAGATGTATATAAAGATGTTGTAATCAAAGTCCTCATTCCTATTTTAAGATTAGTCTGTGTTATCAATTTTGGTTGTGTTCGGACATAATTTGAGAGGACTCATTTGTTTAAATTGTTAATTGGAAATAAAAAGTGCTCATTCACAATTTAGACTAAAACATACCTTTGGAATTATTGAGGACTCATTCAAATCTATACTGGATTGTATCATTGAGGTACTATTGGTACATCAGCACATTCAAGACTATTATACATCAGCACATTCAAGCGTACTGGAATTCATTCAGAACAGTTTTTAGTTTTGGATTTGTGATAGAAGACTTAGGATTATTTAGAATTTAATTCACAATTTTGTATCTTTTGAATTTTCACTTTGCATTTTAGGAAAATAAATTGATACAACTTAGTTTACAACCATATAGTCTTAACACAAACACACACATATATCATCAGACAGGCTATCTCTCTCTCTCTTTATATATATATATATGTATTGGTAAAAGTAACACTGGCGAACACACTGCGCAACGCGAGTGTGGCTTCGGGTCGATTTTTCATTCATTTGAATGCCTCCAGTGGCGTCAGGACAAGAATCGTTGTCCCAGAAGGGTTGTATAAATCGAACTAATACTGCTAATTTTATATTAATCAAACTAACGACCGCACATTCATTTCTTAGTTCACGTTGGTAATCAGTACACAGTTCTAGGTGGTATTTTGATGTTTTATACCATGTATTATCAAACAGGGCCCAGACGACCAATATATGGAGTTATTCCCATCTCTAATCTGAAATACAAGTTGGAACATCCCAAGAATTCCTCATATTAAGGTCTCAGATGGAGGCCATTTTACGAAACGAATCCTTGCTACCATGAGTTACCCTTGAATATGGTTCAGTATGACGCCTGTTCCTATCAATGAGTGAAAAATCGTCTGCAAATTTTCTTTTGCGTGATGTCATTAAATAATAATGCAATATTTATTAATACGATCGTGTCTTCATGTTATGTGCGATATCGCACGAAAACACGTACCGCAAATTCAACTCGAGTCCAAACACGTAATGGACGAACAGCGATTTATGAGAACTTGTGTTCGACGTGGGTCACAGAAGTTTACGTTCATTAGGAAGCCGAAAATTCGCAGGGTTATACATAAAAGTTGGCAGCGGTAACATCGTGGCAGCATTAACAAAGTTACTAGGGACAACGTGAAGTAAATATCCGGTTGAAAAGCACCTTTCTGGCTACAATTACCAGGTGCTCTGCTAGATGTACGTCTCTATTCTAATAACCAACCAAAGCCTGTTGAGGTACCTATCAACCGCGTTGATGCTGCTTGTTACCGAAGTGACCTTGCTTATAAAGCATCCAAAAATATCCGTGGACATGAACGCGCCGACGTAGATCTGATCCATGACTTAAATGCGATTAATTCAACATTACGAGAAAGAATCGCACGATGGGTTTTCACAGGAGGTATGAAAGCCAAGATTGCATTGGATGGTGGACAAAGAGTCTCCCATGGACAAAAGTCCATTCATTAAAAGCTAATGATACCGATATTAACAAACAATGGACACACAGAGCCGTGGAACAGTTAACCAGTGCAGCCAAGGTCACGTAAGGGATTGCTCAAGATTGGCTGGCTAAACAAGCACTGTGGCAACATTACTTATCAGTACAAAGAAATATATCCGGTGGTTTGTTGGATTTCCAAATGCCAAATAAGGTTCATCAGGCCGATTTGTTGTGTCGTCCGCATGATCGTGTCCGTGATCTATAAGGCCGATTGCACATATATAAGCACGTGCTAAACAGCAGATACAAAGAAGCAGATCTGTTGACATCAAAAGATTGTGCAAGTGTTGCAGATGCACTCGAGCCCATTTATGTACACCGAAAGATCACATGGCGTCGGTTGTTGACATGGATCGTGGAAAAAACATTCTCCGATCTGTGGCTGTGATGTTGGCCAATCTGTGCGAGTAGGTGTTGGACTTGTAAAAGTACATCATGGCTAAGATACTGTGGAACGATTTAATCGTATTGTTGGAGATCGATTATTAGGTCATCACTACGCATATACATTTTTGATGAGGCCAGAGCGGTCTTGGGATTGGATAGCACGACTTCCATTAGTTATAGCAGCATTGTACAATGGAATCACACGCATGAATGGATTAAAACCAGCTAATGCGATTCAACAAGAACCCGTTACTGTTACTCAAACACTGATTGCACAGCCGGCACCGTTATAACTGCTCAGATACAGGTTTGTTCGGTATTTGTATGCACCTGGAAAGTTGTAAGGTGGACAACAACGTCATGCTACTGACACGGTATGGTCCGTCGACGTATTCACGATCTTGGAACAGATTTATACTCCTAGACAACCAACCGGTTACCCTTTGGGCACATCATCAAGTGGCGTACCAAAGCCTACTAGCGAGACGAATCACAAGTCACCCCATCTAAAACGGTAATTCCACCAAGATTTGTGCTGACACGTTAGCCAGTATCAACGGTTAAGTTGGTTTACAACATCACAATAACCAAATGCGCAAGTGGTGATTCCATCGGGGAGAATTCATAGCTTTTTATCAAGCCGGAACAAACTCACCTTGGTGCATCTATATAACCCAGGCACTGTTTGTTAGATCTGATCATATTTGCCGTGTGTGCGTATTCACGTCGGCCTAGAAGACATACCAAATACAGTTCGTGTTTGAGATCTATTTCTACAATAACCTTCGGAACACCTTTGACCTGCTTAATATTTTTGGGTCGGCATTAGTTTACCCGAGCATTCGTCTTTGAACATAGCAGCACCATTTCTATTGGCGTTACTAAAAACAACGGATGTTCTTTCGGATACTCGCTGATATCAAATTGGTTGACCAAACTTGGTTGTGCATGTCCGCGTACACATCGGTGGTGATATGTATCAGCAACGAATCGGTGTCGTTGTACAACATCTTGATCCTATCCTGATAAAACAGTTTAAATTTTGTCATAGTAAAATTCGTATATGAGCAGCTTCTACAAGTTCAGCACAGACGAAAAAAAACATAGATTGTTTCTGTCAAAGTTGCCTTTGATTTTTTACTGTGAACGGTAATAAGTCCACCATCAAAGATTTTTCTGGATTCAAAGGTTGAGTCAGCGATGAGCCTTAGAAGTCTGTCTTGCACAATATCACCAATAACATCGATTGCAATTCGTTTACCCAGATTTCCCTGGTTTTCCCAAACACGGCATTGTTCATCACCTTGATGAAGTCCTTCTCAAAATCATTGGCGGCCTTTGTGCGTAGATCAATATTCATTTGAATGTACGGAGCCTTCCAAGCTTGCTGACAAAATCCAAGCACTCGATGCATTTTGGTACGCATACCCAATCGCAGATACAACTACATATTTCGCACGTGCACTATATAATTGTGTTTGGTCTTAAGACTTGGTACCAGTTTAGTACTTTCAGTGTATTTGAGGCCGGACTCATCGACGATTGCAGAATGATACGGGGACAACTATGTGGTATCAGCGCATAATCTTTGTGCACCTACTGCAAATGCTCAGGATATTCCAGATCAACTTCTAAGAAGTATCCATGGTCACTGCTAATGTTGTGAGCGTGCACGTGCTTTGTAGGTCAATGTGGGCAGTATCGATCCACTGAAATCTAGCAACCTGAAGTGGTGTCATCATGGCCGATCCTTAAAGGTTATTTGGATCTAGATACATGCTATATATAACTATTGAGGTCAGCGGGTCATATCCGTTCACGTTTGGGTTGGTGGCACGAGCGCATCTGTGACTTGACGTTGATATTCCACCACGAAGTGATTGCTCGATAAACAGATTGATCAATATCAGCTGTTTCAGCTCAGTTTTGGTTTTGAACAACAATGCATCCCAACCCATTCCCGGTGACGAGAAGTAATGCGCAGGATGGAGCTTGGATACGTGCGTTGCAGTATCACGAAATGTCTCAAACACATCTGTGCGCATATGCAGATTGTGACATTCACCAAGGTTTTTTAACTTGAATGCTGACAAAACTTTCTTTGCGTATTCGTAATCATTTTCTGAAATACCCTCACGTGACACTGATTACTAAAACGCTTCGATCGGTGGCAACTGAGTTTAAGCAAATTTGTTCCAGTCAATAATATACTCGTATGGATTCACATCTTTTTTCGTCAGCAGGTCTGTATTAGTTGGAGAGTATCGACGAGTGATTTTGAACTTTTCCGCCGTCAGATTGTTTGCTAACTTGTATAAGGAAGAATTCATAAACTCTAACGAATCGATAAGCTGCAACTGCCCCAGCCGAAACGTGATATCTTTTTCCATGTTGTTGGGGATCATGCTTATCGGTGATTTTGATGACGTGGCTATTGCTTGCATTATTAAGTGACCATTGTACCTACGCAAGTTATGAAGCACCACAGAAATTTTGGTTTTGTTAGGGTAAATTCGCAGCCGTAGATTGCATGCGTTGTGTGCGGCACCTCTTTACGCTCCAGTGATGTGACAGTGATCACGAACTTTTCGAACCGGGGCATTCAGTTTCGTCGTTGAAATGGCTTTGCTCTTTTTCGTTGGACAGACTTTGCTTTTCAGTGAAAGCTTATTCACAAATACAGCAGTGAGTGGCTGCGGAGAACTTACGAATAATATCAACAGCCATACGCATGCGTACTGGTGAGAATCAATTTTGTTATAACTTCGATCGATCTGAGAAATACCTCATCTATGTTTTGAGAGCTAGCGTTCTGAGCACGATAAAGGACTGGCTGCCCTGTTTGTCCATCGTATCGTACAACTGAATAACAAAACCCGCATTAGATTTATTCAGCACAGTTCGACTGATATTATCCTTATTAGAGCTAGGTGCATTAGCATCTGCCGCTGTAATATTCAGGCATTCAAAATCCCCGTAGATGATGTACGGACTTTCATTTTTAGATGTACTGTAGTAAATCTGTTTTTACCAGGCTAAGGAATTGTTGTGCGCTGTGGTTTTTAACTGAAACCACCACAGTAAAAGTCATGAATAATGAGCAGTTCTTGAGTCTTATATATATGCATGCAATGTCAGCATGGATATTTCTTGATATGCTACTTGCTGTGTCGGTTACGTAGCCAAGCAAGATTATTTATTCATACAATGTGCGATATTGATGTTGATTCTTTCATTTCACTCAGTAGCAAAAATGAATTTGAGTACGTATGTTCTGTCCACGGGGAGATAGTGCCAGTTGATAAAAGCATTTGTCGGGGCAAATTTTGGTTATCACTGGCTAGATGTGACACTGACAAAATTGCCCATTCAAAACATGTGCTGTCGAGGTTTTCACATTTATAACTGATATTGGCTGTATCCAGCTTGGTGTTACTATGTAACTTAATCTGTGAAACGGATGATACAGTCTGAGATGTAGCATGACATGTGAACATTTTTCGAAAGTCCGTTACGGTCCTGCATTAGTGTATTTCTCAAGCGTTTCGAGAATCTTATCAATACCTCTGCCAATTTCATCACGGATGGTGCTGCTGTCCTTACTTTTCAGGATTACGCGAGCACCACTGTGAATTCAAAGATTAGTAGTCTTAAATCAATCCTTGTCACTAAGCAACACAACTAGATGATCACTAAGGACAATGTCTGCCTTATCCCCAACGTGACCAAAATTCGCAACACCGCCAAGATTCCAGGAATAATAGTTGTCATTATTTCGCTAGCGGTTTGCTCGTATATATGTATGTATGTGTGTGTCTTTGCCTGATGCGTATTTGGATAAGATAATATTTACTTGATTTTCGATCTCAGCACTATGTTTTTTAAATCTAAATTCTGGAACTTGTGATTTCTGTGGATTTTTTTCACGAACATACTCAGCCGCTTCAGTAGCCATATCAGATGAGAGACGACGAAGACGATGGTTTTGTTAATACTCGTCTAATACCGCAAGGATGTCGGCTTTTCTTGCACATCTGGGTACTCGGATATTATGCTCACGTGCAAATTGTTTTAGTTGCTATATTTGTTTGTAATTGTTGCTGCTGTTGTTGTTGCTGATGCTGCAGTGACAGTGGCAACCGACGGTGGTGGTAGTGGTGGTGGATTCGGTACAGATATGTTTCTTAATAATTCAAGCATATCTGCCATTCTAATACTGCTTGGTATGTACATTCCATGATGCCGTGCAAGCTGTTGTAGCCGTGGCACAGTAAGCATGTTTATACTAAGGATGGTTGACGCGTGTTTCTAATCGGGAAAATCTGTCGATGGGTTGTTTTATTTTTTAGATTTTATCAGGATCAGAAACTGCAAATCACTTTAATCGTGGTTATTATTTTATTTATTTCTATTTTATTGTCTTTATTGTATTTGTTTTGCTTGCGCAGCCACGTATGTTTGTAGTTTCCATTTATTTCTGCGCGCTTTATAGTACTCGCGAACAGATCAACAAGGCAGGCAAAGATGATGCCGAATTTAAAGCAGAGCCGTGCCCCTATGCCATCGTGTAGCACCTGCGAATGTGTTTTACAATAATCGTGATGGCATGCTGTGCCATAGGGTTCATTTATTCTGTCCAAATACCATGGAGATTCCTATATATATCACGTGAACGTGTTCAATAATTGGTGGAAACACTGCTACATTTCTTGTTTTATTCTGTTATAAGCCTCCAGTGGTACTCTATAGAAAATCTCGTAGTGTCTAGTTTCAACAGAACTATCATAAAATTGTAAATAAGCCCTTGTCAAACAATTATGTACGCCAATTATGCGTAGTCATAGCGAAATTCCTTGAGATCACAAATTAAAACTTCTTTGAGAAAAATATCAGCCTTAATAACCTCAAACGCCTCATCACTAAGCACGACACCATCATCAATTTTGTCAGGGTGAGGTATGTGCCCAATAGCATCAAACATCTTATAAACATCGTCCTCATTTTGGGGTGGTATATTGCTTTGTAAAATAAAACTGCTGGTTGAGAGTTCGGATGCCATTCATATATTCATGGCTAAAGAATTTGTTTATTTAGCCTGCTCTTGAATAGCTTCGTCTCTGACCTCACCAAAAATGCCACTCGTTTCAGATGCAGTAAGCGAGTTGTTTCTTTTGTAGGTGTACTCTTTCTTGCATGATGGTCTGCATATTCATTTTCGTTTTGTTTGCTTCAAAAATCTGCACCAATCTGTTTTGTTTCTATTACTAAGGTGACTCCCAGGTTAATCAACTTATCAATATGCTCTGTTTTGTTTCCTAGAATGTGTTCACCATTTTATGTGCTTCTTTAATAAACCTGTATAGTGCATTCAAACGATACAGCGATATCAGTTTATATGCCAATTGTTGATATTCCAATAATTTGGTAGGTTTATATCACTATTGCACACCTCCATAAATGTCTTCAGTATATTTTGGGAATCAATGGCTTGGTTACTGCTTGACATTTGTATATAAACCATCACAAGCATTTCTTCAATACGAAAATATTCACAAGTCGACTATATATTTCTCTTTTTGTCAGTACAAAATCGTGCTATAGAAAGCATACCCTAATGTATAGTATTGCTTAGACAAAATCAATACAGGGAAATTGTTGATATAGTATAGTTACAATCAGTGCATACTTTATTCATTGAGCTTGCTGTGTGTATATTGATCGGTATCATATGCTTGCTTCAAATAAATACACTCCTCGAAATTTGTTTCTAAAATCACAGAGTAGTATCAAAGGCTTGTGTTTCGCCCTTTTTTTGGAAACCCTTTGGTGCACTTCAATCCATGCGAGGCCCTACTCCCAAATAGTTTCGTCTTGATCGAGCTAAAACAAGTAAGAAGATCATCGAAAAACTTTACAATCGCATTAAAGAAAATTAATTTTCACTTAAACGACACTCATTTTAATACTTGAACATAAAGCACACTTGACTGATATTTATAGCACCCCTATCGTGTGCTGATTTAGCGGGAGAATATGAATGTTAGAAACGGGGGGCGAATGTGATCTTTACCTGTACGTGTCTGTTATTAATCAGCAGTTGGTATGCGGAGTAAAATTAATTACATCTGTCCACAGAAGATAAAATGTTACTTCTGAGCAAAGTCAAACCAGAGAACGGTATCAAAGAGTAAGGAATGTTGTGAAGGCTAAAGCTAGATTTATATATGTTATTTCTGGCTAACCCCGATAGATTACAATATTTGGACAGTATCAAAATGTGTAGAGACCCTTGTCAACTTTGGATAAGTAATATTTATTTTATTCCAGAGGACGATTTTACTTTACGCTCTATCAAAATGAAGACTTGTTTGCAGAATTTGGCAAAGAACGTCGCAAGAAAAAAAAAGCCTGGTTACAGCTAGTTTAAAGTGAAAAATATATTGCAAAATAGAGCATGAAATTTATTCAGACAGAATTTAGTTTTGATCGCTGAGTGCCATAAACTTTTAAGAGCTATGATGTCCTTCTATCTGTCTGAATGCATCTGTTTGCAAGGTGCCTTGGTGTATTTGGCGTAACGTGGTTTTTATAGCCATACAAAATCTGCGTGAGCATCGTTTCTAGAGAATAGGTTCACAAAATAACAATACTCGTATATTAAAGAGAAATTATGGTCTTTTGTTTGAAACAAAAAGATGTAACATCAGCAATTTTGTCAGCATCAACACACCTTGTTGTCAGAAGCTTCGTATGAATAATATTTTGATACGTAAATAAAATCTTGATTGATAATTTTTTGTTAAGAAGAATCGTGAATAATACTAAACAAGATGCAAGGATCCAAACATCACAAAAATAACGTATTAAATCAATAATAATACATTAAGCAAGCACTAAAACATCTATAAGAATAAACAGGAAACAGTGAATGACAGACACAAATAAAAAATGAAATGCATGCATGCATACATACATACATACATACATACATACATACATAAATACATACACACATACGTACATACGTGCGAGCGTACATACATACATACATACATACACAAACACATACATACATCCATCCAAACATACATGCGTACATACATACATACATACACACATACATACATACATACACGCACATACATACATACATACATACATACATACATACATACATACATACATACATACATACATATATACATACACACATACATACACACACAAACACATACATCCATCCAAACATACATGCGTACATACATACATACACACACACATACATATATACATACATACATACATACATACACGCACATACACATATACATGCATACATACATACATACATACATACATACATACATACATACATACATACATACATACATACATACATACGTACATACATACATACATACATACATACATACATACATACATACATACATACATACACACAAAAACACATACATACATACATCCAAACATACATGCGTACATACATACATACATACATACATACATACATACATACATACATACATACATACGTAGCGTGGGGAACAATATACTTAAAACACATCTGTGAACAGGTATGTGTGCTGGGGGCGGTAGGCATTATTGAGGGAGGTGGGTGCTGACAGCAATTACCGAAAATTTAGAACATCCAATATATAAACCAGTGCAAACAAGAATGTTCTATCTTAGGTGTGTACTGGCAACCCGTATCAGCGATGAGTCGATCGCCAAGTTTGTAACCTAAGACCATGCTTCAAAAATAAAAATGTTCGATATGAACGTTTTCGTTTAAAGGAATGAATTTGTTCTTTTTATTCCAGATGGTCAATAACATTTTTTTCGACACAAGAATATTGGGTGTGTAAATATTGTCGATGATAGTTTAATTTGTTATTGCAGGTCCATCACTTTGATAATCCATGAAAACATTGTCAGTACATATAACTATGTCACACACACACACACACACACACACACACACACACACACACACACACACACACTGTTATGTAAATTTAATTTTTATTTTTATTGTTGATAGCTTTCCTCAATGATTATATGCTATGAATATCTGTTTTTTATACTTGACTTTTGTCCAAAATCAAGTTAATGGTGTACCTGACCAGTGACATTTATTTGTAAATCACATAATACAGAGCTAATATTTCTCTGTGAATTTAGATTAAATATTCCGATCATTAGCAATGGAAGTAAACATGTTTATTTGTATCTCAATATAGGAAATTAGTTTTTCACTTAGAAATTATTAAAATATATTGACAACTTTTAATGGTTTAGAGAGGAGACTGGCCTACATCCTGGCTCTATTATTGTGTTTTAGCTTTAATATAATGTTGTTTACCTGAAACAATTATTCATTCATGAATATAGATTAAATATACCGATCATTATCAATGGAAGTATACATGTTTTTTTTGTTGCTGTGCAAATCAAGATAGGATATTAGTTTTTCACTTGGAAATTCCTAAACCTACTGATATCTTTTAATGGTTAAGATAGGAGATTAACCTACATCCTGGCTCTATTATTATTGTTTAGCTTTTAATATAATGCTGTTTACCTGAAACAATTATTTATTCTTGCCATAACAACCAAAAGAGAACCGGTCTTATTGATGTGTTCAGTTTTTAATTTGGATTTATTTATTTATTTATTTAATTCACTGGCATTACAAAGTTTTCAATAATATTCTTTGGCTAAATTAATTTGGAATTATGGCGAATTCAGTCGAAGACATTTTGGATTATAGTATTGTGATATATCAGAAGGCTATTAACACATCACCACATCCCAGGCCATTGATGCATTAGCATATTCGAAAAACAGGCACATCGACACTTTAAATACCAGAATTGATTGAGAATACCACTGGAATTCAATTGGAACTCTATACATCTGAATTTGTGACTATTTTGGATTTAGTTTTCAATAATGTAAGTTCTTTTCAAATGTTTACTTTGTATTCTAGGGAAATTAATTATTTGTTAATTTTAAACAAACTTGTTGGTTTTCGCTCTTTTCTGTTACTTAGTCTTATACAATCGAGTCGTAACACACATACACAGCCACACACTTTCTTACCAAAATCAAGACCTCCGACATACGAAAATCTGATATGTATTGATAAAAGTTCACGTCACGACGTATCAGATAAAAAAAATGCTTTGATAGAGAGGGTAATCGTTGGTAACGACGTTTCTTATTGTCGAAAAAATTAAAGCAGTTATATGATTGGTGATTCAAAAGATTGACAAAATGACCTTTCGTGTATGCCACCGGATCTACTTACTGTAAGTTATCTCCATTTAAATCAGATTGAGATATGCTGTCTAGAAATCCTTATTTGTATTTGAAGTCAAGTCTAACTATTCGCTTGCTGCATTGAAAACATCTACACCAAATAAATTCTAATATATTTTACTGAAAATTCACAATAAATTTAAGCATAAACAAGCATATTTCTCATGCTCTGGCAAATTCAGTTTTACTAAACTTTCCTCATCGGACTTCCTGTTTTCAGCAGCGAATCACACTTGTTTTTACGCATTCACGCATATGTCGGTCATATCTCTTCAAATTACAAGTGTCCTTTTTTGTATTTACTGGATAACAAGTGTGGAGTCTGAATTGATATTTGCACTCAAGCAAAAGCCACAGTTTCAAAGATTTTAGCACATTATGTTTATTTGTATCAAATCTAAAGCCAATGATTGACCTCGACCTTGACTTTTCGAATAATAGTTTAGCAATATAACTTACTTACACTGAGTTCAAGTTTTATAACATTCAAATATGTTTACAAGGTGAACTTTCCGACCACAAAACCATCGGATCGTATTTTTTTAATATAAAAAAGCTATTGCATATAAAGGGTATTTCTCTTCGGTTGGAGTCCACATGACCATGTAAAATATTTGTGATATGAAAATTGATAAAATGGAAGAGATGAATTGTACATAAAAACAAATTTTAAACTCCACTGATTGGCTTCTACAACCGACCGTTCCAAAAATGGATTCTTATTCTTTTGGAGGATGATTGCAATCATCTTACGAAGCATTCTTAAAGTAAATGGTATAAAATTGATATTAAAATATAAAACCGGCTTAGCTGTAAGAGAGTACTGAACAATAGTCGATGAATGATGTGTTGATGCAAGGAGTGAGCTGACACTGGAGCATTTTTTAAAGATACAGATTTGGTGGATGTAGACTCCGACCGAAATAAAGTATTCTGTGCGGAACAAATGTTGCGAAGGATAAATCTGTTTATATTACTGTGGAAACAAGAAGAATTTGTAGATGATATCACATAAGATGATGGAAATGATAAAAATGGGCTATAAGAGGAAAAACGGGATGCTGGAAATGGTAAAATGGGTTACAGGAGGAAAAACAGGATGATGGAAGAAACGGTGCATGAAACTGACATTCGATCGTACGATGAATCGGTGTGTTATGTAAAGAATGCGGCTGAATAGACGTCGACATAGAATATGATGCAGAAATCAGAGATGTAGAAAAAGGCTGTGCTGGTTTACAGTGCCTCTGGAGATGTTCCATGAGGCTAAGCTGGAGCAGTTAATGATGTTACATTGATAAAGTTAGAGAAGGCAGTAAAGGTACGTATGGAGGATTAGTTCTCGAAAATCATATTTCAAAAGCTACAGACCTTAATATCGAAGGAAGTTGCTGTAAGGCAGTTCATACAATATCAATTGATGGAAATAAATGGGAGTGAAGTAGAGCGTGAATGATTATGATGCAACTTGTAGTGCATGAGATGATATATCTAACGATGTATATCTTGGGGCATGTCCCACCAATATATCAAGTTTCAACATAATTCTTGTTAAGAAACCTTTCTACTGACTATTATACACCGGTTAAAAAATGGTAATTTTGTAATGTTTAATTTCAAAAACACAAAATAAGTTTTCACGAACGTGGTTCTCTTCCATTCATAACTTTAATAACTCTGTTTAATTGGTAAAGGTAAATATTTAAAAAATGTATTAGATTGGCTGCCAGATTTAACATATTAGCAGAAAGCAGTATTGTCCAAAAATAAATTAAATAAAGTTTACATTTATTAATTCATTAAAAAGGGGTAAGACTCAATATGAAGTACGAGTTGTTCTGTATATTCATTTAATTATAACTGATTTAATATATATTTATTTCAATTTAATTGTTTGTCAGTTTAAAAAAAAAACATATTTTTCATTGCATGCTATTGTAATGTAAATTTATTCACTGGAGATGATACTTTTTCGAGAAAATAGTCTGACCTTGACTGTTCGTTTTAGTAAACACCAGGTGTTGACTTGGATCTTAACCTTGATTTAAAATTAGTAGCAGCCACGTAAATAAGTCATATTTATATTTTAAAATGATTGGTTGTTGTCATGGTCATGATGGGACTACATGATTAACAAGTAAACAATTTTTTTATTTCTTAGAGTAAAATGGTTGATTTTTGTCAGGGTCATGTTAGGCGTACGTGATATAAACACGATCACGTGACCCCCTTTTTCGATTTCTCGACTTGGGAATTTTCGAAACTGCGTTTTAGAAATACGATATAACCTGTGTTTTAGAGAAATATTCTCAGTGAGTTAGGCTTTTTTCTTTACGCTGGAAAGTGTTGTGTCGTTTAGAGTTATTTAAAAATTACTTGGATTCAAAAGGATTAATTTTTTTTTTACTGGAAAATACGTGTGCTCATATGAAATTCTTGAACAAAGACAGCTGTTATAAAATTTATTCGGATTTCCAAAACCGGAGTGATATTTCTTGTTTCTACAAGGAACTGTATCCTTCAACACAATACATGTTACAACATTCGTCGTCGTCTTCCATCTTGGATTTTTCGTCGGGTCTCGAACTTGAAATCATTAGAACATTTTATTATTAGGACTTCTAAAATTTTATTCGTGGATTATTCTTGGATTATTTTTGGATTTTATTCTTAAAACCGTAAGTTCATATTTTTTTCTTCTCATTTTTACAGTACTTCTCCATGGAAATAAATTATTACAGTTTTAAAAGCTTGTTGCTTTCGCTCTTTCTTGTGTTACTGTTTATTCGAGCCTGAACACGTAACATAAGAGAGTTCATACGTATAACCTTTAGTATAAAATAGTTACAGTATTTGGAGAAGAGTACATAAAGCAGCCCAAAACTAGTACCAGACATCAGCCCAAAACTAGTACCAGATATCAGCCCAAAACTAGTACCAGACATCAGCCCAAAACTAGTACCAGATATCAGCCCAAAACTAGTACCAGACATCAGCCCAAAACTAGTACCAGATATCAGCCCAAAACTAGTACCAGATATCAGCCCCAAACTAGTACCAGACATCAGCCCAAAACTAGTACCAGATATCAGCCCAAAACTAGTACCAGACATCAGCCCAAAACTAATACCAGACATCAGCCCATAACTAGTACCAGATATCAGCCCAAAACTAGTACCAGACATCAGCCCAAAACTAGTACCAGACATCAGCCCAAAACTAGTACCAGACATCAGCCCAAAACTAGTACCAGATATCAGCCCAAAACTAGTGCTAGACAACAGCCCAAAACTAGTGCCAGACATCAGCCCAAAACTAGTACCAGACATCAGCCCAAAACTAGTACCAGACATCAACCCCAAACTAGTGCCAGACAGCCGGCATCTCCAAAATCTTGATATGCTAAATATTATGAATCCTTCAATGTTAAAAACAAAAAAATGTGGATATATAATATACGCATACCACATTATTGTCCAGAGACAAGTATAAAGTATGCATGGATTCTTTCTTTCTTTTACTTTCAACTCGTGCAACACCGATATTTGCATAATGTTCAATGGTATATGTTTACGTTTTCAGACCGAATACAGGTAACTAAACAAACCACAGTTGACAAACATGGGCTTGGTGTTACTCATTTTTATAAAAATTCTACATCAAATAGATTTGGGCTACATAGAGCTTAGTGTACGTATGCTTTTGTTGAGCGAGGTTTTTCATTTAAATTACTGTTCATATCTCTCTGAATGTCTTACATGTTGCAGATGGTACAGTCAAGTGCCCCCTGTCATAAGATTGTTGGCGAGTTACGATACTATGAACTCTTTTTCAGGGAAAGATGCTTTAGATCCAAAATAAATGGATTGTATATCCTATAACAATATACCAACAACTGAAAAAAACGCAAACGGCTGTGCCTAAATACCGTAAATATTTGTCGTGTGTAGTGTTGTTTATATTTTAACACAATGCTCATAGTCGAAGTACGTCTTAGATCGTAAAAGTCCTGGTGGTGTGACGTTTTGTAACATGGTCACTTTGTCGATTTGAGATAGATTATATATGGACCGTTTAAAAAAAAATACGTTTTCATCACTCGCTGATTTAGAACTTTATGATGGAGACCTGCATGGATGTGCTGTACACCATACACGTACATAAATTTTTGTTTATCTAATTATTTGTTTATTTATGCATTGTCAAAATACGATAATGCTGAAAACACAGTGCATAAAAGTGCCCAGACAAAAGTTTATCATTTGATTTTAGGTCATTATTCATAGATACATAAGGTTGTGCACCATTTGAGGTTTTCAATTGCACTACTTGTTTGTCTTTTCCCCTGTTATCGGAAACTGATTTCCATACATTGTTTTTAGTCATGCATAGAAGCAGATGATAGAAAAACTTAAACACGGCAAACGGAGTGCTAAAACACCTGGGACTTTTAAATGTATATTTGTTGGGGGGGGGCAGCTTTTTGTGCTACATCATATCAATAAAGCAACAATCATCTAATTAACACAAATAGGTTTACCTAACTATAAAAGGATCACAACAGAACTTTAATCGAAATGAATATAGTTCTTTGTCCCATATATTCGATACAATAGCTTCACAATTCTCTAGAGAATTTTGAAATGCATAAAATTGTATGGATGAGTAAATTTAAAAATCCAAATGCTTTCTATAACATCTTGAAATCATTGGATGAATAAGGGAAGAGAACTTGAGCTACTCGTGTTAAAAATATGTTATTAAGATTAGCGGTGATCAAGGGATGGGAGATGTATGGTTTTATCAACGGATGAGAAACCTACGAATGCATTAAGGTATGGAGATGAAATACTATTTCTTCAAATTGTAGAAGATATATTGAGCTGTATTAATTTCCAGAATTAGCAATATGAGATCAATGAAAATAGTTAAGTTACATCTCTGTCAACTAGTTAAAACACAAGAAAATTGTTCGAGTACATAACCCCCAAAAGCTCTACAAAATAATGTTTTGAGGCTATAAAAAAACTTTCAATGCTCTACCACAAATATGGAGAACTTTGTTGTTATTGTTAACTCCGACTCTATATTCTGGGCTTCACTGAAGCCCGTTGATATTCTGTGTCTTCTAAAAAGTATGTACCTCTTTCTAAACTAATTGAATGTTGTTGATATGAGGATACAAACTTGGAGAAAAATTTCAGTACCTTGACAACATTCTGGCAGAGAATGCTACAAAGGCCTATATTGATTTACCTATTGATATCATTGCCCATTATAATTGTGTGCCTATTTAATTAACTCCCCCCTTCCTCTTCCTCCAATCGTGCCTTGACCACACACACGTACATCAAATCTTCTGTTGCTATTGTTGTGGCATTATAAATATAATCATTATATTCCTGAAAGGAAAGACTAGTAGGTGACAAGAAATAGAGGGCGCTTCTACCTATTTGTAATGGATGAATAGTGTGATGCTTCAAAGTGCAGATAGGCATCACAATTTTTTACAAGGTCTAAGTCGTCCTACAACCATTTTATATTCGTCAAGTTAGATATCAGGCAATGCTTTTCGTCCATGAAATATAATGAGCTCAGAAGTATTTGTAAAAGTAGTTATATTACTGGAAAAAGAAGAAAAAGAAATGAGGTTACAACTGTGACGGCAACGTAATTTAACTACATGAGAGTCCCTCTGTTCGAAGAGGAAGGGAATGCCTAGTTTAGTGCTGATGGAAAGATGAAACAAGATTTTTACATTTTCAGCTGCTTTTTGAAAAATCTTTTTTTTTTTCCTCTCAAAGAAGCCACTTTAAGAACAATGTTCTGCAATCGGATTCAAAATTAAGTACCGCGCCTTAACTTCTCGTTAACAAGGTCTTACTTAGCCAGTGGAGTTTTGTATTGTAAACTCTTCTGGATCAGCTCATTTTGGATTTCAAGACTGACGAAAATGGAGTGGAATCGAGCCTTCCCCTGCGTTTTATATCGTTTGTTGGTACTGAATTGTATAATCGGCGTTGTTCTCAGCTTAACGTTCCGTCAAGAGTGAATAGCATTATAATCCAAACTTTACCTCAACTTCCGATCATAATTGTTTTCCATTTGAACGAAATCTGTCAAGGGTTGAATTTCTTCAATATGTCATCAAGTGTTGAGCTATATTGACATGCTTTGAAACTTGAGTTTCTGTTAATTGTAGTGGGGACGAGCGTTAAAGCAGGTAGGAAATACGCAATGATGCGGAATCGTGTCTTCTCTAATGTTGTGTTGTTGCAGGTTTGTATGTCTGGTACCTATATCAATATACCGACACCCTTAGCTTCATTTGTAACGAGTACCAGTGCACAAATGCTTGAACTATCAAGGTGTTTTCACTGTAGTCAGGGTGTGGATTGAGGTACGTGAGTTTGAAGCTATATAATCTCCATACGCTTCGAAATTTATTAGACTTAAACATAAACGGTGTTTACAAGGGTTATCAATAACCGAAATACATTATACCCATGTTATTCCGAGCCGGACGTGGAGGGGATGAGGGTCTCATTAAATATGCCCTAGAAACATGTCTCGTATACAAAATCGACACATCCCTAAGTCGTGTAAACTTCTTCCTTTCGGTCGACTAGAAACAAAAATTAATTATTCATCCTTTCCGTCGGCTCCGAACAAAAATTACGTATGTACTTTATTGTGTTTTGAACTAATTTTTTTACACTTATAGATTTCAACATAACATGAGGGTAAAAATGCAGAGCAAAGTAGCGATATGTCATTTTATCATTCATATTCCAGACCTTTCTGACCAGCACTCTGAGACTCTCAGAAAAATCAGGTGACACCAGTGTCAATCTATCTATCTACCTACCTACCTACCTACCTACCCACCTATCTATCTATATATCTATCCGACGTCTTTAATCATGATTCTGCGTATAACACTAAGAACAATATTGACTTTTATAGGAATTAAAGATCATCATTTAAAATGTGACTTTTACTATGGAAATGTAATATACTTGATTTGAAAAAGTTCAAATGCAGAAACGGATTTCATCTCCATGGAAAAACAGCATTTTATTTCCAATTTGCAACATTTTGCCAAGAGATGGAAGATACTGATTACAAATAAAGCCTAAATAAATTACACATGGAAAATGTACCCAATTATGCATCGCCGTCATTTAAGAAAGACCTTTATCGATATACCTTACGAACGCTCTCTACCGTCAGTATCTGCCAGTAGTTCAGAGTCTGTCTGTTTTACTGATTAGAACGAACAAACTATATAGACCCAGATATACATGCGTATTATACGACGACAGATCTTGGTCTGTTAATAGTTAGATCCGACCTATTAGCGAGTACTTACGGTTGTTTTAACTTCAGGCAAACATGTCCATGTCAAGTGAGTGACCTTCCCGCAAGGGTTTAATTTGAGTCAGATACCCACTTAATAAATAAAACCCGAGATTCACAATATTTATGTACCGAGAATCAAACATAAAATCCAGTCATTTACCTTGATTGGCAGAAGGTACCCCGATACCATTCTCGTACTTCAGTTGGTTAGATCCTCACTGAATGCAGATGTAGAGGAAGACCCCTCCCCACTCTGAGCATTCGTGCTCCCTCTAGCGACAACTTGATTTTTCTAAGCGACTTTGATCAGAAGCACATGAGTGTAGTTTTGTACTTTATTTAAATCACTACAGGATGTAAACTATGAACATGTCAAACAGAGATACATTATTTAAAGAAGGCAGAATTGAAGATCCGCTTACTGAACAATTATTAAAAAAAAACACATTAGTGATTTGTTTCGAAGAAAACTATAATGGGAATATAGTAATCAGAGCAGGGGTACCTACGCATCAAGAGAAACAAAGCTACAATAAAGCGACATTTTTTTTTACCAGTGTCATGATGTACTTTTATTGGAAAAACATTAAGTGGAATACTTGCTACATATATAGCGTAGCAAAATAATTCTTATATCATATATAGTACACATTTGTACCTTTGTTGTCAAGAGTGATTTATGTCCCAATAATTCTCTGTACAATAGTATTAAAACTGCATTCACTAAAACAAAATGCCAAAAAAATGAAGATCGTGATATGACATGATTTTCTAGCTCATCAAATGAAAAACAACGAAAGAGCTTTGCAAACAAACAAACCAGATTTAAGGGGGGAATCTGAAAACGATCTCATACCCTCAGGCGGACGCAATAAACTGTAATTAATTTTGATGGTTTCCAATCCATTTCCACGACACTCACGCTTTATCAAGTATTGTAGATATCACTGTGGGATGTTACTAAACACAGGCCACCCGAAACAAACTCGAGGGATGGCATATCAAAGCAACAAGCACGCGCCAAAATGGCGATATAAGCATGTGTCCACCCTAAAACACGTTTTACCGCAGCAAGGAATAGTAAACCCGGTCAAAGGCCAGAACAATCAACCAAACACGGCGCATATTTCACAAAACCGGGATCACCCCAAAATTAAATAAATTGAACTGGACGATCTATGTGGATCATTTTATACAATTATGAGTTTCCAAAGAACACGATCAACATAATATTTGAAGATTTACCACACATCGCAATGTATGAATGGATGGATGAATGGATCGATGGATGGATGGATGGATACCTATGCAATAAATTTGCCCAATAAATTTCTGGCATATGTTTTTGTTTTGTTTAGCAAGGTAAGTCATCAAAATTCAGTCACAATATTATAAGCGGGTCTTGAGATCCACTCAAATTATCTATATATCAGTTTTAGTATGGTTGGCTCTGAGGGGATCGAATTATTAGTTTAGGTATGGTTTGGCTCTGACGAGACTAAAATATACGTTATGGTATGGATTGGCTCTGACGAGACTAAAATATACGTTATGGTATGGATTGGCTCTAAAGTTATCGAAATATCAAATTTGGTATGGTTTGTCTCACTATTCTCCTTGACATTTTGTTTACAAAGTAAGTGAAAACAAGATTTTTTTAAAATCAAAACTATGCAGGAGCCCCGAGTGGCCGATTGGTCTAAAGCGCTCTCCTTTACGGATCCCTGCCATCTCACCTGTCTAGGTTCGAGTCTAGGATTCGGCCAATGTGGGTATGTGAGAAAGCTTGCCAGTAGCTTCTCGTGGGTCGGTGGTTCTTCCCGGTGTTTTCCAGGGTTCTTCCTCCACCATTAATACTGACCGCCATGCATAGCCTATCGTGTGCTGAAAATGGCGTTAAACCCAACAACAACAGCAACAACAACAAAACTCTGCATGTCCAACAAGATATTTAAAAAAGTGTTGACTAGAAATATGTGCTTGTAAAACACGTATCTCAGCGCATCTCCCTTTTGAGATCCACCCCAAAATTTGAACCTACTGGGTATGACCATGAGAGTAAAGACTGCCAAAAGTTCAAATTTCACTTGAGTATAGGCATTTGTACATTCATACCCAGTACACATGTACTTGGTTATACGGTGGGAGTCTCAGTACCTTCCAAACACTGAACCAGGAGTTTAGTCTCTTGGGTGGTTGCGTGGGTGAAGGGTGCAGAGATAGACCGTAGGACCAACGTCAGAAATATTATTCTCGCTCTTCGTGTACAGTAATGTATACATGGAGTTTTCAATAAGTTATGACCAAGGGACTAGGCCTTTTGTGGTAAACATGAACCTCCAGGTCAGTATCCTAAATCCCTGAGGGTAGGTAAAGGTCACGGGGCATGACCCTAAGATACAAGTATGATATGTGCTGACACCTGTGTCACTGATAACACAAGTCAGCTTTGAGACATGTGAAACGAATAATTGCGGAGGTTTTTTTAAAGTGTTATGTAAATCATCTCTTACCTTCTGGCCCCATCTTCAGGAGCGAGATCGACATTAAAAAACTGTCTGCACAATTTACACCCATTGGATTATTATTGATCCAAGTTTCACATCTCAAGATTTAACGGTGTAGGAGAAGTTATGATATATTTGATTGAAAGATTAAGGACATATATTGATCAATGACTTTAAGAAAGAAAGGAATATCTACTAAGGTCCGCAGCATATTAAAATATATGTCTGCCAAATTGGTAGTTTTAACTCAAGCGATATTTTTTGCCCTGCTTGCAATATCTTTATCAAAAATCTGTCCAAAAGTTAAAAATGACCACTGTCACCAGATCCTTGTCAAGAGTCTGCACGTGGCGGACAAATCGATTCCAGATGGAATGAAAATAGGTAGCCCGCTCTTTTTAAGCCAATATGAGAAGAAAATACGCTCATTTAGAAAAGAGTAAAATTATTGAATATTGATCAGTTGCGGCGCTAGAATACTTTGAAGGGCGAACTTGGTCTGACGACAAACCCAGCTGTTGCAGATTTCCTTTTTAACTGATAAGCATATCACATGGACTGTAAAAATAATGTACGCAAACGCACGGCCGAGTACTCCATAATACCAAACGCAAAATAAGAATAGCGTTTCCCATAAGGATCACCTGCTGTATCCAGCATAGCGTAGCATTGGCTTCTTTTGCTTACAACGGTGACGATACCACATCTTGTGGTCCAGCTTTCCACTGAAATCAGTTGACCCACGGATGTCGCCAATCAACATCAGAATAATTCATATGTATCTGTAAAAATGGCTCATAATGTGTTGAAACGTCGACATTAATTAGTTTTAACCGCACCAACAATGCTTAGGACCAATTTTATTTAAGATTTTGTATTATTCAGGTGATTTGGCATATACGACCTTTTTCACGTAGTGGTTGTATTGGGGATTTAAAATGACTAAAACTGCCTAAATATATAATCAGATTGTCTACATATTATGACAAATATGCCTGCCAAACGTAATTAGTCAACCTAAAGTGATTTTTGCTGATTCATGCTTACAAGGATTACTCTTGTCAACAAGATCTAAGTCCAAAAATTGACACATGTGTAAGAAAATTGAAAAAAGTCGGTCACAGTTACCGAAATCTAACCACGTCTTGAGGCCTACACATGGCACCTAAACGTCCAGTTGGGTTTGTTTAGGCATAAACGTTTTTAAGATATCTTGTTTACAGGGCAAAGACAGAAAAGGTTTTTGTTCGGGGAAAAACACCAAAACTCAGAGAAAAAAAGTTTAATAGTAATAAGTGAAAAATATGGTCACAATCACTTAAACCTACTCACGTACTGGGATCCACTCTAGGCATCGTAATGTCAAATTTGATCTGTTTTCGCAAAATGGTCTATGAGAAATCTTGCAATTTAGTGCGACTGATGCGAAGAAGGACAGCACAAAGCCAGTATATCTCTCTGCAATTTTTTTTTTTTTTTTTTTTTTTGCTGACCTTTGTTTGTTTGTGAGGCATGAGGACGTTATGTCCTAGTGAATATCACTCCACTTTAAGGAATTACTTAACTTTCTCAAGAATATAATGATTTCCAGGTGTAAATATCACAAATTACAGAGGTTATATCACTTCTACCTGATTAACAATCACACTGTTGTCTGAAATACGATAGTCAAGATAATGTACAATTTCAGTCTGGGGAGAAATTTGCAGTGTGATACTCTGCCTTGACATCATCCAGGCCCTTCCCGGTCCTGGTCCTGCTCGGCCAGCGTATCAGGTTGAATACATATTCAACGAGGACGTGTAATAATCAGTTTTACTCCATGATAAAATATGCAAGTAAATTTTGACTCTCTAGACAACGAAAGACGGGAATGTATGTACGCTGTCACTGTCATGAATGGAAGGAACCACATTGTGAATTTTTTTAAAATGGGTCATATTATGGAAAAATTGCCTGTCCCTGGGCCGCAATATAGAAACTATGAATGGTCTCACCATTAAATCAGATATAGGCTTATCTTTATATAATGTAGAATTCAGTCAGTCAGCATTTACAGCTCCGGCCTTAATGCCCTATTCCTACTGTCATAACTTGAAAACTATTAAGACTCACCACCCTTAACCTTGAATACATTTTATCGGCGTGATGCGTTCAAGTCATTTATGCGACCAAGTCACTTATGCAGCAAACATACATGCACACACGCACAGAGAGAGAGAGAGTTGTGTGTATTTAATTTATATTGTGTGATTGACACTAATAAGTGATAGAGGGTAGATTTTTACTTTTGTGGTCTTTTATAGATATTTACTAAAAATTGAGTTCAAGGCCTAGTCTTGTTTATGAGTTTAGTATGTGTTCGAAGCGAACTTGTTGACCACATTTTGGAAGTTTCAATAAGTGAAAAATGCTATTGGGACATAGGTCAAGTGGAGATGAATATAAAGAAAATTTTGTAAACAAGGTCCTCATTCCTATCGTAAGATTAGTCTGTGTAATCAATTGGATTTACAAAGTGCTCATTCTTATTTTGGACTAAAACTTAACTTTGGAATTATTAAGGACTCATTCAAAGACATCGGTTTGTATCATTGCGGTACTATTGGTACATCTACACTTTCAATACTATTATACATCAACACATTTAAGAGTATTGGAATTCATTCGGAAAATTCTTTAGATTTTTTGGATTTATGACATAACGTGTAGGATTATTTAGAATTTAATTCACAATGCACTAAGTATCTTTTGAATTTTCACTTTGCATTCCTGGAAAATAAATTGATGCTACTTAGTTTACAACCGTAGAGTCTTTACAAACAAACATATATATCATCAGACAGGTGTTATATATATATATATATATATATATATATATATATATATATATATATATATATATATATATATATATATATATATATATATATATATGGGGGAAGTAACACTGGCGAACGCACTGAGTAAGTTTGGCTTCTGGTCGTTTTTACTGTTAGTTTGTAAGTCTTCAATGGCGTCAGGACAAGAAACGTTATCAAAAAAGGGTTGTATAAATCGAAGTAATACTGTAAATAATTTAACATTAATCAAACTAACGAAGGCACATTCACATAACTGTAATTTCACACTTGCATTCTTTTTCTTAATTCACATTGGTATGATTTTATCAGTACGCAGTTCTAGATGGTATATTGATGTTTTATACCATGTAATATCAAACAGGGCCCAGACGACCAATACATGGAGTTATTCCTATCTCTAATCTGAAATACTTACAGGATGGAACATCCCAAGAATTTGCTATATTAAGGATTCAGACAGGGGCCATTTTACGAAACGAATCCTTGCTACCATGGTTGACCCTTGAATACGGTTCAGTATGACGTTTGTTCTTAGCAAATGGATAATTACCTGGTTCGAGAACTATCTTCACATTGCCCATAATAAAAATAATAATCCCTAAATCATATGAAAAACTAAAAACAAAGACGTAAATGTAAATAGCAAATACCCAAGATTTGTGTGTGTGCGTGTGTGTGTGTGTGTGTGTGTGTGTAGATAGGTAGATAGATAGATCTGACAACGGACAGTGCATAACTAGTTCTTAAGTAGGCTAGACAAACACGATGCCAAAATGCTTCCGAAATAAATCTAGTCAAATTTGACTAACTCTGAGTCACTGAGAACGAATATGATGCTTAAAATTGTTGATTGGCTCTAGTTTTAAGCATATGATACTATGTCAGTATATACGACCCTTGACTTGGGTATGGCGGAGGATAAGTGAGTTATAATGGGAAGGGATCTCAATTTAAACCATAAATGACTAAAAATACATCTTTAACTGGATGTATGAATAAATCCATGACTGGGTTTGGAAAGTACTTGCTTTTTTGGCGAAACGATGAATGATGCAATCTGAAGCTGGCATTACGTCATACATGATATGAATTGCATCATGTTATTCCTAAAAGTCATGGATAAAGCAATCATAACTAAGCTTACGTCACTCTGTTGAACAAAGTGCCCTATATGAGCTCTAGAAATCATACTGTATCGTGCTCTCTTATTTATCAGTGTTTGATTTTGGAAAGGGACGCAATTCTGTTTTGCCAAAGTGAGCAGAGATGCCTCGTACTTGTGTGAACAATGCAGATAATTTCTGCGATGTTTGTGGAGAAGTGACTTGTGCATTACAAAAGGGTAGTATAACCACCATGGTTAAGAAAGCCTATCACCATTATTTTGGGTGGAAAATTGGTGATCATCACAACAGTTGGTCCCCACACATATACTACTACACTGGTGCAACAAATTTTCGCCAGTGGTTGCATGGGAAAAGGAAATCTATGCCTTTTGCATTGCCAATAATTTGGAGACAGCCAACAGATCATATCAGCAATTGTTACTTCTACACGGTGCCTTCAGCTGGGAAAGATGTGTCACAGAAGAAAACGTGGACTGTACATTATCCGAATAATTCCATCAGTTATATGCTCAGTACCCCACGGAGAATGCCGGTTCCTGATGCACCAGACTTGAGTCAGACGAAGATGAGGATGAGTGTAAAACTTCTAGTCCTGGACTATCAATGTCACGTGACCCACATTTTCTCCCATTCTCTGAACCGCACCTCATAACACAAGGTGAACTGAATGACTTTTTCAGGGATTTGGAACTATCCAAGAGTAAGGCAGAGGTCTTGTGCTCCAGACTACAAAACTGGCAGGTGATGTTAGGGTTTGTCAAAAGGATCTTGTCCCATTCTTCTTCATGGAAGGTGATCTAGTAGCCAACAACAACATCGATGGTGTGATGTCAGCCCTCAACACCGTTCATGATCCAGATGAGTGGAGAGTGTTTATTGATTCATCGAAGACAAATCGTAGATCTGTTTTGCTGCATAATGGCAATATTTAGATATCAATTCCAGTTGGTCTGCAGTCCATATGAAGGAAACCTATGAAAATATGAAACAACGTTTGCGGTGCATAAACTATGACCAACATCAGTAGCAGCTTTGTGGAGGTTTGAAGGTTCTTACTCGTTTTCTTGGTCTGGAGGCTGGATACACAAAGTACTGATGTTTTCTTTGCGAATGGAATAGTCATGCGAGAGATTCCCACTACATCAAGATAGATTGGCCACTACGACAGTTATTGGATCCTGGGAGAAGAAGTGTTCAGCAGCCACCACTTATTAAAGCAAGGAAGATTTTATTACCACCCTTGCACATCAAGCTGGATCTGATGAAGAACTTTGTCAAGGCCATGGACAAAACACAATCAGCTTTCAAGTACCTCCGTGGACATTTTCCAAGGTTAAATGAAGCTAAAATAAAGGAAGGTGTCTTTGTTTGTCCTCAGATTCGTGAACTTCTTCGAGATGATGCATTTAACCCTGCATTGCATGGCAAGGAAAACTTCGGTATGGAAAGCCTTCCAGTTAGTGGCAACACATTTCCTCGGGAACAACAAGGCTTACAACTACAGGGAGTTGGTGGAAAACCTCCTCATGGTATACAAAACCCTTGGTTGCAATATGTCACTGAAGATACACTGTTTGCAATATCATCTAGATTTTTTCTACAGAACTACGGATCAGTATACGACAAGCACGGCGAGCAGCATCACCAGAACATTGCAACAAAGGAGAAACGATATCAGAGCAAATGGAGCCCATCAATGCTTGCAGACTATTGCTGGACAGTGACAAGACATGCTCCATTTAATGAATACAAGAGACAGGTCAAGAAGCACTGAGTAGACACTCAATAAGGCCTAAACTATGTACTTATACATAAACAATAGTTTGGTTTTTTTTGCCTTTTGTTTTATGAACAGGACAGGTTAATTGTTACCATGTAAAGCATCCATAAACACATGAAATGACCTAGTTTTATAATTTATGATGAGAACTCTACTACCTGTACAATATACATAGACGTAAATTCTAAAAACTTAAATATCTTGGAAACAGTAGCCAATCAGTTGTTTTTGTCATATTTGAATTTCGCACATCAAAATCCACAATAAATAGCACATTTTATCTCTGAAGCAGACGACTTCTAAAATAGTGTATACCACGGTAGTAGAAGGCAAAATTTGAATGAGTTAAGATATGGTTAGTTTAGGCTGTGTTTAAGACACCACCTGACCTAAGAAAAGAAAAAAAAAGAAAAGAAAAAACTATTTTACAAATTTAACAATGATCTTAATCATGACGGGTATAAAATTGCACGCACTTGGAATAAATAGTTAAATGTTTAGTCAGCAAATCCGAGGCTTTAAAATAGTCATATACGGTTATATTGTATTCATTCATTGTGTAACATGCTTGTGCATTTTAACGATCACTCGTTAAGCATGTAATTGACCTAACTGACGATTTTGGCATGTCATGGATTTAAATAACCAAGTATTGGTCAATATTTCTTACCATATACAGGTATCACACATCAATGTAACATGAACCAAGGGGAAGTACGTTTGAATCAGTAGACGGTAAAACCTCAAGAAATGCAACGAACGAGGAGGATTAGACTCTACAAAAGTATTTTCTATACATACATTAAAGGAAAACAACTGGCTAACTTACAATTTTCGGTGTAAGTTTTATCACTCATGATCAATACCGTTATTATATTGTGTCTTTCACAACACTAGTAATGTAAATCGTTATGCAGTATAAATATTAACCATTCAAGACAATAAGAGCATTGTTAAGACAAAGTTAGTGCTAACATATTTTATTTAGCATTCTGCTTAATATTGTAGACTAAACTTACGAAATCGTACAATACGAGATACTGCATAAAACAAGATAAATTACAATTCGCATCCATTTTTTTCTTCTTCTTTGTATAGCATTTGTTCTCTTCTACATATCACGAGATATAGTATAACGAGATTGGTGGATTACGAATCCACTGTTGAGTTTCCTGCTATCATACAATGTAATTTTACTTGAATATAATAGCAAGGTCACTGGCAAGGTCACATGTACGTATTTAAAAGGATTATAAAATAAAATCCAAGCGTTATATGCTGACTAAGGGCTGCACGTGACATATTTACATCACTTGACACATTCCAATAAACTACTGGCTTATATGGATGTAGTTATTATATATATATTGACAGGCAAAAGCTTGTCCCACTGAGTGGGCAGACTAGACACTTTATGCTATACAAATCACGTACAATTAAAAAAATAATTTCACTTGTTTGACTACAATTTTCATGAAATTTTCAAAACGTACTCAAATGTAATCTCTCAAAAATCCCTTTTTTTGAAAGGGAAGGAGCTTGATTTAAACTAGATAGCATCGCTAATTTTGGAGGTACAATGCTATTAATTCCCATAATAAAAAGGGGCGAATCACTGTAGCTCAATTGAACCACAAATTCCAAATATAAAACCTGTGGCCTTCATTCTGTACCAGTTAAAATTAATCCAGAACATGCGAATGTTGACACGAAATTTCGAGAAAACACATATCCCTGACCAGTGATATATGTTATGTATATTTGATTTAATTATATCGGATGTAATATATATTTATTTCAATTTAATTGTTTGTCAGTTTTATTTTTATATATTTTTCATTACATGATATTGTAATGGAAATTTATTCACTAGAGATGATACCTCTCTTAGAAAACAGTTTGACCTTGACTGTTAGTTTATAAACATCAGGTGTTGATCTAAATTCTGACATTGTTTCAGAATTTGTAGCAACCTTCGTAAACAAGTTCTATTTTATTTTAAAATGATTGGTTGTTTCCAAGGTCATTATGGGAACTTGTCTTTAAGATATAAACATTTTTTTTATTTTTGTTATTTTTAAGAGTAAAAATGATTGGTTTTCGTCAGGGTCACACTGGGTAAACGTGAGCTGTAACAAGTACTTGCTTTATAAACTTCTAGAAGGTGATCACGTGACCCTTGTTTACGTTTTAGAAAGCCCATATAACCCATGTTTTGGAGAATTAACCAGTAGAAGGTGGGCTGTTAAAATGTTAGTTGTATGTTGTGCTGTTTGGAGTTATTTCAAATTACTTAGATTCAAAAGGATTAATTCTGTTATTTTTCTGGAAAATATGTGTGCTCATGTAATATTGTGAAACAAGGACAGTTTTTTAATAAAAATTTATTCAGTTATCAGAAACCGGAGTGATAATTCTTATTTCTACAAGGAACTGTAGACTTCAGATTGTAGCACATGTCATCGTTTTCCATCTTGGATTCTTCGTCGGGATTCGAATGTAAAATCAGTAGAACATTTTGTTATTAGGACTACTAAAATTTTATTCTCAGATTATTTTTGGATCATTTTTGGATTTGATTCTATAAAACTGTAAGTTCATATTTTTTTCATTTTCACAGAATTTTTCCAGGGGAATAAATTATTGTATTTTTAAAAGCTTGTTGTTTTCACACTTTCTTGTGGTACTGTTTATTCGAGTCTAAACAAGTGACATAAGAAATTGGGCGCTCGTCCTAAGGGTAATTTTGAATTTTGGATAAAATATTTCAGAAAACTTTGTTTTTTGAAATTTGAATTCTCTTTGTTTTTCAAATCTTAGTGAAATCGGCAAGCTTTTTCTAAAATATTATCAAAGTAGAGAATTCTTTTGAATTTTACTCAGGAGTGGTTGGAAATTTTGAAAATGGAACTACAGCTAAAAAATTTGGAATTAGAGATGAGGCAGGTTCAGTTTCAGATAGAAAAGATACAATTTGAAAGAGAGATGGAAGTAAGACGAATGCAGTTTCAGAAAGAGATGGAAATAAAACGAAAGGAGTTCCAAAAAGAGAGTGAGGGGAGAGAAAGACAAATGCATTTACAATTTGAGAAAGAGGAGAGAGAGAGAGAGAGAGAGAGAGAGAGAGAGAGGGAGGGAGAAAGGAAAGAGAGAAATAAAAACAAATGCAATTGGAAGAAAGAGAGAAAGTAAGACAAATGCAATTACAAAAAGAACAAATACAGTTACAAAATAAGATGGGAGTAATGCAAATGCAAAAGGAAAAAATGAAAGGGAATTTCAAATTCGGTTAAAATAATTAGAGGTAACAAAAGGAAAACACTCTCTTACTTTTGATGTTTTAAGACATATCAAGTTAGTACCTCCTTTTCTGGAAGAAGAAGTAGACAGATATTTTTTTTCTTTTGAAAGAATTGCCGAGACTTTTAAGTGGCCAAGAGAGTACTGGACTGAATTATTGCAATGTGTACTCACTGGTAGAACTCGGAATATTTACATTTCACTATCACAAAAAGCAGAGCCCTGACTATGCTGTAGTTAAGGACTATATCTTGATAGGTTATTTGTTAGTCCCTGAGGCTTATCGGCAAAAATTCAGACGCTATAAAAAAAAGAAGCTGAACAGAGCTATGTCGAATTTGCGTGGGAAAAAGCATGACAATTTGATAGATTGTGCTCTACTAGAAAGGTTAATAAAGATTACGAAAGTCTCGTACAACTCATATTGGTTGAAGAGTTTAAGAACTGTGTTCATAGTGACATTAGAGTCTATCTTGACGAGCGTAAGATCGAAACCTTGGAAAATTTTGCTCGTGCCGCTGATAATTATGCTTTAGCTCATAAAGTTTCTTTTGTAAATAAGACTTCTACTCAACAGTCTTTTGGCAGAAAAGTATTTCAGTCTAATACAAGCCCTTCTAAAACTCAAACTGGCACAACCTCTAAAAATCAAACTTCGGAGAAGCTTGATTCAAGATTCTTGTCTCTTCCTACGTGTACATATTGCAAGAAAAAAGGAAACGTTATTTTTGATTGCTACAAATTGAAAAATAGGCATCAGAATCAAGACAGACCTATTCCAAATGCTCTTACTTCTAAGAGGTCAAGGTCACGGTCAATACATTTGTTGCGTCTAACAAACCCCAGTCTAATTTGATTATGAAGAATTATGAACCATTCATATTGAAGGGTTCTATATCACTCTTGGGTGATTCGGCCAATCCTATCCCTATTAGAATTTTAAGGGACACAGGAGCTTCTCAGATTCTTTTATTGTCAGATACTTTGCCTTTTTCTGTGAAGTGTTCTTCTAATGAGAGTGTGCTTATCAGGGAGTAGAGTGCGGCTTTGTTAATGTTCCTCACCAATGTGTGAATTTTTCATCAGACATAGTCTCAGGACTTGTGACAGTCGGAACGGTCTCTGTTTTACCCGTTGAGGGTATTCATTTATTACTAGGCAACGACCTAGCTGGAGACAATGGTGTGGTTAATCCGCTTGTAACTGACAAGTCTTGCTTGGATCAGAAAGTCGAACCAATTGAAAAAGAATTCCCTGATGTATTTCCAACGTGTGCAGTTACCAGAGCTATGGGAAAGAAAGCTCTTGAGAATGATGTTGATGAGGAAATTATTCCTTTAAGTGACACATGTATTGGTCAGGCTTTTGATGAGGTCACGTTCACTCCTTGTTTGGATCAATCAGAATGTATTGATGACAGTGATCCTCTTTTAACGAATCATTCTCTTTATTCTAACCAGGGTGATAAGCGACAATCACTCGTCGTTGAACAGGTATAAGATCCTGAGATCTCCTGTTCGTTTCAGAAGGCCATTAGTGAAACTGAAGCTGCTGAAATTCCTGTCTGTTATTTCATTAAAATGGAATTCTTATGAGAAAATGGAGACCTCCCGAGGTACCTGCTGGTGACGAATGGTCAATGAACTATCAAACTGTAGTTCCAAAACCTTACAGACAAGAAATACTTAGTTTGGCCCATGAAACTCCATTGGCTGATCTTTTAGGGATCAATAAAACTTATCACAAGATCTTAACTCACTTTTATTGGCCAAAAATCAAATGTGATGTTGGTAAATACTGTAAATCTTGTCATACCTGTCAAATGGTAGGAAAACCAAATCAGAACATTCCCAAGGCTAATCCACAACCTATTCCTGCCTTTGACGAACCATTCAGTAGAATTATGGTAGATTCTGTCGGTCCCTTACCTAACACCAAGTCAGGTAACCAATACCTGTTGACCGTTATGTGTGCGTCAACAAGGTTTCCAGAGGCAATTTCCTTGAGGAATATAAAATCTAAAATAATAGTAAAAGCTGTGATAAAGTCTTTTACTCAGTTTGGCCTTTCTAACTCTATCCAATCGGGTCAAGGGTAGAAGTTTAGGTCTGTAATAATATTACGGCCCTTACAAGGTTAAGAAGAAAATAAATGAGTTAAATTATAATATTAGTGCTCCTCGGATCTAAATAAATTATAGGAGTACCAGTATATTGAAAGAGATAGCCAGGTTAAACATGCAATTAATTTAGTTGTACCTGTCCCACTCAGTGAAGATTTAAGTGAAGGAATATCATCGGATTCTACTGATATTGGAGTGACAAATCTTCGGAATTCAGAAATTATGAAAGATCTAGACCAAAAACACTCACATTTGCAAGAGCAATAAAGAAAGGAACTTAATCAGTTATTATTTGAATATGATCTCCTTTTTCCAGATGTTCCTACAAGGACAAACAAAATTTCCATGACGTTGAAATTGTAAATTCCAAACTATCAAACAACACCCGTACAAGATGCATCCTCTCAAACATGAATACTTGAAAAAGGAAATTCAATATTTGCTGGAGAATGATTGTATAGAGCCCAGTAAAAGTGACTGGAGTTCAACATGCATACTTGTTCCAAAACCAGATAAAACTTTCCTTATGTGTAATAATTATTGGAAGGTGAATAGTGTGACAAAAACAGATTCATTGTGTCACTAAATGTAACCTTCGGGAAGGATTTTGGCAGATTCCACTAACGGAAAGAGCAAAGGAAATTTCGGCATTCGTGACTCCAGATGGACTTTACCAATATAAAGTAATGCCGTTTGGGATGAAAGGGTAGCCAAGTACATTTCAACGCCTCGTGAATATGATTACCTCTGGCCTAGACAATTGTGGCACTTACATCGATGATGTCATCATCTACAACGACACCTGGAAAGAACATTTAGCAACAATTCGGAAATTCTTTGACAGACTAAAAGATGCATGTTTGACAATTAATTTGTCTAAATGTGTGTTCTGCCGTGCTAGTGTAACTTTCCTGGGACACATCGTGGGACATGGACACGTCAAACCTATAGATGCTAAGGTCAAGGCTATCTCTGAATTTCCCGTGACTGTTAATAAAAAGCAACTGATACGATTTTAGGTATGGCCGGTTAATATCGAAAATTTTGTTCCAGTTTTTCTATAATTGCTGAACCCCTGACAAATTTATTGAGTAAGAAAAACAAGTACCTTTGGACTGAAAAATGACAGGAGGCTTTTGACAAGTTGAAAGCCCTACTTAAAAGCGCGCCAGTTCTTAAAGCTCCAAATTTCAGCCAATCTTTTAAATTGTCTGTTCATGTAAGTGATGTTGGGGATGGATCAGTTTTGATTCAAGAAGATGAAAGTGGTAATGATTATCCAGTGTGCTCTTTTTCCAAGAAATTAAATAAGCACCAAAGGAGTTATTCAACAGTCGAGAAGGAATGTTTGGCTTTGATATTGAAATTACAATATTTTGAAGTTTACCTTAGTTCAGCTCCTTCTTTGATTATTATATTTAGTGACCACAACCCCTTACTTTCATCGGCAAGATGAAAAATAAAATTCAAAGACTACTAAGATAGAGTTTGTTATTACAGGAATATAATCTTGACATGAAGCACATCAAGGGAAAAGATAATTTAATAGCAGACGCACTTTCACGTGTATAACAATATTTTATTTCATGTACACTGTGTAATTTATATGACTTCTTTTAAACCTTATGTATAATTAATCTGTGGTAAAAAAGAAAGCTTTATTCATCAATCTTTCTTTTCTTTAAGGGGAAGTGTTATGTATGTTTGATTTAATTATATCTGATTTAATATATATTTATTTCAATTTAATTGTTTTTCAGTTTTATTTTTTTTATATTTTTCATTACATGATATTGTAATGGAAATTTATTCACAAGAGATGATACTTTTTTTTAGAAACTAGTTTGACTTTGACTGTTAGTTTATAAACACTAGGTGTTGATCCAAATTCTGACCTTGTTTCAGAATTTGTAGAAACCTTTGTAAACAAGTTCTATTTTATTTTAAAATGATTGGTCGTTTCCAAGATATTGATGGGAATTTGTCTTTAAGATATAAACATTCTTTTATTTTTGTTATTTTAAGAGTAAAATGATTGGTTTTCGTCAGGGTCACACTGGGTAAACGTGAGCTGTAACAAGTACTTGCTTTATAAACTTCTAGAAGATGATCACGTGACCCTTGTTTACGTTTTAGAAAGCCCATATAACCCATGTTTTGGAGAATTAACCAGTAGAAGGTGGGCTGTTAAAATGTTAGTTGTATGTTGTGCTGTTTGGAGTTATTTCAAATTACTTCGACTCAAAAGGATTAATTCTGTTATTTTTCTGGAAAATATGTGTGCTCATGTAATATTGTGGAACAAGGACAGTTTTTTTAATAAAAATTTATTCAGTTATCAGAAACCGGAGTGATAATTCTTATTTCTACAAGGAACTGTAGACTTCAGATTGTAGCACACGTCATCGTTTTCCATCTTGGATTCTTCGTCGGGATTCGAACGTGAAATCAGTAGAACAATTTGTTATTAGGACTACTAAAATTTTATTTTCGGATTATTTTTGGATCATTTTTGGATTTGATTCTATCAAACTGTAAGTTCATATTTTTTTTTCTTCATTTTTATAGAATTTTTTGAGGGAAATAAATTATTGTATTTTTAAAAGCTTGTTTTTTCTTCACTCTTTCTTGTGGTACTGTTTATTCGAGTCTAAACAAGTGACATACGAAATTGGGCGCTCGTCCTAAGGATAATTTTGAATTTTGGATAGAATATTTCAGAAAACTTTGTTTTCTGAAATTTGAATTCTCCTTGTTTTTGAAATCTTAGTGAAATCGGCAAGCTTTTTCTAAAATATCATCAAAGTAGAGAATTCTTTTGAATTTACTCAGGAGTGGTTGGAAATTTTGAAAATGGACGTACAGCTAACAAATATGGAATTAGAGATAAGGCAGGTTCAGTTTCAGATAGAAAAGATACAGTTGGAAAGAGAGATGGAAGTAAGACGAATACAGTTTCTTGTGGTACTGTTTATTCGAGCCTAAACAAGTGACATAATATATCTCTCTTGACGAATTATGCTACTTCAAAATAGAAAAATTCGATACAGAGAAATGATTTGTGCCGACATATATATTCATTTACCGAAACATTTCTTGAAAGCGAAGCGCATTACATCAGCAACATGCTAAAGAGATACCGCGTTTTAAACGGAGACAACAATTAACGAAGCCTACACGTCAAAAAGTGAAAGAATTAATTCCTGTCAAAACTCCATCTCGCTCATTATTTCAGAGCAGGAAGATGGCGAATCAGGTGAAAATTGCATCGATGCATATTGTGACAATATGAATGAACAACAGAATGAATCAAGCATTGTCAACGACAGTATATCACAAGTGAAAATGACAGCGAAACTCAAGCAGTGTCTCAACGAAATTTGATGAAAAACGTACCGAAGCTGATGTTGAGAATGAACATATGTGTAACTCTGACTGTCAAGCAATGGGTAAGTAAAAAACAAATTAAAAAATATGACAAGGTGTAACATTTGCTTGCCTTGGTAACATAATGCATGTATTGGTATCAGCAAAACAGACCCAGTAGGATTCTGGCTCTGTACTCAATGACGTAAAAATGTCTAAAGATCTCAGAACGGTTCAGGCTTTGATAAATTAATTAGATGCTTGTACGATTGTCATTCTAAAACAAATACAAACTCTGTTAAACAATACAGAATCATAGTGTTTAAACATAAACGACCAAATATCCAGAGCCAAAAACACAACGCTGTGTATGAAGAATCAACCTCAATGCAGCCTGAAGAAATGAAACAACAAACATTAGATGCCAAACTCAAAACAAATAAGAACATATCTGTGTTACTGAACAAAACACAAAACCTAATCGAATTGATAAACGTTAATACAAAATACCAAAAGTCGGTACACTAAACGGCCACTAGTCAGAGAGACAAGGGTAGACCAGAAAATAACAAACCAACACACACTAAATAATGGTACGAACAGCCTCAGACGGATCAAAGTCGACTTAGTCATGCTTCTACCCCCACCAGCAAAGACCCGAATTACAGGATCATTTCTCCTGAAACGAATCAACACCAGAGGACTTTTAAGTGATGTACATTTGAAATTATACCTTGGTACCACCACTGAAAATCTCAAACAGAACTGGACAACCTTGACCTTAATAAATATTGCACAGTTATTATCCACGTAGGAGAAAATGACGCTGATAGAGGTCTGGAATTGAATCAGTCTGAGATCAAATTCGGGTTTCTTATCAAACTGCTGCTCGTCCAGGTAGATAAGGTCGTTTAACGCGGCCTTATTCCAAGACGGGACGTGGACAAGACGCAATAAGATGACATATTGGTAAATATTGGCAGATCGTTCAACCTACCATATATATCAAACCACGACACTTTTTCTTTGCTAGCGTCGGGTCAGCTACCATCTACTTTCTTTTACTCTGACCTGATTCACCGGGGAGACCAGGTCATAGCAAACTTATTGACAAACATGCACAATGTTACTCCTATACTCAAATCAAAATGTACCAAACTGAGTAAGCACTTTCTACGCAATACAAACACAAAAGCCCCAGAGGTTCAACGCAAGCTCGTAATGAGTGGGAAACGAATCAAATCGCACAGAACACATGCCATTGCTATAGAGGCAGACCCAGTCGCACTACATTCCTTAGAAAAGGGACGCATCGATAAAACAACAATACGTACATGACAGACGCGAGTCACCTACATGGAAGTATAAACATTCGGTACATCAGTCTGGGTATATTGATGATAATACATGTACATGAGTAAAAAATAAGTATCATGTTCCTGGTGTTATTTATTCTGAGCGTCTTACTGTCCTATTTATTCTGAGCGTCTTACTGTCCTATTTATTCTGAGCGTCTTACTGTCCTATTTATTCTGAGCGTCTTACTGTCCTATTTATTCTGAGCGTCTTACTGTCCTAAGTATCAATTGTGTAATGTTAGTCAAAAGAATAACTCTCTTAAAATTACTGTCGAAATCTCTACTTCCCCTGTCATTTGAACTTTATTTTTCGGGATATATACTTCCACTGATAGAATACGGCTGTACCCTATGGGGAAACTGGTCTAATATAATCTGTCAAGAATTGACAAACTCCAGAAAAGGGCAACCCGAATAATTCTGATCTTATTACGACTCATCGAATGTTTTGGTTTTACGTCTGCAATAGTTACCTATACAAAACATTTTCTTTATTTTAGGAATCATGACATATAAGTCTTTCTCCACATTATATTTCTAATCTAACTGAACTAAGATCATCAAATACTGAGCGTAATCTCTGATCAATAACTAACAAGGATATAGAGATTCCGTGGTTCAAAACTCCAGTTTCCTATCTTCTTTTAAAACCTCGTTAAAGAAAGTCTTTCATGACCAGCTGGAATGATCTAGTAAAGCCTCCCAGTAGAAAACCTGTTACAAAAAAAAAAAAAAAACCGAGGACCGCATGACAGATGGGTGTTTCATAACCAAAAGTGTTATTCTTGTTAAATAACGTTAACTTATTATTATTATTATTATTATCCTGCAATCCGAAACGTAAATTATTAAAAATGGAAAACAGGAGTTAACAATGGAACACATAGTTGTTAAATCATACATGAAGTCGACATAATCCTCCATGGCTATGACGGTTTTTCTAAGGTAATATTTTTTTATCAGTGATTTTTGTTACGTGTCTTTGTCTCACTCCAAGAAAGATACACAACGTATCTAAATTTATGATATAGAGGTAGGCATAAGTAAAAAAAGGTTTATATAGAAATGTAGAAGAATACGGGTTTGCATGATGTACACGAAGTTCATTAACTACAGTTTTTAAAAGTAAGATTGGCACCAATGCGACATACCAAAGGATACTTATTCAACAAAAATGCGTAACAAGAAAATACGTATTTATCAAAAATTGCGTACCAACAAAATACGTATTTATCAAAAACGACGTACCAACAAAATACGTATTTATCAAAAACGACGTACCAAGAAAATACGTATTTATCAAAAATTGCGTACCAAGAAAATACGTATTTATCAAAAACGACGTACCAACAAAATACGTATTTATCAAAAACGACGTACCAAGAAAATACGTATTTATCAAAAACGACGTACCAACAAAATACGTATTTATCAAAAATTGCGTACCAAGAAAATACGTATTTATCAAAAACGACGTACCAACAAAATACGTATTTATCAAAAACGACGTACCAAGAAAATACGTATTTATCAAAAACGGCGTACCAAGAGAGCACTTATTCACGGAAAGAGTTTGGAAATATTAATTACACTAAAAATTTGAAGATTTATCTAACTGGTTCAAGAGTGATCGGATTAATCTGTTACAAGATCCGCCAATAACGATATAGAACTCTGTGTACTTTCATCTCGTTATAAGTTGAATCGACTGCAAATTTTTTTCTCGAATTATACATATGAATATTTGCTAGTTCCGTTTGACCGTAAATAATGTTTGCACCGTCTTGTACTGTATTGAAATGTTATGAGTCAATATCCATTAAGTGATTTCTTTTAGTGATTTTTGTATTTCCCTTGATCATTACATCATATACATGTTCTGCGTGAAGTAGTTGATATACTCGAAAACACAAAAGTCTCGATGAGACTGTACTAGTGGTTGCCTTGATCAAAATCACGATGCAAAGTGTTTCTTGCTAATTAAATGTGAAAGATTCAAGGAGATAGGACGACGGGAGACGTTATCTCATATGTGCATCGATGTTAAAATACGCTATGTATGAAATACACGTCCTCTTCCTTGTGTCTAGACATGTATTTACCGATATTTTTAAAAACAATGGTTTATTGCACAAATGAAAAGACAACTTTAAACAGTTGTAGGTGTGGGTTGGTGTGTGTGTGTGTGTGTGTGTGTGTGTGAGAGAGAGAGAGAGAGAGAGAGAGAGAGAGAGAGAGAGAGAGAGAGAGTAAATATCTAGCCTCCAAAACAGTTCTTTTGAGAGATTCAAGAGGATGATTGTTCGTGACTTGCAGAGCAACACCTAAATACAGAAGAGTTCAACAAAATAATTTCACGAAAAAAAGATAGTAAGAGAAAGATATGGAGTAATTTTCAAGTAATACAAACACATTCCATAAATGACACTGCGTTACCTCGGTTTTAAATTTAACTGGTTTGTAAATGATTGCTGCTTACATTTCAAAGTTGAATGCGAAGTTAAATATGAATTATATCCGCCGGCAAGCAATTAAAGCAGCGTTAAGTCGCATTTGACAAATAGCTAGATAATGTCGTATATCTTTCTTAAGTGTCTTTATGTATCACATTCAAATGAGGTTTCGTCCAAAACAATGGTAGCCTCATGTTTATCCCGTATAGCTTAAAATTGTGTTTTAACAATTTTTTGCTGAAATGATGAAAGAAAATAGTGGAAATCACCAAATACCTTGATTTCTGTCGAGGAATCAGGCGTGATAGTGTACATAGATGAGAATTTTTTTATTTTCTCGACCTGTATGTTGTCTGCTACTCACGAATGCGTATACCAGCGGTTCTGTTGTATCAGTTTTTGGTGATGTGTGCATGGTCAATATGGTTTGGGGGTTGGTGCGTACTGGCAAGGCGATGAGTGCCTAAACACGAGGACCTGATTTCGAATCTCTGTAGAGAACTAACAAAAACATGACCAAATCAGCGTGTGCACGTGTGTGTATGTCGAAAGGGAACAAAGTTAAGTAGAACTGAGATCCATTCTCTTTTACATAATATACATGTTTTGGAAATCAAATGTTTTTCAAAGCAAATGTATGTGTGATACAGAGACTCTTTATTTGAATGCATCATTCTCTGACGTCATCACTTACCATGTATTAGTTTCATTTAATTACAGACAAAAGAATGAATTTGTCTATCTAGGTAAAAACAAAATGCCGAAAAAGAAAAAAAGGCTTATTTTTGTCAGTATTTCCCTTTAAGGTCTGAAATGTTGTGCAGCAGTTAAAACAGAATTTGAAAACATTTAATTAGATATGTTTGTATAGTTTCCCTGGTGCTGAGGCACCGTTTCGTTCATCCGACCAAGCGTCTCTGCCTATGGCGGGTTTCCTTTCTCTTTTTTACTCCTGTGTTTGCAATATGAGTTATGCTATAATGCGTGTATACTATAGATGTTCTTATGTTAGGGCGGCTACTATTAAAAACATATGTTCCCCATCTTGTCTAATTATATATATATATATATATATATATATATATATATATATATATATATATATATATATATATATATATATATATATATATATATATATATATATATATATATATATGATAACATTTACTTTTTGATATATTTATATTTTTCTTATTGTTTATTTTCTCCTTTTGAATGAGAGATGTTCGTGTATTCGAACAAAATGAAGAAACAAAATGTATGAAAAGAAACTTAACCTGTCTTTTGATGTTTGTATGTCGTGGGAATATTTTACCTCTCATTCTTACACAAATATATACGAGTTAATGTGTATGTCGTGGGTATATTTTTCCTCTTCATTCATATACAAATATATACGAGTTAATGTGCACCAACGATAAACAAAGCGTGAAGTATGTTTGTAACCTTACGTGATTCTAAATAAATTTCTGTCTCAAGGTAAAATGTTGATGAGCTACAAATTCCAGGCTGATTGGGTAAATGCTGTGGATTAAATTCCAAGCGTGGTTGTCTTTTTAAAATCCTGACACTGTGCTGTCCAGGAGGCATTAGAAAAACAAAAATACATTCCATCGTAAGGGTCAACCCCCATAAGCCCCCCCCCCCCCCGCCAACATACCACTTCAAACATCCAAGAATGTATTCTAAACTTCCTTGACTTTTTGAAATTCCTTTTCGATTAGTTCACTAAATGTGTTAAAGGTGAATTTGTTGTAAAAGTTTCACCTGCTCAATGCATGATAATACTGATGTTAATTTAATATGCCTGCTTAATGCGAAATGGCATATTACCGTTTTAGCAATTCGAACTACAAAGAAAACAATGTTCATTTATCAGCAAACACGTCAAGTACAGAGAACAATGTTTAAACACAAAAATTCTTATTGCAGTTCAAGATCAGTTATCACAAATTAGTCACATGACTGTGTAGGGATATGTTTGCATGTCAAAACATTCCCATGTGTGTGTTCTCGTTTATTAGTGCTTTTGAAATTGACACGCGTATTAACAAAGAAAATTAATCTTGTATGATGTCATTTGATTGTATTCCAATAAATGTTTTTTTCTTTTTTTTTTTCTTCTGGATATTGCAATGGATTGAGCTCGTTCATTCGTTTATCCGTTGTATTTTGCAGTAGTTTCGAGTTACCTGAGATATTTTAAATAAAGCATTGATTATGATTATATCGCATATACCAGAGGGATCCGTACTCTAAACGTCGAAGTTATCAGAAAGGAATACGCGACTTTATTTATCCGATTCAGTATTCGAGACATTGCCTGTTCACTTTTTAACTACTCGTGAAATTTTGCCGATGCTTTCGTTAAATATTCATCACAAGACTGTTTGCCATGGAAAGCAAACGTGAATGTCTTATTCAAATTTTGATGAAACGTTGATCAGATATCCATCATCATTAGTCTGTATATTGTATACATATCACATATCATAGTTAAATCCCTATCTTAAAGGTCAAGGTCAACAGAGGGATATATAACGTTTAGACTTAAGTCACTTTCAGTAAAAAGAAAACCGAAATGCTGTTTCTAGCTTTACTGGGTGAGCTATTTTAATGAAAATTTAAGCAGATTTAAATCATTATGTGAAGATTGGTCTGAACTGAATTAAGGCAGTAGGATCTACAATCACCGTTATGACAACTCAGATCCTTAGTTTAAAGGTCAAGGTCAAACGAAGGTCAAACTTAATACTGTGACCACTAATGCATCCTCGTGTAGTTATGATGATACCTTCAGACAGAGATTATAATTCATTGAAAACAGCCTAACAGTATATTTAGGCGGGTTTATTAAAGAATGCGGTCACGACAAGAATACGAATAGTACAATTAGGTGAGTGGACTCAATAGTAAGGTTACGATAAGAGTCGATAGTACATCTGGGTGGGTGGACTCAAGACTAAGGTTACGACAAGAGTCGAATAGTACAATTAGGTGGGTGGACTAAATACTAAAGTTACGACAAGAATCGAATAGTACAATTAGGTGGGTGGACTCGAGACTAAAGTTACGACAAGAGTCGAATAGTACAATTAGGTGGGTGGACTCAAGACTTAGGTTACGACAAGAATACAAATAGTACAATTAGGTGGGTGGACTCAAGACTAAGGTTACGACAAGAGTCGAGAGTACATTTAGGTGAGTGGACTCAAGACTAAGGTTACGAGAAGAATACGAATAGTACAATTAGGTGGGTGGACTCAAGACTAAGGTTACGACAAGAGTCGATAGTACATTTAGGTGAGTGGACTCAAGACAGAAGTTACGACAAGAGTCGAATAGTACAATTAGGTGGGTGGACTCAAGACTAAGGTTACGACAAGAATACGAATAGTACAATTAGGTGGGTGGACTCAAGGCTAAAGTTACGACAAGAGTCGATAGTACATTTAGGTGAGTGGACTCAAGACTTAGGTTACGACAAGAATACAAATAGTACAATTAGGTGGGTGGACTCAAGACTAAGGTTACGACAAGAATACGAATAGTACAATTAGGTGGGTGGACTCAAGACTAAGGTTACGACAAGAATACGAATAGTACAATTAGGTGGGTGGACTCAAGGCTAAAGTTACGACAAGAGTCGATAGTACATTTAGGCGAGTGGACTCAAGACTTAGGTTACGACAAGAATACAAATAGTACAATTAGGTGGGTGGACTCAAGACTAAGGTTACGACAAGAATACGAATAATACAATTAGGTGGGTGGACGCAAGACTAAGGTTACGATAAGAATACGAATAGTACAATTAGGTGGGTTGACTCAAGACTAAGGTTACGACAAGAATACAAATAGTACAATTAGGTGGGTGGACTCAAGACTAAGGTTACGACAAGAATACAAATAGTACAATTAGGTGGGTGGACTCAAGACTAAGGTTGCGACAAGAATACGAATAGTACAATTAGGTGGGTGGACTCAAGACTAAGGTTACGACAAGAATGCGAATATTACAATTAGGTGGGTGGACTCAAGACTAAAGTTACTACAAGAATACGAATAGTACAATTAGGTGGGTGGACTCAGGACTAAAGTTACTACAAGAATACGAATAGTACAGTTAGGTGGGTGGACTCAAGACTAAGGTTACGACAAGAATACGAATAGTACAATTCGGTGGGTGGACTCAAGACTAAGGTTACGACAAGAATACGAACAGTACATTTAGGTGAGTGGACTCAAGACAAAAGTTACGACAAGAGTCGAATAGTACATTTAGGTGGTTGGATTCTTTATTAAGCGCACTACAATATTCAATATCGTAATATGAATATAACAGAGACCATCCTTTATGAGTCTGCGAAGGAAGTGGAGGTCAGGTTCAGGATTATTAATAATTGCCAGACTTTGACACATCCTACACCGCCACTGATTCCAAAACTGTATTGCCTTATATTCAAAACTGAATGCCCATAATCACGTTACAACAATATTTTTATTTTAATAATGTGTGTATTTTAAATATACATTTTGGGTGTCGGAAGGGGAAGGGTTCTGCCAAAAGAATTTAAAGCAACTTCAACTGTAATATACTTCAACCTTCTGTTTACGGCAGGCGTTTAAGATCGGTGACTTGAACTTTTAAAAGCAGAATTAGGATTCTACCAGAGGAGGTGTGTATGTGGAGGGGGACATATACTTGCTGTTTTACTCAATAATTAACTATCACCCAAAGTTTAGCTACGATGATAAATTGATACCCTTCTTTTTGCCCGTTAATTAGTCGGTCCACATGATTAACGCGTCCATGGGATTTATTTATTTATTTATTTACCATCGTCTCTGAATTCACTGGGACAGGATGGAAGCTGATACGGACAAAAACTGCTAGCATAGTAACATTATCAAAACTTTTTTTTAAAAACGAAACCTTATATATGCAGATGTATCAGAAGAAAACATAATATGTCCAAACAGATTTTGCGATCTGAACTCTTGGTTATTATGCATTAGCGGGAGTGGGGTTGGGGTTGGACAGGGTTCCAGTGGTGACATAAAATAAATCTGATAAACGGTGTGGGTTTTTGCAATAAGAACAATAACTATTATTAAAACATCATCGCAGTTGAGCCAGTTTCAGATTTTTTAAACTAATTACTTTGAAAAGGGCATCTTATTCTGATTAAAACCCTTTGGGTGAGACAAAAGAACTTGCTCGTACATCTCGACGTGGTTATGTTTATCTACAATTAGCACAATATAGTCAGAGTTACTCAGGTATATATCTGTATCGAGTTTTCTGACTATTACATGACTAGGAATATGAATTTAAGTGTACTGTATGTAGTACATGGTTAGTACCTTTTGGGGGACAATGGGTTGCACATCCATGTCCAAAATGCTACTGACTTCCATCCCCTCCGCGATCACAAAGAAGAAATGGAATGGCCAAGGCATTGAGCAATTACATAGCATATTAACTTATCATAATTTATTACAATTACGTCATTATGTTCTCCCTAACATTTTAGTCTATATACTGGATCTGATTTTAAAATATCGACAGAATATAACGGCAGTGTATCAGAATTTATGCATTGATGAAAAAAAAATCTGACCAAATGTGCTAGATATTTGGAAACTGTATTTTATGACAGCAACCAGGACAAATTTACCATAATTAATCTGTTTTAAAATTCAAGTATTTGATGACGAAATACTAATCAAACGTGATTTTTTAAAAAGTATTTCCTACAATTAGAAAATTCAGTGACGACATTGAATATAAATTAAAAAGGGTACCTTACCTGGTTTAGGCAAATAGCGTCCATCAAAATAATGTAGTTGTTTCTTTATATGAAATCATTATATGATTGGGAATCCAATGAACTATAAATAGCTGTAAATTACGTCACCACAAATTGTGGGGTTTATTGATTCATATATCTGAAAACAGACGTTCCACCGTTACTGATTCAGTATCTTTTGATATCCCTGGGCTGCAAGATGGGAGTGGGGCTTGGCTTTTTGTTCCGTCAAATGTGCTATGGTCAGATTATGCTAAGATGGATAAATGTGATGTTAAATAAACGTAACAGTCATGATCGAAATCTCATTACTCTAAACAAAGTGAAAGAATACAACAAAGAGAAACCTGCTTGCAAGTTTAAAATGCAAGATCTTGTTTTTCTTAAGATCAAAGAAATAGAAATTCTTAAGATCGAAGAAATAGAAATAAAATGAAAACCTTGAAGCGTGTGTGAAGAGGTAATTCAAAAGACATTACACGACAAGTATTCGATCTATGTACTTTGCTTAAGTCAAGAAAATCTCGTTGATTAGAAAAATATTCGTATCGCTATTGTTTTGCAAAGCCATAATGGAGTGTTCAGAATGAATTTTCAGGTAATTCTTAGTTAATAGCCATGCATGTTACAACATCAATTAAACTGAAAAGATAGAAAAAGTTCTCAAATGACGTATCACACTTGCGGTAATAATGGTTGATTCTGATTGATATAACTGAAAACATCTCATGACGAATCACTGAAAACAAGTGGTTAATAAAAGGGGAAAAATCTCGAAAAAATTAGCATTGAAAAGTAGGTTGTGTTTCTAAGAAAAATTGTAGCGCAAAAGAAGTACCTTCAATGACAAATATGCGTGAAAGACAAATCAAGTCATGTGTGTAAGAATTTAGAAATGTGTGCATAAAACCGTTTCGTACACTTAATCTGTAAAAAAAAGACATAAAGCAAATCCTTAGGTAAATGTTGAAATATAACGCCATCAAAATTTCACCCGGATTTGTGACATACTCAAGAAATATAGATATATAGATGTGGTCGTTGACCTTTATTTCTGTCCGCTCTGTGTGTGTGTGTGTGTGTGTGTGTGTGTGTGTTATATAGATCGACAACAATATCAAGAGGAACAGTGACTAAGAGACGAACAAGATGACAGAATACAAGTTGTGACTCAGTTTGCCATCCAATAAACCAGCATTGACTCCATTACCTAATGCCCCATCATGTATTCAGCGTGTGACTCAGTAAACCTTCCACGTGTCCAAGATATGACTCAAAAACCCATTTGTGTTGGCTTAATAACTAAAAAATAATTGGGACTGGTAACACGTTCTTGCATCTTAGACCCCATCCCCCAAAGGGTGTCAGAGGGTGGCAAGCCTACTTATAAAATAATATAAAATGAGAAAAAGGAATGTAAAGTAGAAAGGAACAAGGTAGAGGACAGTCGTCTTACAGGTAGATTTTTTTTTAAAACCGCATAAGTAGATTTTGTTTTGAACCATTCCGTGGTTTTTATTTGAATTGTCAGACCAATGTATTTATGTGCGTTATAAAAACTTTGTTTATTACCATGTAAAAATGCCTGGTAGTTGCAAGTAAATAAAAAAGGAATAAAATGGGTAAGATTTACTAAAATGGCAATTAACACAGATAACCGTCTAAACTGGAAAAAGTACAAAGAACTCAAGAACAGGGCAAAATATAAGTACAGAGGGCAAGTCAAGATTTTACGATAATGTAAACACTAATAAGTATTTAATAACAGCAAATAATCTTCGAAAGAGCTGGAAAATAATCAGGAAGTTTATGATTGAAATGAGATCTACAGTTTCCACATATCAACCAGTCTTAGCTTCTCGACTCGTTCTTTTGGGTCTATTTCAACGTTCAGCCACCACAATTACACTCTGATCTTAATCTTAGGACAAATAACGATTATATATTTCATACATATTGAAAAGTATCAGTCGGAGAAAAACGATATCGCCACAGTGGTGATATCACGTTTGAAACTACCTTTTCTCCCATTTAGGAAATATATATATATTGTGATGTAGCATTGTCTTGTGTAAGTTATTCAAACATGTTTTTCAATATTTAAGTTTATTTAATTTGTCTTATTCTGCTGCTCATTCTATCTCTCCCTCCTTTCTAACAGCATGTACGGATCTTAAAGTGTCTTCTGTAGACCGTCTATAATACAATTATGCTGTCAACGTGGTGTTGTCAAGAAATGCCTTGAAGTATTAACTGTTTATAATTAGTTTTCGTCATGAATTAGGGAAACTGTTAGTGACTGAACTACATGACCCGTTGCTATGTATGCGTCACTCGTACAACATTGTATCGTATTATATACCTGTAATAATCTAGCCTATGACAAACAATATGCATTTTTAAGGGGAAAACATGATTGAATATGGTGATAACATTTTAAGTAGCAGTTTCAACTCGCATCATAACTATGTTTGAAAACGATAAATCGTCTGAAGATTGCAAACCAAAATTACGTGGCAATCGAAAATTGGATGCAGCATCTGCTAATGAACTCCAAACTTACCATGGCCAGACAAAATATAAGCAAACAAAAAACTACGAAAATCGTTACAAAATAGACTTACAATCATTAAAATATTTCGTTTAAAGATGTTGAGCTCTTTAATCTGTCACATATAATTAAACCGCCAGGTAATATTTCTAAACATTACCCAACACCGACAATATCAAACCGGGATTGAAATAAAACTCTTCATTTTCGTACGAATACAGTCATTATTTTGACGAAGACGTTGTGAAACTTTATATTTCGAAGCTAATTTGGTAAAACGTCGCTGTCACAAAATTATTATTAAATTTGGGAACTAATTTTTATTCATCTAGCAATGTAGCTATTTATTAATCACATTCACATAGAATGGAGAAAATTCAAGCAAATCGATGCCTTTTGCCATTACACATATTCATAAACGAACATTTATATCTTTCGTACTTGGATTTAGTTTATAAGTCTCAACGATAAACACCATCGTAAAATAAACACGAGCATAAACTTTAGTCAGCCTTCTGTCAAAACGATAGTAGGGGCCAGGTCAACCTCCTGTCTAGACGATAACTGGCCCCATAAACTTCATTTCTGTTTAAAAGTGTCGCTATTGTTGTTTATTGTGTTTTAAGTAATCAAAATTGGTGCATTTACGTAAGGGATAGTTACCTAAGTGACAAGTAATTGAAAATTGTCATTTAATCACAAAAACATAAATATAAATAATAATTAAATCATTGTTCAATTTTATTGCATAAAGAAATACAACTACAAGCGTTGCCAACACTGCATGCCAAACTACTCTTTAATGCGTCTGATGTTTTGCCACATGGCATGTGAACGAAACTATTGTATATTTTCAGTCTGTGTTGGTGAGAAAACCTTATGAATCACTTTCCCACACACTTTTCATTCGTGTTCATTTAGGTAAACTCCCTTTAATATACAAAAGGGTGTCTGTATTATACAAAGATTTTCACGTGCCTTATACCTTCTATTATAACATAGAAGTGCAGGCTACAACAATCTGTATTTATCATTGAATGACTAAACTGTGCCACGGCTTGAAATGCATACACAAATATTTAAATCCTTTTTTATAATAGGTCCCCTGGAACTGTCTACTTAAAATATATTGATTGATGTTAAACTATTTTGATTCGCAGTAATAACCATGGGGATGCTGAGAGAGAGAGAGAGAGAGAGAGAGAGAGAGAGAGAGAGAGATTATATTCCATGTTACTAAAAATGTCATCAGATTCCGGTACTGGGTCGAATATTTGTATGCTGTGTTACGCTCTATTTTTTGGTGAATTTTCTGATTGAGTCATTCTTATTATGATTCATTTTTATTATAAATACACACACACACACACACACACACACACACAAACTTGATACTAAAGTTTTAAGTACGATCTGTGTGATACAACTCCTCCTAGACGCATAAGGCAAAAATCTCCGTCTGTCTAAAACATCACCTCAGATTTTCGAGTGTTTGAAATTTATATAAAGACTGCGGTATTTGCCTGCATAATAGCAAATCCAGTCAGGTCCGGTTCATTTACTGGGGATTTAATTTGGAGTACTGAAAACAGTAAGTCACAAATAGTTAGGTGTTTGGAAACGTACTTCCAATTACCATCAAGGAGACGGAACACGCATTGCAAATTATATAAAAAATAACAATCAATACATGTTTCCAATAAGCAAAGTATATGAATGTTTTTATTGCAAAAGACTCCATATAGGGTCTTGCTGTCAATCAGGCAGTAAACGAATCTAAACGATTGAGGCGGCAAAAGTACATATATTTAGAATTACATTTCAAATCAGAAAGAACATATCCAGAACACACTCCAAGTGGTCAACGGTTCTACTACTCACTTTAGTCAAAGACTTTACTGATCTCAATGAAACAGCATTCCTTAGCTTTATGCAGAACTCAATAGTCAATCAAGCTCGTTTACTGTCTCACGCGCTATTTCTAGCCCGTGCAACGTTTAAGCGAACCATTGGAATTACGTTTACATACAGTAGGATCATACAGGCAATCACTAAGATTAATGAGAGTAAATACACACATATGTCATGTATTTCTACACAGTACAAGAAAAAAACCATACCGTCAGTTACTGATTAGCAAGTATTACTCATCGCCCAGAAAATGAACACGTCAGATACAACAATGTTGGGCGGCATTTCACTCTTTGTTTTAAAACCAAATTATCTCATACTAGAAGCATTGTGAACCCGCTTCAAACAAACTTATACGGCAGACAATGAACTATTTTTGTAAATGATATCACGTCTCTTTCGCTTCCTGTGCGTGCACGTAGAAACATTAAACTGGTACCATGGCCTCCAATGATGTTATGCACACAAGGCCAGGCACACACCGTCGAATGTAATCAGATCACAGCTATTACTTCCAGTTCTGCACCCAAAATATTGTCCCAGTCTATTTTTAGAGCATTTTTCCTCTCTCATTTTGGTTGTGATACAAGAGTTAGATTTAGGCATTCTGGGTTAATTGTTCATTCTTTAGAGTTGGAGCGTTATAGTGCTGCTGTGTGTGCGTATTTCGGCGACTGTGCACAGTGAGTAACGAGGCAGTGATGCTGATCCAAAAGTGAAATCTGTGATCCATTGCACCTTGCTTCGTTTACAGTCCATCCTGCCAAAGAAATGCCGGATAACCTATGACAAGAACTTCACCGTTAATTCATCTTTAAAGGTGTTTTAGATAAGCATATGATTCATCATTAAAGGTGTTTTAGATTAACATATAATTTATTTTAATTTGGACACACTGATAAATTCAGTACTGAGATACAAATGTAAAGACTATATAAGAAAGATAATTGTGACCCGAGTCTGAATGGCCGATACCAGTGAAAAAATTCACTAGGGTGGAAGTAATAAAAATGCGTTGGTAATAAAGAACTAGCATTAAATTGGTTATTTCCAGGCATGTTGCCACCGGCATTTTCGCTGTATTAGTCACAAGCATGTTATTAAAAGAAGTGCTTTGTGTTTGTTTAGAGTATCACCATGTATTACTGTTATTTTCAGCCATATTGTGCGAGTTCATCTTCCTATTATTATTATTATTATTATCAGTGTTGTACAGACTGGATAGGGCGATGCCTGGGACTAATCCAGTTTCGTGCTAGATGAATGCCTTACGTCAAGAGTTGAATCCCGGGGAAATGTAACCTTTCTATAAATGACAAACCCGCATTTATTTTCAAGATGTGCGCATTGCATTTTTGGATACCATCCATGCTTGGATCAACATTTACGCGTAGTTACCGTGTTATTATTAACGCACAGTCTGAAATTTAATTTTTAGTATGTCCAGTATATAGAGCTTAAAGGTGACTTCCAAACATTGGCTAAATACAGTCGTCCACAGAGAACGAATAGCTTAAAGGTGACTTCCAAACATTGGCTAAATACAGTCGTCCACAGAGAACGAATAGATTAAAGGTGACTTTCAAACATTGGCTAAATACAGTCGTCTGCATAGAACGAATAACTTAAAGGTGACTTCCGAACATTGGCTAAATACAGTTGTCCGCAGAGAACGAATAGCTTAAAGGTGACTTTCAAACATTGGCTAAATACAGTCGTCCGCAGAGAACGAGTAGCTTTACGTATTGTCACTGCAATAAGATAAATGATTCAGCAAAGTAAAGATAAGTCAGCTGGTAATTAGCTATGTGTATCTGGGTTACACTTCTTCAAAACTGTAGGTTACAGCAATACACCAGGTATCAGCTGACTTGTCTGGCGATAAACTTGATCCTAAGCATGTGTATGTACAGTTTCCTCTATTTTATGTTTGTTTGCTATGGTTGTTTCTGGCGGGGTTTTTTTGGCGGGGTTTTTCTGGCGGTTTTTTTTTTTGCAACTGATTTAATATTATTCTTGACCAGTTCCTGTATCTGAACAAGTCTGATGTTTTCTGAAGTGCTAAAAGTGGAGAACCTCGTAATTATTCTTATATGTAGAAACTATACCTGAGTTCGAATCTACGTACAGTACGAATTAAAAACCATGTAACCTGTGTGATAGTATTATTTGTATTAAATATTAATTCTGCCTAGTATTATCAAGCATTCTCCTGTAGAATCCAGGTATGGAATTTTCCGTTCTGGTTGGTGTACATTTGTAATTTCTGTATATTTGTAATTTCTATCTCTGTCTTTGCCTCTGTATGTATATATAGCAAAACCATCACGTTTTATCAAACTTATCAAATAATTTAATTATCAAAGTTATAAATGAAAATGTGAGAGGAACTTACAGTATTATCAAGTGAATCCAAAATAATCCTGATAAAGTTATATGAAAGTCCACAATAATGAAAAGCTCTGTATACATTTCAAGACCGGAAATGTACTCGTCAGCCAGGAATAGTGACGTTGTCAAAATGGCGTTGTCCTGAACTCCTTTGGATAATTCACAACAGTTCCAGAATAAAAGTCCAAAGAATGAGCCCTTTCTATTTCCATTGAACAATCTTGGCAAACGTTTTTCATCTCAAATAATATCTAAGTACAGCATAAAACACGTCTGCAGACTTGATGTTTATTTCTCACGTTATATACACCTTCTTTTACGACTATATTTCACAACATATCCCCAACATGACAGATCATATTACAGTATAATGTTTCAAAATACGTATTTATGTGACATAACTCATTCAGTAAGGAGTAACTTAACTGTTCTAGAACAGTCCTAATTGATCTGACCAATGGGAAAAAGGCCAATCTCACAAACATGTCTACCAATAACTCTATTATTAGCAATTGTCAAGGCTTATGTAAGCATCTATTTATATAACCTATGTAATTTTATGCTCATTATATTCCAAAAATAGACCCTAGTCGCGTAGGCAAACTCTAACTAAAGATAATCTGTACAATTTACAACCATGAATAAAAATTACAAAAATTAGATAAAATCAGGTTCTAGGAATTATAATAATTACAGCTAGATTTTATCATCCCGTGTATATCCGCCTGGAAGTGTACAGTGTTCCTGGAAAGCAACAGGAAAATAAATATTGCCAACAGAGGTCGACAGAAAGAAAATTTAGTCTCAGCAGGGTCTAATCTACCGGAAGATATCAACACTGAAAGGACAGTTTATTTGAATGTCAATGACAGGGCATAACAGCCGCATTTATTTCCCTTTGTCAACCCGATTTAAGAAAAATTTGTATAGTACAATCTGAAATAGTATCGGATCTTAGGAAATAATTTGCAAAATATTCTGGATGAGTAGACCCCGCCGAACCTACATCTTCTGCCTGTTGGTCATCTCTTGTAATATTTATTTTTCGTCTGCTGCCCGGCGAATGCCGTCGATGACTGCATACTTTGAAGTTCACCTGTTCTCGGTTTGTCGCTAAAGATGAAAAACTTTATTTTGCGTGTGATAATTTAAACAACGGGTTTTCAGAGTGGAGATGTATTAGAGCTGGTGTGCCCCATAAATTAGTTTTAGGTACCTTACTTTTCTTCATATACAAAAATGACATTGTATAGGATATATAATCCAATATAAGTTTATTTGTAGATAATACAAGTCTATTTCCAAAGTCACTGCCAAGAATTAATGAAATGCATAAACACAAATTCCAACTGAACAGGAAATCTTTAGAAAGTATATTTGCGTCATTTATATTACCCATTCCGAAATATGGTAATGTGGTTTGGACAGCTACCCATTACTCGAGAAAAGATAACTCGAAAATATACAAAATGAGGCACCCAGAATTGTGAACAATTTCGATAAGAGCTGATATATGCCATATTTGAACAATGAGCTTCTACGTTGATATTGAATGATATTGTTGGAATTTCTCAGGTTATAAGGCACCGTGTATTGTGAACGGGATGGGGAGTAAACCGGTTCTATAATCTGAAACCTGTTTGTTGATAATTTTACAAAATTAAGCTGCAGAATATTTTTTCTCTCTCTGCGAGAGTAGGCCATCCAGTTATTTTTATTTAAAAAGTGCTCCTCTGATGGCAAATTTAGCAGTCCAGAAACTATTTCATTTTGTAATATTTATGTTTTTCTGAGTTAAAACTGGAACAGCGTATTTTAGATGCATATTACCGAATTGGGCGAATGTACGTTGAATAAATTTTATTCAAGTTATGTTTTGAGAATACATATTTAAACTTCCTCGGTGGTCCATTTCGCACAGATACATAATGAATTATAGATTCAATATGATTACCCCAAGAGCCATTGGATAATACATTAATTCACAGATGTCAATATCATGAAACAAATCGAATCTTCCTACCCGAAAATTCAAGCTCCTTCTTGGTGTAAATGGATGCACTCTGTTTTGTATATATAACAGTTAACAAGCCAGAGATTTGCCCAATCCGATAATTTTTGAAGATCATCCTTTGATACATTTTGAGTGAAAAGTAGATCAGATGATATAGATTATAAAGAAGAATCATTTTCAAATAATCTAAGCAGTGATTTTAATCTTTCAGCTATATCATTACTGTATATAAGCAAAAGAAAGGCACCTAATACTGATCCCTGAGTTACTCCTGCGGTGAGTTGTCTAAGGTTTGAGAACATATTTCCAACCATCGCGAATTGAGTCCTATTAGCTAAATAATCGGCTATCCATGTTAGCAGATTTCCATTAATTCCGTAGCTTTTCAGTTTATGAATTAATTGTCTATGCCAGACTCTATCAAATGTTTTGTATATGTCACGGAACATAATGCATTCAATTTCACTTCGGTCGATGGCATTGCAAATATTATGATAGCTATCCATGCGCATATAGCCGATCGACCGTTTCCCTTTCTTATATTTTAAGAGGTCCTTGCAGTTTGTTTGTTTTACTCTCTGTGTTGGACCCGTTATTAGGTTTTTGTCGTAGTTTTGTTCATTGAAAGACTCCTCTTCAGACCTTTGAATTGTTTCAACGTTGGAGCAAATTCTGCATGTCCCCATAGCTTGACTGTAAGTGACGACATGCATGTTATCCTCTGGATTACAGCTGGATCATGGAAGATATTAGTGTTCATCAGTTGTTTGGAGTAGGTAATTGTGTGAAGTTAGTTTTCTACAAATTTGATTGCTGTATCCAAAAATTGATTGTTGTTTTGAAGGCTTAAATTAAGTGTGTCACACGATTCCATGGCCGATCAGTGCTTTTGGATGAATTTATGTACTATTGGGTGCATGCAAAAATGACTGTCCCTGTCTCACGATTTTTGACCGCGTTTGACGTCGATTTCCGTTCAGTGTTGCACATCCGCGTAATTGTCACATTCGTACGAATGTGTGTGTTTTTCCTATAGAATAACGATGGGAAATACCTCGATCTTACTAACAGTGACTGGTGTTTTTTATCAGGTGACTTATTACTGATTATAGTGCAGACACACTGGGAAAAAAACTGTCTGATTTCCATTATCGCTTGAGTATTCTTTCACACTAAAAGATAAACGTTAATTTCTGCATCTTAAAACGTGTTGCGGTAGAAGAGAGTGCCTCACAAACAGAATGTTTTGCACTGATTGACGTAGCTATAGGTACATATTAGGTATAACAGTTTCGAGTAGGAAAAAAACGTTGTTGCCGTTGTTGTTATTATTATTATTATTATTATTTTCTTCTGCTGATGATGATTCTTCTTCACGGTATTATTTTTAAAAGGAAAATCAGTTTAAGATTCAAAATTAAATCGAGGAATATATCATGATTTATCTGTCTCGTTTATTTTAAGGATAAAGGAGGACTTTAGTTTTGGAACTCGTTGCGCAAGATTTTTTTCAATACACAAATCGGACGGTATGAATCGTACTTGAACGGTGAAACGCGTTTAAATGACATTTCAAAGAGAATATTTAAGTGCAGACCTCACTTTTATAATCTATATCAAGGTGAGACGTTTGTCAGTGAGAATTTTGCCTTTTTAATGTTGCATCTGTATTCACAATACTCCATTTTGACTTCAACCCTAATGTGTCGTTGGAAAAATAATCCTTCCTTATGTATCTTTGTTGGTTAGGAAACTCGACAAACCCTCGTGTCTATGTAAATCTCTGACCTTTTGGTGGAATTTTCCTATCTTACACTGATCTAGTGGTGAAATTATCTTATCCTATACTCTGATTGAAAAGGGAATTTTCCTATCCTACATTCTGACCCTGTAGTGGAATTTTCCTATCCTACACTTTGACCCTGTAGTGGAATTTTCCTATCCTACACTTTGACCCTGTAGTGGAAATTTCCTATCCTACACTTTGATAGACTATGGAATTTTCCTATCCTACACTTTGATAGACTATGGAATTTTCCTATCCTACACTTTGATAGACTATGGAATTTTCCTATCATACATTCTGACCTAATGGCTGAATTTTCCCATCCTACACACTGACCCTGTAGTGGAATTTTCCCATCCTACACTTTGATAGACTATGGAATTTTCCTATCCTACACTTTGATAGACTATGGAATTTTCCTATCCTACACTTTGATAGACTATGGAATTTTCCTATCGTACATTCTGACCTAATGGCTGAATTTTCCCATCCTACACTCTGACCCTGTAGTGGAATTTTCCCATCCTACACACTGACCCTGTAGTGGAATTTTCCTATTCTACACTCTGACCCTGTAGTGGAATTTCCCTATCCTACACTTTGATAGACTATGGAATTTTCCTATCGTACACTCTGACCCTGTAGTGGAATTTTCCTATCCTACACTTTGATAGACTATGGAATTTTCCTATCGTACACTCTGACCTTTGTTATGTATATCCATACTGTGTGCTGAATTTTTATCCGTGTGTGAGGCTCGGAGTTTTTTTCCCTACCTGGCTTTTGTCATGCTTGCAAGTAGAAAACAAGATGTTTTCTTGAATTTGAGTTTCAAGGAATGACGTTGTTTACTAGTTAGTGGACGTTTTCATTAGAAATCCATTACGGTGTAGGTCAAGTGAAATTTGTGTATAATGAGGACTGATAGACAAATAATTAATTCCATTTAATTGATCAGTCGGTGGAATCATTTACAGTTGTGTTCAGATATGGAATTACATATTGACATTTTGGACTAAAACACAACTTTGGGATTATTGAGAACTGATTCAAAGACATTCTAGATTGTAGCATTCTGGTACATCGTGATATTCAAGACTATTGGAATTCATTCGGAATATTCTAAAGTTTTGGACAGTAGAATTATTTGGAATTTAATTCACAATACTGTAAATGTCTCCTCAAATTTCACTTTGTAGTTTATAAAAATAGATTATTTGCTGATTTTACTAAACTTGCTGGTTTCGCTTCTTTCTGTTACATTGTTTAAGATCTAGAAACGTAACACCCTGTAGTGGGATTTTCCTATCCCACACTCTGACCCAATGGTGACGTTTTCCTATCATACACTCTGACCCATTGTTGAAGTTTTGTTCATACTATTTCAATGAAATTATTCGTTTATTTAATGATGTTAATCAGATTCACCACTTTGGAACTGTTTAGTTTATGGGTTGGATTTGGTGAGTTAAGTTCAAAATTGAAAAATAAGTCGATAATTATAATAATAAGAATAATAATACAACCATCATCTGTCACCAATCAATCAATTATCTATGGTTGGTGGAGAGGGAACATATGCAAACTCTCAACGATAAGAAGCCGTAAGGATTTCGGAGATAAAGTTTTCATTAATATTTTATGAAAATCAGGGGAAATATATATAAATAAATTGTTGTTTATTAAGGACCGTTGACACATACAGTTGTTGTTAATCACAAACTATTAAGTAAAATAAGTTTTTCAACGTTTTGGTGGTTTTCTAGTATTATTTGAACAAAAACTACAATTTGAAATCTTCATTCATAGAAACTGGCGTCAGTCGCAACTCTCCCATTAAATGTCGATATAAATTGGAAAATAGCTGCATTTCCTGTATGCTTGTCATATTTTGTAATTAATGTTAATTTTCATTACTTTTTTGAAAATAAATCTCTATATAACGGAGACAGGTTCAGAGGGCACTCTCTGATATTCTTCAAATATAAATCTTTGCATATATGAGTGTCATGTATAAAGAGGACGGTTGATTTTTGTGAATACAATGCATTTGGTTTGTTCAAAATATTCCTGCTGAAAGCCTACAAGTTAACTTTTTGTTAAGTTAATCGCCTATAGTGTTTCTTTTCTAATTTTCTAATACTGGTAGTACACTTTAATCAACATCGACGGACTTCATATGATAAATTCACAGCTGTAAGACAGAAAACATTTTCATTTGGCTATTTATCGGGAATGAATTTAGAACGTTATTTCTGGGGTGCTTGTAAACACACACACACACACACACACACACACACACACACGTGTGCGTGAGCTGTTGCACAAGGCGATTGAAAGGAACAAGATTCTCCATGTAAGGGATACCTGTTGTTAGATAATTTCTTCTCAGTGTCCACCGAATATCTCTGAATATAAACAGGTTTCTGCGTACTGTCGTACACAATTGATTACGAAGAAACTTGAAGGCTTGACTGATAAGACTGGAAATTTGGTATTACATATTCTGTTTACGAAACATTAGAAGCACGATGAACCAAATATATGATGGTTCCTTGACCTTTATTAGTGTACAGAAAAATACTGCGTAGAAGGATTGGGGAGTGTTTTTGTTGTTGTCTTAGTAAACAGGCCACAATCGCGTGTTGTTGCCTTGTAACTAGGACAAAATCATGCCTGAAGGATGTGAACATACATCTGACACTGATTCTGCAGAAGATATAAATGCATGGCCTTGTTAACGCAAAAGCGAAATTTGCCAGAACACTTCAGTGACCTACGTGCCACTTCTAACAAGCAGCGATACCTGTAATCGACAATATGAAGGTAAACTACATGTAATGATGTTTATTAATATTGCATACAATGAGGGCACTTAAACCTAGGTTTTAGTATGCAATGGGGGCACTGTAACCCGGATTTTAAGCGTGCTATTTGATTCTCCTCTGATCCTAGCACGCTTACCATATAATACTCATAGTGAAAGTGTATGAGCTCATTTGATATTTGGAGGTCATCCCTGTATGGATAATACCTGAAATGTATGCTGATAGCTATACTTAGCTGCCATTAGGACCATCTCCTCCATTTGCAAAAACAAGGATAGACCTAGAAGTCACGAATGCGCCTAACTTTTCTTTTATTCGTAACTTATCCGTCAGTTTTACGATCAATACAATTGCAAATAATTTCCGGCGATTTTTGTTCCTGCAAATTTTGGACACCGTAATAGACATGAAGCATATTTATATTTTTCAAAAATAGCCGAGTTAGTCCGAATGTATAGGGATTGTGAGGAGTGTGACTGCTACCACGGATACACTGCGACTCTTATAGTTCGAGGAAAAATCCTTAAAACGAAATTATTAAAGCTATGCAGTATAGTGGGTAAATGACACGCGATGCATCCACCAAATTAAATTTATGCAAAAGTGTTCAGCATTAAGGAACCGACAAATTTAGAAAATTTGAACAAATTTAGGCTGCCTTTTAACGTCGTTCGAAGTCATTATTGATTGATTGATAAAGATTCGTTTTATCTTTTCGTCGGCAACAAAGCAAATTGCGTTTATAACGTGTCATTGTCTGAATCTGCCGCTAGGCTGTACAGTTTAAGGTCGGATCTTCGTAAATCGTCGTTTTTATATGCGCCTTCAATCTATACGATGCGTACGAACCGACGTCATTTAACAAGTGGGTATTTTAACCATAAAAATAACCATAAAAATCAGATAGACTAAATATAAACTATTTAGGCATATTTTGCATAAAAATATATCTGACTATAAAAATATATTTAACTTAGATCAAGCTTCAGCGTGTAATTTTCTTCCTTTTCCAGAGGGGAGAGAGATTGGGGTCCAGAATTTTAAAAATGATTTACCTTAGAGCACAAGAGTTTGTCCAAACAATTAAAACTATAAAACTATAACGATTTGTTAATACGCTATTTTGTAGAACAATCATTTTAATATGAAGTGAAACATGTCATGACTTAACTTAAAATTTCATCTTTATGCAAAGGAAATTTAAAGACCCCACCCTCTAAAATAAATGGATCATGCATACTGCTTTATGACATTATCTGTAGCAGCGATATAAATCGAACAATCGAAACGCCTTCGGTCATTTCTGTCACATGTTCGAAAAATACCTGGGATGTAAATATAAGTTAACTGAGATAAATCTGCTATGTACTTATGTAAACAGTATTGTATACAGAAAACGGTTAGTAAGCAACACGGAAAATCAAGAAGGGAAATAAGTAAGAAATTAATAATTATCGTAAATGTAAGACTCCAGGCATATCGCCTATTCCTTATGTAAGGTCAGTAGCCAGTACTGAAAGTAAAATTTATAAGTAACTATCTTAAATTTTGTTTCTATTGATTTGTTGATATTCAGTATGTTCAGTGTTATGTGCAACGTGGACACGATTCATTCTTTTTGTTCTTTTAAATTTGTCTCTCGTCAGCTATAGTTACCATTTCCACCTCGTATAAGCAGTTGCCGTATCGGAGACGCATTGAACACTTACGGGAAGGAACATAACACATATGAAACTTCATTTACGATGCTTCTGTGGAGAAAACGCAATGGCAGTGGAAGGTTTTCATTAAAAGTTATAAAAAAACAAGCACTGCTGAGTGGATATGCAGAACACCAAAACAAATAAAACAAACGAAATAAATTTTTATAATTTTTGTTTGGTTGCTTATACATTTTTCAAAACTGAGCGAAGTCAGTTGAAAACTTTATGCTCTCCATACCTGTATAGGGTTTAACGGCATATGAAAATAACGTTCGGATTTTTCTTCTGACAATGCTGGCATATTGTGACAAAAGTTACAAAAAGTGAATTCATTTAAAGCAGTCATTCAATATGTTCACTAATATGGAGTTTGATCGTTATATGCGGTCTAAAGAGCACAGGAAGTGTGACACAGTTGTCAGCTAAAATTTGTAGGCAACGCAAAGTAAAAGTTCCATTAGGTAACCATTGTTATATGACTTCGTAACGAAAAAAACATGAATGTTCGCTGATAACTGCAACACATTTTTATTGCTCGTGGGAACGCAGATGACTAGTATCCTCTTTTCTAAGTGAAAGTACAGAATCTCTACATTTTTCCGCATGATACATCACGGCGATGTGAAGCTACCAACCCACTCACAACATCGAGGTCACTCCTATCGATCATTCCTCGAATGCAATCGGAACCTCCTCTATATTTTCCATTATATACTAGATAGAAAAAAACCTCGGATGAAAATATTGGATATTTTGAACTGCCCTCAAGCCTGCTCTGGTTACCTCGGTTATTTTCGAAACAAGGATTGACCGACAAGTTACGAATGCATGGAACTATATTTTTTTCCATTAACAATATCTCAGGCAATCCAAATGTAGAACTAGTGGTATGAATATACTGGGGTTTCTTTCTTTACGGAACATTTTCTGACGATGGAAATGTATGATTTGTCTGTAAATTACTACGTAAATTTGCATCCGAGAGATATTATTTTCTCACAGAAAAGCCGAACACGCTTAAGTTGCTGATAACTAATTACTGGCCCGCTCCGGTGGCCTAAGTGGTTAGAGCGTTCGACTCCTATGGAGAAGGTCGCGAGTTCGAACCCCGGCCGATTCATATTAAAAATGCTTGGAGCTCAGTATTAAGAGATTAGTGTTAGGAATGAACGGCCTCGTGATTTTTAAAGCTACCTTAAAAATAAAAAAAAATACAAACACAAACACAAACACACTAATTACTGCGGTTTCTAAATGAAAAGAAACATCAACTAGTCTAAATAGAAATGACGAACGTGTCGTGCGAACTAACCAGTCATGGGAAACTTAATTTCCGAGTTACCGGTCATCGAGCAGTTTTGACAGTCAGCAGAGATCACACCAGTCTGCTGATGAAGTCCTTAGCGTAAGGACGAAAGCTTCAAGTTAGCTTTCTCTATTTTTTGTGTATATAATTGAAAGGTTAAATACATTGTCCAATATGAATATTACTATACATTTAAGTTTTCACCAAAGTTTACCGGTCTAACGTTGGCTTGCCAATTTCCGCTTAGTACAATGGAAGCATGAAAGGAATTTACATACCTATCCTTAGTAAGATAACACAACTGTCACAACGCTAAAATTTGGTGGTAAAAATGCCACCTGGACAAAACAGTAATCCTTGATTATCGTTTTGCTAGTTATACTTTATTACAATATAAATATTTTTATATATAAAATATTTAGGAGAAAACCTGCAACATGAGGTCTAAGACATGATAAGTTAGCGCGTTGACAAACGTCACAGTACTAAGGATGTACTAATGTGGTGCGTAAGAGCCGCCACAATTTAATCTGGTTCACGAAACCTTATACTTTATGTGATTTCTATTTGCGGTTGTGAGCAAAATGTAAGATGCAATCCAATTTTCTCATAATCTATTCCAAGAGGGCTATGGACAAATGTATATTTCACCAAGTGGTTAAAAAATACTACAACACCGGTATAGCATATGTCATATGCTGTGAGAAAGCATGTAGATTCTTTCGTTGTGTACATTTACGATTGGTGGGACAATTGTGACTAATATGAGTGAGATGAAACTTTATGGCTAAAACATTGTATTTATGATAAGCTTTCAATGACAGCTGTAACGAATCAACACGTTTATGTATTTAGTTGATTTGATTTTTTTTATTCATTAATTATGTTACTGAATTTGTGCTAAAATATCCATCTGAATTCGTCGTTTCGGCCGGCCGACTCAACAGTTTTTCGGCCATACCAGAAAACAAGATGTGTCCACACAAATATATTTAGTCCAAATTCAAGAACCCATACATATGAATTTGCAAATGAAGAGACCATCATGTGGAAAAAGGATGAATAAATTTACATTCTGACAACCGTGTTTTAATATGCAACACAAACTGCCGATTTTATTTTTTTCAAAAATCATTTCATTTGTTGTTTACATCATTAAGTAAATAATACCCATAATTTATAATACCAAATGTTTGGGAATGAAGGAATATCAGGGTAAAATAAAATTCCTCCTTCCTATTCTCTTATAAAACCGAATAGCCAGTCACTGAAGCAAAAAATTAATAATAGTTCAAGACGTAAATACTTTGCATTAACTGTTTTCGTATAAGGCACACTATTTACATCTCTTTTATTTTTAGGTTCTGCTCTCTGCACTTTTCTCATGTCTTGTGCTACCAACCATGGGATTTCAAATGGATGACAGTTCAGAATCTTGCTTGCCTGAATGCCAGTGCTCATCTCAGTCTATTGATTGCCGAGATGGCAACCTCTCAACCGTTCCTTCCGACCAACTGCGTGCCATTACACTGCCACTAAGCTATCTGAATCTTCGTCGTAACAGAATATCTCGGCTACCAAATAATGTTTTTAATGGGATATTCTCTCCGATGTCTTATTTGGACCTGTCTGACAATCCAATACAAATTATTGAAGAACATGCTTTTGCTGGGTGTGAAAATCTTGAACGATTGGTTTTAATAAATACTGGTTTGTCGCAACTCCCAAATGCGTTTAAAGAATTCAGAAATTTGAAGTTTTTGTCACTTGAAAAAAATAGACTATCACACCTGGATGAAAGTGTAATGTCAAGCTTAGGGTTTTCTTTGACCGGACTTATACTGAATAATAACAAATTTCAAAAATGGCCAGAAGTAATAAGGTATTTACAACTGTTACAGCATCTATACTTGGAGAATAACCCCTTACATTCCGTTCCAAACGGAAGTTTTCACACCCTTCGACATAGCTTAGAAAATCTATACATTGGAAATACAGCACTTAGATGTCTACCAGATGCTATGAGAGAGCTGACAGCATTGGCCTACCTATCGGTCAGCAATAATCCCTTGGGTGATTTGGGATTTCCAGAAGGTATTTTTGAATCAATGAAGGACTCTCTTATATCCATTGATATGGATAATGTATCTATTACAACAATACCAAATGCCATCAAGAATTTACGAAAACTGGAAAGGCTTAATTTGGGAAACAACGCTATCCTGTTCATTTCTGAAAGAGACCTAAATAAGTTGACGAATTTGAAAACTCTAATGCTCAATGCCTGCGGTTTGCGCAGAATACCATCTGTTGTAACAATGTTGCCGAGTCTCAGCTACATGGTTCTAGATGATAATCCAATTGTGACTCTGGAAACACGTGATCTAATTGGGATGACAAATTTAGCTGACTTACGTATGGATAACACATCACTTCGATATGTTTCACCCTCAGCCTTCCATGCAACTCCAAACCTACAGCAAATCAGAATGAGAAATAATCATCTGCAAGAAATACCAATTGCGCTTCGTGCTATTATATTAGATCATTTTTTTTCTGGATTCACTGGCATCTATGAATTTGAAAACAACCCAATCCAGTGTTCGTGTGAAATGAAGTGGATAAAAGAATGGATTGGTAGAAGAGCTACGGTGACAAGTGTTCCATTAAAAGGGAACTGTGTTAACTATATGATGAGTATCGAAAACTTCATCCTGACTGAACTGGCTGCATGTTAAAATATGAGCCACCAGTGAAATGAAATTTCTTAAAATTGTATAGCCATCTTTGTTCTTATGAAACTTAAGATTAACAAAAAATGAAGATCTTATAATTTTCTGTATTGGGGATAGTCGTGCACATCAGTTATAAAAAATGTACTAAACTATTATGTTTTCATTTATTAGAAAAAATGGTTGAAACGACATGGTGTTAGTAAACATGGTTGCACAGAAAGCACTTGATATAGACACATTTGGATTGAATATGAAAAACATCTTGAACATCGTATTTAATTCATCATTCAACGTAAAAGTAGCACACGTAAAAGGCTTCTCAAGGGTCGGCGGTTATTTCCGGGCATTTCCCGGGTTCTTCCTCCACCATTAATACTGGCCGCCATGTATAGCCTTTCTTGTGCTGAAAAATGGTGTTAAACCCTACAACAACAACAACAACAAAGCACACGTAAACAAAACATTTCAATATAAATAGCTCCATTGTATGAACTTTCTGAAAAACGCCCTCATCTTCTGTAAAATGTGAATTCGCTCTTTTGGGTGATTTTGTTCTTTCGCACGTTCACAGCAAATTTGATCTTTGCATGTTTTTTAAAAACAATTTTTTATAATAAAACATTCTTTCTGCCTTCGTTTCTTTTGGAAAAAGTAATAGAAATATATCTCGTTCATTTTGCTAAGTTACATTTTTTCATTTGCTTTGTTCTTACAGATTTTGTGAGGCAATTTATCAGAGAAGTTTAGTTTGTCCATTACAAGCTCCAAGTATTGAGAAATAATTTGTACATGTTCATCTTGCCACTTTTGTACTTGTTGCTTCAGAAAATTTTGACTGTTGTGATTCAAAACTAAAACGATCTTATAGCTAAGATGTTTTAAACAATTGAACTGAACATAAGTTGTATTCGTAGACAATATTTATCATATCATCTGGCAACTGTAATCATCTGGCCATCGGGCAGATGACATGTAAAGTTCACCCCAAAAAGTAATAATATCTATCTATCAACTGATCTTCATGATGACAAACATATTTTTTAATTAAAATGCGTCTTAGATTAGTATTTGTTGATAGTTGGCAATTATACAAAGCCTTGAAAATGGCTTGTCTACAAACCATTGATTAACGCAAGTCTCAGGTCGATCATTTAACTGTTTTGCGCTTATAGTTGGAGTACGGCAACATATCTCATGAAGAGAATTTACCCTGTGGAAAGGAAATGTCTCCTAACTTTGAAAGTAATAATATTGCTACGAGCTTCGTCTTTTTCGTATATAAATAAATGTTTCCGACGAGTGTTATCTATCCAACATATTAATAAATTCTTCCGACGAGAACTTATATATTAATAAATGCTGAAATATCGATTTCGTTCACGAACTTTAAAACCTATAATCTTTTCAAAACCTGACATTCTGGCCAAGCCAAGCTGATGTGGTTTGATTTGAGTCTGAGGTATACATTATTCCTTAAAATGACCTATATTCCACCTAGCTGAAATAGATGCTGTACAAACGCTATTAATACATATATATTTTAACTCGATATAACGTCTGTGTATGCAGGCACAGTCCCAATAGCTAGACAGTACAAAACAAAACAGAACCAGATTCCGACATTACTTAAGTTATTGTTTAATCATTTAATCTACTCTTGCGAAAAACGGACTTTCCAACACACGTGATGTGATTGAAGCAAGCCTCGTTTACGTCTTTCTGTCTTTACCAAGGACAGGGGTTGGAGGAGAGAGATTCTATTTCAGGACTATCTGACTCAAAAGAGGTACATTTCGTCTGTAGAAACAACGCTCTGCCTAATTTCTGTCTGAGCATTCTCATCATATGAGTGGATTTTCCCTTATGTCATATCAATATACAGTGTTTGTTACGTTTACCATATTTTCCTGTGTAAATTAAAGAAAGGTAGGTTTGTTTCCAAGCACGAAACATCAGTTGGACACATTAAATGAGCTCCACGTGCTTTATGTCACTCTTGTTTAATTCTTATGTCTATGAGGTATAATTTTCACGCTATACAGAGCCATGCAAATACAGAAATAGGTTAAAATCTATTAAGAGTTGTGACAAAAAGTATTAGTACTTATCAAAATTAGATCTGTAAGAACTTTAAACTTCAACTTTTTTCTCATTTACAACTTGATATTGAACGTTTGGGAACATGGACCCATCTTTCCCATGTTCAGTGTCATAGAACTTTGGGGGAACTTGGACCCTTTTATTCAGTGTTATGAGACTTGGACATCTCATGATCGATGCTATGGAACATTCTCTTATTGTAGGAGTGTTTATTGTCCCCCCAAAAAAGCATGAACATTAAAGTGCATGTAGTGTTTGAGGAAAAAACTGAAATTGATGTAATTTTAGCTGGATGATAAGAGGATATAGGAGACCAGCAGGAGACAATCGGCAGAACCAACTGTGATATATGAGGCAGCTTTTGAGGAAAGGTGACCTTTGTAAAAGGGACTTTGGACTGTAATATGAAAGCAGGTTGTCAACTTGGATGTACAAATGATAAAATTAGAAATGATGTCAAACAAAAACTGCACTGCAAAACAACAGGATGAAATAGATATTTATCTTGTCATTACAAAACGCCGATGCCGTCCATTACACAGTAGAAAGTGGTTTAGGATAGCACTGCTTTCTCATATCAGATTGCCTGGGAGCGCGACTCTCTCTCTCTCTCTGTTTTAAGGTGATATTAGTTAAGGGCAAGAGCATGTATTAAAATAATATTTTAAATGTTCCAAATCTAAGTGTATGGGAAGACTATTTTGGGGAAGACTATACTACATATGTACTGGGATTTTCAATTACACTGGACATGAAAGTACTCCATGTACAATTCAACAAACCGATTTCTTTTATTTAGGGTCATACTAATCGTGTATATGATTTAGGTAAAGTGTGTGTGATTTCGTCAAAATATCTTGCATGAACATATTTAAATTGTATGATCCTGACTGCAAATGTAAACTGTATGAAAAGTTATGCAATTAGGTCATAAAACAGCTGACACAAATGGCGTTCACTTCACTGATTTCTGTCTCTTTAAGACATCAGAATATAAGACTATATATGTAACATATCAAAGGATCTTATGAATTCATTGTCAGATATTGTCCAAATTAATTAGAAGAAACACGAATGCAAACAAAGAGAATGATCTTTATCAAATTTTCTATGACATTACGAAGAAATGGCAACTTATAAAACTTAGGTCGATTACTGGGGCAAATGTCTCAAAACAAAATGATGACTTACCTTGGTAAAAGATCAGCTCTTCGCCCAGTATTAAAATCGAAAAGAACAAAGAAAATGGAAAAACCGCCAAACTATTTTTAGAAATTACCTCATTACCACTATAGCCCAGACAGACCGGCTATGTGGGCTCCGATGTGAATTTATTTCGTGGTTTTACTTCCCTGATATTTGGACCTATAAATACCGGATCCTAATAGTATAGTGAGGCTGTATAGCCTCAATGGAAAACCCAGTCAAAAAGGTCGTGGGGCTGTATAGCCTCAAGGGAAATTTAACATGGGGAATATTGGGGTTGTATAGTGTCAAGGGAAAGTGGTGTTGTTGTATAGGGATAACAGAAATGGAACAGAGCGGGAAAACACCTAGAACACTTGGCGAGACATAGACATATATAACACATACAATATACAGACATAGATGGATGAACATTAATCTATCACACAAACAACTATACCGCTGACTAAAAAAAATTTCGACAAGAAAGCAAATCTTTTCGAGGCATATGAGTGGCCCTGAAAAGGACATTTGGTCTTTATGTTAACATCATTCCGTTAACATAGAGGACATCGCATAGGTCATCTTCTCTTCCTCAAACTTCTTCTGACTTCTCGACCGTAGATGAGGACTCTCTTCAAACAGCATTGTCTCTCCACCTAAATTCTTCTTTTCCAAACGCCCGTATCGGTGATCTAGATGATTGTCCTTGATGACTTGATATACATGGGTAAGTCCGTACGGAACAGCATCGACGATACGAGAGTAGATGATTCAACATTAGTCCACATCATGTGACGAGAACACGTGAAGGAATAAAATGAACCGCGATTATTTATAGTGGAAGAGCTGATCGAAACGGACTGAGTTTTTTCACCAATGCAAACAAGCTTTACAAAATTCAGTCACAGTGCGGGGTCTGTCGTCCACTCCGAAGAGAGATGGCTGTGACGTCACATCCCATTTATAGATGTGCTAGCGTCTGTGCTCAATGAATCCATGCGACAGAGTTCTCAAACATGACGGAACCTAAGAAGACGATGAATTGGGGTGCACCGGCCGTGGAGAAGAGAAGCGATGGCATAGCAGCGGCAACCAAAGTGAACACAGTCTTACTTTCAGAAGAGACCGATTTTATTTGGGATTTAGTCGATTTTCTTTCTTCTTCGCAAGAATTTGTTCCCATACCAGTACCTTCGCCACCTTCTCTTTCTTTACCACAAATGAAGGATTATAAAGAGAAGCAGAAAGAAGAATTTCTTATGTTACGTGTTTAGGCTCGAATAAATGGCAACACAAGAAGGAGTGAAAACAATAAGCTTTGAAAAATATAACAAAATAATTTATTTACCTGGAACATTACTATAAAAACGGAAAAAATAAGAACTTACCATTTTAACAATCAAATCCAAAAATAATCCAAGAATAATCCACGAATAAAATTTTAAAAGTCCTAATATTTAAATGTTCTAATGATTTCAAGTTCGAGTCCCGACGAAGAACCCAAGATGGAAGGCGATGTTGTATGCTGTATCCTGTTCAATTTTGTTGTCTACAGTTCCATCTAGAAACACAATAAATAATACTCCGGTTTTAGAAATCCAAATAAAAATTGTAAGAAATGTCTTGGGTCAAGAATTCTGTATAAGCACAAAAATATTTCCAGAGAAATAAATTAATCTTTTAGAATTAAAAAAAAATTGATACAATAGACCATGCTTTATTACTTCACCGTCTCCAGCATGTATTTGGCATTCATGATACAGCCTTGCTGTGGTTCAAGTCCTACTTGGTCACCAGGACACAAATTGTGTCTGCAAATGGAATACACTCCAGCTCAGTTGACCTATGTTGTGGTATTCCACAGAGGTCTGTTCTTGGACCTGTGGTCTGTTCTTGGACCTGTTCTCTTCATTCTATACACTCAGCCACTCTCAAGTGTCATAGATCATCATCCAGTGTCTCAACAGTTGTAGGCTGATGACACCTAAATATACAAATCTAGCCACCCAGCTGAAGTTGATGCTACCATCCAAGGTGTAGAGAGGTGCATTTCTGATGTGAAATCATGGATGACATGTAACAAGCTGCAGATGAATGATGATAAAACTCATTATTCCCACTATGAAAACGAAGTCATATAGACAGCGTTCTTTTGCATACCAGGGCCTAGCAACGTGGAATGAATTGCCCACTGAACTTAGACACAGACACAGTGATCACATTAAAAACTCAAAACTCACTTATTTCGACTGCAAAAACAAACTTAAAGACCTAATAATGTTTACTACGTTAAATATTCCCAGCATGTTTTTTTTATATATTTTCTAATTTCATGGTGTTTGTGTTTGTAATCATATCATTATATATGTTTTTTAGTCTTATTGGTGTTGTCTAATGTTGTAAAGTGCTTAGAGCTTCTAAAGATTAGGCGCTATGCAAAGTCCTCATTATTATTATTATTATTATTATTATTATTATTATTATTATTATTATTATTATTATTAATTCTTACCAAAGCAATAGTAGGACCTACGTTGAGACTCCTGGGCAGTGTTTTACCCATGCTTCCGGGAAGATAATAGTGACCTCTAGAGTCAAAAGATCTCAGACATAACCCTTGAAATCCAATGGAATGACAAAACTGACTTCAGTGCCTTACAAACGATGGATGGAATTCCATCGTTGGCAAGAACAACGGACCCCGTATTTGCCTCCCAATCCTTATTTGACGGAAATGCCCCAGTTACAACACGAATTGCAATCGTTGATGGATCGCAACGATTTGTCGAAAACGGAAAAATCGCAAAAGTACGGTCAACTATTTTAACGACTGCAACTCTTTCATCAGAAAGCTTTAGAAGAAACAGCTCTTTCCACTCTGCTCTAGCTTTTAAGACCCTGATGAAAAGCCCTTCACCACCACCAGAGGTTAAGACACAAGCAGAGCCACGAATGCCTGAGGAAGAAGTACGAGAAGTCTTTCAAACACCATCAGCAGTTCCCATTCCTAGCAAGATTTGTAGGCCTTGTAGACCCTTTCTCCCACTCCCCAACGAGTAGAACTTAAAGCTTGGGTTAAAAAGATGATTTAAACTCCTCCTTCGACAGAAGTTTTAAGGAAAGAAGGGAAACCAGAAATGAAAAACGAAAAGAAGACCAAAGCAATCCCATTTCCACTTCCACCACCACCACAACCCTCGACTTCTATTCCAGTGGCAAATCGGACATGTAAAGCCGTTTCCAAACCATCATTTCGCCCCATCCAAATTAGCATCAGCGAAGAGTGGTTGACTTATTACAAAATGGAGAAGGTGTTAGCCAGAATTTAATACGATACACCCCATCCTGCAGGTTACGGAGGAGTTCAGCAATAGTATCATACTCCCAAAACCCGTCTGAAAAGTCTCCGTTTACCTCATGTGCTAGAATGGTTACAAGAACAAGCCAGGTACACTTTACAAAAACCCATTCAATGAAAACTTCCAGAAGTCTCACCCGAGTGGAGGGCATCGATCTTCAATGACAAGCTGTTTTAACCGATGTCTCACATTTGGCTAACTACAATCGTGGCTACAAATATTCGTTTTGTGTCACCGACGTATTTTCCAAATTTGTCTTGGTTGTACCATTCACTTTGAAATCGAGTAGTGACTTAGTGCGTGCCCTGAAACTGGTGTTGAAACTAAAAGGTCGGCACCCTCTTCGAAGGCAAACCGACAAAGGCACCAAATTTCTGAACCGATAGCCTCCCAGTTTTGATTAGGATCGAGGCTTCGCAAGTCATAGACGCTAAAAAGAAGTGATCATCATGCCCTTCCACACAGCCGCAGCTACCTTTACCACTCTTTCATTCAGTTCTTCTCTGCAGGATCTACAAAAGTAGCCGTTGTTGTTGTGGTGTTGAGAACGTGTGCCAGATCTTTGTGGTGTATTGTGTCATCGGTGCGGCTATCACCAATTTGAGTTTGCAACAAGGAGACAAACAATTGTGGACTATTTTTTTACTGAGAAGTTGCATCGGTTACCTTCTTCCCACTCCTTCCCTGAAATACTTCTTAAACGGGAACAACTGGAATCTTGCGTCCAGTGATAGCACAGAATCTGAGCCCGAGGATCAACAGTAATATGGAGTTTTACAGGGCTTTTGATCCCCTGTAGAACTGAACGTAGGACTCAATTTGATCTTTGTGTACTCCGAAGTGGTGGAGAACAACGTGGTGGGACACACCTCCGTGCCGTTACTGCGTGTCATTCCTTTCAAAGTGGATTCTTCCACAGCCAGTCACCAGGAAGGTGGAAATAGCTATCACATTCACTGCGAATTTGTACATCCTCACTATTTACCCGTCAGTAAGTAGTATTTCGATACTGTCAATATTACTATAAAAAGAGACCTGGGACAAAATATTCCATTCTCCAAAGGAAAAGTCACAGTGATATTCCATTTTCGAAAACGATTCTCTAACGAGCTGTAAGTCATGTATCCAATGTACAGATGAGTCGCTCAACAGCAAGGACATGGTTTCGTCCGGTGGAAAAGAAGCCAAGAAAACCCATCTGTATGCTTGCGTGGTATGGAAATCTGATACGGCAGGCAGTTTTGACGATGCCGATTTTATTACAGAAACAAAATCAAAGGACCCAATAAAAATTTAGAACTGATGGATCGTTTGCATTTAAACATGTGGTTGCAAGAGAAGTATTTGCTGAATGAAGCGGATGTCCGCCTGAGACTGAATCGTATCAGTGCCGCTTTCCATTTGATAGGTGATGATGTCTATTACAAAATCAGTATCCAAGAAGCCAGTCTCTACGTGTGACACATGAAAGTGTTACCTAATGTTGGAAACGATATCAGTCACACTTTGAGCAGAACGACCGCCAAGCATCCGATACGACGCGTGGAAGTGAAAACCTTTACCATTCCCGCTGAACATCAATCCATGATCGAAGATCATCTGCTCCAAGGGCAGTTACCCAAACATCTCATCATTGGCATCGTCACAAATACAGCCTTCAATGGAGTCTTCGAGGACAATCCTTTTGAGTTTCAGCACTACAATGCGTCCAAGATCGAAGTCAGTCTGACTTTAGTGACGAGAAGAAGAATTACTTGAGATTGTTCTTGTCACTGTACGAAGCGCGGGACAGTTAGGAACCAACACCAGTCACGGTATTACGTAGTACGATGATTATGCAGAAAGGTATACTTTGTGGGTCTTTCATTTCACCCCAGACCAAGGCAGCGACGAGGAACATTTCCACCCTATAAAATCCGGCCAGAACCGTGTGGAACTTCACTTTGCAAAGCCAATACCAGTAAACAACACAGTGACCGTCATCCTGTTTGCCGAATTCGATAATACCATAGAAATCAACAGTTTGAGAGAACTCATGCTAGAATATTAGGAACTATGGAAGTCATTAATCCTTCTATGAATAGTGGATAATCTATGGAAATGGAATTGGAGGATACCGTGGAAGAAGATTTCCAAGGCAAAGACAAAGAGGACATAGTAATAAAGTCAAGATAGCAAGAACAAGAACATTGTTTTTCCTATTTTGCCAAACACTTGGCAATTCAGACGTGAATTTACACTGTATCAGGCAAAGTCTGATACCGAAGCCTGAAGAGATAGAGAATGTCAGAATGCTGATATCGACCCAAGACACGATAGAAGAGCTCTTCAGAGAGGAAACCAAAAAAGATAAAGAAGAATGGACGGATAAATACGGACTACAGAAGCGGATAGAGCAGAGAGAACAGCAGCAGCAACAACCGGACAGAGGATTTGTACAGTGCCGTTTAGACACGAATGAGTTTTCCTTGTCTTTCTGAAGTAGCAGACCCTATCCTGTGGGAAAGTCTGTCGCAAGACGGGGACGTAATCTTAGTCGATAAAAGATTGCCATAACTCCCTGTCTACAAAAAAGCTGCCTTTTTCAGGGCTACCACAATACTCTAGAAAAGTCATATTAGTTCAATTGCCAATTGTATGTAAGTTCAAAAAATTGAAGTGTGTCTATAAGCATTTCATTTCTTTGTTTTATGTCAACAACAAAAATAGAAATGTGTCTATAAGCACCTCGTTTCCATAGCTTGTCAAAAAATAATATCATGTGTTTGTGATTGTTGTTAGTGTTTGTAAGTAAAAAGTGAATGAGTGTTTCTTTTAGGTCCGCGCGTTCCATGTTTCATTTTGGGTGATGATATGGGTCTTGTAGGTTTTGGTATCAGGGGATGTTTTCCTTCACGTCCGTGCTTGACAAATATAAAAGGGAGCACTCGTCAGTCTGGTTACCCATTGTTGATCCATCAACTGTGAAAAAATGATCAGCAGACTAACCAAGCTTCTTGAACTCCAGATGCATCTGGAATATGCCATACGTCTTCAGATGAGCTGCTATGGAGGCAATCCAGGAAAGTCCCACACGTGAAGAAGAGGAGGATAAACTATCTATCCACATCTGATGCTAAGACAGAGCTGTGATGTCATTGCGATGGCGAGGACACCTCCACAGGCAGCACCACCACAACCATAACAACAACGTCAACAACAACAGCCACTACTACCAGTAGAAGTACCAAGAGCAGCTGTCCCCAGATAGAAAACTGGGAGGTGGAACTGAAGAGACAGCGGAAGCCACTACAATGACAGCATCCCCGGGTGTGGCATAGAAGAAGAAGACAGAGGGAACAAATCTTCACTATCCCTCGAACGGAGGAGTTTGAGAGTGAAGCCACTCAAGCCCTGTCTGCACTCCCAAGAACAACTGTGAGTTGTGAGCAAGATTGGAGCCGACATTGTATCTGTGGCGCCCGACCTGGGAGGTGTAACCATTAGCCAGATGCATCTGAAGTTCAAAAGAACAGCCCTTTTCAAGGCTAACCAAATTTCTAGAAAAGAGACTATTGAAGTTGCCAATTTGTGTGTATGTGGAGTAGTGTGATTATAAACACTCACTCCTTTCCTGATGTAATAGTGTATGTGTTTGCATGTGTGTGTGTGAGAGCGTTGGTTCGTGTGCATAGTAGAGTGTGTGTTTGTATGAATTTGCGTACGTTTGTGTGGATAGTATATAATAGTTTTTCTTCTTCCCGTATGTGGATCGTAGCATTTGGGGCTTGTTTTTTTTCCTTCCCCTTCTCGTGTGTGGGTAGTACATTTTTGGGTTTGTGGATAGTATATAATAGTTTTTCTTCTTCCAGTATGTGGATAGTAGATTTTCGGGTTGTTTTTTTTTTCTTCTTAACGTGTGTGGCTATTATGTTTTTGGGTTTGTGGATAGTATATCATAGTTTTTCTTCTTCTTCCATTATATGGATAGTAGATTTTTTGTTTCTTTTTTCTCCTTCTGGTGTGTGGATAGTATATTTTTGGGTTTGTGGATAGTATATAATAATTTTTTTCTTCTTCCCGTATGTGGATAGTATAATTTGGGAGTTAGTGTAAGTTTGTGTAGATAGTATATACTGTGGTTTTTTCTCCTTTCCGTGTTTTGATAGTATATTTTGGGATTTGTAAATAGTATATTTTCTTTTTTAGTCGGTTATATAGTTGTTTGTGTGATAGATTAATGTTCCTCCATCCCTATCTGTATGGTCTTTGTGTTATATATGTATATATCCCGCCAATTGTTCTAGGTTTCTTCCCGCTATTTGGTCCGATTGAGGTCAGCCCCTTGCTACATTGCAACTGATGTCCCGTACCGTGACGTCACCTCACCTGTTCCATTTCTGTTATGCATATACAACAACCCCACTTTCCCATGACGCTGTAAAACCCAATATTCCCCCATGTTAAATTTCCCTTGAGGCTATACAGCCCCACGATATTCCCATGTTAAATTTACTTTGAGGCTATAGAGAACCACGACCTTGTTGACTGGGTTTTCCATTGAGGCTATACCGACCCACTATACTACTGATCCTATGTAAATCACATGCTGAAAAACCATGTTCTGTATAGTATATGCTAAAAAAGAACGTGCATGGCCTACAGTCGATTTATTTCTTCTTTGTTTCATTGCTGTCTATTTTTTTATTTTATTTTTTCTTCTGAAGTTATTCGTTTCGCTGTTTCAAAATATTTAGATCATTTCTTTAAAACATGAGTGGTTCCTTGCTAAAGAATTCCATCATGCACAGCAGAAGATTACAAGGGTCGCTTCCCTTCAAAAGTAGTTCAACATATTCTGTGACCAACGAGTAAACGCCGTGATTGAGACAACAGGGCTGAGACAACAAGACAAATAACCGTCGCAACTGTAGAGATTTCAGTCTCATGGTTGAGAAATTTCTTATGGGGAAGAGGAACTTGTTGTATGGATGTTGACGGGTAGAGTCACCAGCCCTGTATATTCTTGTCACTCGTAACAACATAATTTGAAGACAAAGAAATACGTACAAGTTTTGGAATTTCTTTTTCTTTAGCTTACTAATATTTTTCAAATGTGTGTGTGTGTGTGTGTGTGTGTGTTGTATGCCATTTTCACTAATCATTTGTATTTTATTCCAGGTATATGTCTTTTTTACTACTGGACTACGTAATTAATATTGTAACTGACAATAGTTTTTATTAATGTACAAATTACTTTATATTTAATAAATTTTGTAATCAGACGAGATTTAAAAGATTAGGCTAATCTTACGAACCAAATTGTTTCCACAAGAATAAATTACTTTTATGGAATAATAGTTTCCACAAGTGGTGATATGATTTTCAAGAGTAGGCTTAGGAGTGATGTAGTATTCAGCAGATCTTTGGCGAAGTTTTGAATATGTTTTGAATATAGAGAGTAATGCATTATTTTCATAAAGTACATGTACAAAACCACAATATCGGTGTTGAACAATATGGAGTAAAGAGTGCGTACGTCTTGATGTATAAGGTAATTATTAAATTATTAAATCATATTAAATATATTCCTTAATCACACAAGCTTATACCTCTAAGCTAGATTTGTTTATTGTGGAATATTAAGAAATTTAATAAAACGAAGACGTATTCATGCTTTTCATGCTTTTGATGACAGCATTTATTTATAATAATCTTCCATCTTTCATGATTCTCGAGACACAGTGTTCCTCTGGCTTGAAACAGGGCTTTTCTTTGCAAGTCTCATTGAAACATGTATCACATTTTTGCTTTCATTTCATTTTCCTTTGTTGCAGAATAATTTTTTATTTGTCAAACTTTGCTACAGTAGTAGGGGTATGGTATGAAACGGTTGTTTATGTAAAATGGCTAATTTAAGCTATTTTATCCACCCCTTAATAAGCGCTTGCTCTCAACACAACCCACACACCCAGAAAGGTGGGGGATGGGGCATCAAGGTATTTCTAGCATATCAAACTTTTATTTAAAGACATTTGGTGAAATGGTATAACATTATGTTCCGATGCGAAAACAATCGTGGTTTGGTGTAGCTGAGAGGCAAAGAGGCTTGTGAAAAAAACTGTTGGTGAGTATTGTGTCATGTATATGCTGAAACATGGATAAATGATAGGATATGCGCGGGGTGGAGTGGCAATTACAGAGCGAGAGAGATGAAGAGAGTAGAAACAGGGCAAGAAGGAAACATTTTAAGAATGTTATTTGCAAGCTTCAGCCAAGATGAAAAAATATCTATTGGATTCCTAGGGTATATATATAAATTTTTATCGAGAACATAAAATAATATATATATATATATATATATATATATATATATATATATATATATATATATATATATATATATATATATATATATATATATATATATATATATATATATATATATATATATATATATATATATATATATATATATATAAATGAAGTGGGCACCGAAATGCGCCACGCATGATATTCCACATGTGAGTGAGCTGCTTAAGAAGTTAAAGATATCGCTAAGTAAATATAACGCTGGTCTCGCTATATACAAAATAGAATATTAAACCAGTTTCGGCAACCAGACGATCGACACGGAGATAGCGACCAGTTCCAACTTAATCCCAGACAATAGGGCGGTGCCAGAATAGGAACATGTTGCGTTAACAGATGAAGCACTTAATAGTAATCTCGAGGTGTATTCCTTTATTCTATCCTGATAGCCGCAGATATATATTTCAGCACCACGACCGATCGGGAGGTTATGGCAACAACTTGACGTTATTCAGCAGGAGGGTAGAATGGCGTTATAAAGAGCATCAGCTCGAAACAGATATCTTATCATTTCATAAAGCTGTGGCACCAGAAGCACAAACTATCGTTTCTGATTAGTTTAAAAACATTGATTCCCTGAAGTTTTAGCCTAGTCCTAATCGGAGAACTGGAGAAAAACATACAGTAAAGAAGCTAAGATGGAAAGGACAAAAGTGACGGCTTGTTTTCCTACCAACTCTGTCGTTGAACTGTTTAGCTGGGTGACCAAACTAATGATGTAATACTGAAGTTCATTTCAAAGTACACGTGCGAGTGGTCTGGGTGGATATTTGCCAGCTATGAAGTGCCTGACACTGTTGTATCGCAGTATCGCCAATTTTGAGGGCGGAACTAAATTTCAACGCCAATATGAATGCCACAGCGGTCTGTTATTAAATGTGAAAAAGACGGACTGCTAAAAAGTAATATGTTTTGATTAAAAAAGCAACACAACCACAACAAACTGATCATAGAAAGTATGTCTGCCGCCGCTTCTACCACATCTTTAGTCTGAACGACGTATTAGAATGCCACACAAAGGACTGCCACGATGTAACCGAAAAGCCACAGCGAGTGTTCCAGCCGAAGGAAGGCAGCGCGACCCGATACTACCAGAACTATTTCCGCCAGATTTGTATTCCATACATCATCTATTTGGACCTTGAAGCTCTCAAAAGATGCAAGCAACAAATTGCTGACTAGGTCCCATGTGGTGTTTGCTATATAATCAAACACTGTGATGGAGTATACAAGTAACCAATCTTATACCGTAGTAATGTGTCTGTCGCAAATTTAATCCAGAGCCATGAACGTGAGCTAGCAGAGATAAGAGAGGTATTCCGAAATTCAGCAGAGAATATTTTGAGTAATGACGGTAAAGAGGTTCATATGAAGGGCAGTGACGGCAACGTCTGCGGCAAGTAACATGACCACATCTTTGTACGAGACCAATGCCATAGTATCGAAAAATACTGCGGAGCTGGCCATCGAGGTTGGAATCTCAAGCTGCACATCGAGACAGACAAAATAATGATGCATATTGTGGTTCATAATATACGCGACTATGCTGGCCACATAAATATGGAACCCGTCAGAAACAACGTCGACGGTAACATAAGCGCCATTCCGAGACGTTCTAATTTGTGTAGCTGCTGATTATTTACAGCCGCTAGTTTACGAACAGCAGCCTTGAGAAGTGCTTGCCAAAAGAGCCTTAGGAGGCGTTTCGACCCACAGTGTCGCACACGGCTTCTGTTTCGCAAGAGCGTCTACCAATACAAATACAAGAGCAGCTAGGACAATTTTGAACAAGACATACTCCCAGCAAAACAGATACTCTACCGTCTGCTAAGTAGCACTGACATTTCAAAAAGGGTATCCACGTAAGTCTTGGAGACTACCATAACTGCTTGCGAACTGACGTGCTTCTGCTGGCCGAAGTGTTCGCGGAGTTTTGAGAAACCTCGCTGGAAATAATGGCTTTCACAACCCATTACTACAGCACTCATGGATCCCAGGTATGGAAACAATGATGCCCTGCTATACACGTACACAAGCAACCAACTGCTGCAGACTGAGACTACCTTTGCATATTGTGACATGGCAGAAGATGTTATGCCCTATAATACGAAAGAATACCCACATGATCACCCATTCTAGATTGTAGCCAACTAGAAGATTGTACGGAAGTTTAAAGATGCGTGCGCTTGCCAAACAATACCTGAGTTCGCCGTCCTCCGCCCCATGTTGTACTGCATTTTGTTTGCGATACAAGTAGAGATCCACAAGGCCAAAGGTATTTCAAGAATGGTTGAATAAACCGACCTCAGGCATTGCCTCTACCTGGAGTGCCTAAAAAATAAAACTGTTTTGCCATACTATGATCGCAAGCCGAAGCCATCATCACAAAATGGGAATATAACTCATACACATGACGAACTTGAGCTCGCTGTACAATAAATAATTGATAGTTCCTGACAGCATAACAGTGCAAGCATATGGTCCTGCTCACGGTGGACTATAGCTTCGCAACATTCCAACTATACGTTGCGATTGGCCAAGAGCTGCGAAACAGAACCAATAAACTCATGACTGGGATATACCTGTAGCAGTTTCAACCACTTTAGTGACTATAGCTTGTAGATACGTTTCGATGTGTTTTTATCGTTAGGAACCTCCTTTGGGATCGGGTGTTACGCCTCCTTGTAACGGCCTTCGACATCAACCAAAGTTAGCGAGTCTATGTAATTGTATCACCCAACCTTATCGTGCGGTACTGAAAAATCAAATTGAATACAAGCCATTTTTCTCAGTGTTGGTAAATCTTTCTCATGACCAACTCCTTGAGCTACGCCATAAAAATATCTTTGGAAACTTTAGTGACTTCTGCCAGCTTTTTGACTGCTGTCACGCCCTTCCAGTAACTATGCGGGTTGTAGTATATTGCCGTAAGCTTAGTATCCACTGCATTTTGTTGTTCCATGGTTTGTCGTTCCAATAGGTAATACTATGCAAAACAATTTCCTAGCTCAAAACATGTCTGCGCTTATCAGCATGAAACACGTATAGACCGCAGAGCTAGAGGCAGCGAGGCAGTGACAAACAAACTTATTTCATATCTTTGCTGCTCGAGCAAGAATGCGTAAACGTCGGAAAGTTTTGGCTCATGCCCAATGCCTGCTTCCTCTCTAGCACGAACAAATTTCCAATAGAAATATACATGTTTAACTACAACAGATTATAAAGAGTTTCCCTAAAAACTGAGTTGGTCATTTGTGTCGTTGACCTATATTGCAGACATTAGAAACTAGTTCGAAGAAGAAACAAAACTCAAGCTAAAGTAAAGCACAACGACAACGAAAAGTTAACAATAAAATACAAACAGTTAAAAAACTGAAAACAAAGACAATCTTAAAAACTCAGATAACAGTTATGTCAGCACCATAACTGGAAACCTAACCTCAGACTTCAAAACATAAATGGAAATAGATCAATCGCCAACAAAAAAGACTCACAGGTCATTCCTTCTCGTACGACAGATACCATATTAGTAGAAGCATATACAGAGAAGAATGAATAATTGAACACACAGTGATGCAGTATATTACACACTTTAGCGATATGGCCTCACTATGTATATTTCCAAAAGTACTAAACATACATAATTTAGTAGTAACGTTTTAAGGAGTTCAACATTTGCTACTTGGTCTCAAACCATCAAAAAGCTTGAGGTCCGGATGATATGTAACCAAAGCTACTAAAGAAAATACATTCTTAGCTTGCACAAGTGCTTACGCACTTTTTCAATAATCTTGTGACATTTGCAACACACAAAATGATTATTCTCTGGCAAATATATGTCCACTATTCAAAACAGTGATCTTCCAAAGGCTAGTAATTACCGGCCAGTGTCACTCACCAATCTTCTTTGCAAATGCACTTGCCCATTATATTTTTTCTAACGCCGTGACGAACTTGGATGACATTTTTATGAAATCTAATAAACGGCTTTCCTTTCGGAATTTAGACACGAAATATAACTGTGTCGTGTTATTGATGATTGTGCTAAATATTTAAATAAAGCTGACCGAATAAACAGTTTTAAATTAGACTTTGTACAAGCTCTTGACACTGTCCCCGTGAACTATTTCATAATAGAATTGTCAGCAAAACGCTAAAGAGAATGAACTCTTTATTATATTTCTGAAAGAAGTTGTTGGTGGTAAATGGCTCCAAATCTGGTTGGTTCGAAATAGCTTCTGGAGTTCCTCTAGGCACTGTACTTGGACCAGTGATCTTCTTCTTGTACATCAGTGACATCATGATTGAAACTGACCTGGAAATTCTCCTCTTTGCACATGACTGCATCTGCTACACAGCATTCAAACGGAGTTGGATATTAAGATACTCCAAAATGATATTAGTCAACAAGGACGCAGAGGCTTGCGATTCTAACCTAAACCATATAATTAACAAGAAAGAAATGCTATAAAACCAGCAGGTCATATTCATTGCCCTTGAAACCCCTAATGAAATAAAATATTTAGGGGTCACAATCATTAGTGATTTGAATATAACTTTTAAACTCGATACTTATGCATCGAAGCAAATAGCACTTTAAGTCTATTATGACGAAAACTACAATCGTGCATAAGAAAATGCCATCGAACTATCAATCAAAGGTTTAGAAAGACCTATTTTAGAATATGCTTGTGTAGCCGGAACCCCCATTCCCATGTTTCATTAACGAAATTTTAAAGGAATCCAACAGCGATCAGCAAAGTGCTACAATTCTATAGTCACAAATTAAGTAATATAAAAAACAAAACAAACATATTTTGTAAAGCTGAACAAACAATTTAATTATCAAGGTTATAAATGAAAATGAAGGAGGAATTCAAAGATTTTCAAGTGAAGCCGAACTAATCCGTATAAAGGTCTATGAAAATCCTAAATGAATGAAAAGATGGCATTTCCAGGATTCCTTCGAATAATTTATAACAGTTTAAGAATAGTATATAGACCAAATAATTATCGATTTCTTTTTCCGCTGAACTCTCCAAACAAATGTTTTTCCCCTCAGATGGTATCTAATTACAACATAAAACAAAACTGCAGACTTACAACAATAACACACGAAATGCGAATGACTACAAAATCGGAATGAAAGTGATTGATCAATTTTCTCTTTATATTCACTGTCTATTACGACTTAATTTCGCAATAGACCCCACGTGACAGAATACGCTAATCATTTTGCGTCGAATTGGCCTATTCATGTGACCGAGACCAGCCAAATGGAAGGTACAGAATTCGTCTAGAAAACCCCATCAGCCAATGAGAAATTGGGAAAAATCGCCAATTACTTTTTATTATTAAGATTATTATTAATAATTGTCCACACATAAGTAAGCATCATTTTATAGATCCTATGCAATACTATGCTCTTCACAGATTCAGGATACGCAGGCAAAACTAACTAAAGATCTTCTGTACAAATTACAAGCATCAATAAAAATTATTAAAATCAGATAAAATCATGTACCAGGAGTTAACACACACACACACAGATATATATATATATATATATATATATATATATATATATATATATATATATATATATATATATATATATATATATATATAACAAAGGCTTGTAAAATGCGATTAAGACTATACCCCATGAAGTATTAATATTGAATAAGTTGGATATAGTGTAATTATGTTGTAGCAACGAACTAATCAAGATCAAGAAGAACAGATTCACCGAAGTTTTGGTAAAACCGTGTGGTCGCCTGTTCGTCCTGTCTTGTTTCTCTGATGTAGCATAGATGCTCCCTGCACTTACATTGGTTCGCGACCTGCGCGTCATTGAGTTGTTCCACTGCTTTATCATGGCAAATGTATTCCTCGTCAGCCCTTTTCTGTTGATAAATGAGAAGAAGCTGTTTGAGATAGTGAAATCGAGGGCGTTAGCAATTGCCCCACTGTTCACAGAGGCCACTATTGTATCTCGATATGGTCAGCAATGATGCATTGTTTAATTAGCATGTTCCGTGTCCAAAGGTTCTGCAGCGTGATGTTAACGTCTCTTGCATCTTCATAGTCTAGTAATGCCCTAAGGTAAAGGATTTCTTTGGTGCACGATGGTATAGACAGTTTGTGTTAGTTGGTAGGTTCAACCACCATTAGGCCTAACATCTTACCTACTTTTCCATCGATTGTATCCAGCACATTAAAGCGTTTCGGATATTCCTAATTCTGATTAGCTCTGGTGTACATTCGTTTATTTTCTGTTTTATTAACCCCTTGTATGTCTTGGTCTGCCTGTAAATACATCATCTGGATACTTATTTAAAATCGCCATGATTTACTAATGTTAACCTTAAGACTTGACTTACCTTTAAAATTTATCATGGTACTGGACACTATTTTCTCCGCAGTCACGCTCAAGGACAAGTCATGTCTCTGATCATGCATAAATGCATCATGCGAAGACTTGTTCATAGCTTCCTGAAATTTTAACTTAGCGGCTGTTTCACCGTTCGCGCCTGCGATCTAGTTCCGATTTGCACACTTTTCAGAACATCTTTCTATCCATATTAATACTAGTTTGCTCGGATTCTCTGGGTCTCCACTATTTAGATTGATTACCAGCCATATTGTCTCTCGAGAACACATTCTGGGTGCATCCTGAGTTTTACTCGTTAAGGATTTTTCCCTCAGAAGGAGATAAAACTCCTGGCTACAAGTAGTTAAAAGTTGGTCCCTAAGTAAAATGTCGGTAAGACCCTCGAACATGTGTTCGATCTTACCACATTCAACACACCGCCGTAAAGCATTTCCAGTCTACTAATGAACTGGGTAAATGTTTCACCCTTCTCGGTTTACTGTAATTTAACTTCATGCAGAACCCTTACTTGGTTAACTCCTATCTCTTAAGCAGTGCTTCTCTTAGTGCGCCGTAATTTAACAAACTGGGTAAATGTTTCGGTCCTCTCGGTTTGCTGTACTTCAACTTCATGCAGAAACCTTACTTGGTTATCTCCTATCTCTTTAGTAGTGCTTGTCTTAGCGCGCCGTGATTCATTGTTAGCGGATAGACGCGAATACACATCTAGCGCTTTACCATTTAGTAACGCGCTTAGATGAAGTGATTAATCATCCTTTCTCCAGTTCTGGACAGTAACATATCCTTCAGCCTTATGCAAATCTCAATCCAAGTCTTCTGTTCGTCTTCAGCTTGTGATAATACAAATTTTCTTTTCTTTTTCCATATTCCTGTCCTCTAACTGTATGGCCTCTAACTTTGTTTAATGTCCCTCTCTCTAACTTCCTTCCCTCAACTTATCTTACCTGATCTATTATTTACCTTTCTGCTTCTCTATCCATCTTATCCCTTCCTTCTCTGGCTGCTTCTCCAATTCTATCTTCTTCTTCTTCGCTTGCTTCTCTAATTCTGTCTTCCTTTCTTCAAAGCTTGTTTTTTAAATTCCATTGTTCTCTCTCCACCCACGCCTCTGTCTCTAGCTTCTTCGTTGCTATCTCCTTCTCCTTCAATCTAACCGCTCCGGTGGCCTAGTGGTTAGAGCGTCCGCCTCGGATGCGGGAGGTCGTGGGTTCGATCCCCGGCCAAGTCATACCAAAGACTTACAAAAACGGTACTAACAGCTGCCTCGCTTGGCGCTCAGCATTAAGAGGTTAGTGTTAGGACTGGTCGGCCCGGTGTCAGGATAATGTGTCTGGGTGGGACACCATGCTACATGTCTGCGGCATGATGCCCCAGTGCTAGACATCGCTATAAACTGCTACATTGCAGACATCGTAGCGAAATGACTGAAAAAGTGTTAAAGCTACGTTAAAAATCCAAATCACATCACAAATCACTCCTTCAGTCTTGTTTTCTTTCGCGAGCATGATCCTCCTATAAAAGTTTCTAAGGGATTTCCCCTCTTAACCAAACTGTGACGACATGATAAGTGCACTACCATACAATTCCGGAATTACATGAACAAACCGCATCTTCATTCTCAGAGGGCAAAACAGTCTATGCAATAGATATATATGTAAATTAAAATACTAATATATAATGTAATCGATATATTTACCTAGTCTCGTACATTAGGTCTTGTCTGGAAGGTCACAGTCTAAAACACACATATGAAAACTATCAAGTGATTCCAGGATCAATGGAAACTAACGTTAGAGCTCCGCCTGATCCAATCCCACTTCAGATACAATTGTAAAGGATGAAGACGGGTTGTGATTGGATTTTAGCGAAGACACTGACAGAATTTCCGTGAATGAGATGCTGATTTACAATGAGACTGAACGATCAAAGAATCTGACACCAAACTCACTCACCAGATGGATACTTCCTTACATGCAGAGACTAAATATTGTCGTACTCTATACAGTAGTACAGGTGCATAGTGAAAAACGGTTGATGGCGTTGAGACTGTACTTACGGCTGTGTCTGTGGACACAACTGTGGCTGAGATTGGCATTTTATCAAGTCTCTATGTCACCCTCATAGCGGTTGCCTTTAAGACAACAGCTTTGGGCTACGGGCTGGTTTATTTGGCCGGTAATATCACAGGCTGGCGGTTTCAATAGAAGGCTAAAAACAAAACCGTTGTGGGATAGATATCTGCCTCCTCCCCAGAACAACACTTAGCACACTATTCCACCACATTTCTAAGATGCTGCACGACTATGACAAATCTGAGGAAGTGTTTAAGCTTATCCTCGAGCGAGTCGATAAGTATATCACCGTGAAACGAAATACGGGCTATATCAAACAACGCATATTCTTCAGTTGTCATGGACGAGGGGGCAGAATAAGAATTGAAGCTGCTCAGCAACACTTAGAATCGATTGGTAATGAGATAGAAAGCCGCAAAAATGTCAAAGATATGTTGCAGTCGCAATAAACTACACGAGAAGACCTCACAGCCGGGTTTGAGCAAACATTTGGAGTTGAGGAAGACGTGGAGAACATGAGGAGCGAGCCATCAGAGAATCAGTTCCAGATGAACAAAGACTCGTTCTGTGCAAACCTTAAACTACCCCGAACTGGGAAGATTTAGTGAGGAAGGAACCATCAAAGGATATAAAAAGGTTTTGGGTCAAGTGGGTATACATATTATTCGTTGGGTCTCAAAAAGCCTCTGGCATGGTGTTTGAGTCTTATAACAAATGTAATTCAATATTTTATGAGACTAATGCACGGAAAAGGAGGGTATAGACCAGTCTATGAAACTGAGACAGAATAATATTCGTTATCGACCAGCCTTGAAACTATGACGAAAGAATACTTGGATCAAGCAGTATTTACTTCTCAAATTGAGGCAGAAGAATATTCTTAAAATGCGGTCGCACCTCATTCAAAACGAAGAAGCCTCCACTAATAAAAGTTACAAGGAAAAAAGATGCAAAAATACCTTAAGAATAATAGCATAGTAGTTAATGGGGATACTTTAGCGACAATGGAACTTTAATGTTAAAATAGGGGGTTGTACCCTGGCGACAATGGAAAATTTAACATTAGAGAAAAAAGTTTGTACCCTGGCGACAAGGGGAATTTAACATGGGGAATAAATCGTGGGACTGTTGAGCGCCAAGGGGAATTGAACATGGGGAATAGAGTTTAGGACTGTTGAGTGACAAGGGAAAATGGAACAGGGTCGGGACCCTATTTTAAAAAAATAAAAAAAAGTAATAAAAGGGGTAGGCAATTGAAAGTCTATCTCTTTTCGAGAGATTGGAGTGGCCCTGAAAAGGGCCTTTGGTTTTATGTTAATGTCTCCATTAACATAAGGGGCACCGCATTGGTCTTCTTCTTGTCGTTAGGCTGCGTTTCACTGTAGGACCGTAAATCAGGACTCTTTTGAGGCATGCTTGTCTTTCTACGTAGATCCTACGTATCCACAGAATGGTGTCTGTCCTATGGACAACTGTCCAGTTGGATCGGACATACATGGGTATGTCCGTCCGGAACATCATCGTTGACACAAGGGTGGAAGAGTGTACGTCGGTCCACACGTTGAGGCGCCGAGAACAGGTGAATCAATGCAGTGAAATGCGCTTATTTATAGGTAGAGGTAGGATTGAAACGGATTGAGTTTGTTGACCAATCAAAACACGCGTTACAAAATTCAGTCAGCCCGCATCCAATCCGAAGAGAGCAGTCTGTGACGTCACGTGGTCTATATAGATTCGCTAGCGCCTGTGTGCAGTCAATCTATGCGACAGTTATTCAACATGACGGAAACTCAGAAAACGATCAATTGGGGTGCACCAGCAGTGGAGACCACCTAAGGGAACCCGGACTTACTTTCAGAAGAGGTGAATTGGGATTTTGTGGATTTTCTTACCTCGCAAGAATTTGTTCCGGAACCTTCGTCTCCTTCTTCATTACCGCACGTGAAGAATTTTAGACAGAGACAGAAAGAAGAATTGGAGAAATTTATGCAACAGCAAAAGGAAGCGGTACAAGCTTTTCTCCTACAGCAACAACAGCAAGAAGAAGAGGTAAGAAAAAAACAACAACAAGAAGAAGCAGCAAAGAAACAAGGGTGTGAAAATCAAACGGTCACGGTATTGTTAGACATTTTAGCGGATTTAAGAAGTCTCAAACAAATGTATCAGACTTCTTTATTACGACCGAAGAGATACGACCTTCCCGAGCTAAACACACCAACCCTGTGACTAAGCCTACCGTGTCACCCTTAGTGATTTCAACCAAATCATCATCATCATCATCAACAGTACGCAGTCCAGAAGTAGGCCTTGGTCGTGGCAAAGGCTTAAAGCAGTTAAAGTTGATTGCTTAAACTCACCCCTACACCAAAAAAAGGCCCTTTTCAGGGCCAGCCACATTTCTCGAAAAGAGATCGACTTTCAATTGCCAATAACTAAAAAAAAAAAAAAAAAATTTTTACCCCGATTGTACGTGTCTGTGTATGAGTGCGTGAGTGTACGTTCTTATTTTAAATCAAAACCCAAAGACACTTACCTTTTATACCTAATTTATTCTTTTATAAATATTTACAATCCAATTCACAATTCACAAAAGAGCACTTTAAAAAGTTCATACACTTCTTCTGTCTTATTGTTTAGTCTCTCTGTTTTTTAAATTTCTTCACCGTCACATTCTTTTCCTCCTCTTCCTCCTCACTTTCTTCCCTTCTTCTTTTCTTCTCCTGTTTCTTTTTCTTTACCTGGCTGATTTCTTCCTCTGAAGAATCCCTCTCTTCTTCTGAAGAATCCCTCTTTTCTTCTGACTCCTCTTGTTTCTTTTTTAGGGAAACTGGAGACCAATGTCCTTTTTCTTGACAGTAATAACAGGTATCTTTACTTTTGTCTTTTCTAACCCCTTTTTTTCTTTTTTGACGGTCTGGACACTCTGAAGACCAATGCCCTTTCTTCTGACAGATATAGCAAGTATCTTGACTTTTATCTCGAAAGGAAGGAGAGTAGTCCGTCGGCTGGTCTGAAGAGAATTTTCTAATGACCCCTCGCAACGCTCTGATGAAACGTTCGATTTGTGTAGTCTCTTCCATTGTTGTGCTTGGTTTGAGAGTGAAATGAATAGTGAAAGGACAAGACACACGCCCTTTTAAATACGCTGGTCTGCCATGACTATAAATTAGCCCATAGTGTTTAAACTTTAGTCATTTGACGTTTTGCTATCAAGATGAAACGATCCAATTCATTTGAGAAGAAAGAAGAAGAAAGTAAGAGGCAGAAACGTGATCTATCGCCTCGTACCAGGGCTGAAGTCTTGGCACAAATTCATGTCAGTGATTTTGAAGAGGACATGAGTGAACCAGAATCCAAACCCTCTGAACAAAGTTCACCACCCTTAGTCAACCCTGAAAAGTACTATTCCATTCGAGAGACGGAAAAGCGCTCCTCTAGAAAATTTAGAACCACAGCTTACACTTACAGGGTGAAGTTTAAAGATTTCAAGTCCGACGTACCATTGGAGAAAGCAGAAGGGTTTATCACCGAGATGTGGGATTCTTTGCTCACCACACTAAAGCGACAATGTCAACCCAAAGACGATTTCTTGACACTATCCATAGATCACGACGGCTTGAAATCCCCTGTTTGGATCGAGTTTAGCAGACCCGCAGTACTAACCCCTTCCAAAGTCATGGACAAGATTCAACACGTACAACAATCCAATGACCAGTTTGACATCACCGATGGAAAAGCCACACTGGACATGACCCACGTCTCTCCTCCTCAAGGGACTGGCCGCAAAAAAGTCTTATTGGTGAACGACCTTCGCAGCACCAAAAAGAGTCTCGTCCGAATTCACAACCCTCAAGACCAGATGTGTTTAGCCAGGGCTATCGTGGTGGGACGAACCTATGCCAAAAAGAACGACACGGTAGAATGGAAAAGAACCTGGAAAACTATTCAACGATCCGACCGAGCCAAACAACGAAGTGAAGCAGAACTCCTGTTGCAACAAGCTGGCCTGTCCACAGACACACACTGTGGCATTCCTGAGATGCAAACATTGCAAGATATTTTAGCTCCACGCTACACCTTGAAAGTGCACCCTCAAGAAGTGCGTGGGCCTCTGTTGTTTCGAGGGAAAGACTTTAAGGACGGAAAATACATTCATGTCTATCATCACGATGACCATTTCGATACCATTACCAGTATCACCGGATTCCTGGGATACGGTTATTACTGTGAGAAATGTGACTATGGCTATAACAATCGAGAGCAACACAAACATTGTGGCTCGAAATGCTCAAGATCTTTGGCCTCTCCACCCTGTCTGAGCGAAGGGCAAAAACCAGTGCATTGTTCAACTTGTCAGCGCACGTTTGTCAGCCCTGCCTGTTACCAACAACATTTGAAGGCGCAAGGTTCACAGAAGAAATGCGCTTGTCAACTGCTGAGATTGTGCCCCGCGTGTGGACAAGGCATACGTGCCAATAGTGCCAAGGCACACGTATGTTCAGGAAAGAAAAAATGTCACATTTGTCACTACATCGTGGACTTGGAACATCAATGCTACGTGCAAAAATACCAACCCCAACCAGAGAAAGAGGATGGACACAAGAAGAAAGACAATTTCGCACAAGAGCGTGCGAAAAGTGCATTCAAGAACCTATCGTGAGTCATTGCCCTTACTGCAGCAAGATTCCTGGAGGGCGTGAAAAAAATCTTTCGGGGACCGAACACGCTAGAAGATTTCGCCCGATGGGTCTTAGACTCCATCGACAAGACGTGGAGCCAAGAGGACATCGAACGTTACGGAGATTGTCATCGTCATGCCACGGTGATGGCTCACAATTTCTCCGGATACAATGGACAGTTTCTTTTGAGATACTATACGGAACATGGCACAGAATGTCCTAAAGTCACTTTGAACGGAGCCAAAATCATTTTCATGTAAGTGGGACAAGTACAGTTTAAAGATTCGATGAGTTACTTGGCCATGCCTTTGAGTCGAATGCCTAAAACGTTTGGAATGACAGAAATGGCTAAAGGGTACTTTCCACACTTTTTCAATACGGAAGCCAATCACCACGCCGTTCTACCCCATTTGCCTGAGGCTCCCTATTACGACCCCGACAACATGCGTACCGAACAACGAGACGCTTTCTACGCTTGGTACCAGACCAATGCCTCGAACCCTTTTGACTTTCAGGAAGAAATGCTAAAGTATTGTCGTTCCGGCGTTGTTGTAGAAAATTTCTAGAACTGTTCATGGAACACGGAGGGGTCGATCCTTTGAAAGAAGCTTGCGCCATTGCCAAAGCGTGTTCCTTAGTGTACCAACAACGATTCATGCCTGAAAACATCGCGGCTGTCATCATTCCTCAAACGACCAACTATGTCAAACGTCAATACTCGGTCAAAGCCCAACGCTGGTTACATTACTTGTGTGAAAAAGGAAGACAAATGGATTCAGCATGCCCGCAACGGAGGGGGCGAATAGACCATTGGAACGCATTCGGTCGATGGCTGGGACTTAGAAAACCCCAAGATCGTGTACGAGTTTAACGGTTGCTTATTTCACGGATGTCCCGTCTGTTACCCTGACCGTGGCACTAAAAATCAGTTTTTACAACGAACCATGGAAGACTTGTACCAGGCCACTTGTCAGCGACGCCTAAAGTTAGAACAGGAAGGATACCAAGTGGTGGAAATGTGGGAACACGAATACGATCACCGTTTGAAAACTGATCCTGAATTTAAACGCTTCGTGGAAAGTTACCAGTTCATGGACCCGCTGAACCCGAGGGATAGTTTGTACGGAGGAAGGACCAGTGCCACCTGTTTGCTATACCAAGCCGACGAAGAGAAAGGAGAAGAAATCAAATACTTGGACGTGTGTTCGCTGTATCCTTACGTGTGCAAATATTGTCGCTTTCCTGCAGGCACCCGCAATTGTTCACGGAACACATCGACCTGAAAAACATTCGACAATACGAAGGCTTGATCAAGTGCAAAGTTTTGCCTCCCAAGGACTTGTACCATCCCGTCTTACCTTACCATTGCCAAGGCAAACTGATGTTTCCTTTGTGCCGTACTTGTGCCGAAACGTGCAACCCAGATCAGCCTTGTCAGCACACCCAGGAAGAACGGGCCTTGACGGGAACCTGGGTCAGCGTAGAATTGTTCAAAGCTCTGGACATGGGATATCAACTGTTAGAAGCGTACAAAATTTGTCACTTTCCCAAGACACAACAATACCACAAGGGTGACCCCACACAGAAAGGCATTTTCGCAGACTACGTGGATGCCTGTTTGAAACTGAAACAAGAAACCAGTGGCTATCCTTCCTGGTGTCACACTCCCGAAGACCAAAAGACATTCAAAGAGAAATACTGGGCACAAGAAGGCATCACTTTAGATCACATAGAGAAAAACGAAGGCAGGCGATCGTTTGCCAAAGTGATGTTAAATTGCTTGTGGGGTAAAATGGCACAACGTCCTTGTTTACCCAAGACGGAGTATTTGACAGAACCTTCCCGCTACTTTCAGATGATTCACGACAAAACCAAATTCATGAAACACGTGGACGTCGTTCGCAAGGATTTGATCTTGGTCAATTTCGAAGAAGATCTGGACTTTGTACAAGACGACCCTTTTGGAAATGTCATCATTGCGGCTTACGTGACAGCTCATGACAGCTCATGCTCGCTTAAAATTGTACGAAGCTTTAGAACTGTTAGGGGAACGCGTCCTGTACTTTGACAAGGACAGTTTCATTTACATCCATCACCCGAGTCAACAGCACCCTGACATCGAAGGAAACCGTTTAGGAGCCTGGACAGACGAGCATCCCGACGACAAGATTCTAAGTTTCGTCAGTGGCGGTCCAAAAAATTACAGCTACGAATACCGGGACCCACAAGGAGAAGTGCACACGAAGTGTAAAGTGAAAGGATTGACTCTGAATTATCGTACCAGTCGTGTGGTCAACTTTGGGGTATTGAAAGAAGCCTTGCAATCTGGAGAGGATGAAGACTTTAAAGTGACCACCTATCAACCCAACAAGATTGTACGTTTACCCACTCACCACATCGTCAGTCGACCCTTGGAAAAAGTCTATCAAATCGTGTACCAGAAGCGAGTGCGACTTCCCAATCATTTCACCTAACCGTATAGACACGTCGGTATTGGTCTGTATATAAAAAGGAACCCTAGGGAAGATCGATAGTTCATTGTGACTACCAAGACCAAGCGAACAAGATGAATACTTTCAGAGAAACACAAAACAAGTTTAGAAAGGCACAATTCAAGTGTGGGACTTCCGAAGTGGAATGCGATTGTGAGCCTTGCGATGGGAACGATGCTGTACGCTGTGACCTTAGCGATGCCGTAAAGCATCATGGGAACTTCGTTCTCACTACCCCTATCATGGAAAGTGATGCTGTTCGTGTCAAACCTGAGGGATGCGAAAGCGATGCCGCTCGTCCTCTTGGACACTTTACTGGGTTTCGTTTTAAAGGTGGATGTTCACTTTCACGTCTACCCCCCTACGGATGTCATCCAGACCTGAGCAAACTCCTATCCATGTCACCCAATCCTCATCGAAACGAACCTGTGAAAGACGAATATTCGTTTCCTGTGCGTTTGTCGGAATACTGCGACTTTGAAAATCGTCTTCAATCGTTCAAAGGAAAATGGCCTAAGTATCTGGGAGGACCAACCCCCGAAGAATTAGCCAGAACTGGATTTTTCTACTTGGGCGAAGGGGATAAAGTCAAGTGCTTCAGTTGCGGTGTGTCACTTCACCACTGGGAACCGCAAGATTCGGCCTACGTTGAACATGCTCGATGGTCACCGAATTGTCATTACTTACCCTTAGTGGGACCGAGACATTGAAGTAACTTACCATGTCGTTGACGAAGAAGAAACCAGATTGGCTAGGAATCAAATGTTGGACATCACCGAGACCGGTATTTAAACTTCATTTCAAAAACGATATTGAATCATTACCTAAAGAACTGCAAGAGAAGATTTACAAGGAAGTTTGGCAGGGGTTTGCCAGAGTGAAATCTCAATGGGTGACTGTAGAACTTTTGTGCCGAGAAATTCACAAGAGGAAAGTGAAAAAAGTCAACCAGTGGGTTAGATTTCTTTGGGTCAAGTGTGCGTTCGTCCTATTGTATTACTCTAGACCGTTTACATCAAAAGAGTTCAGTGACATTCTTGGACGTTACCCTGAATGGCAGTGGTCAGAAATTACGCACTATGTGGATTACTTTTGCTCTAGGAGAAGACTGTGAATTGTACGGACTGACCTATTCATGGATACTTTACAAGAGAACATTCGTGCTTTGCCTGTGGAGTTGAGAGAATACATTTACCGAGAGCTGGTCAAAATACAAGTGAAACGTAGAGAACAATTGCATCCGTTACGTCACCAGATCTTTAACCACTGGTACCTGAATGGTATAAGAGGACTGATTCGTCAGAAATTGTTTCAGTGGTCAGACCTTGTTGAACACTTTCAGTGTGTGAATGAACTAAACGTTCGTAATTTTGGTTACTTCGAGATTCACCTAGTGCAACGTATTGAGGAAGACGAGTTAAAGGATTACCAACATATTTTACGTGGAATCTGCTTAGCGGAAGACGAAACATCTAGACAAACTCTGACGTTTCGGTTACAGTATGCAAGATTTAGATTCCCTACTGGAGAACGAAGATGTCTAGTTAGAAAGTACCTTTATTGCTTCCGAAACAAACAGATTCCCTGGAAGGAACTCAATGACCATATTCAAACCGTGGATCATTACCATCGATTATTACAAGAACTGTATCCATTCAATTTGGGTCGACAAGTGGAGTGTGTCTTAGTGACTTGTTTTCTGGGATTTCGTTTACCAGCCGATTCCTTGTGGACTCTTTACGAACAGTACTTACCACCCCAATGGCCTTAAATGGTCACGAAAGACTCCTTTTGCTCAAAGCCTTGCGTTTTCATCTGGATACTTCTCGACCTCAACAGGAAAAAAAGATTCGTCAACTTTTAGCTACCCAAGACGTGTATGACGATGTGTGTGTAGCTTGTGACTTACACCCCCATTGGAGAGATGTCCGTGACTGGAAAAAAGGGGGTTTTGAGGCTTGGATCCAAGAAGTGGCCCAGTATGCAGGAGAGTTGTTGAAGGAAAAAAGTTAGTGACGGTGCCAGAAGAACCCGTCACCCAGGGCAGGACTGTCGTGGACATGCCTGAAAGACCCTTTCGGGAGGACACTTGTGTGACCTTACCCCCTATAGAACTGGTCAGAACTTTACCCAAAACATGTTGTACAGACACTTGTGTTTATTCCACGTTGATGGTTATCATGTGCCTTTTATCCTTGTAATTAAGCCTTTGGCTTTTATGTATTTTTGTCTTTCGTGTTCATGTTTAAAACATTCAATAAACGTGTCCTGAAAAAAGTATATAAACTCTTCTCTTGTCTGTTTTCGTGTCACAAGTGACATTCCTAACACTATGGCTACCTCTGCTGTCTCTGCTCCCTCTTCCTCTATTGTCAAAGTCATCGACGAACACTTAGATCGTGCCAGTTGGGAGGCTTTGTATCTTCGCCATCCCTTTAACATGCTCATTGCTGGACCTAGCGGTTCAGGCAAAACCGAATTCGTCAAACGCTTGATCGAACATAAACATCACTTGATCGATCGACCACCTCAGCGCATCGTGTGGTGTTACAAAGAGTGGCAATCGGCGTACAGCCTCTTGCGAGAAAGTCAAGGCGAATCCATCGTGTTTGTGGAAGGCATTCCTAAAGAAGACGACGGCATCGTCTCTGACTCCCGTCAAACCCATTTGGTCATTTTCGACGACATGTTAGGAGAAGACGAAGAAGAAATCAAACTGTGGTTCACGCGCAAAGGGCATCATCGTAATGCCAGTGTCGTTTACATCACTCAAAATTTGTTTCAACAAAGTAAAGCCCATCGCACCATTAGTCTCAATGCGCATTACGTGGTCTTGTTTAAAAGCCCTCGAGATAAATCGCAAGTGCAAGTCTTAGCCAAACAGTTAGGAACGCCTTGGCTGACTCAGGCGTACGACGATGCCACTCAAACTCCACACGCCTATTTACTCGTCGATTTGAAACCTACGACCCCCGATGATTTGCGATTTCGTACCCAATTGTTTCACCACTGGTACCAAGACGGAGGACCTGTCCTGTACACGTGTCCGTCCTCGACTTAATGTCGCTCAAAAAAATCTATAAAAACCTCAGACCCTTTTCGTCTGTCTCACACAACGTCAACATGACGTCCCTTCAGTCGCATCTTCCCGTCAAATTGATTCGTGCCTTGTATGGCATCAGTCGAGAAAAAAATCCACAAACACGAGCTCGTGTCTTAGAAGCTAGTCTCAAAGAAGTCTTACGATGGTTCACGGTGACGGCACGTCAATTACTCCAATTACTCATTCAGATTCCTCATCAAACCAAACGCTTTTTTGATCGAAACAAAGTCGCTTTGACCCAACTCGCTGATCCCCGCATCGACACTCAAACCAAAAAAACAAATCATTTTGAAACCTGGAGGGAGCGGTACTCTAGGAGGGGTCATCATTCGCTCTCTCTTAAGATGGGATCCTAATGCCCCCAAAGTTCTCCCCAAAAAAAAAGTCAAAAAAAAGTCAAACGAAGTTCCAAGAAGAAGAAAAAGACCAGGTCCCCAAGGAGAACTTCTCCAGTGGCGGGACCCTCCTCTTACCAGCCACCACCCCGGAAAAAGAAAAGAAGCCCCCAGAAAAAGAAACAGAGAAAAAGTGCCCAGAAAAAGAAAAGTCCACAGAAGAAAACTAGTCGCAAGAGAGGCACTTCGGCCAGGATGCAACCTTACACTCGCAAACCACGACCTGCCACGGCGGTGACCGCGTCTCCGGCAGCCTCAAGTTCATCCACTTCTCCGTTGATGACACCAAGAACTGAAGAGTACTTGGAGACGTTGATCACACCAAGAACTTCTCCGTTCATGACCCCAAGAACTTCCCCAGTGGCAGGACCCTCCAATTTAGTGGCAGTGGCTGCTGCTCACAAAGTACCTTCTCCCAAAATCAAAGTCCAAGAAAGATCGGGCATGTTACAAAGTTTACTGGATTTGTCCAAGCAAGAACTGGCTCGATTTAGTCTGTTGCGTACCCCTGCACGGCGTGTCATGCCTGTCCTGAAGTTGATACGACGTAAAGACAATCAGTGGCGACGCGTTCCAGTATAAAAAAGGTGTGTGACCAAGTCGGTGTATCAGTGTTTTGTTGCTCCTGAAGATTCAAAGATGTCACCTTCCAGAAAACATCCCTCTTCTAAACAACCCCAAGGAAAGAAAAGGAAAGGACTGCCACCACGTTTAGTCAAACATGGGGACATGTTATCTGTCCTGTCCAAAGCTTCTCCACCCCTACGAAATAAAACTCATTCAATCAGCTTCCAAAGAGGTCATCGATACCGTATGCGAATGTTGTTTGAACGTCTTGAAAGGCACGATCCCTTTGTTCAAACACCAGAAACAATGCTTAGGCAAACATCGTCACGTTCTTCGCCAAATGGTTCAAAAGAAAATTCCCATTCGTCAAAAGAAGAAGATGTTAGTCCAACGTGGAGGCATTTTACCCCTCTTGCTAGGCCCCTTGCCGAAAGGAGTCTTGGGAACCATGTTGGGAGGACTGGTGGGAGCAAGATAAAAAGGCCCTCTGGAGTCCCAAGATCTCAGAATCGACCCCTGACAACCCCATGGAAGGACGAAAACTAGCTTTAGTGCCTTACAAACGATGGATGGAATACCATCGTTGGCAAGAACAACGCACCCCGCATTTACCTCCTAATCCCCATTTGAGCGAGATGTCCCAGTTACAACACGAATTGCAGTCCTTGATGGATCGCCAAGATTTGTCCGAAACAGAAAAATCGCAAAAGTACGGTCAACTCTTGCAACGACTGCAACTCTTTGACCAGAAAGCTTTAGACGAAAGAGCTCTACCCACTCTGAAAGATTTTAAGACCTTGATGAAAAGTTCAGCACCATCACCTGTACCACCACCACCACTACCAGTGACCAAGACAGAAAAAGGAGAAGAAGAAGAAGGGTTTCAAACTCCACCAGAAAAAGTACGCAAGTTAACAACACCACCTACCTCCAGAACTGGATGGATTAAAAAGATGATGACCACCCCTTCTTCATCACAAGAGAAAAAGAAAGTGAAGACAGAAGTGAAGACAGAAGTGAAACAAGAACCGATATCCCCTGTTCCGACATCCTCCTCTGCGACACCTATTGCTGGTCGCACACGCAAAGCATTGCAATCCAAGAAAGTACCCCAAGAGAAAAAGAGTAGCATCTTCGAAGAGTGCGTGCCTTATTAACACACAAACACAAAATGGAAAAAGTGTTAGCCAGCATTTACTACGATCCCTCGCATCCTGCAGGTTACGCAGGAGTTCAAAAATTGTATCGTGCTGCCAAAACGCGACTGAAAAGTCTCCGTTTACCTCAAGTGCAACGATGGTTACAAGAACAAGCTACCTACACTTTACACAAACCCATTCGACGCAAGTTTTCCAGAAGTCGCACCCAAGTGGAAGGCATCGATCATCAATGGCAAGCCGATTTAGACGATGTCTCTCATTTGGCCAGCTACAATCGTGGCAACAAATATTTATTTTGTGTCATCGACGACTTTTCCAAATTTGCCTGGGCCGTACCCTTGATTTCCAAATCGAGCAGCGAGTTAGTGCGAGCCCTGCAACGAGTGTTGAAACAAAGCGGTCGTCACCCTCTTCGATGGCAAACGGACAAAGGCACCGAATTTCTGAACCAAGCTTTCCAAAAAGAATTAAAGAAACGTGACATTCATTTTTTTACCACCGATAGTCCCGAGACCAAAGTCAGCATCGTGGAACGTTTCAACGCACTTTGAAAGAACGCATGTGGAAATATTTTACGCATCACCACACTCTGAAGTACATCGACATCTTACCGCACCTGGTGCAAGCGTACAACCAATCTTACCATCGAAGCATCGGACGTGCCCCGCAAGAAGTGACTCCCGAGAACGAAGTGCTGGTGTTTGAGCGCCTGTTTGGTACGTCCCCGACGAGGGCTGCCCCCAAGAAAAGTGGAGTGTTGACCGTAGGAGATTGGGTACGCACTGGCAAAACCAAACGCACTTTCGACAAAGGTTACTTACCTAACTGGACGACCGAATTGTTTCGCGTCACTGGACGAGCGCATGGCCGTCATCCTGCCGTCTATAAATTGGAACACATGAACGGAGAAGTGCTCAAAGGAACGTTTTACTTACCCGAGTTACAACGTGTCACCAAAAAAGAAGACGACGTGTACGACATCGAAAGCATTCTCGAACGCAGAACCCGTAAAGTGGGTAAACGACGTGTCAAAGAAGTCAAAGTACGTTGGAAAGGATATCCACCCAGTTTTGATTCTTGGATCGACCCTTCGCAAGTCATCGACTAAAAAGAAGTGACCATCATGCCCTTTCACACAGACGCAGCTACGTCGACCACTCCTTCACCCAGTTCTTCTCTGCAAGATTTACAGAAACAACCCTTGTGGGTGTGGTGTGGAGAACTTGTGCCTAAAACGCAAATCATCTTTTTCTGCCAAATCTTCGTGGTGTATTGTGTCATCGATGCAGCCATTGCCAATTTGAGTTTGCAACAAGGAGACAAACAATTGTGGACCATTTCATTGAGCAGTTGCTTCGGTCACCTGCTTCCCAATCCCTCCCTGAAATTCTCTTCCAACGGGAACCAGGGGAACCTTGTGTCCAGTGTCAGTGTCAGTCACCACTCCAATAACAACAACAACCCTATTTTGGGCGGAGATACGCCTCTGACGTCCAGTAACCCCTCGGACAGCCACAGAACTCACCAAAACCAATTTTACTTAACCTTACCCAGTGACAGTTCTATGGAGGTGTTTCCCAAGAACACGTTGTGCTGTTACACGGCCAAATTACCTCAGACCATCCCATTAGATCACGAAGCCCATTGGGAAGTGGCTTTAGTAGAAATCATTCACCCGACCCAAGTCATCAATGTCCTTCCCAATCAAAATTCTTTTGATGTGAAAGTTTATGACGAGCAAATGCAACTGTACTTGGATACCCATGGCAAATATAACATCAAAACCCCTGGCACACAAAATCAAAAGTACACCACCTATCATTTGTTCGTTCCCCCAGGCTATTATTTTAGTGGTCAACATTTGGTGAGCACCATAGCCTCCAGGTGTAATGTCGTGTTTCTGAAAGCTTTGGAAAGTGTCAAAAAAAGTGTCACCATGGAATACCACAAAGCAGCTCGTCGCTTCTTGATGAAATTTGACGGGAGTAAAATCGTGTCCATTTTATTTTGTTCTGAATTGTTTGACTTGTTGGGCGGGGACATGGACATGAGAATGGCCATGCTCAAGAAAAACGAATTACCAATCATTTACGACAACGAGTCTTTTAGCAAGTTATTTCGTGCCCCGGTAGAACTGAACCAAGGACTGAATTTGATGTTTGTGTACTCCGATGTGGTAGAGTATAACGTGGTGGGACACACCTCTGTACCGTTACTGCGTGTCATTCCTTTCAAAGTGGATTCTGCCACGACCGCTGACGAGGAAGGTGGAAACACTTACCACGTTTACCGCGAATTTGTACATCCTCACTATTTGCCTCTCAGTAAGTCTTATTTGGACACGGTCAACATTGCTATAAACGGAGATCTAGGACAAAATATTCCATTCACCAAAGGAAAAGTCACGGTGAAACTCTATTTTCGAAAACGGTTCTCTCACGACTCGTAAGTAAGTCATGTATCCAGTGTACCGAGGGGTTGCTCGACAGCGAGGACACGGTTTAGGAGATATGCTGAAATCGACCTTTCGTTCGGTGGTCCCGGTGTTGAAACCGATGGTGACACGCGGATTGCACGCCTTGAAAGATGCCGCAATGACGCAAGTCAAAGAATTTCTCCAAAGTGTCATCATCGACAAACAAAATCCTAAAGAAGCCTTCATGAGGGCAGGCAAAAATGTCTTGCTGCAAACGGGCAAAGACCTTTTGGGCCGACGAGAAACACCTATAAATGCCCTGCACGCTACCGAGTCAGGCATTCAGCAAGGACAAGGCAGAAGGAGACGACGAAGAAAACACCCTTTCACCAGACTTCACACTTCTAAAGCTAGAAAGGCAAAGAAAAGAAGAACCGTCCGAGACTTAGACGTTTTCGATTATTGAGACACAGAGAAAAATGATGCACCGAGAGTCTTGCGCTTGTTCCAAGTCGGAAATGGATCTGTTTGCCATGCCCCCCACCATGATGACGATGCAAGAATCCCAGTGGGTGGAATTTCATCCCGTCTCCTCTTTGACGGATTCCGCTCCCATCGAGTTTGAAATCAAAGGACAACCCGAAGATTACATCGATCTGAATAGCAGTTACCTGTGCTTGAAAGTGAAAGTGATCAAAACGGACAACACCAATCCAGAGTAGCTCCTGTCAACAATTTCATGCATTCCTCGTTCAGCGAAGTGGACTTGTACTTGAATAACAAACTGGTCAGCAGCAGCATGGATACTTACCCATATCGTGCCTACCTGGAAAACCTCTTGACGTACGGAAAAGAAGCCAAGAATACTCATCTGGATGCTTGCGTGGTATGGAAACCTGACACGGCAGGTGTAGCCACGTTTAGCGACACAGTCCTGACAGAAGATGACAATCCTCACAATGTGGGGTTTAACGACCGTCGTAAGAAAATTCTGCAAGGGCGAAGTTTAGAACTGATGGATCGTTTGCATTTGGACATGTGGTTACAAGAAAAGTATTTGCTCAACGGGGTGGATATCCGTCTGAGACTGAATCGTAGCAGTGCCGCTTTCCATTTGATGGCCCATGCCAATGAATAAAAATCTATCATTCAAGAAGCCCGACTTTACATGCGTCGTGTGGAAGTGTTACATAAAGTGGGAAACGACGTTAGTCAGACGTTGAGCAGAACGACCGCCAAGGATCCGATGCGACGCGTAAAAGTGAAAACGTTCACTATTCCCGCTGGACAGCGATCTATGATCGAAGATCATCTGTTCCAAGGACAGTTATCCAAGCGTTTGATTGTTGGTATCGTCAGGAATTCAGCCTTCAACGGAACCCACGATCAAAATCCTTTTGAGTTTCAACATTACAGTGTGTCCAAGATTGAAGTCAGTCGCGATGGCAAGACCTTGTGTACCCGACCCTTTGAGCCTAACTTTGGTGCCGCGAAGAATTATTTGAGATCGTACTTGTCCCTCTACGAAGCTACCGGACAGTTAGGAACCAACACCAGTCACGGTATTACGTACGAGGATTATGTAGGAGGCTACGCTTTGTGGGCTTTTGATTTCACTCCAGACCAAGGCAGTGACGAGGGACATTTCCACCCTATAAAATCCGGCCAGATTCGTGTGGAACTTCAGTTTACTAATCCTCTAACTGACACAGTGAACGTCCTCCTGTATGCAGAATTTGATAATACGATAGAAATCAACAGTTTAAGAGAAGTCATTCTAGATTATTAGAAGCTATGGAAGACTGTTATCCCTCTTTACCTAGTGGAGAAACTTTGGACATGGAATGTGAGGAGACAGTGAAAGAAGAAGAATCCCAAGACAAAGACGAAGAAGTTATCATGATGAAGTCAAGATGGCCAGAACCAAAAGCCTATTTAGTTTCCTGTTTTGCTACAGTCCTGGAAGATATAATGAAAGAATTGATCAAGGAAGAGTGCTATGGATGTCACAACGATCATCCCAGTCAAATGCAACACGACAAATGTCTGATGTTGAGTCAAGAAGAAAAATTGGACGAATATCTGGACAAAGCTTGGGATCACATCGAGACAGAATTCGTATTGAACGAGTGGTATAAAGGCCTGGATAAACATTCTTCTCCTCCATTAACGTCTCTGGAGTGCCGTCGCATCGAATCTCTCTTGGACCAGAGTAAGAAGTCGGATCTAAACGCCTTTTACTTGTCAGACATTTTCAAGCAAAAAGTCAGGATCGAATTGACGACTTATCATTACCTGTGAAGAAGAAAACCACACAAAACATGGATACCTGGGAACTTTATTACCTTTTGAACCACAGCTCGTACACGGCTTCTTGGAATCCTGTCGTCTGTGCTAAAGATGAACTCCCTCATCGTAAACCTCAAGACCATCTAGCTTATGTGATCAACACGGACGACAGTCATCTCCCAGGAACCCACTGGGTAGCCGTCTACTTTCCTCAAGAAGGATGTGTGGAATATTTCGATTCGTATGGATTGCCTCCTTTGGAAGACGATATCATTAACTTTATGAGAAGAAATGCTCAGACCACTCGATTCAATAATGTGAAATTACAAGGCACAGATTCCTTGGTGAGTGGACAATATTGTGTGTATTTTCTGCATCATCGCAGCCTGGGCTATTCCTTAGAACATTTAGTGACTCATTTTGATCCTCGTTCTTCTTCTAGAAACGATGTGAAAGTAGATCAATGCTTTTGTGACCATTATGCTTATCTTTTGTCTCAAGCTAGGAAACGTAGTGTCCATCAATGGCCTAATGACTTCCAACAGTGGAAATCACAATTTCATTCACAACGTTGTCAGCCTTGTCCAAGATAATGTGTGAGTTGGAAAAAAAATGTTTGTCATTTGAAACAAAATGTTTGATGTTATATTGTTAAAAGTGTTAGAGTTGTTTGTTAGTGTTAAGTGATTTTGAATAAAAAATGTTGTGTTTTGAAAAAATGCCTTGGTCTTTTGTTTGGCTATAAGAATTTTGATTCATGCTCTTTGACTTCTTACTATCCCTCTCATGGCACTCATTGAACGTTCCGGCTCGGAAACCGTGAAGGGATGTTTTCCTTCACGTCCGCGCTTTGACTTTAAAAACCGGGGAAGTTTCCAGTCTAACCATCCATTGCCGACTCATCCTCCTACGAAGATGTGCTCCAAACTAGCTAAGCTAAACGAAGCCTACGTGAATTTGCATAGGGTCAGACACAGTCTGATACCGAAGCCTGAAGAGACAGAGAATATGAGAATGTTAAAAGTCACTGAAGACCTGATAGAAGAGCTCTTCAGAGAAGAAGTGAACAGGGAGAAAGAAGAATGGACAGAGAACAGAAACAGCAGAGAGAGCAGCAACAGCAGCAACAACAGCAGCAACAGAAACCTGAACCTGACAGAGGCTTTGTCGACTGTCGTATCGACACCAAGGAGTTCTTCTTCTCTTTCCGAAGAAGCAGACCTATCGTCAGAAAGTCTATCGTCAGAGGACGTCGCATTCTTAGAAACTATACGATTGCCATAGCAAACAAAAAAAAAACAGCCCTTTGCAGAGCTACCCAATACTCTAGAAAAGAAATAGTAATCCATTTGCCAATGTGTATGTAGAGTAGTGTGAATATAAACGTTGACTCTTTTTTTATAGTGTGAGTGTATGTGTTTGTGTATATGATTGTGTGTTTGTAAGTGCTCACGTACGTTTGTGTGGATAGTAGATTAAGATCATGTTTTTTGCTGTTTGACGTGTGGGGAGAGTAGATTTGGGGTTTGATTTGATTGCTTTGCGTATGTGGATAGTATATTATTGGTTTAATAAATTTTTTAGAATAGTAATGGGTAGTATAAAAAAGTGAGTGAGTATTTCTTTTAGATCCGCGCGTTGTTTGGTCATGATCTAGGTAATATCAATTTTGTTTTAGGGGATGTTTTCCATCACGTCCGCGCTTTTAGTATAAATTGAAACTTGCTTGGCAGTCTAGCTACCCTGTTCATTCGTTAACAAGACAATGAATACCAGAATAAGCAAACTTCTTGAACTCCAGATACATATGGAATATGTCTGGCGCCTGTTAAATGAACTGGCAGCGGAGGCCATAGTAGAAGAGGGAAGAATAAAGAAAGAAGAGGAGGAGAGAAGACAGAGGGAAGAGGAGGAAAAGAAAATAGGAGAGAGGATGGCTTACAAGATACCAGAGACTGAGGATTGGGGTGCTGAAGCCAATCATCCTCCCTCTGCGCTCTCAAGAAAAAAAGTAAAAGGAGACTGGGGAAGAAGATGTGTGTGTGGTGCCAGGCCTGGAAGGTGCCATCATTAACCAGGTGTCACTGGAGTTCAAAAACAAACAGCCCTTTTCAGGGCTACCCCAATCTCTAGAAAAGAAATAGTAATCCATTTGCCAATGTGTGTATTCTACATACACACATTGGCAAATGGATTACTATTTCTTAGTGTGAATATAAACACTGACTCTTATGTGGTGTGAGTGTATGTGTTTGTAAGAGCTGACGTACGTTTGTGTGGATAGTAGATTATTGGGCTTTGTAAGTGATCACGTATGTTTGTGTGGATAGTAAATTTTGGGTTTGGTTTTAATGCTTTGCGTGTGTGGATAGTATATTTTGGGTTTGTTTATTGTTGCTTCAGGTATGTGGATAGTAGATCATATGAAATGAGAAAAGTAGGGGATGTTTTCCTTCACGTCCGCACGTTTTAAGTGATGATCTAGGTAATATAACTTTTGGGCTGTAGGGGGATGTTTTCCATCACGTCCGCGCTTTTCGTATAAGAACCCACAGTATTCGTCGTTCAAACCATTCTACAGAGAATAAAAAAGAAGATGGCTTCAAATCAACTTGACAAAATGAAAACATTGCAAGACGTCCTGGACAATTTGGGTATGATGGGGCAAATGTTAGTTAGGCTAAACGAGGATCACTATTCTTATAGTCCCCATCGAGTGAAGATGGAGATCAACAATTTAAGAAAAGTAAATGACATGATCAGTGCTCTGATGAAAGAAATAAAGGAGGAGAAGGAGGATGAAGAGGAAAGGATAAGGATGAGAGAATGGAACGAAAAAATTGAAAAAGAAGAAGAAAATGAGAAGAGGAAGAAAGAAGAGGAGAAGAAGCAGAAAGAAGAGAAAAAGAAGAAAAAGGAAGAAGAAAAGAAAGAAAAGAAGAGAAAAAGTGTAGGACAGAAAATAAGAAGCTGGTGGAGAAATAGAAGAAATTAGAAGAAGAAGAAGAATACCAAAGGCCCTTTTCAGGGCCACTCCAATCTCTCGAAAAGAGATAGACTTTCAATTGCCTACCCCTTTTTTATTTTTTTTATTTTTTTTAAATAGGGTCCCGACCCTGTTCCATTTTCCCTTGTCACTCAACAGTCCTAAACTCTATTCCCCATGTTCAATTCCCCTTGACGCTCAACAGTCCCACGATTTATTCCCTATGTTAAATTCCCCTTGTCGCCAGGGTACAAACTTTTTTCTCTAATGTTAAATTTTCCATTGTCGCCAGGGTACAACCCCCCTATTTTAACATTAAAGTCCCATTGTCGCTAAAGTATCCCCATTAACTACTTAGCATGCACCTGCACCTAAATTTCCTACATTGGAAAAACAGTAAGGATGGATAGACGAACGTGTACGAAAAATGGCACAGCAATCGTTACCAACACGTACACGCCCAAAGCAAAGAGAGGGCTTTGGTGGATTGTGTAACCATAACGACCTTACGGATCGATTTGAAAACACTCATGGGATAGGTTGTTGCGAGGTAGGATGCACCCGAAGTCATTAATGAAGTCACATCAACTGTCAGCGGCTGCTCAACAATCAGGTCATGGACAGAAACACATATCGCGCTCTGATGCATTAACTTGTTAAAGATATTCGTGATGTATACACCAATGATGAGTTCTGAAACGATCGAGACAGCGCGTGCGCTACGTAAAATATATGTTGCGATGCAGTAGATGGTTGTAAATACAGCCCAGAGCTTCACCTAGACTGATTAAAATCTCATCGTCGAAATCAGAATTCAGTGTAATATTTTCGCCAGCTTGTAACCGCTAGTGAATCACACACACTTGAGATCTAACTTGCATCGTTGAGAGTATATTATAGTTGGCCTAACATCAGATCCCAACTGTTTGGTTTTCTACCCGCGAATAACACATGTATAGTCTCATCAGATGGTGGATCAAGTTGCAGTCTTGTAAAACTTCCTACAGGCGCGTATGACATCACATCAGTCAATGACGTAGTTCGATGAATAATAATAGCTTCTGTGTTGAATGGCAAGGGCTCTATAATTTCTATACGCGAACATGAGTCTACACTCAGCTCTGCTATCCCACTGAATATCCACAATATTTCGTTAACATTGGACAGTCGTCAATAAGATCAGTTCTTGGTTGGCCAAAAGATTCCCAAAACAAACAGATTTTAAGTGCAGCGCCTAAAGGGACTGGACGTCATATCGGGCCTGACATTGTGAGGATTATCTCAACGACCCAGGTCAGTTTACCTTGTGAAGCTGTCAGTAGCAGTTATTAAAGCATGTCTGACATGACAGGGGAAGTTGCTTAAGGTCATATTCTGTTTGTGTTTTCGCCAACCGTGGAAACATGTGCTTTGATATCGATCACACCCATATCACCAGTGTATCTTCTTTGTCATAATAATCGGCTTATATACTCAGGATCAAACTGGGCACATTGATGGTCTGCAAAATGAAACATTCGTGATATAAGTAAACATTGGACATTTAATGATAACAATGACAGTCGCATGCGAATGTGTGAAGCCCGGTTACGTTACGATCAGCAGACTCAAAGCCACCTGTTGTTAGTAAAGTCATTAATGAAGCCGCTCAACAGCGATTGTCGGATTCATTTATTGAAGGTATGGCAATGCTAAGTTGATTTAAACAGCAAGATGTTACGCAGTGGTATTAAAGAAAATCAATAATGTATAGTTTCACCATGGCTCAGTTCAGAGTTATATCTGATCCAGCATTTGGTTGTGCCTGTGTTAATGGATTTTAGCAATGAAGTATTTCAATATTACTCATATCCAGACAGGTATCCAATTCGATTGAAAATGGAATTGTAAGTGCAGGATACATTTAGGATGCTCCTTCTATGTGCACATTATTGGCAGTTGAGGGCGTACAGAATGATGATGACAGTACCAATTATCTTGCCACTAGCACAGTTGGATTGGCTAACAATGACATCATGGAGTTGTTTACCAGTGCACGTTATGCCATCCATGGAACGGAAATCGAATCAATTCTGGACAATGTTGATGTGATCAGATGCAGTGATGATAATAAAAGACTTGCCAGATACAGTGATGATCACGAAATAATAGCTGGCCCAACAATGACGTTTATCAAAGATTTTTCTGATAATGCGACCTAAACTACACACCACCCCTGCAAATGATGCAGATGTACAAGTTGTATTTGTAGGCATTAACGGTACTTTTAATGGTTGATTTACCCAGTGCAACATTTCGATTTTCGAGTGCATTCCTCTCAGTCACATATTCGGGTTTTGTAGAGATGTTTGCAAGGATATTTTTGGAGCCAAACATACAGTTTCAGTGACCCATAAGAATAACTTTAATGATCAAATGTGGTGTGGTGCAGCTGCCGCTGATGATAGAGTTATTTAGAAGCCTGTGCTATCCCCTTTACTGTCTGCAGAATCGCGTTTACTATCGTTTGTGTAATCTGTAACCGCTTCAGCGCTGTCGTTTTTCGCACATACAACAGTAGCACATCCACCAACTGCTATTGCTGGTAAATTTACTTAGCAAAAAATTACTCAGCATGGTCTTACTGCACCAAAACGTGTTTGTGGTGTTTTAACTAACAAATCGAGACAATGACCAAACACAGAATACAACGATATTTGACCAATTAGAAGTAACCGAGGTTTTCTTTGCGTTTTAATGGTCATCATATCTTAATCAGTTGTCGTATATGGACCAGCATCAAACATCGCCGATGGTTTGCAGATTTGCCAACATGACTTCACAACACTGTACCCGATTTATTACTTTTCATTGGAACATCTGGAGTTGTTTATACAGTCCGTCGCTGTTATTATGTTAGGCACAAGTAGGTTTGGCTGCTGCTAATTGCAAATACTATACTGCCATACTTTCCTTTCTAACAAGACACTGTACTTTGAGAGTGTTGGTCGTCGAATGAAGGTTATCGATGGACCTGGCAAAAATTCGTAGAACTCATACTTAAACCGCGTGTTTAGATAACTATTATAGTATTGTTCAGTCACGAAGTGATGGTTGGTCTTACTGAAAACTTGCAAAAATAAAAATGCAATCAAAAACAATTGTGGGGTCACTCTGAAACTGAAAATTCACTGGAAATGTTCCCGTGTGGTTGACCTAAAAACAGTTCTCTCAGGTTAATGCGCCCAAACACAATAACACCTCAATGGCATTAAAATTACCCAAGTAAGAGGTGACACAATCGCAAAAGACATGTGAAATATTTCCATCCCTTTCAGCCATTCCAGTGTTGTTAGCTGCAGTGGCTCCAGTGGTCGCAAAAGCTGCAGCATTAGGGGCTGTCGAAACTGCATCTGGAATAGCTTTAAAGAACGTTTTCAGTGGCCATATAAAAAAAAGGAAGAAGCCTTCGATTGTCAGAACGAGTCGTCGAATACCATCGGGCAGTGGTCGCCAAAGATCAAGGGGTTCATCCGTCTATTGACCAATTTTGATTTGCTTGTGATAGTAAAATCAATCAAACGTTTTCGTGGTGTCTTTATGAGAGATGAACTTGCATAGATGATGTCACGCACGCGTAAAACCGGTATTATAAATATTCAGTGGGTTGCATACGTAGTAACATCCAGAAATGTATTATATGTTGACTCGTATGGACTTGCATTGCCTGTCCAAGTTGTTCATTATTTAACCACGCATGCTTTAACTATGCCAGCACACACTCGGTTGAATGGACTTATATACGGTTTTCTTGTTGTTGAAGCGTTGGGTGTACTGGAGAGTTCATCCACACTGCAAGCACTTATTGATTTCATATTAATGTAAGTTTAGTATTATTCATATCTATTAATATTTATTAACGTCATATTGCACAACGACATGGTGTTTTTCTAGATCTGAGCCGATTTGCAACAAAAGCTGATATGACTGAGTACAAAAGTCGTGTTGTTGTTGGTGTCGACCCAAGTGAGCTTGTTATTTCTGAAGATCAAACTGGCAAACTTAAATCCTCGAATGTTGACATAGAAGATTTTATTGTCAAGTTGAAAGGCACTGTCACGAATAACCTGGCTGAGAACACCGAAAACGGTGGAATCTGAGACTTGGGTGTCGGTTGAGTTTATCAAAATTTAGGTTGGTGATACTAATGCAGCAACAAAACGACGCTTGGATCAACAATTCGCTGCCGTACCATCACCAAGTGTAATGACCTCATGGAGCCAAATTCATGCAATATTAGTCGAAGGAGGAAAGGAACAAACTGGCGTTTTACCTTAGCAAGTGGAAGATTTATTTTTAATTTTTATGTAATTGGTTTTGATGGAACTAAGCGTCACATCTTAAATGATCATATTGATTTATTTTGTGCCAGGAGTAATATTTTACCAGAGCACAGTAAAATTAGAGAATTTTTTTACGCAGTTCCATTATCAGCATCATTAATTGCCGGAGATGAAATCCAGTTTGAAAAATATTGATATTTATCCGAGCTGCAACTTAAACGTTTTTAGTGTTTGTGTTTTCGATTTTAGCAATATTATATACGTGATGGAATCTCACCGCGCCAATGCTTTGCGTAATTTTACGACGGAGTGATGAATGACCTAACAAATAATGTAAACATCGATGGTCATTTCGTTCCACTTCTTGATGAATATCTGCGTCAAAACGATGTTAGCAGATCCTCATATACACTGCAATAAACCTTGTTACGGGTCAAATAGAAAAAAACTATTTGAACTACCTTGCTGCATCACAAGTAACTGGAGGCCAGCTTGGATTCATCACACGAGCATGTGAAAACGCTGAATCGTTAACTGCAGAATAGATGCAGACCATTCCAGAATTGTTTATACAAATGAACAAATAACTGAAGCAGAGCGGCAGGTGCGAGGTGAAATTACCAAGAAAACTGCGCTGAACGTAAATTACCACGCAAATTTTTGGTCGCAGATGCTATTTGCGACAGCGACTATTGGTCTTGGTGTGACTGGAATCAGGGCAACACCAACCAGTGTAGGTGTACCATTCGGTATTATTCTCGGAGCTATATTGCTAGTAACTGGTGTCTTTGGAGGTACAACAAATTAATTTATATGTGACTGCATTCATCAATTCGCGTCAATTTCGCATTGCTATAAGCCACAAAAAGCAACCTTAATACGATAAGCTGTATTCAGTTGTAATCGATGATAAAAATAATCAGTGCGGTTGAAGTTGAGATTGTGCTGGGAGAAATCGAAAATCGTAGGCAATTACAAGCACAATAAGAAACACTGTATATATATATATATATATATATATATATATATATATATATATATATATATATATATATATATATATATATATATATACATATATATATATATATATCTTCCGTGAAAAACTACTTAGGAAATACAGAGCCTGTGTGTTTCTGTTACTGCAAAGGAAGTCCAAGAACGATAAGGAAAAACCTCAAAGATTATATCTGATATGGAATGTTCTCAAATATTGCCCTGAGATAAATCCATCTGATAACAATCAAAAAGAGTTATATTTTATAGTAAATAGCCTTTATAGACTTAAGGCCCACGTAGAAAAAACTGCTGAACTATGATATGTCTATAATGTTGCTACAATCAAGTAACATGAGGATAAATAGAAACTTTACAAAAAAAGGTTAAATGAACTCCCCAAACTCGCAAATATTACAGTAGTATCATAACACTTTGTGATAGAAATCGTAGAATATACTCTAAAACAAGAATATCGAGAAAAAGAAGGCAAAGAGAAAGCAAAGGAAATGCAAGATAATGTCATAACCGAACTGTTGTTCAAAAGTATGAAGATCAGCGGCAGCTTTGGTAATAAACAGCATTTATTGCCACTTACACACAAAAGTCCGAATTTCGATAGAAAACACATTAGCTGCTGTAGTAATTTGTTCATTGTGCTGGGCTCTCAGTGTGTATACTGATCGGTACCACATTTATGACAAAGTACGACCAGTAGTATCAAATACTGTAGTGGGTTCTGTCCTTTAAAGAAAACCTTTTGGCGACACTGACATCCGTCGTAGACGCTCCCCCCCCCCCCCACAATTGGACGACGTGTGTGCAAAAATAACATTGATAAATATGCAGCGATCATTTATAGGATAACTATGTCATGGGGGTGTAGTTTTCAGGCAAAGCCGCCGGCAGGGACTCAAAGGAGACAGAGAAGGCAAATCGACCAATTTCATACTACTAGTATCGGCAAATGTCCTCACTCAAATATTAGTTTTCTCTGTTTCAGAATGTATAATGTTTGACATTATTTAGATTCTTTGCAAGCTGTTCTAAAGATTGTCTGATGAACTGCATATTTTCTAGGAATCTAATTGTCCCAACAATATTCTCGGACCTGCTTCTTAAATCTAAAGTTTGTGAAACCATCCTAAGCCAAATATTATTGCCATTTAATGATTAGGGTTATTTTTCTCTATTTTTAACGGTTAATTGACAATGATCCTTCAGATGATTTTCGTTATGTATACATACATACATACATATACATGCATACATATATGACATATATTGGTGGTATTGAAATGTTTCTTATCTTTGTATCGTTTCTGCCAAAGCTAGCACAACGCCTGCAATTTGTTTTGGTCAAATGTTTGGAGAACATTTTAGGGCAGTTATCACCTCTGTATACCATAAGCTCATAGTCTTTGCTAATGGTTTCAGTGCAAAGATAAAACTTCTTCCTGGTATATGTTTGGCAGTTTGTGTTTTCCATATGATTTTATTTGAATCTTATCTGCACGTGTTTAGGCGTTGAATAATACTTTCGATATAGTACATTTTAGCTCATGGTGTTACATTATATCCCTCTTCGGGAATTATATCTACGTTGTCATCTACTTGATAATATAATATTTAATGTTCATCATATACAATTAACACGCCCGCGTGCCTGCCTCTCCCCATGGTACTATAACTGATTTGATTACTCCATGATTTTGCATCGATTTACAGAAATGTTGTTGATGCGTTGTTATTTAACAGCACTGAGTACGTTATTGTTTATGGCATGCAGTGGAAATTGGAGCAAAGTGCCTTCTCCAAAGATAAAATGATGCAGCCTATCCGAGCTGGCCGTAGCTGATATCGAACCCGCGACCGTCGCATTATGAGTCTGACTTTTTACTACTTGAGCTACTGCCATTACCCAGGAGAATTCCAGGTAACTTTTTTAATCATAACGACATTGAAATCAGTAGCTCTTTAATTCTTCCCAGTAGGTCATGCTAGTAGTTATGTATGGCGATTGGGTCTCGTATCATTTTACATGGAGAAAATGGCGGAAAATTTATAGCCACTAACGGGAAAATAATACTACACTATCATCAATGATTGAAAAGCTATTATAGCAGCATTCAGTTGTATAAAGTTTTTCAAAGATATGATAGCAGTGGTAAGTGTGGATAACTGATTATATAATAGGCTCAAAGTTTCAAGAGTATCACAGCCAGCATTAGCATCTGCTTCTATTTTTTGTATTTGATTGGATGATAGATCTAGTGTGGAACCTGGAGAGAAGACCACAAAATGAATTGTTTGGTATCTGAGTAAGTTTGTTATCTTGTAGATAGACAACACTGATCTGTGACGTATTGAAGAGTGAGGTTAGAGATGGAATAGCGGTGAGGTCAGCAAAATTGCTGTAGATGGGAGTAGATTCACATGTGTATTTCTCAAGGCAAATGTCTCCAGGATCACTGTGTAACATTGCCCATATTTGTGTAATGGTCAGGCACATAAGTGGGTGGAGAAAGAGCTGAAATAGAGAAAAAATAGCAGAATATGCCTTTAGTTGCAAAATAATTGTCTGAGCAACTAACCAAACAATCAATCAATGAAATAAATGTTTATTATTTTGCACTAAACAAATAATGATAATATAAAATGTGTTCCTTTTTTAATGCATGCTTGTTCAATTCCACCTGGGATTGAAGTGTAGAAAAAAGTAAAATAAACTGTAAATTTGTAATTATACACATTAAAATTAAAATTAAAATAACCAAAATATAAGATATCCTTCTTAAATTCATTTTTACTTACCATTTTTATGAACATTTAGTTATAGTCAGGAACATTATTCTCCTTTGCTGCTCTTATCGCGTTTGTAAAAAGTCAAGGAGTCTATTAATTCTTTCCTTGCAATGCTGATGGCAGTCATGATCTTCATGTACTATATTTAAGGTTCATAATGTATATATATATATATATATATATATATATATATATATATATATATATATATATATATATATATATATATATATATATATATATAGTTATAGTTATAGTGTCTATATGTGTTCCTGCTATGAATGCATATATAATGTTTGGTGAAATTGATAAGAATGCCACTGTAATTTATAGTAACATTTGATTACCAACCAGGGAATCCATTCAATGGGCCACTGTAATTTATAGTAACATTTGATTGCCAACCAGGAAATCCATTAAATGGGCCACTGTAATTTATAGTAACATTTGATTGCCAGGCAGGGAATCCATTCAATGGGCCACTGTAATTTATAGTAACATTTGATTGCCAACCAGGGAATCCAATCGATGATCCAATAGATTATGCCCATTTTCCATACATTTTCCATGTTTTGAATTTACACATAATGTTAAACATGGATAATACATATAAAATGCCGAATTTAATGTAAATATGCTAATCTCACACATGCATACACAAAACGTACACACCAGAAATAAAACAATATCTTTATCTCTTTCGAAATCATAGTTCTGCTCGTCTCTCAATTTTTTTTCCGTGTTTATATTGTGAATTTCAATAAAGCATATGGAGAATAGCAGGTACTTGCATGTCTGATGGTATTTGCAACCTCATATGGTATTTCATGATAACCAAACTGTAATCAAGATAAATCATGTTGCACTCAACTGGGTCTTTGACCTCCTTCCGTTCTGTGACAAAAAGGTGATAAAAGTTATGGAATCAGACTAATTTTGAAACTAATTTGGGTCTTGATAGTAGAATGTTGTGAACTCACATATGTCATTTAGTCTACAAACTGTTATATAACGCCGAGGCATTTCAAAAGAACATTTGCAGTATTTAGAAGAGTCTCGTACACAGCTTAACACAGGGTTAATACTATGAAGGTAATAATTATTTTTACTCTCAGTAATTTTGCTTAACTTGTATGCAGTCCTTGACAAGATATATTGCAGTACATTTTAAGGTGCTACTTTATTATTAAAATTTTCCTGATTCTGCATGATTTAGTATATGTTTTGTGCCTCGGATAATTTTGCAAATAAATATGTCATGTTTTCCATATAGCAATCATCTGCAAGAGGTGTATAATCTTTGGGTCCATTGAATGGATTTCCTGGGTGGCAATATATATATATATATATATATATATATATATATATATATATATATATATATATATATATATATATATATATATATATATATATATATATATTGTAAAGTGCTATCTGTATTATCTTTATTTTTTGTTTAGTGCAAAATCATAAACATTTATTCCATTGACTGATTGGCTCAGACAATTATTTAGCAAATAAAGGCATATTCTGCTATTTTTTCTCTATTTCAGCTCTTTCTCCACCCACTTATGTGCCTGGCTATTACACAAATATGGGCAATGTTACACAATGATACTGGAGACACTTGCCCTGAGAAATGCACATGTGAATCTACAACCATCTCCTGTGGTTATTCTGACCTCACCAATATTCCATCTCTAACCTCATTCTTCAATAGGTCACAGATCAATGCTGTCTATCTATATGGTAACAAAATTACTCAGATACCAAACAATTCATTTTATGGAGTCTTCTCTTCAGGCTCCACACTAGATCTATCATCAAATCAAATACAAACAATAGATGTTGATGCTTTTGCTGGGTGTGATAATCTTGAAACTTTGAGCCTGTCTTTTAATCAGTTATCCACACTTCCCACTGCTATCATAGCCTTGAAAAACTTGATGCAACTGAATGCTGCTTATAATAGCCTCACAACCATTGATGATAGTGTAACGAGAGGCCTAGGATTGTCATTGTCAGTACTCGATCTGAGCAGCAACAAATTAAACATGTGGCCAGAATCATTCCACCAACTACAGTTTCTGAAAAGTCTGTCCTTGAGCAATAATCCAATTAGTGAGATTCCTTCAGGCAGTTTGCGAACCTTCAGAGATACTATAGAAACGCTTTATATTGGCAACACAGGACTAACACATGTACCAGAGGATATGAGAGAATTAACATCGCTGGCAGCCTTCGACATAAGTAACAACCCTATAAATGATTCAGGATTTCCACCAGGCATATTTGACTCTGTTAAAGACACTCTTAGAACTTTAGCCATCAACAATCTTCTTTTAACAAAAGTACCAAATGATATAGCAAAGTTAAGACAGCTTTCATATATTTCTCTAAGTAATAATCGAATACATTATATTCACGAAGAAGACTTAAGTAATTTGACACAACTGCAAAAATTAGGCCTCAATAACTGTGGTCTTCAGAGAATACCATATGTTGTAAATATGTTGCCAAGTCTTGGAGAGCTTTACCTTGATAATAATCCTATTGTAAGTTTGGAACATCCAGACCTTGATGGTATGCAGATGTTACATTGGTTAGGAATGAGTGGCACATCACTACAATACATTTCACCAGCAGCCTTCCTCAAGACACAAAATTTGCGCTATATCTATTTAAGTTATAACCATCTTACAGAAGTTCCATTAGCATTTCATGCCCTTCCTGTACAGGGCCTTCACATCAATATTCAGGCTAACCCAATCCAATGCTCTTGTGATATGAAGTGGATGGTGAACTGGATTAAAAATCAAACTGAAGTCCATGATGTTGCATTCCCAATAGTAGGTGACTGCGACAATTACAAGATAGGCATAGAAAAATACTTCCAAAATGTGTTGCCTAAATGTCACGAAGAGAAAGATGGTTTAGCCAGAAATTCCTATTAAAATCAATGGATAAATACAAGGAACAGATGAAGACATCTGCCAAATATTATCTCATCATTGATTGTTATAGTTGAAATAAAGAAAATTATGGGGAGAATATAATATAAAGACTTGATTGTATTGTGAGGAAGATGGACTGTGTAACTTATTATGGATTAAAATCAGTATGCATAATACTTGTATAGCTGAAGCAAATTTTTGAAAGTGTATAGAACATGCCCTATACCTTTCTATTTGTGTTGTATGTTTTTCAAATTTAATACATTAATCAAGCATTTTTTTTCCACACTGTATTTCATAAAGTTTATCACAATATTTTTTCTTTGTAATACGCACCATGGGATAAAATAAGTATGCATGGTAAAACCTGTGAAAATCCAAATAGTTGTGCTAACTGGAACATGGAAAATAATTTCAGAAGAATAACTTTTTTTTATTTTTCTTTAAAGGAAATATGTTTGAACGTATGTTTGAAGAATGTGAACAAGTTAGAACAACTGTCCAAATATATCAGTTACAAGTACCAAAAACAAAACTTGATACATTATACATAAGAATGAGAGAAGACATTTAAAAATTAAAAATATTTTTTTTTCAATCTCTCTCTCTCTCTCTTATCTGCATATGATGCTATTACATATTTTGTTCTCCTCAATTGTAAAGTTTGAGAGACAAGCCAGCAGAGATTTTACCATTAAAATAAGTTTTAATGTGGTGATGATATAATTACAAGCAAATGTGCACATTTTGCTTTGAAAATGATCCTGTTAACATAAATTTGTATATAACACAATTATGATATAATTGTCAGTAGTTTTGTTTATTAAATACATCTTAATTACATCCTGTAAACATTTACACAGTAATAACCAATCACTATTGTATTTCAGACGATAAAAATCCATATTGTTATATAAATTGACAATTAGTAAAATTAGCACTGTGACTTTGAACAATCAATGATTCAGTTCCTGTGCTATGAAAATTGTGACAAACTGATCATCAATGCAACTCAACTCAATAACATGGCTACATACTCACCAATGGGGTGAATTTACCAACAAATGCAATTGCAAATATTTCGGCAAAAACTGTGCCAAGAAATACTTTTGCCAAACTAATATTCGTATACTGAATGAGGGTTCACAGAATAATAATAAAAATATTAAAATGAAATCAGAATTTAAAAAAGAATGAATTAATACAAATTGCAATTATAATATTATATTTTTGTGTTGATCTTGGTATAAACTTCCAGTAGCTAAATAACACAGCTTACATGATGAATGAAGGGCCTTATTTACTGTGTGAGTCTGCTGGTGGCAGTTTATACAAATCTAAACACAGAAAATTAATATTAAACACTTTTTTTAAAAACAATACTGCTGAATAAACTTTATTTTCCTTTGAAAATTAATTAACATGTTCTTGAAACATTGGTAACTATATTATTTATCATCAGCAGACTCGATCTTATCTCAGGCAATGCAGTTGTTTGAGATAGGCTCAGGTTTCCTGTCCTATAAGGTATCTAGATTTTACTTAGGAAAGGGACAAAGCAAGAGTGTAAGGTGTGTAATGCTCCACAGAAAAAACTCATATTATCAGTTTGTATTACTATGGCAACGTTTTAACAGAACAACAATTCAAGTCCACCATAAAAACAATTTTAGTCAAAATACATGTATAATCTTTATATTTGTGAACTCAAACAAATGTAACATTTAAAAAGTTTTTTTAATTACAAATTGGATGTCAAAGTAATGTAAATAAATATTCACAGAATGTAATGAGCTTGCTTTGATTCTTATACATGTTGACATTAATTAACTGCAAAACATGATAGACATCAGTTAATTGTTCTGTGTCCTAATTGGAAGCCAATTTAGAAAGTTTTCAATCTCCATCACACGTGTCTGGATTTATTGTTAATTTCGACTGGTTCAGGTGTTATGCTATCAGATCACACATGTCTGGATTTACTGTTAATTTAGACTGGTTCAGGTGTTATGATATCGGACTGGTTTAGGTGTTGCTATGCTATCAGACCATATGTCACCTTCTTTCTTATTTTTACAGCTCTAGATTGCTATTTTTATTCAATCAAATTGATACTTGTGGTTGGACAGACTGTTTGCTTGAAACAGCCATTTTATGAAACATTGTGTACTAAAAATGTAGCACACTTTTTTTGTAAAGACAATATCTTTTTCAGCAAGTTAGCTTGATCTTGAACTCCTGACATCAAGATCAATTGTGTTCTTTCTTGGACTAAGGGAAACATGTAGCAAAGTTACGCTGAAGTCTGTTTACTAAAGTTTTAAGTGTTCATTCTAAAATGCAAATAAATGCCTCATGTCTACCTGCCCATACTGACATGTTAAACTACAATTTTCCATTACTTTCGTTGGTGAGGTTACAACCAAACAATTAAATGGTCTTTATTCCGAAATGCAACCATCAAAATGATACGCAGAAAAAAGAAAGTGCAATGAAAGTTTACCGTAGACAAGTGCCAATGGCAGCATTGCTTGGAATTCCCCTCCTCATATTGGTTTAACATTGTTCTAAAAAATAGCAACTGCAAAAAGGGGATTCCATTTAGTGTAAATAATGTACTCACCTTCTGTCAACTTCAATGACTAAACTTTGATAGTCTGCAAATTTCAAAACCCCTTGAAATGAGGTCATGTGAAATTACCATGCCTACCGTAGTAATGCCTCATTCCAGGTATGACAACCATGGAATCAATCGATGGGATGGTATGTGAAAATTATAACAGTAAAATAATTACTTCAACTAGAACTAGAACCTTAATATATGTTGATTACTAATCTCCCACCGCCATTTACAACATATGTTTTAATGAGATATGTTCCTATCTCAGTTCTGTTATAGATAAGGGGACTAGGAATATGGTGGCACAGTAAAACACCGACAATCCAGACGCCCACTATCTGGATAATCAGTAGTGAAGTGGGGCACTTTGGAGACAATGGGAATTAACATTAAAAACCACCCTGGGTCACTTTAGCGACAATGGGAAATTTAACATTACGAAAACCCCTGGGTCACTTTAGCGAGAATGGGAAATTAACATGGGAATATATTCTGGGTCTGTTGAGCGACAAGGGGAAATTGAACATGGGAATAAATCGTGGGTCTGTTGAGCGACAAGGGGAAATTGAACATAGGAATAAATCGTGGGTCTGTTGAGCGACAAGGGAAATTGAACATGGGAGAAAAAAGCAATTCTAGGGACAAGGGGAAATTGAACATGGGATTTTTTTTTTGCTTTTAAAAAATAAAAAAATATAAAAAAGGGGTAGGCAATTGAAAGTCTATCTCTTTTCGAGAGATGTGGGTGGCCCTGAAAAGGGCCTTTGGGTTTATGTTAATATGCCCTTAACATAAAGGGCATCTGCAACATCTTCTTCGTCTTAGGCTTCGTCTAATGGTAGGTCCATAAACTAAAACTCTTTTGAGACATCCTTGCCCCTACACGTAAATCCAACGTATCCATAGGCTTGTGGCGGTACTATGGAAAAACTGTCCACTCGGATCGGATATACATTGGTATGTCCGTCCTGAACATCATCGTTGACACGAGCGTAGAAGATTGCACATCGGTCCACATGTTGAGGCGCCGAGAACAAGTGAAGGAATGCAGTAAACTGCACTTATTTATAGGGAGAGAAAGGATTGAAATGGATTGAGTTTGTTGACCAATCCAAACACGCGTTACAAAATTCAGTCAGCTCGCATCCAATCCGAAGAGAGCAGTCTGTGACGTCACATGGTCTATATAGATTCGCTAGCGCCTGTGCGCAGTCAATTCATGCGACAGTTATTCAACATGACGGAAACTCAGAAAACGATAAATTGGGGTGCACCAGCAGTGGAGACCACCCAAGGCAACCCGGACTTACTTTCAGAAGAGGTGAATTGGGATTTTGTGGATTTTCTTACCTCGCAAGAATTTGTTCCGCTACCTTCTCCTTCATTACCACACGTGGAGAATTTTAGACAGAGACAGAAAGAAGAATTGGAGAAATTTATACAACAGCAAAAGGAAGCGGAACAAGCTTTTCTTCTACAGCAACAACAGCAAGAAGAAGAGGTAAGAAAAAAACAACAACAACAAGAAGCAGCAGCAAAGAAACAAGGGTGTGAAAATCAAACGGTCACGGTACTGTTAGACATTTTAGCGGAGTTAAGAAGTCTGAAACAAATGTATCAGACTTCTTTATTACGACCGAAGAGAATACGACCTTCCCGAGCTAAACACTCCAACCCTGTGACTAAGCCTACCGTGCCACCCTTAGTGATTTCAACCAAATCATCATCATCATCATCATCATCATCAACAGTATGCAGTCCAGAAGTAAGCCTTGGCCGTGGCAAAGGCTTAAGACAGTTAAAGTTGATTGCTTAAACTCACCCCTACACCAAAAAAGGCCCTTTTCAGGACCACCCACGTCTCTCGAACAGAGATAGACTTTCAATTGCCAATAACTCAAAAAAAAAAAAAAAAAAAAAAACCAACCCATTTTACCCATATAGTACGTGTGTATGAATGTATGAGTGTATGTCTTATTTTAAAATCAAAACCCAAAGACACTTACCTTTTTATACCTAATTTATTCTTTTATATTCTTTTATAAATATTTACAATCCAATTCACAATTCACAACGGAGCACTTTAAAAAGTTCATAGACTTCTTCTGTCTCATTGTTTAGTCTCTCTGTTTTTTGAATTTCTTCACCGTCACAGTCTTTTCCTCCTCTTCCTCCTCACTTTCTTCCCTTCTTCTTTTCTTCTCCTGTGTCTTTTTCTTCACCTGGCTGCTTTCTTCCTCCTCTTCTCCTTCCTCTGAAGAATCCCTCTCTTCTTCTGACTCCTCTTGTTTCTTTTTTGCGCAATCTGGAGACCAATGTCCTTTTTCTTGACAATAATAACAGGTATCTTGACTTTTGTCTTTTCTAACCCCTTTTTTTCTTTTTTGACGGTCTGGACACTCTTAAGACCAATGCTCTTTCTTCTGACAGATATAGCAAGTATCTTCACTTTTATCTCGCAAGGAAGGAGAGTAGTCTGTCGGCTGGTCTGAAGAGAATTTTCTAATGACCCCTCGCAACGCTCTGATGAAATGTTCGATTTGTGTAGTCTCTTCCATCGTTGTGCTCGGTTAGAGAGTGAAATGAATAGTGAAAGGACAAGACACACACCGTTTTAAATACGCTGATCTCCCATGACTATAAATTAGCCCATGGTGTTTAAACTTTAGTCATTTGACGTTTTGCTATCAAGATCAAACGATCCAATTCATTTGAGAAGAAAGAAGAAGAAAGCAAGAGGCAGAAACGTGATCTATCGCCTCGTACCAGGGCTGAAGTCTTGGCACAAATTCATGCCAGTGATTTTGAAGAGGACATGAGTGAACCAGAATCCAAACCCTCTAAACAAAGTTCACCATCCCTTAGTCAACCTGAAAAGTACTATTCCATTCTAGAGACGGAAAAGCGTCCCTCTAGAAAATTTAGAACCACGGCTTACAAATACACGGTGAAGTTTAAAGATTTCAAGTCCGAAGTACCGTTAGAGAAAGCAGAAGGGTTTATCACCGAGATGTGGGATTCTTTGCTCACCACACTCAAGCGACAATGTCAACCCAAAGAAGACGATCGCTTGAGACTTTCCATAAAACACGACGGCTTGAAATCCCCTGTTTGGATCGAGTTTAGCAGCCCTGCAGAATTGACCGCTTCCAAAGCCATGGACAAGATTCAACACGTGCAACAATCCAATGACCAGTTTGACATCACCAATGGAAAAGCCACACTGGACATGACCCACGCCTCTCCTCCTCAAGGGAGTGGCCGCAAAAAGATCTTATTGGTGAACGACCTTCGCAGCACCAAAAAGAGTCTTGTCCAAATTAACAACCCTCAAGACCAGATGTGTTTAGCCAGGGCTATCGTGGTGGGACGAACCTATGCTAACAAGAACGACACGGTAGAATGGAAAAGAGCCTGGAAAACTATTCAAAAATCGGACCGAGCCAAACAACGAAGTGAAGCAGAACTCCTGTTGCAACAAGCTGGCCTGTCCAAAGACACACCCTGTGGCATTCCTGAAATGCAAACATTGAAAGATGTCCTAGCTCCACGCTACACCTTGAAAGTGCACCCATAAGAAATGCGTGGGCCTCTGTTGTTTCGAGGGAAAGACTTTAAGGATGGAAAATACATTCACCTTTATCATCACGATGAACATTTCGATACCATTGCCAGTATCATTGGATTCCTGGGATATGTTTATTATTGAGAAATGTGACTATGGCTATAACAATCGAGAACAACACAAACATTGTGGATCGAAATGCTCAGGATGTTTGGCCTCTCCACCCTGTCTGAACGAAGGGCAAGAACCAGTGCATTGTTCTGCTTGTCTGCGCACGTTTGTCAGCTCTGCCTGTTACCAACAACATTTGAAGACGCAAGGTTCACAGCAGAAATGTGCTTGTCAACTGCTGAGATTGTGCCCTACCTGTGGACAGGGCATACGTACCAATAATGCCAAAGCACACGTATGTTCAGGAAAGAAAAAATGTCACATTTGTCACCACATTGTGGACTTGGAACACCAATGCTACGTGCAAAAATACCAATCCCAACCAGAGAAAGAGAAAGGACACAAGAAGAAAGGCAATTTCATCTTTTTCGATTTCGAATGCATGCAAGAGACCGATATTCACATTCCTAATTTCTGCGTGGCTCATCGAGCGTGCGAGAAGTGCATTCAAGAACCTATCTTCAGTCATTGCCCTCACTGCAGCAAAATTCCTGGAGGGCGTGAAAAAATCTTTCGAGGGCCGAACACGCTAGAAGATTTCGCACAATGGGTCTTACACCCCATCGACAAGACGTGGAGCCAAGAGGACATCGAATGTTACGGAGATTGTCATCGTCATGCCACGGTGATGGCTCACAATTTCTCCGGATACGATGGACAGTTTCTTCTCAGATACTATACGGAACATGGCACCGAGCGTCCTAAAGTCATTTTGAACGGAGCCAAACTCATTTTCATGCAAGTGGGACAAGTACAGTTTAAAGATTCGATGAGTTACTTGGCCATGCCTTTGAGTCGAATGCCTAAAACGTTTGGAATGACAGAAATGGCTAAAGGTTATTTTCCACACTTTTTCAATACGGAAGCCAATCAACACGCCGTTCTACCCCATTTGCCCGAGGATCACTATTACGACCCTGACAACATGCGTACCGAACAACGAGACGCTTTCTACGCTTGGTACCAGGCTCACGCCTCGGACCCTTTCGACTTTCAGGAAGAAATGCTAAAGTATTGTCGTTCCGACGTGGACATTTTACGGCGATGCTGTGGAAAATTTCGAGAACTGTTCATGGAACACGGAGGGGTCGATCCTTTGAAAGAAGCTTGCACCATTGCCAAAGCGTGTTCCTTAGTGTACCGGCAACGATTCATGCCTGAAAACACCGTGGCTGTCATCAGTCCTCAAACGACCAACTATGTCAAACGTCAATATTCGGTCAAAGCCCTACGCTGGTTACATTACCTGTGCGACAAGGAAGACAAGTGGATTCAGCATGCCCGCAACGGAGGGGGCGAAAAGACCATCGGAACGCATTCGGTCGATGGCTGGGACTTAGAAAACCCCAAGATTGTGTACGAGTTTAACGGTTGCTTATTTCACGGATGTCCCGTCTGTTACCCTGACCGTGGCACTAAAAATCAGTTTTTACAACGAACCATGGAAGACTTGTACCAGGACACTTGTCAGAAACGCCTAAAGTTAGAACAGGAAGGATACCAAGTGGTGGAAATGTGGGAACACGAATACGATCACCGCTTGAAAATCGATCCCGAGTTTAAACGTGATGTGGAAAGTTACCAGTTCATGGACCCCCTGAACCCGAGGGATAGTTTGTACGGAGGAAGGACCAATGCCACCTGTTTGCTGTACCAATCCGACGAAGAGAAAGGAGAAGAAACCAAATACTTGGACGTGTGTTCGCTGTATCCCTACGTGTGCAAATATTGTCGCTTTCCTGCAGGGAATCCACAATTGTTGACGGAACACATCGACCTGAAAAACATTCGACGTCGTTCGCGAGAATTTGATCTTGGTCAATTACGAAGAAGATCTGGACTTTGTACAAGACGACCCCTTTGGAAATGTCATCATTGCGGCCTACGTGACAGCTCATGCTCGCTTAAAATTGTACGAAGCTTTAGAACTGTTAGGGGAACGTGTCCTGTACTTTGACACGGACAGTTGCATTTACATCCATCACCCGAGTCAACAGCACCCTGACATCGAAGGAGACCGTTTAGGAGCCTGGACAGACGAGCACCCCGACGACAAGATTCTAAGTTTCGTCAGTGGTGGTTCTAAAAATTATGGCTACGAATACCGGGACAAACAAGGAGAAGTGCACACGAAGTGTAAAGTGAAAGGACTGACTCTGAAGTATCGTACCAGTCAAGTGGTGAACTTTGGGGTATTGAAAGAAGCCTTGCAGTCTAGAGAAGATGAACACTTTAAAGTGACCACCCATCAGCCCAACAAAATTGTACGTTTACCCACTCACCACATCGTCAGTCGACCCTTGGAAAAAGTCTATCAAATCGTGTACCAGAAGCGAGTGCGACTTCCCAATCATTTCACCTTACCGTATGGACACACATCGGTATTGGTCTGTATATAAAAAGGAACCCTAGGCAAGATCGATAGTTCATTGTGACTACCAAGACCAAGCGAACAAGATGAATACTTTCAGAGAAACACAAAACAAGTTTAGAAAGGCACAATTCAAGTTTAAGGCTTCTGAAGTGGAATGCGATTGTGAGCCTTGCGATGGGAACGATGCTGTACGTTGTGACCTTAGCGATGCCGTAAAGCATCATGGGAACTTTGTTCTCACTACCCCTATCATGGAAAGTGATGCTGTTCGTGTCAAACCTGAGGGATGCGAAAGCGATGCCGCTCGTCCTCTTGGACACTTTACTGGGTTTCGTTTTAAAGGTGGATGTCCACCTTCACGTCTACCTCCCTACGGATGTCATCCAGCCCTGAGCAAACTCCTGTCCATGTCACCCAACCCTCATCGAAACGAACCTGTGAAAGACGAATATTCGTTTCCTGTGCGTTTGTCGGAATACTGCGACTTTGAAAATCGTCTTCAATCGTTCAAAGGAAAATGGCCTAAGTATCTGGGAGGACCAACCCCCGAAGAATTAGCCAGAACTGGATTTTTCTACTTGGGCGAAGGGGATAAAGTCAAGTGCTTCAGTTGCGGTGTGTCACTTCACCACTGGGAACCGCAAGATTCGGCCTACGTTGAACATGCTCAATGGTCACCGAATTGTCATTACTTACCCTTAGTGGGACCGAGACATTGAAGTAACTTACCATGTCGTTGAAGAAGAAGAAGAAACCAGATTGGCTAGGAATCAAATGTTGGACATCACCGAGACCAGTATTTAAACTCCATTTGAAAAACGATATTGAATCATTACCTAAAGAACTGCAAGAGAAGATTTACAAGGAAGTATGGCAGGGACTTGCTATGAGTGAAATCTCAATGGGTAACTGTAGAACTTTTGTGCAGAGAAATTCACAAGAGGAAAGTGAAAAAAGTTAATCAGTGTGTTAGATTTCTCTGGGTCAAGTGTGCATTCATCCTATTATATCACTCTAGACCGTTTACATCAAAAGAGTTCACTGAGATTCCTGGACGTTACCCTGAATGGCAGTGGTCAGAAATTACTTACTATGTGGATTACTTTTGCTCTAGGAGAAGATTGTGAATTGTACGGACTGACCTATTCATGGATACTTTACAAGAGAACATTCGTGCTTTGCCTGTGGAGTTGAGAGAACGTATTTACAGAGAACTGGTCAAAATACAAGTGAAACGTAAAGAACAGTTGCATCCGTTACGTCACCGGTGTTTAAACCACTGGTATCTGAATGGTATAAAAGAACTGATTCGTCAGAAATTGTTTCAGTGGTCAGACCTTGTTCAACACTTTGAGTTAGTGAATGAACGAAATGTTTGTAATTTTGGTTACTTCGAGATTCACCTAGAGCAACGTATTGAGGAAGACAAGTTAAAGGATTGCCAACATATTTTACGTGGAATCTGCTTAGCGGAAGAGGAAACATCTAAACAAACTCTGAAGTGTAGGTTACAGTATGCAAGATTTAGATTCCCCACTGGAGAACGAAGATGTCAAGTTAGAAAGTACCTTTATTGCTTTCGAAATAAAGAGACTATAAAATCAGGAATCCATGCCACGGCTTTTGTCACAAGTGATTAAACAGATTCCGTGGAAGGAACTCAATGACCATATTCAAACCGTGGATCATTACCATCAATTATTACAAGAACTGTATCCGTTCAATTTGGGTCGACAAGTGGTGTGTGTCTTAGTGACTTGCTTTCTAGGATTTCGTTTACCAGCCGATTCCTTGTGGACTCTTTACGAACAGTACTTACCACCCCAACGGCCTTAAATGGTCACGAAAGACTCCTTTTACTCAAAACCAAAAAAAGATTCGTCAACTTTTAGCTACCGAAGACGTGTATGACGATGTGTGTGTAGCTTGTGACTTACACACTCACTGGACAGATCTCCGTGACTGGAAAAAGGGGGGTTTTGAGGCTTGGACCCAAGAAGTGGCCAGTATGCACGAGAGTTGTTGAAAGAAAAAAGTTACTTTTCAACCTGTGTTAGTGACAGTGCCAGAAGAAGAAGAAGAACCCGTCACCCAGGACAGGACTGTCGTGAACATGCCTGAAAGGCCCTTTCGGGAGGATACTTGTGTCACCTTACCCCCTACTATAGAACTGGTCAGAACATTACCCAAAACATGTTGTACAGACACTTGTGTTTATTCCACGTTGATGGTCATCATGTACCTTTTATCCTTGTACTTAAGCCTTTGGCTTTTATGTATTTATGTCTTTCGTATTCATGTTTAAAACATTCAACAAACGTGTCCAGAAAAAAGTATATAAACCCTTGGCTTGTTTGTTTTCGTGTCACAAGTGACATTCCTAACATTATGGCTACCTCTTTTGTCTCTGCTCCCTCTTCCTCCACTGTCAAAGTCATCGACGAACACTTAGATCGTGCCAGTTGGGAGGCTTTGTATCTTCGCCATCCCTTTAACATGCTCATTGCTGGACCTAGCGGTTCAGGCAAAACCGAATTCGTCAAACGTTTGATCGAACATAAACATCATTTGATCGATCGACCACCTCAACGCATCGTGTGGTGTTACAAAGAGTGGCAATCAGCGTACAGCCTGTTGCGAGAAGGTCAAGGCGATTCCATCGTGTTTGTGGAAGGCATTCCTAAAGAAGAAGATGGGATCGTCTCTGACTCCCGTCAAACCCATTTGGTCATTTTCGACGACATGTTAGGAGAAGACGAAGAAGAAATTAAGCTGTGGTTCACGCGCAAAGGGCATCACCGTAATGCCAGTGTCGTTTACATCACTCAAAATTTGTTTCAACAAAGTAAAGCCCATCGCACCATCAGTCTCAATGCACATTACGTGGTCTTGTTTAAAAGCCCTCGAGATAAATCGCAAGTGCAAGTCTTAGCCAAACAGTTAGAAACGCCTTGGCTGACTCAGGCGTACGACAATGCCACTCAAACTCCACACGCTTATTTACTCGTCGATTTGAAATCGACGATCCCCGATGATTTGCGATTTCGTACCCACTTGTTTCACCACTGGTGCCAAGATGGAGGGCCTGTCCTGTACACGTCTCCGTCCTCGACTTAACTTCACTCAAGAAAACAATCTATAAAAACCTCAGACACTTTTCGTCTGTCTCACACACATTTTGAACATGACGTCCCTTCAGTCGCATCTTCCCGTCAAATTGATTCGTGCCTTGTATGGCATCAGTCGAGAAAAAAATCCACAAATACGAGCTCGTGTCTTAGAAGCTAGTCTCAAAGAAGTCTTACGATGGTTCACGGTGACAGCACGTCAATTACTACAAGGGATCATTCAGATTCCTCATCAAACCAAACTCTTTTTTGATCGAAACAAAGTCGTTTTGACCCAACTGGCCGATCCTCGCATCGACACTCAAACCAAAAAACAAATCATTTTGAAACCTGGAGGGAGCGGTACTCTAGGAGGGGTCATCATTCGCTCTCTCTTAAGATGGGATCCTAATGCTCCCAAACTTCTCCCGAAGAAAAAAGTCAAACGAAGCTCCAAGAAGAAAAAGAGCCAGTTGCCAAGACCAAGTCCCCAAGGAGACCCGTGTCTCCAAGAACTTCTCCAGTGGCGGGACCCTCTTCTTACCAGACACCACCCCGGAAAAAGAAAAGCCCCCAGAAAAAGAAACAGAGAAAAACTCCGCTGAAAAAGAAAAGTCCACAGAAAAAAACTAGTCGCAAGAGAGGCACTTCAGCCAGGACGCAACCTTACACTCGCAAACCACGACCTGCAACAGCGGTGACCGCGTCTCCGGTATCCTCAGGTTCATTCACTTCTCCGTTCAAGACACCAAGAACTGAAGAGTACTTGGAGACGTTGATCACACCAAGAACTTCTCCGTTGATAACCCCAAGAACTTCCCCAGTGGCAGGACCCTCCAATTTAGTGGCAGTGGCCGATGCACACAAAGTACCTTCTCCCAAAATCAAAGTCCAAGAGAGATCGGGCATGTTACAAAGTTTATTAGATTTGTCCAAGCAAGAACTGGCTCGATTTAGTCCGTTGCGTAACCCTGCACGACGTGTCATGCCTGTCCTGAAGTTGACACGACGTAAAGACAATCAGTGGCGACGCGTTCCAGTATAAAAAAGGCCTGTGACCAAGTAGGGTATCAGTGTTTTTTGGTGCTGAAGACTCAAAGATGTCACCCTTCAAAAAACATCCCTCTTCTAAAACGCCAAATGGTTCAAAAGAAAATCCCCATTCGTCAAAAGAAGAAGATGTTGGTCCAACGTGGAGAAATTTTACCCCTCTTGTTAGGCCCATTGCTGAAAGGACTCTTGGGAACCATGTTGGGAGGACTGGTGGGAGCAAGATAAAAGGGACCTCTGAAGTCCCAAGATCTCAGAATCGACCCCTGACAACCCCATGGAAGGACGAAAACTAGCTTTAGTGCCTTACAAACGATGGATGGAATACCATCTTTGGCAAGAACAACGCACTCCGCATTTACCTCCCAATCCCAATTTGAGCGAGATGTCCCAGTTACAACACGAATTGCAGTCCTTGATGAATCGCCAAGATTTGTCCGAAACAGAAAAATCGCAAAAGTACGGTCAACTCTTGCAACGACTGTAACTCTTTCACAAGAAAGCTTTAGACGAAACAGCTCTTCCCACTCTGAAAGATTTTGGGACCTTGATGAAAAGTCCAGCACCATCACCTCTTAGACCACCACCAGTGAACAAGACAGAAAAAGGAGAAAAAGAAGAAGGGTTTCAAACTCCTCCAGAAAAAGTATGCAAGTTAACAACACCACCTACCTCCAGAATTGGATGGATTAAAATCATGATGACCACTCCTTCTTCATTAGAAGAGAAAAAGAAGGTGAAGCCAGAAGTGAAACAAGAACCGATATCCCCTGTTCAGACATCCTCCTCCTCGACACCTATTGCCGGTCGCACACGCAAAGCATTGCAATCCAAGAAAATACCCCAAGAGGAAAAGACTAGCATCCTCCAAGAGTGGGTGTCTTATTAACAAACAAACAAACAAATAAAAAATGGAAAAAGTGTTAGCCAGCATTTACTACGATCCATCCCATCCTGCAGGTTACGCAGGAGTTCAAAAATTGTATCGTGCTGCCAAAACGCGACTGAAAAGTCTCCGTTTACCTCAAGTGCAACGATGGTTACAAGAACAAGCTACCTACACTTTACGCAAACCCATTCGACGCAAGTTTTCCAGAAGTCGCACCCGAGTGGAAGGCATCGATCATCAATGGCAAGCCGATTTAGCCGATGTCTCTCATTTGGCCAGCTACAATCGTGGCTACAAATATTTGTTTTGTGTCAATGACGTCCTTTCCAAATTTGCCTGGGTCGTACCATTGACTTCCAAATCGAGCAGTGAGTTAGTGCGAGCCCTGCAACGAGTGTTGAAACAAAGCGGTCGTCACCCTCTTCGATGGCAAACGGACAAAGGCACCGAATTTCTGAACCAAGCATTCCAAAAAGAATTAAAGAAACGTGACATTCAGTGTTTTGCCACCGAGAATCCCGAAACCAATGCCAGCATCGTGGAGCGTTTTCAACGCACTTTGAAAGAACGCATGTGGAAATATTTTACGCATCACCACACTCTGAAGTACATCGACATCTTACCGCACCTGGTGCAAGCGTACAACCAATCTTACCATCGAAGTATTGGACGTGCCACGCAAGAGGTGACTCCCGACAATGAAGTGTTGGTGTTTGAGCGCCTGTTTGGTACGTCCCCGACGAGGGCTGCCCCCAAGAAAAGTGGAGTGTTGGCCGTAGGAGATTGGGTGCGCATTGGCAAAACCAAACGCACTTTCGACAAAGGTTACTTACCTAACTGGACTACCGAATCGTTTCGTGTCACTGGACGAGCGCATGGCCGTCATCCTGCCGTCTATAAATTGGAAGACATGAACGGAGAAGTGCTCAAAGGAACGTTTTACTTACCCGAGTTACAACGTGTCACCAAAAAAGAAGACGACGTGTACGACATCGAAAGCATTCTCGAACGCAGAACCCGTAAAGTGGGCAAACGACGTGTCAAAGTACGTTGGAAAGGATATCCACCCAGTTTTGATTCTTGGATCGACGCTTCGCAAGTCATCGACTATAAAAAGAAGTGACCATCATGCCCTTTCACACAGACGCAGCTACTACTGCTACCAATCCTTCACCCAGTTCTTCTCTGCAAGATTTACAAAAACAACCCTTGTGGGTGTGGTGTGGAGAACTTGTGCCTAAAACACAAATCGTCTTTTTCTGCCAAATCTTCGTTTTGTATTGTGTCATCGTGGCAGCCATCGCCAATTTGAGTTTGCAACAAGGAGACAAACAATTGTGGACCATTTTATTAAGCAGTTGCATCGGTTACCAGCTTCCCAATCCCTCCCTGAAATTCTCCTCGAACGGGAACAACGGGAACCTTGTGTCCAGTGCCAGTGTCAATCACTACTCCAACAACAACAACAACCACATTTTGGACGGAGACACTCCTCTGACGTCCATTAACCCCTCGGACAGCCACAGAGCTTTGGAATTATGAACAATAACAACCAATTTTACTTAACCTTACCTAGCGACAGTTCCATGGAGGTGTTTCCCAAGAACACGTTGTGCTTTTACACGGCCAAATTACCTCAGGCCATCCAATTAGATCACGAAGCCCATTGGGAAGTGGCTTTAGTAGAAATCATTCACCCAACCCAAGTCCTCAATGTCCTTCCCAATCAAAATTTTTTGATGTGGAAGTTCATGACGAACCATTGCAACAGTACTTGGATACCTATGGCAAATATAACATGAAAACCCCTGGCACAAGAAATCAAAAGTACACCACCTACCACTTGTCCATTTCCGCAGGCTATTATTTTAGTGGTCAACATTTGGTGAGCACCATAGCCTCCAGGTTTAATGGCGTGTTTCTAAAAGCTTTGTAGAGTGTCAAAAAAGTGTCACCCTGGAATACCACAAAGTAGCTCGTCGCTTCTTGATGAAATTTCCTGAGGGGGGTAAAATCATGTCCATTTTATTTTGTCCTGAATTGTTTGACGTGTTGGGCGGAGACATGGACATGAGGATGGCCATGCTCAAGAAAAACGAATTGCCAGTCATTTCCGACAACGATTCTTTTAGCAAGTTATTTCGTTCCTTAGTAGAACTGAACCAAGGACTGAATTTGATCTTTGTGTACTCCGATGTAGTGGAGTACAACGTGGTGGGACACACCTCCGTGCCATTACTGCGTGTCATTCCTTTCAAAGTGGATTCTGCCATGGCCGCTGACGAGGAAGGTGGAAACACTTACCACGTTCACCGCGAATTTGTACATCCTCACTATTTGCCGGTCAGCAAGTCTTATTTGGACACGGTCAACATTGCTATAAAAGGAGATCTGGGACAAAATATTCCATTCACCAAAGGAAAAGTCACGGTGAAACTCCATTTTCAAAAACGGTTCTCTCACGACTCGTAAGTCATGTATCCAGTGTACCGAGGGGTTGCTCGACAGCGAGGACACGGTTTAGGAGATATGTTAAAATCAGCCTTTCGTTCGGTGGCCCCAGTCTTGAAACCGATGGTGACACGCGGATTGCATGCCTTGAAAGATGCCGCACTGACACAAGGCAAAGAATTTCTCCAAAATGTCATCATCGACAAGCAAAACCCTAAAGAAGCCTTCATGAGGGCAAGCAAAAATGTCTTGCTGCAAACGGGCAAAGACATTTTGGGCCGACGAGAAACACCTATAAATGCCCTGCACGCTACCGAGTCAGTCATTGAGCAAGGACAAGGCAGAAAGAGACGACGAAGAAAACACCCTTTCACCAGACTTCACACTTCTAAAGCTAGAAAGACAAAGAAAAGAAGAACTGTTCGAGACTTAGACGTTTTCGATTATTAAAGTATTGAGACACAGAACAAAATGATGCACCGAGAGTCTTGCGCCTGTTCCAAGACGGAACTGGATCTGTTTGCCATGCCCCCCACGATGATGACCATGCAAGAATCCCAGTGGGTGGAATTTCATCCCATCTCCTCTTTGACGGATTCCGCTCCCATCGAGTTTGAAATCAAAGGACAACCCGAAGATTACATCGATCTGAATAGCAGTTACCTGTATTTGAAAGTGAAAGTGATCGAACCACCCAACGCTAACATAGACAATGATGATGTAGTAGCTCCCGTCAACAATTTCATGCATTCCTTGTTTAGCGAAGTGGACTTGTACTTGAATAACAAACTGGTCAGCAGCAGCATGGATACTTACCCTTACCGAGCGTACCTGGAAAATCTCTTGACGTACGGAAAAGAAGCCAAGAACACTCATCTGGATGCTTGCGTGGTATGGAAACCTGACAAAGCGACTAAGTTCAACAGCATTACAGTTGCTGGGGATGCTCAAAATACAACGGGATTTGTAGAACGACGAACGAAAATTCATCTAAGTCGTAGTTTAGAACTGATGGATCGCTTGCATCTAGACATGTGGTTACAAGAAAAGTATTTGCTGAACGGGATGGATATCCGCTTGAGACTGAATTGCAGCAGTGCCGCTTTCCATTTAATGGTTGCTGATGGTTCCACTTACAAAACCAAAATCGAAGAAGCCAGACTCTACGTGCGTCGTGTGGAAGTGTTACCTAAGGTGGGAAACGACGTCAGTCAGACGTTGAGCAGAACGACCGCCAAGTATCCGATACGAAGAGTGGAAGTGAAAACGTTCAACATTCCTGCTGGACAGCGATCCATGATCGAAGATCATCTGTTCCAAGGACAGTTACCCAAGCGTTTAATCCTTGGTATCGTCAACAATTCAGCCTTCAATGGAGCCTACCATGAAAATCCTTTTGAGTTTCAACATTACAATGTGTCCAATATTGAAGTCAGTCGCGATGGCAAGACCTTGTGTACCCGACCCTTTGAGCCTAACTTTGGTGCCGCGAAGAATTATTTGAGATCGTACTTGTCCCTCTGCGAAGCTACCGGACAGTTAGGAACCAACACCAGTCACGGTATTACGTACGAGGATTATGTAGGAGGCTACGCTTTGTGGGCTTTTGATTTCACTCCAGACCAAGGCAGTGACGAGGGACATTTCCACCCTATAAAATCCGGCCAGATTCGTGTGGAACTTCAGTTTACTAATCCTCTACCTGACACAGTGAACGTCCTCCTGTATGCAGAATTTGATAATACGATAGAAATCAACAGTTTAAGAGAAGTCATTCTAGATTATTAGAAGCTATGGAAGACTGTTATCCCTCTTTACCTAGTGGAGAAACTTTGGACATGGAATGTGAGGGGACTGTGGAAGAAGAAGAATCCCAAGACAAAGACGAAGAAGTTATCATGATGAAGTCAAGATGGCCAGAACAAGAGGCCTATTTAGTTTCCTGTTTTGCTACAGTCCTGGAAGATATAATGAAAGAATTGATCAAGGAAGAGTGCTATGGATGTCACAACGATCATCCCAGTCAAATTCAACACGACAAATGTCTGATGTTGAGTCAAGAAGGAAAATTGGACGAATATCTGGACAAAGCTTGGGATCACATCGAGATAGAATTCGTATTGAAGGTATGGTATAAAGGCCTGGATAAACATTCTTCTCCTCCATTAACGTCTCTGGAGTGCCGTCGCATCGAATCTCTCTTGGACCAGAGTAAGAAGTCGGATCTAAACGCCTTTTACTTGTCAGACATTTTCAAGCAAAAAGTCAGGATCGAATTGATCACTTATCATTACCTGTAAAGAAGAAGAAAAAACCACACAAATCAATGGATACCTGGGAACTTTATTACTTTTTAAACCACAGTTCGTATACTGCTTCTTGGAATCCTGTCGTCGGTGCTAAAGGTGAACTCCCTCATCGCAAACCTCAAGACCATCTAGCTTATGTGATCAACACGGACGACAGTCATCTCCCAGGAACCCACTGGGTAGCAGTCTACTTTCCTCAAGAAGGATGTGTGGAATATTTCTATTCGTATGGATTGCCTCCTTTGGAAGACGATATCATCGACTTTATGAGAAGAAATGCTCAGACCACCCGATTCAATAATGTGAAATTACAAGGCACAGATTCCTTGGTGTGTGGACAATATTGTGTGTATTTTCTGCATCATCGCAGCCTGGGCTATTGCTTAGAACATTTAGTGACTCATTTTGATCCTCGTTCTTCTTCAAGAAACGATGTGAAAGTAGATCGATGGTTTTGTGACCATTATGCTTATCTTTTGTCTCAAGCTAGGAAACGTAGTGTCCATCAATGGCCTAATGACTTCCAACAGTGGAAATCACAATTTCATTCACAACGTTGTCAACCCTGTCCAAAATAATGTGCTAGTTGAAAAAAAATGTTTGTGATTTGAAAAAATGTTTGATGTTATATTGTTAGATTATTGTTAAAAATGTTAGAGTTGTTTGTTAGTGTTAAGTGATTTTGAATAAAAAATGTTGTGTTTTGAAAAAAATGCCTTTGTGGTTTGTTTGGCTATAAGAATCTTGATTCATGCTCTTTGACTTCTTACTATCCCTCTCATTACACTCATTGAACGTTGCGGCTCGAAAAGCGTGGAAGGAAGTTTTCCTTCACGTCCGCGCTCTGACTTTAAAGCCGGGGTAGCCTCCAGTCTAATCATCCATTGTCGACTCATCCTCCTACGAAGATGTGCTCCAAACTAGCTAAGCTAAACGAAGCCTACGTGAATTTGCATAGGGTCAGACACAGTCTGATACCAAAGCCAGAAGAGATAGAGAATGTGAGAATGTTAAAAGTCACTGAAGACCTGATAGAAGAGCTCTTTAGAGAAGAAGTGAACAGGGAGAAAGAAAAATGGACAGAGAAGTACAGACTTCAGAAACAGCAACAACAACAGCAGCAGCAGCAGCAACCTGAACCTGACAGAGGCTTTGTCGATTGTCGTATCGACACCAAAAAGTTCTTCTTCTCTTTCCGAAACCTATCGTCAGAAAGTCTATCGTCAGAGGACGTAGCATTCTTTGAAACTAAAAGATCGCCCTAGCTTCAACTTCGCACACAAAAAAACAGCCCTTTTCAGGACTACCCCAATCTCTAGAAAAGAAATAACAATCGATTTGCCAATGTGTGTATGAAGAGTAGTGTGAATATAAACACTGACTCTTTTCTGGTGTGATTGTATGTGTTAGTGTTTGTAAGCACTCAAGTACGTTTGTGTGGAAAGTAGATAATGTTTTTTATGTTTGACGTGTGGGAATAGTAGATTTGGGGTTTGTTTATTGCTGCTCCGCGTATGTGGATAGTATATTATTAATGAAAATTTTTAAAATAGTAATGGGTAGTAAAAAAGTGAGTGTTTCTTTTAGGTCCGCGCGTTGTTTGGTCATGATCTAGGTAATATAACTTTTGTTTTAGGGGAAGTTTTCCTTCACGTCCGCGCTTTAACTATAAATTGAAAATCGCTTGGAAGTCTAGCTACCCTGTTCATTCGTTAACAAGACAATGAATACCAGAATAAGCAAACTTCTTGAACTCCAGATACATCTGGAATATGCCAGGCGCCTGTTAAATGAACTGGCAGCGGAGGCCATAGTAGAAGAGGGAAGAATAAAGAAGGAAGAGGAGGAGAGAAGACAGAGGGAAGAGGAGGAAAAGAAAATAGGAGAGAGGATGGCTTACAAGATACCAGAGACAGAGGATTGGGGTGCTGAAGCCAATCATCCTCCCTCTGCGCTCTCAAGAAAAAAAGTAAAAGGAGACTGGGGAAGAAGATGTGTGTGTGGTGCCAGGCCTGGAAGGTGCCATCATTAACCAGGTGTCACTGGAGTTCAAAAGCAAACAGCCCTTTTCAGGGCTACCCAAACCTTTAGAAAAGATATAGTAATCGATTTGCCAATGTGTGTATGTAGAGTAGTGTGCATATAAACACTGACTCTTTTTTTCCTAGTGTGAGTGTATGTGTTTGTGTTTGTAAGCGCTCACGTACGTTTGTGTGGATAGTAGATTATTGGGTTTTGTAAGAGCTTAAGTTGGTTTGTGTGGATAGTAGATTTGGGTTTTATTTTAATGCTTTGCGTGTGTGGATAGTAGATTTGGGGTTTGTTTATTGCTGCTTCGCGTATGTGGATAGTAGATAATATGAGATGAGAAAAGTAGGGGATGTTTTTCTTCACGTCCGCGCTTTTCGTATAAGAACCCACAACATTCGTCATTCACACCATTCTACAAAGAATAAAAAAGATGGCTTCGAACCACCTTGAGAAAATGAAAAAACTGCAAGACGTCCTGGACAATTTGGGCATGATGGAGCAAATGTTGGCTAACCTAAACGAGGATCACTATTCTTATAGTCCCCATCGAGTGAAGATGGAGATTAACAACTTACGAAAACTAAAGGACATCATCAGTGATCTGTTGAAAGAAATAAAGGAGGAGAAGGAGGATGAAGAGGAAAGGATAAGGATGACAGCATGGAACGAAAACATTGAAAAAGAAGAAGAAAATGAGAAGAGGAAGAAAGAAGAGGAGGAGAAGCAGAAAGAAGAGAAAAGGAAGAAAAAGGAGGAAGAAAAGAAAGAAAAGAAGAGAAAAAGTGTAGGACAGAAAATAAGAAGCTGGTGGAGAAATAGAAGAAATTAGAAGATGAAGAAAACCAATGGCCCTTTTTAGGGCCAACCACATCTCTCGAAAAGAGATCGACTTTCAATTGCCTACCCCTTTTTTATATTTTTTTTATTTTTTAAAAACAAAAAAAAGCCCATGTTAAATTTCCCCTTGTCCCTAGAATTGCTTTTTTCTCCCATGTTCAATTTCCCTTGTCGCTCAACAGACCCACGATTTATTCCCATGTTCAATTTCCCCTTGTCGCTCAACAGACCCAAAATATATTCCCATGTTAATTTCCCATTGTCGCTAAAGTGACCCAGGGGTTTTCGTAATGTTAAATTTCCCATTGTCTCTAAAGTGACCCAGGGTGGTTTTTAATGCTAATTCCCGTTGTCTCCAAAGTGCCTCACTTCACTACTATAATCCGCTCATACAACTTATTACATGACCCCTGAAATTATCATTTATTAAAATGTCCATGCACATAGAAATGAAAGTAATTTGCCAATCATGATGTTAACATATTAGAACAGAGAAAGAGAAATAAAAAAAACAAGCACACTCTAATATAAGTTTTTTAAAATAAAAATAAATGTAAATAGAATAGAGTGAGGGCTAGAGTGAGATATGAACAGAATAAGTTTCTTCTTAAAGCCGATTGTTGCCAAGTGGGTAGTGAGAACCGCTATGATAGTATGTATTTTTTTCAAACAGAAATTTGAAATAAAGCATGATTAAAAACTCATAACAGCCCAATCAAAGACATTATATAGTCCAAAACCTACGTAAGTAATGTTGATAAAATTTAAATTGTGACTTATCATAATTATTTACTGGTACAGTGAGACAAAATCCATGCTAACTGAGTTTAATTTAATAAAAGCTTTTGGACATGTTTGTGTGTTTTTAGAGTTTGTTCATAGCAAATTATTGTACTTGTTCATTCTGCTCTAAGGTTGATTTTCTTATTTGGCATGCTGATTTAATTCCAATAATAGGATATATTTTGCTCTTGAAGTTCAAGTAATTGATTGATTTTACATGTACACTTAGGTCATAAATTTTAGATACCGCTTTGGTGGCCTAGTGGTTAGAGCATCCGCCTCGGATGCGGGAGGTTGTGGGTTCAATTCCTGGTCAAGTCATACCAAAGACTTACAAAAATGGTACTAACAGCTGCCTTGCTTGGCGCTCAGCATTACGAGGTTAGTGTAAGGACTGATCGGCCTGGTGTCAGGATAATGTGACTGGGTGGGACATCATGCTACGTGTCTGCAGCATGATGCCCCGGTGCTAGACATCACTATAAACTGTCATACTGCAGACATCGTAGCGATATGACTGAAAAATTGTTAAAGCTATGTTAAAAATCCAAATCACACACGCACACACACACACACACACACACACACAGATAAATTTTAGTACCTAATGTAGTTTTGTGCTGTTTAAATGATGGTACTTGTTTTGCTCTTCAACATGTGAAATTGTGTCAAACTTTAATATTTACTTTATATTTGATGTACAATCAGTCAAACTTACCATTATTAGATTGAATAAACTGAGATACTTCCATTCACAATTCTACTTTCTGACTGCACTTCAATCATCAGGATGGGATATTATTCTGATGAAATATGTTCTCCCAATTAGGGCCAGGATAATTCGTGTTTTATTGTGTATAAATACATGAATAGGCCGAAGATCTAAGTAAAACTCAAAATAAAAAGCCAGAGGAAATTAGATAAGTGTATGCAGATTTGTAGGTAGTTAGGAATGTACATGCATGTCTGTACAAGGTTTAACATTCCAGACTGTATGGTACAAAGTTTATGTGCCATCTTTATTCGCTTATAAGTCAATCTGCAAACAACAAAGATCCTGCAAATCAGGATCTGTGTTGTTTGTTCTGCTGATTACTCATATCAAACTGCAGATACCAAAATCCGCTGGCGCATTATGCAATGGCAGATACGGGACTGTGCAGTTTGCAGTTGATCATGACTTATAAGAGAGTACATAGGATACACTGTACTCTCTTAAAACGCCCAAGAGCTTTTCATTTTGAACATCACTGGAATCATCCTACAGCAAAAAGGTTGATTCGGTTAGTGGTCTCTTACAACATACAGGAGGTTACAAGGGTAAGGTTATAAATGCCGTGACTTTTGACAACTTTTGACATGGGCTCTGATAAATATATGCCGTAATCAGAAATCAAAGTATTCATGACACTGATACAATGAGGAAATCGAGAATTTTCAAAAGAAGTACAGGGATTTACATGATGTTGACGCCATAAATGAACATTATGGGCATATTAACGCTCTAAAATTCTTCGCTACACCAATCACGTGATAAGGTTCCACTCTACAGTTATTATACATCTGAGAGAGGGACTGGTATAGGCAAAGTTGTTTGCATTAGTAACATGCAATGTGGACAGAATGTTGACATACCTCTATGCTACTGTCATGTACCGTGACTAAAATTTCTTTACATGTGGTAATGATGGAAATTACGTACTATCTAAAGCAGACAGCTATTAAAATTTAAATTTAAATTTAAATGTGATAGAAAAGTGAGTCTGAAATAGAACAAAGAACACTAACTTTAGTAATTTTCAATGAAATTTGCCAGAATAGACAATACCAGCTTCAGAAAGTGCAAAATATATAAAAAGTAACAAAGTTATCACCTCATTTTTTCCAATTTACCTTCGAAGTCCTGGAAGTGAAAAAAAATCAAGTGGAGGAGCTGGCAATCTTATGAGAGGTGCACATCTGAAGTAAGGTCAAACTGTTTATACTATAACCCAAATTACACCTATCAATCATACACTAAGATAAAGGTAAAACTTATTTTAACAATATCAAAGATATAAAAGATCATTTTATAAATTACCTGGATAACCAGTGAAGAAAACGGAAATTCTTAAAACAATGTAATTGCATGCAAAGCGTGAAACTGTAGCGATCTTTATGTTTTAACTTGCAATTAAAATCAACATTATATACCACCAACTGAGGATTACCTACACAATGGAGCTACATTTTTCAACAAATTATATCATATTCAAGTGTAACTAGCGCATAACTAGTTCTCAGGCAGACCAAGTGGGCAGACTGAATAAATATGTTGCCTGCCGACATAGTCTTGGAAATCTGGTTTTCATTAGCTGAAGTGCAAGTAAATCTGAGACAGTGTGAATTATCAAAGAAAATAGAAAGTGAAGGGCATAAACTCAAGCTAAAAGAAGGGTGAATTATCAAAGAAAATAGCAAGTGAAGGGCATAACTCATGCTAAAAGAAGGGTGAATTATCAAAGAAAATAGAAAGTGAAGGCATAAACTCATGCTAAAAGAAGGGTGAATTATCAAAGAAAATAGTAAGTGAAGGCATAAACTCATGCTAAAAGAAGGGTGAATTATCAAAGAAAATAGTAAGTGAAGGCATAAACTCATGCTAAAAGAAGGGTGAATTATCAAAGAAAATAGCAAGTGAAGGGCATAAACTCATGCTAAAAGAAGGGTGAATTATCAAAGAAAATAGTAAGTGAAGGCATAAACTCATGCTAAAAGAAGGGTGAATTATCAAAGAAAATAGCAAGTGAGGGCATAAACTCATGCTAAAAGAAGGGTGAATTATCAAAGAAAATAGTAAGTGAAGGGCATAAACTCATGCTAAAAGAAGGGTGAATTATCAAAGAAAATAGTAAGTGAAGGGCATAAACTCATGCTAAAAGAAGGGTGAATTATCAAAGAAAATAGAAAGTGAAGGGCATAAACTCATGCTAAAAGAGATCAGACATATAATTCTGGTACACCAAAAGATTCAGACTGTTTTGATCTCATTAAAACACGATAAAACATGTAACAGAAGAGCATAGTAAAACCCAGCATTAATAAAATTTTTATTTTAAATGTCATTTTTATAGCACTGATCAGTTAGATTTTGAAACTTTGCTGATAGATAAAAAAAGACGTCAAAGTATGTGCTACCTGAAAAAATTCTGCATACAGTGTGACCCCACTATAACAAGTTCTGTTATAAAATGAATTCTGATATATCACGGTTGTGACGTGGCCCTGCAATTTTATATGCATGTAATTTTCTCGTACACGAGAAAAAAAAACTTATAAGAACACATTATGCAATAGAAGAGAAACAATAATCAGACCGGAACAAAGAGAAGCTATTAAAGAATGTGAGTGATATGGAAGGAGAAAAAGGCCAGTGATTACTTTTGTAATTCAGAAGAAAGATACTTTGTAAGCAAAATGATGCTCTAATTAATCCTGGATGATGGCACAGTAATACCCAACATGAGGAATTAGTCAATGAAATGCTGCGGTTTTATGATAGTACAAATATAGGCTAGCAGATAAACTTGTGTTCAATGACATTCTTCCATAAAACGGCATTCCAAAATAAAATGATGGTTCAAAGTCTAGATTATAAGGTCTGAGGATCTAAAAACCCTTACAAATACACAAATTCTGAGAGCCCTGGTTCTAAAAGTTTCACGGAGTATTTTTTTTTAAATTTCTGGAAAGATAAAAAGGACATTCTTTTAGTCAGATCAATAAACTATAATTATGCTTTAGGAGATCTTTCTTCAAAACAAAAGGTATAATTACTTGGATTCCAAATGGACATATGCTAAAACAATGCTTTTAAAACTAGAGATCAATATCTTGACTCGATGTATCATACCAAACTGTATTTGCATGTATCACAATTAGGTTGAAATCTGAATTACCTAAATTGATAATGATCATACTCATTTTCTTGTCTGGAAGATATTTTGGAGAAAATACCTGAGGATTAGTATGATGTAATGAACATATGGAAAAGAATTAAAAAATCCGTTTTTTTTTTCTGCTTCTCTTTCTATGTAAATCACCTGCCATATGCAAGTGACACCTCTCAGCCAGTTCCTGACCTGTAGTCGAGATGGATATATACCACCAAAATATACCGCTGAACTATGCTGGATGATACTGTGACCACCTAAGGAAGTGCAGTGATTAAAAACAATCACAGTATTCTTCCGTGTTATTCTTCGGTAAGCTGATATCTGTCTCTCTCACACACACACACACACACACACACACACACACACCTTAAACAGAGTAGAGGGTATGTCAGACTGATGCAATCATTATTATTAGGGTTCTCCAGGATGCTGAAATCTGTATTAAAAAAATCTGCATACTTATATTTTCGATGCATGAAAATTACAACCAGGTCCTCAGTATGCAAGTTTTCTGTCTGTGAATTTCTCTTTTACTTCACCTATTTTCATGAATAGAGTATCAATAATGTGGTGTACATGCTTTCAAACAAAACTGAATTAATTCCAAAGGGATTAGATAAAACAGCAATGGCCATACCTTAGCAGATAAGGATATCAAAACACCTTTTAATTGATTGTCTATGCATTATCATCATCTTGATTAAAGGACTAATTAAAGCACAGGTGATTAGACACCTTTCTTTGATAAGCACCACTCAGCACATTTTTCATTCCTCATATTTTCTATCCTTATGTGACATCTGGAATACTTGTATTTTATTACATACTGTAGGTAGGAAAAAGTGCAAAGATTCTGGGACTTGTTTTATTCGTGAAGGAATACAAGTTTCTATTTTAATCATAAATTTTTATAAAATCCACTGTTTTTCGCTGTCATGTATGTTTATTTTCCAGTGATTTTCCAGTGTACTTTATCAATTTCTACTTCAGACAGTTTCTTTGGTGCTGGTTTTAACTAAAATGTCAGTGGCTTGTGTGATAGGTTTCTCAATACATAATCGTATGAAGACAAAGGACTGTATACATTTAAAACATAAAATTAACAAAATTTATAAGGGTGATGGGAAAAGGTCCATAACTAAAGCACTTTGATCCTAAACCTGCATTGGAGAACTTTGTGAAAGATTGTTTTAATAAAAAGTGAATGTAGTATAATGTGCTGCCTATAGATACAATTTTAAAAAGTGGTTATTTGTTTTTTCTTGCAAATTTATTGATCTAAATGGAATTTAGCTAATTAATTAATCATATTAAAGAAAATGTAATCTCTTTTTTGGTTCTTGCTAGATGCTAAATTCAAGAATGGCAGGGTACAGACATTCAGAATTGTTATAGCTGTAATATCTCAAATAACTGCAATTGTCACTTTTCTCAGAGACCTTAAAGTTTCATTCCTTTACTATGATACTCAAGATTTCATACTCAATGGGCATTGGCAATCTGACCATTTTTTACAAAGGTGACACAAGAATACATACATGGTATCTTAAATTATTGCAAATAAAAAAGGTATCATTATCGGGACTCCAATTATTTTCAAGTAAGGAGTCCTGGACTGCAACTTCCAAAATTTTATGGAGTCCTGGACTGCAACTTCCAAAATCTTATGGAGAACCATGATTATGAAGAAAATAATTCTTATAAATATTACTTAGGTATAAAATCACTGGCTACATTTTATAGAACCATGACTTTTGAAAATCTGGAAAAAATTCAGTAATGATTTAAACAATAATTTTACCAGACAAGGTGTCTAGCATTTGTCAGTGCAATGATGCATTTCCACCTGCCCACCCCCATATCTTACTTGTAAAAACAATAATGATGTTGATTCCACTCAAAAACTGTATGAGTACATACCTGTACATCATATATTTGGGATCAGCATGAATTTTGTATCAGTTCCTGGTTTTTTCAATTGAGAAGTCTTTGCTCATACTACTGTACATCTTGTTGGACAACACTAACTCTCTGGATACATATATAAATGTATGTAACATGAACAAAGTATAAAAAAATTAATTCCTACTTTACAAAAATAAAATTGTCATTGCATGTACAAGGTAAATAACTTGTGTTATGTGCGAACATTCTTATCTTGTCAATGCATGGTGTGCTGCAATGAAAGCAGATGTCTAAATAATGAAATAGCAATGAATTAAACTCATCTAATATTTAAATAATGAAATAGCAATGATTTGGGAATAATAAACTGATCTGACATTTAAATAATGAAATAGCAACGTTTTGGGAATAATAAGATAAACCGACAATCAAAATTTCCACAGCATACAATTTTTCAACAACAGAATAGAAACAAGATAAAAACAATTGAATTTCATACATGAAACACTGTTTGTTGTTTGCAAAGAAAAGAAAATTACCTTTAGAATACACATTTTGTATCCTAACAAATTAGAGTACCAATGATCTTTAACAACTGCTCTCACTTACAAAAGATACACAAGCAAGTTCCCATTACAATAATCATCAATTACCATCAGACAGCTGTTAAGGAAACATTTATTCATCATTAAATTTAACTGAATTATATTAAATTTTATCATCATTAGACAACATGAATTGTATTAAATTTAATTACAGCTGATATATTAACTCTTGGATGCGCTAAACAAGTAACTCCAGCAAAGTAGCCTGAAGTCCCCAAGAAAGTAAACAAGAATGGACTATAGATGTTTTATCACCAAGTTTGTAATCTGTAGTAACCATGACAGTAAAGAATTTACAACAATTACTCTGCTTCCATGAGATAAAAAAATATTGGCTTTAATGGCACTTTTAACACATTACTGACTGCATCATACTGAGAGCATGGGAACTAAGTGCCTTTCACAAGGGTATGTTCAAGCCGCTGACCAATAAATAAAACTGGTTAATGAAGAAATATTAAAACCCTCTGCCACAGTGGCTGACCTAGCCAGAAATACACATTTCACATTTTAAGCTGGTAGAAATCTTGAAAAAAAACCCAACTAAACCTGATGTTAAGGAGTTTTCTAAAAGTCATACACTTTTCATCCACCATGGCAAAGAATAATGTTCAAATTTGAGACCTATCTCCAGTAAATGAATTTTAAGCATAGAAAAATATTAAAAAGTAAACAAAACTGATTCATAATGCCGCACAAAATGCGTTTTTCACTATTTTACATTGCTACTTCTTTCTTTAGTTCTTCCAATATATGACAATGCTATAGAAATCTGTAGGAACTATATGAAAGCAGTGTCACACTTTGATTTTAAATGGAACCTGCATGAAGACAGTATTACATTTTGAATTTACATGAAACCTATATGTATGCAGTATTACATTTTGATTTTACATGGAACCTATATCATGGCATGACAAATAAACATTGTTTTTTGTAAGATACATACATGTACTAAAAGTTAAAAGTTATTTATCAAAGCCAAATTCTGAAGCATTTAAAAAGCTTCTATTCTGGCTGATATCAGAGTTATATTTCTGCCTATCAGTTAGCAGTTCAACTAAGTAAACTTTATAACATGTGTAGTGATAGCTAACAAGGTAATTCGGTATTAAAAAGATATGTTTAAAGACAGTGTCATAATAAAAATATACACATCTATAATGCCAAATATGGATGACTGTAACAACAAGCAGAACAAAAATTGACTAGGTTTTCAAATTTAAGACTTGCAACATGATTAGAGTCTAAGACCACTGAAAATAATTCATGGAACACTCTTCATAATGCCACAAATAACCTTATACAGTTCACAGTTTTTGGCAAAGGTATCGGTAGCTGTCAATATAACCACATTACTCCATGGAAGTTATTTTGTAAAAATTATTTTTATGTCTGACTTGGAATAATGCCTTTTGATCTGAATTCTTTATGTATTGAACCATAATGCGCATGGTCATAAATAAACACTCACTTTCACCAGTGTCATAACATCACGTGATGAAAATTGTATGCCACACCATGGCATAACACATAATGATGACACATAACAAGGTCTTAGAATAATCCAAATATTCAATGTTGTGTGATAAAAAGAATTTCATACTCATTTTCAGTTAACATGAAAATATCAAACAAGTTGAATAATACAATACACCCCAAAATGAATGCAGCTTGCTTCATATTTTCCATATCAAATTAGCATCATTTTTTTAATCTGATAAAACAATTTTTTCTGCACTTTTATTAATATTTGTGCATCATATTTTCAAATAATTACTGGTAAAAATATTAAATATAATTTTCAATTTATTTATTATTATGAAATTGTGCTTACTTTGATAAGAAAAAAGTTCTTTGTACAAAAATATAAACTTGTACAAACTTGCACACACAAAAAATATAATTTAAAATTCAACTACATTGAATCAAGCCAAGAACTCACTCAATCCCACTGCTAAACAGTATATTTTCTCACATTCCTACAAGATCATGTGATCCAGTGAAGAACATCAAAGGGGAAAAAAACTATTGTTGTAATTGTTGTTTTCAAATTTATCTTTTCAATTTTATCTGTGAAAGGAAAACAAATTCTAGATCAAAGTTGAAGGGAGAACTATATGTCATTTCATCTAATCTTGTGATAATTTGGGACCTGCATGTTTGCTATTATTGTGCAAGCCATATCGAGTACAGAATTTTGGATTCTGTTCATGCCATTTTTACCTCTGATCTGTGAATATTTATATTTGTTTTAAACATATTTAAAAGTTTACACTGAGTTATTCAGTCTTTTCAGCTGAATCTTAAGGTATTGAAATTTTCAGTGGGTGTTTTGCTATTTCAAAGTTGCATCCATATTTACAAATCGATCAGTCTGATTGTGAGCTCTTTGTTTTGGTTTAGAAATGCATACAAAGCAATCCTTCATTAAGCAGCACCTTGCAATTAGAATTGTGTCAGACTCAGAGAAATGCCTGGTGTCTGATGTGAACCTCTCATCATCAGGTGGAGTTTTCCTATCCAATGATAGTTGCACAGGAAGGATTTTATCAGTCTATGATCTTAACAATTCAAAATACAACCCAAAATGTTAACTGAAAATTTGGGACCCACAGTGCTTCAAATGTCTCCTGTAATATTCAAATTATAAAAATAAATCAATTTAGTATTATGGGTGTCTTTGAATAACCATCGTAATATTCAAATTATGAAAATAATCTAACAGTATGGGTCTCTATGAATAACCACTACCTATTTATAGTTTGAATAACAATTCCAACTTCCTATCAGTAGTAAATACATCTGATCTTATGAAATGGGATATCATTCATCTCTTCCACATGATCTCTTTTGTAGTGGTCAATCAAAATGGAATTCGTCAGTGCATTTTTTGTGGCAGGATCTGAGTCAAGGAGCTTTCTTGTCTCATCCTTTATTAGCTGAAACATACAAATAGAACCAGATGATTTCATTCATAACTCATGCTTTATGATATACAAGTATTAACAAGATGTTGATTCCTAATTGTAACCTGACAGGTCTATTTTATTCATAAAAATGCTGCAAAACAAGAAACAAGGAAATAAAACTTAACATATATGTGTTATCAGCTTCCCTGTATAACCCTATCTACACCTTGGCAGACCGAGTAGCTACATTGGTGATTTATTCCAGTGACATCTAATGGATTTCATGTGTTGCCTTCCTTAGTAGTATGTAATGCCAACTATTTAATAGTGTGGTGGATTGTACATTGGCTGAAAACAGTGGTGGCAATTGACCTAAAAAGGATACCTTGAAAGTTCAACATCGAAAGCATGACTACGTACCAGAGGGAAGCAATTACAGATCAATTTGAGTGAAAGATATTTGTGGAAACACGGACCAGCACAGAAAAAGTGCTTATCTATCAGTCTATTCAAGTCGTGTTCTCCTCGTCTCGATTACGTAGGAACAGTTTTCAAATTTGAACAACTTAATTTTGATTAGATGCGGTGGCTTACAGCTGCATCTAATGAAATTCTCAGACCCAAAGCACAGAAATATCTGCTTGATATGCCAAGGTGTATTTAGGGTTATCAGAACCTTGGCTAACAAAGATGATACCTTATATATCTCCTTTTAAGTCACAGCTAACTGTAAATTGCACAGACCTAGATCTGCCATCAGATAATGCACTGGCAGAACTTGATCTATGGAGTTGATATGGACTAATCAGTAGAACAATGCTGACCCAGGTCTGCTTGCACATTATATGATAGCAGATCAGGGTATATTGTTTGTAGATGAACCCAACTTATAAACAAGTATACAATAATACCCATTTATCCTGACACCCTTAGGTCCGAGGTAATATTGTCAACGTAAGCAGATATCATACAACTGAATTTTTTTCTGTAAATGACGACCTGTCATCAGTGAGCAATGGATTTTCATGGAGAGATAATAAACAATAGAAATTTTGATTAAATGAATATAAACCTAGTTTGAAATACACATGTATATTGAAAACTTACATTTGTGCTACCTTTGTATAATACAATCCATGATGTACACAGTACATGTTTATGATATAACATGAATTCAAGTATATTTCACGTTAGAAAATTTGCATAACAGTCATCCCATTAGAAAACACAAATATATATTATACAAATTTAGTCCTCAACTGATCTATATTCAATTGTCAACAAACACGTCACTAAATGAATCACTATGATATTCATCGTTGCCAATAGGATGTGGCTGGATAGGAGTTGTTTGCTTGTTACATGTAGTTAATTTGAACTGGATTTTGGTCTGCCTGAGACAAATGTACTCATATTGCTGAGGCTACTAAGGGGATGAGGCTATTCATAGGGAAATCAAAACCTGTCAACAAGTGAAAATTTTTCACAAACATCTTTGTGAGAAGCCCCCATATTTAATTTCCTTATGCCAGATATTTAGTTTCAAGAGATTATAAATTTTGTTTGCATTTGATAACCATCATAAGGACAAAGTTTCTATTTTCCTGCAAAACAGGAAACATTCATGGCATAACAAGTGTGTTTCAACACAGCAGTCTGACAGTTTATCAATAGAATACAACAAAAATTTGTGACAAGAAATAACCTTATCTGCTTTATATTTAAACTACAGAAAAGGTTATTTCATGTTGTCACAAATGTTTGTCATGTTATGTTCATAAAACTTCAGACTCCGATGGTTCCATTATCCCGATAACTTTTGAAAATACAAAAATTGATCCAATTCTATTGCTTCCCTTTGATGAAGGATAAGATGTTTATATTGAAGATTGTAGCCTGCTTGTTTTGATGAAGGGTGCATAATGTTATTGAAGTCACCACAAAAGGCCAACTTTGGATGACCAAACAAATACCCATTTGTTATTGTGATGGCAACATTAAAATCCGGTGGCAAACAACAAACATAAAATGATTGTTTTGCTGATAATGGGTGCATAATGTTGCTGAAGTCAATGGGATGGCAACATTAAAGTCCAGTGACGAACATGAAATAACAGGAGAACCAAATATGAGTCGGATGTAGTTGGCAGCCGTAATAAAAAACTGGCATATTGATTCCTTGAATGAGCCCAACATTTGCATCTTTAGTTAATCATAACATATCTGCACTGAAACTTGAAAAACACAATGTTTTTACTTATTAAATCATACCTATCTGACAGAAGCTGACAAGTTATTATTGATAACATCAACAAAGGAGTTCCACAAGGATCTATTTTAGGGCCTGTACTATTCATATATTTTATAAATGAATTGCAGATGTATGTACAACATTAAACAATTGATCTATATGCAGCTGATAAACCTTTTCCCAAGTTGATTTTAAAATTAAAATGTTGAATAAATGATTTGGAGAAGATTTATAATAAGTTGAGTATAGCTGGTCACTGAATTGCACGTTTATCAATCCCTTAAAAATAAAGCATTTGATTGCTTGGATCTAGACAAAGATTATCAATGAACAGAAATTTAAATCTTGAGCTATATAATGAAGATAGCCTAACTGAAAATGTTGACACAGAAAACCTTTTGGGAGTTCGTGCTATTTAGACGAGTACAAGCAAGTATTTATTCTATAGTAAATTCATGAATTTATCTTTTAAAGAAGATAAAAACTTATCTATCACTCAACTATCCGAAATTATTTTAAAATGCATTCATTCTGTCTATCTTGGATCATTGCTCTACAATATGGGTAAATAAGGACTGAAAGCAACATTGAAACAATCCTCAAAATAAAAACATAACAAACCAGCAAAGAATTATCCTGAATGTATTATTTGATACACTACTAAATTTCAAGTCCTGGAAAAGAAAAGGCTGAAATGTGAATATAGATTAGCCCATCTCAAGTCCATGCACTCCAATTTACTCTATTAATGTATATTATGTACACTTTCTGCTTTTATACTCAAAGTATTTCAAGTCCATCAGAGGAGAACAGTATGCTATAACTAACTTGGACATCCTCATAAGGTGAAGTACGGTAGTCTCCTAAGCTCATTTATCAATGGGTTGAGTCAGTCATTGAACCACAACATGGGGAGGGATGAGCCAAGTTTAAAAGGTGTTATCAAACAAATCTATCAAGTATACCCCCTTCCACCACGCCGAGTTGGAAAAGTGACTCTGCTACTGACTGGCGCAGACATAATCTATGCGGATGGCCACCTCTGTATTGAATGTCTGCCACATATTTATCTTGCCTTGTATAGGCGAGCTCAGAAGTGACTTGAGTATAGTGGACTTGGAAAGTGACTTGAATATAGTGGACTCAGAAAGAGATCTGAATACATGTATAGTGGACTCAAAAAACATTTGAATATAGTGGACTCAGAAAGTGACCTGAATATAGTGGATTCAGAGAGTAACCTCCTCTCATGCTGCCCAGAGGAAGTTCCTGACTTCCATCCAAACATGGAATCTCAGGTACACTACTAGGAATGTGTTGTCTGAGGTGATCATCACACAGTGAAGACTTATCAAATTGACACAACCCTGTAAAGCCAGAAACACTGACTGATCGAATGACATTTTAAAAATACCATCATTGTACAAACGCTGGCATAAAAATTGATTTGTTTTGTTTTTACTGGATTATGTAGATGTGTTCATAGGCACCTGGGTGAAGGGTCACATCAACCACCACTTTCTGCAGGTTTGCATACAACATTTACTGAACCATTTCATTATGTTACATACATGAAAATGTCCCAAGATTGATAAGGACTGACTTTCTGTGAATTCCTTTGAAAACAATTCAAGGAGACTGGTTAGGAGAGCCATTTTATTTATCTTAATTATACATCAATGCTTCAAAATGCTTATTTCAAGCAAATCACAGCACCTAATTATTGATTCTAGAAACCTAATTCTGCAGTTAAAAAAAGACTGGATCAGTAAGCCCATCATTCTGCACTTGATTTGAACACACTTTACTGCATAACAAGCGTTTCCAAAAAAAAGGAAGAAAAAAATAACACCGCATAGCAGTCAACATGAAAATAATACTAGAATCCAACACTAACCTTCTCCTGATCCAACTAAACATACAAACACAAGCATCCCTGCTGAATAATTCAGAGAATGATGAAAAAACATGTCATTCAGAAACCCTGACTTATGCCCACTTGGGACAATGATAGAATAGGTAAAAGTTTCAGTGAATATAAACATAGTGTGTTTAGAATCTATCATTTATACTGATGGGTGAAATCTGAGGTATCTAAATTTGTATTACCGGTAATGTTTCTATTTTTAGTATTACAGTAAAACCTGTCATGAACGACCTCTGCTATAAGCGACCACCTGTCATTTCCGACCACAATCGTAATGCATGGATCGATTTTACTATATAAGCGCTCTGTTATGAATGACCACCTGCTGAACACGAAAGTGCACATTAAATAACACTGTAGCTGAACAACCATATATCGAGATAAACACCTCTAACCATCATTTAATCCTTCGTAACAAAGACTGCATAAATAGTAAAGATTGCTTTAATAAAGTATTTAAAAAGAATTTGTCTTGCCACAGTACCAGTTTTGTGAAATTTACAACTCCAGCGTACGGTGTCATTTGTAAACTGCAGTAAACCAGACTAAAGTACATGTCACTAACCGCCACTGTAGTGCCAAAGTCATGTGAATAGCCAGTAAGAGTAACATCAAAGAGAGTAATGATGGATATACGCAGTGAATTTAGAGGTTTGTATTTTTTCTTTATCTTTTTTATGAAAACTCACAAAACGCCGGTAGTCCTTATGTCCCAGTGAGAAATCGTTTGAAAGGGCTTCAGTGTACGTTTCAGTACATCGTTTGTCTTTCCAGTTAATCCATAATGCCTAGAGGGCGAAGGAACTCATTGTCTTTAATACTAGTAAGTGAGAATCATTTCCGGATTTTTTAAAAATTATGATGAATTTCACAGGACATTAAAGTCTTCTTAGTGAGCCAGTACATTGACAAACATTATTTATGCTTCATATGGCATGTATTTATTCTTGGCATATTGATCACTGCTGATGAAAACAGCTTGTAAAAGTGCCTCAACTTTCTCCAATCAAGGCCTGTATAGCTGAACTATCCAGCAGAGATCAGACTCTGTTCGGCATCTGTACATCACATTGGTACACTACATGTTTATCAAAGCCTGTTTTATTTTCATGAGATACATGTATAATACAAATTCTGTGAATGTGTAAGACTAAATATGTATATCTACTTATGTATATCAAGCATACATGTTTCATAACTTAAATCTAATTCTGGACCACAGCTGTACACATACTCCATGTAAGTATTGGTTGTAGAGGGTGCTTTTAATGATGATACCTGATGAGATTACATGTTCCACAAAAGAACTGGTTGTATAAGGTTCTTTTAAAGACAACACCTGACAAGATCACATGCTCCATATAAATACTGGTTTTATAGGGTTCTTTTAAAGATGATGACTGATGTGATCACACAATTTCTTTCCATTTTCAGATTAGAGGGGTTTTAAAAGTACAGATGGAAAGCTTTGGGACCAGAAAAAAAATCAGTTCTGAGAGGACTGCAGATTAGTGAAGTTTCAGTCCTGAAAGGTTTCGCTTTTATAATGCAAAATACAATCATATACTCTAACAATAATAATAATATCATATAATGTATATATAAATCATTATGATATCATTAATAATCTAACAAATAACAATTATAATAATATCAATATAATGTAACATATAATCATTATGATATCAACAATTAATCTAACAAATAATTATGTTATCAGGAATAATGTTATCTATAACCCTTGTAACATTAAGAATCCTTGTCAGTCATTTCAGTGAATCTGTGTCTGAACTTATATCATCTCAACGTCTTTGTCAGAGATGTATGTGGCACATGATATCATCAAAACTGCCAATATTAACTCCAAAACTGGACCAAGTAAATGTGTAACCTGGAAACCGCATAAGTCAAAATGGTGAAAACAATAAATGCCATTCACAGGTGAGGGTCCAGTGTCATGTTTAAGCTACAGAATTTGAACACATGATGAATGACTGTCAGCTACATTCCAGAACTTCAATATTGCAATTGCATCAGGCACAGTTTGTTCAAATCAGTTCAACTTCATTATTAACTCTCTTGCCCAGATAGAACAGCCTCTAATATCCAATTCATATCTTCACCTAACTTCATAAGATTGTCTGCAGAAAAAAAGTCAATAATACCAAAAGGTGTTAAATTGATTTTGTTTAAATACAATAGCAACCTATAAAAACAAATGTATAATCTAACATTAATATAATGTAACATATAACCATTATAATATAAATAATAATCTAACCAATAACAATCATAATAATATAAATATAATGTCACATATAATCATAATATATATGTCGGATAGGCACCATTTTCATTAGGACCAACTACACATGATGCCTTTGAGCAAACAACTTATCTTGATATGACCATTTTTCAAGGTCCAAAAACCACCATTTGCATTTAGGCTCAACAGAACTCCAAAAGATGTCCAAATGGCACTAATTTCATTTAGGACCAACTGGACCATGGGATAAATCTGTGTGTAAAGTGATACAATCCTTAAAGTAGTTTAGGAGGAGTAGTGTAATAAACTTGTGCTAACAGATGTAAGGCTGACCAATGATGGAAAACAGACCAATTCCTAAGCTCTTTCGGCCTATGACCAGTGAAGCTATTAAGATTTTTGGTGAGAAAAAAACATATCAATTTGACCATCCATAACAAATGAGTAGCAATTAAAGGATTTTCACAATTTGAATGCAAAATCAGCACCATTTCATTTAGGATCAACTAGACACCATAAGAAATCTTTTAGCAAAAATTCCATGTTGATATGACTTTCCACTGAAGAGAAGCAATAAAAAAATAATTCAAGATGGCCACCACAGCAGCCATTCCTTCTGTTAGACTGGCATCATTTTCATTTAGACCAATTAGATGTCATAAGAGTCTTCTAGTGAAAAAAAGCATGTAAAATATGTCCATCCATTAAGGAGAACAAGAAATAGCAAGATTTTCAAGATGGCCACTGTGATATCCATACTTGATGTCAAAACGACATGATTTTCATTTAGAACCAAGAACATTATGGAATGAATGTGTGTGTGTATAAAGTTTCATCACAATCTTCCTAGTATTTTGGGAGAAATGACAATAATAAATTTGTAATAACAAACAGATTGACAAGGGACAATAGGCCATTCCATAAGCTCTTCTGGTTTGTGACCTGCAGAGCTAAAAATAACTGAGAGTGCAAAGGTTAAAGAATCATTGAAATTTTGTGCTGTATTATCATGGTTATAAATAGATATGTCCGCCCAAAAAAACTTTGCTAGTAAATATTTATCATGGAGTTTATAGAAGATATTTAATATCTGCCAACAGGGAAACCTCGTTTCATTTCAGTAATCTCCATGAAAGAATAGTGCAAATACAGTAGTTGATGGAACTGCATGAAATTTCTCCAAGGAAAATCTGTGGATTCCATTAGAGAATGGAAATACAATCTCAATTAGCTCAAGGTTTAGTGGTTTAGTTTGTGGCCCCCGCCCTAAATATGAGAACAGAACCATGTGGCTTTTAAAATGAATTTGCAATTTCCAAGTTTACCTACGATTACAATTCATAACACATTATATATTTGTAACATTGTTTGTAAATATAAACTTCATGCAGTATCTGTTAAATGTTAATTGACAGGTGGTATGAAACCTGTCTCACTGTCACAAAAAATAGCATTCATTATATAGCATGCCCTGTCAACTCAAGACATGCATAAATATAGTATAAATGGGAGAATTTTCAAAAATTTATAATTTCAATGAGTTAAACTGTTTTAGATTATTTGTCATTACTGTGTATGAACTGTTTCACTCCCTGTAATTTCCACCGAACTGAATTTCTAAAATACCTGCCTTCACTGCAAAATGTGTAAAAATAAAAACACAAGAAAATTTTCCCCTTCTCTATTAATCAGTGTTATTATAAAAGATTTTACAATGCAATGGCAATTAATCCTTCATGTCTTAATTGACTTGCACTTAAGATAGAACTAATTTCAAAGACACATATGTGAGTGATTAACAAAGCAAAACTTGTAAAAACCAGAACCAGTGACAAATCAGTTATTCATTTTTAAAAAGATGAACAATACGTTTCTTCAAAAACTCCAATAAATTCTTCAATTATTACTGAAACCTGAAGCACACCAGAGCTTGTGATATCCAGTGAATTAATGAAAACATTAAGTTCATGAATTTGACAAAATTTCATTAAATAGTTTACCTTTGCCTAGGTACAACAAATTTTAATTCCAATTTTCTTTTTTCTTTCTTAAATATTTTTAATAGAAGCCAAGAACGTCTATCAAGGAGATGTATATGAAGAGGCATATTAAAGCATTGTAAATAGTATATTAAATCTGTTTCATGCCTACAACAGTTCAAGAATTATTAAAACAGTTCCAATATATACTGCCTATAAAATTTATTTTATCATTAGAGATCATAAATGGGAACATTTTTGGCCAATTAACCCTCTCAGGAACCTCATTAAGTCAATCTAAATAAATTTGCACTGCCAAATATGAAGCCAAATTCCATTCCTAGATAATTTCCTGTTAACATAAACTATTACACACAGAAATCAACTGTGAAGGAAGATGTTATGCTTTTTTTATTATGTAAGTCATGAAAACATAATTCAAACTGATCTGCCAGTGGAAGTGTAATTAGAGTCATGAAAACATAATTCCAAATTGATCTACCAATGGAAATGTAATTAGAGTCATGAAAACATAATTCCAAATTGATCTACCAATGGAAATGTAATTAGAGTCACAAAAACATAATTCAAAATTAATCTACCAATGGAAATGTAATTAGAGTCACGAAAACATAATTCTAAATTGATCTACCAATGGAAATGTAATTAGAGTTACGAAAACATAATTCAAAATTAATCACCAATGGAAATGTAATTAGAGTCGCAAAAACATAATTCAAAATTGATCTACCAATGGACACAGAACTAGAGTCAGGAAAACATAATTCAAAATTGATCTATCAATGGAGACAAAATTACTCATGAAAATATAATTCAAAATTGATCTACCAATGGAAACCGAATTAGTCATGAAAGCATAATTCAAAATTGATCTACCAATCAACATGGAATTAGAGTCATGAAAACATAATTCAAAATTGATCTACCAATGGAAACCGAATTAGAGTCATGAATACATAATTCAAAATTGATCTGCCAATAAAAATGGAAGTAGTCATGAAAGCAATCCAAATTTGATCTACCAATGAAAACTGAATTAGTCATGAAAACATAATTTAAAATTGATCTACCAATCGACACGGAATTAGAGTCATGAAAACATAATTCAAAACTGATCTACCAATGGAAACCGAATTAGTCATGAAAACATAATTCAAAATTGATCTACCAATTGACGCGGAATTAGAGTCATGAAAACATAATTCAAAATTGATCTACCAATGGAAACCGAATTAGTCATGAAAGCATAATTCAAAATTGATCTATCAATCGACATGGAATTAGAGTCATGAAACATAATTCCAAATTGATCTACCAACGGAAACCTAATTAGAGTCATGAAAACATAATTCAAAATAGATTTGCCAATGGAAACGGAATTAAAGTCATGAAAGCAATTAAAAATTGATCTACCAATGGAAACGGAATTAGAGTTATTCACTTTTATATTTATTTATAATGCTGATGATTTTAGTGAATTTAGAAACAGACACTGAATGATCCCTGAAATCACAAACGGTGATCAAATGTTCTAATAGAATTTTCATTCAAAGCACTTCAAAATTTGATGTTTTGCCCTATTGACAGTAGACAGTAACATTCCACGCTCACAAGTCACTGACTGCCATCAGTATAACGTATCAGTGACTCAGTTGCTAAAGAATGTACTTCCACAAATGCACACTTTAGCATTAAATAAAAGAATAAATAATGGATGAGGTGAATTATAAAAGAAAACAGTAAGTAAATGGCATAAACTCACACAAAAGGAAAACAAGATCTGCAATAATCTTTTGTCCCTTTTTTTCTTTGGGGTGGATGAAATAAATATCTAAGAAAAGCAGGTCACTAATGACTTGACTTAATACTCATATTATTATATAAGGAAATATTCCCAAGCTAATTCATTGATTGACTTTGTCCATTGTATGTTTTCTTTCTCAGATATACTGAGGGTCACAATGACCTTCAGGTAACATATCCTAGCAAAAGTACTGGAAGTGTAGATAGGAAAAATGATTTTGGATATTGATAAAGATTTTGTATTAATGTTTTAAAAGCAAAGGTGAAATCCATTCAATATACATTTGTGGAGCAATACATATATATATATATATATATATATATATATATATATATATATATATATATATATATATATATATATATAATTTATGAATAAATAGAGATAAAGTTTTATTAATATTTTTATTATATATAATACATATTTTTTTTAAATAATATATTATACCTCAATATATTTTTGATGAATTTTCAATATTTCATCAGAACTCAAATTATATGGTAAAATATTATGGTGTGCATAATACTTATAGTCATAAAATAAATAAGTATTTTATAAATAATTAATCATAATATAATAAAAATTAATTTTAAGATGCTCTTTCAGTTTTAAAGCATTAGTAAACTTTTTTATGATATTAGTTTATAATTCTTTCAACTTTAATGTTAATTAAAAGAATTTTTCTCACTATCATCTACATATTTACAATATGAAAGTAGTTTTCATCTACAAAATAAGCCCTTTTTCCATAAAAGGAATCATCATTTACACCTTCTAGTGGATGAGATATTTGTCAATTTTTATATTGAAGCAACTAAACAAGAAATTTTAAATAACAGTCCTAAAAGAAAAGAATTTACAAATATATCTAAAGAAGAATTAATTCTTTGCATACCTTGTCAAAAGACAAAAGTATTATTATTAAAAAATCTTATAAGTCTAGCACCATAGTACTAATGAATAAGGAGGAGTATGTTAAAGAAGTAAAAAAACAATATCAAATGATGAAGTATTATACAAAACTTTCCTATAATCCTTCTGAAGAAATTAAAGCAAAAATAAGCAAATGTATTAATTAAATCTCTATATACAATTGCTCCATATATGATGAACTAGATATTTTCCCAAATATAATATACACACCTCAGTTTTATATTCAACCCAAAATATATAAAACGGTTGACAAGTCACTACCTTTAAGGTATCCAGGTTGACCCATAATTTCTACATTTAACTCAATTACAAAATAATATATTATTGCAATATACTGATCATATTTTACAACCACTGATTAAATCACTACCTTTACATGTCAAAGACACTTTTGATTTCATTACCAAATTGAAATCTTTACGGAAACTGAAAATTCATTCCTAGTAACACTTGATGTGGTTTCATTCTAAATAAATATACTACACAATGATGGTATCGAAGCATGTAAATATTATCTTGAAGAAAACAAATATACATGTAAACTATCAAAAGAACATGTTTGTGATTTGATAAAACTTGTGCTCAAAAATAACTTTTTCAATTTGGTAAGACAAACTATCTCCAAAAGTTGGGAACAGCAACGGGTAGTCCTATAACACCTTCTTGTGCATCTTTATTTATGGGGAAATTAAAAAATGACTTTCTAAATAAATGCCTCTTAAAACCAGATGTTTGGTTAAGATTTTTAGAGGATATCTTTATGGTTTGGAGTTATTCATTAGAAGACCTTTATTATTTTATAGACTGTTTCAACAAATTATATCCAACGATAAAATTTACATTCAATATGTCTAAAACTAAAGTATCATTTTTGGATGTAGAGGTCATGAATATTCATGTCATCCTAAATCATGTAAAAACAGGATACCATATAGTCAAGCAAAAAGATATTGAAGAATTATTTTGGATGGCACTGTTTTTAAATCATCTTTGACAGAGTTAGGTCAGCATTTTTTAAATAGAAATTACCCTATTGACATCATTAATACTGATTTTCAAAAAGTATCTTCTCTTACACAATTTGAAGCTTTACAATGTAAAATAAAAAATAATCCAAGTTTGCCTAATATAGGTAATATTATTAATAAATACTGGGACTATCGGGATTATTCACCACAAGCACAAAATTGTTGTTGTTGTTGTTGTGGGGTTTAGCACCATTTTTCAGCACATGATAGGTTATACATGGCGGCCAGTATTAATGGTGGAGGAAGAACCCAGGAAAATCCCGGAAAGAACCACCAACCCATGAGAAGCTACTGGCAAGCTTTCTCACATACCCACATTGGCTGAATCTGAGACTCGAACCGGCGCAGACAGAGGTGAGATGGCAGTGATCCGTAACGGAGAGTGCTTTAGACCACAAAGCCACAAGCACAAAGTAACTGTGCCTGTGAGTGAATGTTTGAGGTAGAATAGTGCATACTGAAAAAATCAATAAAACATGCATTCATACATGATTAAGTCAGATGATGTATGTTTTTTCCTTTCTTTTCATATGCAGCCACAAAGACAGCACTGTACATGCATCTAAATGAAAGAGACGGGTTACTTACGGACAAACTAACTGAAATTAAACTTCTCGTGTTTCAAATATTTAAAGAAAAGTGTCTATTTGAGAAACAATGCCTATAAAAACTACATGCTATATGTGCCAATTAAAAAGAACAGACATTAACATAAAGACTTTGGTTTTTACAGATGTTTCTTCCATGCTGTTTGCATATGGATCCACCTGTAATTTTCTGGCTTTTCCCCCCCCCCGATTCTCTTCCTATGAACAGCTGTGAATCACCTGCATTATAAAAGTCAGCCAATTTCTAACCTATAGTTGACATGGGTATAAATCACACAAAGCAGTGAACTATGCTGGATGATATTGTCGCCACTTAAGGTTGTGCAGTGATTAAAGAAAGTATTCTTAGGTTTCATTCTTTGGCATGCAGATCTCTCTTTCTCAAGAAAGGAGTGGATTGTCAGGCAGATGCAAGTACAGCGTGACCCCGCTATGGCATGCTCCGTCATAACACTAATTCGGATACAACACAATCATTGCGTGGCTCCGAAATTTTGTATACACCGTACATGTATTTTTCTTGTATGTTAAAAAATATTGTCAACTTCTTAAAAGTACACAAAATAACATCCAAAAAGTTTTATCACTTTGGGGAAGAGATCACATACGAAATCTAAGAGAATCATGGCATGGTTCCTGAAATTAAATATAGGCATATTTTTCTCAAATCCAAAACTCCTTCTTCTTAAAAGTGCAAAAATATCTTTTAAAAGATTATTCAGGGATCTTGCTGGGCCTCGCCAATGTCGCAAATTACAATTTTTCTTCCTTATTGGTGAGAGAATATACCATCTGACAAATTATTTTGCGACATGTTGGCTGTTTAAACTTTTATATATAATCTTGGGTTTTGAGTGAAGAAATTCAAAGGTACCATGAAAGGAATATATTTTACATAAATTCTTTGTCCATATTGACAAACCATCTTAACAGTGCATTGTCATATCATAATCTGCTTATGCCGACATCTGACCAGAGTACTGTATGCTGTGATACACTTATATAGTTATGCTACCAGGACCAGCTACAATCAAACAAGCCTTGAAGGCAAGAACAGGAACGGCTATAATTGACCAAATAATAGCTAATTCTTTGTTTTTAAATATAACCAGAAAAAGTTTTGCTGAAAGTTCAAAGAAAACTATGAAGCACTAATCAATCTGTATGAATACTAAGTAAATGACGAAAAAAAGTCTCAATCAATTTCCTGCAGTTATTCACCATCTCTGCTGCAATAACACATACAAACTTCATGCAAGAAATCGACTGTAATCTTCAATAAAAACTAAGCACCTTTCATCAAAGGAAGTTAGCACCAAACATAAATAAAAGCAATGGAATCTGATTGATTATTGCATTTTCCAAGGTGACTGGAACATGTTTATTGTGCTATGAAAGTTTCCTTTTTACAGGAAAAAAGTTCATGCTTATAATCACAACTTTAGAAACAATAGATATTGGGCCGTCAAGTCAAATGAAAGTGGGGCATCTCATAAAGATGTTTGTTAAACTTTTTAATTTCTTCAAATGTTTTAATTTCTGTATGAACAGCCTCATCCCCTTGGTAGTCTCATCAAGAATATAGCCATCTCCAGCTAACCAAATTCTAGACCAATTTCACACGTACATGTAGCATGTAAACTATAACCACATACCACTGGCGACAATACTGTAGTTAATTGTTTAGCAACACTTTTGTCGACAATGGAATATAGCTCAAATGAGGACCACCATTTTTTTATATATATATGTTGTGTTTTCTAATGGGATGTGACCGACTCATGAATTTTATAACTTGTGATCTATACTTTAATTCATGAATTTTTCATACACGTGTACAACACTTAACATTATGGAATGTACCCCACAAATTTAAGTTGTCAATACATAAGTGTATCTCAGACTAGTTTTATCTTCATTTAATCAAAAGCATATATTTTTTAGCTCACTTTTATTACACACACATACACACACCATGGCCACTTATTTGGTACATGTATCATGTCCTTTAACTAATTGACCTGGATGGTTATAACATGGTTCAGTACATAGCATGGTTGGGTTTTATGGACCCCAACCATTGTTTTGTAGTGGGGTCACACTGTATGATTATCAGGTATGCTGAAATCCATGAAAAAATCTTTGTACTTTAACACTGGAGACACATAAATTCCAACAGCTGAGACCTCAGTGTGCAAGTTTTTCGTTGGTAAAATTTAAATTTAATTTGACCAGTTTCTATCAAGGGCATACCAATCATGTAGTGAGCAGAATATCAGACTTCCAGTGATTAAAACCACTTATGCCAGAAATTAGCATATAAGGAGGTTAAGTCACCAGTTAATAAACTGTCTTTGCATAATGAATGTTTTGGTCACACGATTAACTACATGCAGATGTGATCTGACATCTCGCTTTAAAAGCACCTCTCAGCACAATTCTATTTCATTACAGTTTTATTCTTTCAATGATGTTTGGAACACTTGTATATCACTGTATACTGCACTTAAAAAAACTCAAGATTTTGGGACTTATGTTGCTTGCATAGGAATACAAACTTTATGTTAATCATCATAAAAGCAGCTGTTTGTGTGTGTCAAGTATTTTTGTTTTTTTAATCATTATCACATGTGAACTTTTCTGATGGTAATTTTACACTAATTCTTTGCTGCCAAGTACATGTACAAGGCTGCAGATTTAGTTTAAGTATTGCTAGTTTTACCTATAGCATCAGTGGCTGGTGACCAAGGTTTCTCATTAAATAATATTATGAAAATGAAGGACCATGCACATTAAAACAGGAAAAATAATGAAACTGATGACAGTGATGGAGAAAGGTCCAAGTCATAAGGACATCGATCCTAAACCTGCAATGCAAAAGGCTGTGCAAGATGTTTAAGAAAAAGGAGAATGTGGTATGCCATATTTCTTAAGGATGAAAAAAAAAGTGAATGGAATACGGTCTTTGTTTCTTTTTGCAGTGTGTTGGAAAATGTATTGATCTGAAATGGAATTAACCGATTTTAATAAATATAGAAAAGAAAATGCACTCTCTTCCTTTATTCCTTCTAGCTGTGCACAAAGTTAAAAAATAGCAAGGTAAATCCATTCAGAATTGTTATAGTGGTAACACCTTAAAAAATGCAATCATAATTGTTCTCAATGCCTTAGATTTTCTATATCAGAATACAAAATATTTCACAGTGAATGATCAATAGCAATCTGTTGGAGTTTTATACTGGTTACACAACAATAAAATTATAACGTTCTTAATTACTGCAAGGATGAAAGGTATTGTAATTGGGACACTTATTTTTAAGGCTGGGACTCCCAACGTTTTTTTCAAAGGAAGGAGTCCAGGACTAAAACTTTCAAAATCTTATGATGAACCCCGATTAGGAAGAAACAAACAATTTGCTTAAAAACAGTATAGATCCACTTGCTACTATTTAAGTAACCATGACTTTTGATGTTTGTCTTATTTTAAAATCTGTGTGGAGAAAGATCTGTAATTACTGAAATAACTGTTGTCCAGAACAAGGCATCTAAGTGGTGTCAGCACAATGATGTATTCTCCACCTCTCCCATCTCTGTATCTTACTTGTGAAAATATTAACAGTGCTGCTGATGCCACCATAAAAGTGTAGGAGTATGTGCATGTATATCATACATTTAGAATCAACATAAATTATTAACCAATTCTTGCTTTTTTCAACTTGATAAGTCTTCACAAACTTTTGTTAATGGTTTGTACTGCTGCATTTTTATTGACAACACCATCCAACATCTCCTGGTACGTATATAAAATGAAGATATTTAACAAGAATAAGGTCTAAATCTGTTTTTAAAAAAATATTTTAATTTATTACTATTTCATGAAAATAAATTCATCAAGAAAGGCAGCAGAAGAAAAACATTTTCGTATGTGTGAACATTCATATCCTGTCAATGTATATTGTGCGGCTATGACATATGTTTAAATAACAAAACAGGAATTATTCGGGAGTAATACAATCACCTGATAATCAAGAATTCTACAGCATAAGATTTTTCAACAATAAAATAGAAATATGTCTAAAATAAATGGATTTCATGCATGAAACAGTGTTTTTTTTTGCGATGGAAAAAAATAACCTTAAGAAGGCAGACTTAGTCTTTGTCTTAACAAATTAGAGTACTTTTGGTAATTAACAAATTAGAGTACCTATGGCAATTAACAAATTAGAGTACCTATGGCAATTAACAACTACTCTAATTTAATTACAACTGATACAAGTGGAAGTTTCCATTACAATAATCATCAAGTACTAAGAGACATATGTTAATGAGATATCTGTTCATCATTAGACAACATGAACATTAAATTTGATTCCAGCTAATATATTAACTCTCAGACCCCTAAAAAGCAGGAGACATAAAACTCCAGCAAAGTAACCTGGAGTTCCCATGAAAGAAAACAAGCACTGACCATAAATAAACTCTATCAACTAGAAAGTAATCAGTATTACCCATGAAAGTAAAGAATGGACCATAGATAATATTCACCTCTAAGACAGTAATCTGTAGTATCCATGACAGTAAAGAGTGGACCATAGATAATCTCTACCTCCAAGACAGTAATCTGTAGTACTCATGACAGTAAAGAGTGGACCATAGATAATCTCTACCCCCAAGACAGCAATCTGTAGTATCCATCACAGTAAAGAGTGGACCATAGATAATCTCTACCTCCAAGATAGTAATCTGTAGTACTCATGACAGTAAAGAATGCACCATAGATAATCTCTACCTCCAAGATAGTAATCTGTAGTACCCATCACAGTAAAGAATGGACCATAGATAATCTCAACCTCCAAGACAGTAATCTGTAGTACCCAAGACAGTAAAGAATGGATCATACATAATCTCTACCTCCATCAGAAGAAAACAAAACATTGGTTTTAACAGCATTTTTGAACACATTATCAAATATATCACGCTGAGGAAATAGAAGTGCCTTTCCCAAGGGAACACTGAGGCACCTGACCAAGGCTGGCCTGGGTAGGTACTGAACCCACAACACTTGGACAATGAGTCAGACTCGATCAACTGAGTGACTACAGCTCCCCACACTAAAATAAAATGTTGCAAATACTCTCTATCTAGAACACCAAAAAGATGAATGACCCTACATGTATATAGTGATAATTGCTTAAAATTATTCCATTTAAATTATCAATGACCAAAATAAAATAAGATTCTGGTACAAGTCTTGAGAATCAACAAACCTTGATTTATCATGACAATTTTCTAAATGCTATAAACTTTTCATCAACAGTGGGCAAAGAACACCATTCAAATTTAAGAGCAATCTCCAGTAAATAAATTTTAACTTTAGAAAAATCTTAAAACTGAAGAAAAAAAAAAGATTCAAAATGCCGACCTATTTCATACTGCTAGTTCTTGTAGTAAAATTCTTCCAAACTATGACAGTACTATCAAAACCTGTATCAACATAAAATTTTCAGTTCTGAAACAATCAATGTTACACTTTGATTTTACATGGAACCTGTATCAAGGCAGTATTACATTTTGATTTTACAATGAACCTATATGAAGGCATGACAAATAAACATTATACTCATTACAAGAAAAATTAAAAGCTATTTATCAAAGCCAGATTCCGGAGCATTAAAAAAACTTCTATACAGGATGGTCTCAGAAAGTTTTTAGCCAATTAACAGAAGAACAAAATAAACTTCATAACACATGCAGTGGTAGCTAGCAAGGTAATTGGTAACATATATGTTTAAAGACAGTGTCAAAGGATATATATATATATATATATATATATATATATATATATATATATATATATATATAGCCAAATATGGATGACTAACAGCCAACAAAACAAAAATTGACTAGGTTTTTAAATTTAAGACATGCAACATGATCCGAGTCTAAAACCACTGACAATAATTTATGGAACACTTCATAATGCCACAAGTAACCTTATACAGTTCACAACTAAGGCAAAGGTATTAGCTGTTGCAGCTGACAGTAAAGGTAGTTGGTAACATATATGTTTAAAGACAGTATCAAAGTAAAAATATATGCATATATATATATATATATATATATATATATATATATATATATATATATAATGCCAAATATGGATGACTAACAGTCGATAAAACAAAAACTGACTAGGTTTTTAAATTTAAGACATGCAACATGATCCGAGTCTAAAATCACTGACAATAATTCATGGAACATTCTTCAGAATGCCACAAGTAACCTTATACAGTTCACAACGTTTGGCAAAGGTATTAGCTGTTGCAGCTGTCAATATGACCACATTACTTCATGGAAGTTATTTTGCAAAAATTATTTTTATGTCTGACTTGGAGTAATACCCAAATGCATTTTGATCTGAATTCTTTATGTTCTGAATCATAATGCCCATGGTCATAAATTAACACTCACTTTTACCAGTGTCATAACATCACACGACGAAAATAGTATGCCACACCATGACATAACACATAATGATGGCATATAACAATGTCTTAGAATAATCCAAATATTCAATGCTGTGTGATAAAAAGACTCATACTCATTTTCTTTAACAAGAAATATACAGACGAAGTTGAATAATACAATATACCCCAAACTGAATGCATTAACTAAATGAAACTTGTGGCAAACTCAATGCAGCATGTAGCATCTATTATTCAACTTGTTTAATATTTTCCATATCAAATTAGCATTACTGTTTTTAAATCCAATAAGCCCATCAATAATGTATTCTATATAATTTGTTTTGCACTTTCGTTTGACTTTTTTTAAATAATATTTTCGAATATATATTGGTAAATAAATTAAACATAATCTTTGATTCATTTGTAATTATGAAAATTTGCATACTTTTGAAAAGAAAAAAGTTCTTTGTATAAAAATATAGAAATAATTATGATTTGTATGGAGTGATAGCGTATAAAACTTGCACACACAAAAATTGTAATTCAAAATTAAATTGTATAGAATCAAGCCAAGAATTCACTCAGTCCCATTGCTAAACATTCTATTTTCTCACATTCCTATATGATCATGTTTTCCCATTAAGAGTATCAATGGGGAATATCTATCAATTATCATGTGATTGCCTGTTTCAGGAAAAGACCCTCTACTTCAATTACTGTGCAAACAAAATTGGCAAAAACTCCCTATTTCCAACATTTTTTGAGCATTCATTCACAGTAATTAACCTAAGCATTAACAGCATTCATTAAAGTAATTAACCTATGCATTAATTAAAACACATTTACTTCCTAACAGTGGTTGAAGTTCATGTTCCCCAAAAGAACATTTTGGATTGATTGACCCAGCCTACGGGTATAATTTCTTAAGTGTGGTTTCAAGTATTAAAAAAAACTATTGTTTTAAGTATGTTTTCAAATTCATATTCTCATTTTTTATTTGTGAAAGAAAATCAATTCTAGGTCACATTTGAAGGGAGGAATATATTGTCATATTTCATTTTATTCTAGGGATAATTTTGGACCAGATGCCTGTTATCATCGTGCAAGCCATATCCAATACAAAGTTTTGGATGCTGTTTATTTCCATTTTTCAGTGGTCTCTATCTTCTCTGTTCTGTGAATATTGATATTTGTTTTAAAAGTTATTTTAAAGTTTACACTGAGTTATTCTGTCTTTTAAGCTAAATCACAAGGAGTGGAAATTCTGAGAGGGAGTTCTGTTTGAAGATTGTATCTGTATTTACAAGTTGCCCTTCTGACTCAAAATTCTTTGGTTCAGAAATATAAAAAAAAGTAATCCTTCATTAAGCAGTACTGCTGGACAAGAAAATTCTACCCTTGGAATAAGAGTTCTGAATCAGACTCACAGAAATGCCTAGTGCCTGATGCAATCTTCTGACCCTCAGGTGGAGTTTTCCTTTCCTAGACAGATGCATATAAATGATTCTATCAGTCTATGATCTCAAAAAATTAGAAACAACCAAAAAGTGTTAATTTGGAGCCCACAGTGCTTCAATTTTTTAAGTTTTCCTGCAACATTCAATCATGAAAATAATCAATCTTATAGATATCTATGACAACCACTATAATATTTGAATTATGAAAATAATCTAACATTATATGTATCTATGAAAAACTATCCTATTATACATAGTTTTTAACAAAATTCCAACTTCCTATCAATAATAAATGCATCTGATCTTATGAAATGGGATATCATTCATTTCTTCTGCATGATCTCTTCTGTAGTCCCACAAGAAGTGGTCAATCAAAATGGAATTCATCAGTGCATCTTTTGTGGCAGGATCTGAGTCAAGGAGCATTCTTGTCTCATCCTTTATTAGCTGAAACATACAAACAGAACCTGATGATTTCATTCATAACTAATGCTTTATGATATACAAGTATAAACCAGATGTTGATTCCTAGCAACAACTGACAGGTCTATCTGACTTATAATAACTGTGCAAAAATGTAAGAAACAAGGAAATAAAATTTCAAATACCTTACATACCCCCTAATAAGTGAGATCTAACTGCATATAACTAGAGCAGTTTTCACATAATGCACTAGCAGATCTTAGTCTATACAGTTAATCGGCATATCAAAAAATGTTCTGCAGATGAATCCAGCTTATAAGCAAGCGTACATGTTATTTCACATAATTCACGAGGTTCAGCAATATGCATGCATATACATGTTACGTAAACATAAATTTAAAACAATTTTTTTTCTCAACTCCCTCTTTAGGATAATATTTGCTGACACTCTGTCTTATATAAAACAACAATATACATAATACTATATCAATGAAAGGCTAGCGTGGGTACGTGGGAAAACCTGCCAGTAGCTTCTCGTGGGTCAATGGTTCTTCCCTGGGTTTTCCAGGGTTCTTCCTCCACCAGTTATACTGGCCGCCATGTATAGCCTATCTTGTGCTGAAAAATGGCATTAAACCCCAGAACAACAACAACAAAAGGTATCAATGAAAAGAGATTAGTAGAAAGAACAGAATGTTACCAAAGTTACGAGATTGTTAGTAATTAGATTACTGCAAAGACATAAATATATAAATAGGCCTTACATAATTGCGCCTAACTTGACCCAAGTTACAAAAAGTAATGTTAGGACAGTTTTATTTGTGATGGGTGCACTGTATAGGAACCCAGTGGTACAATTTACTTTGGATGACCTAAACAAGGAACTTTGAGGATTCAAATGAGGTTATCCAACAATAATGGGACAGAGCTCAATAAACAAGTGAGTCTGAGATTGCTGTCTAGATAGAATCTGCATGGTATATAATGTAAGACAAGCTGGCCCAAAATGAGAGCAGCAAACAATGACAGAACCAATAAAGAATCTGAATGTGTTTGAATTGAATGCTGGCTTCCAACTGGCCCTCAACCGTGGACACTGAGCATTCTCTTTCCGAGTGAAGGAAGGGAAGAAAATCTTCAACCGCACTGAAAGGAAGATAGCTAGGATCAACTCATGTCCTACTGTACAAATAATAGAAGATTCTCCACTTTGCACCATAAACCTCGGAAACAGATTCCCTCCTAACATACCTACATGGAAACTTGAAAAGTACAAATATTTTCATTTATCTCTCATATGACTCAAGTCATGACTCAAATCATACCTATCCAATAGAAGCCAACGAGATGATATTGGTAACATTAAATCAGAGCTGATGTCCATCAACAAAGAGGCTCCACAAGGATCTATTTTGGGGCCTGTACTATTCATATGGTTTAAACATATCTTGCTGATATATATACAACATTCAACAACTGATCTATGTGCAGCTGATAAACCTTTTCACAAGTCTGATTTTTTTTGGTGAAGATTTATATCAGGGTGAGTACCACTGGTAACTGAATTCCATGTTTATCAATCCCCTAAAACCAAAGCAATATTGGAACAAGCTGAATTTTTTTATAAAAAGAACAGCAAAGAATTATCCTAAATCTAACATTTGATATACCATTCAAATTTCTAGTCCTGGAAATGAAAAGGCTGAAATGTGAATACATATTAGCCTACTTCGTGAATACATATTAGCCTACTTCGTGAATACATATTAGCCTACTTCGTGAATACATATCAGCCTACTCTGTGAATACATATTAGCCTACTTCGTGAATACATATCAGCCTACTCTGTGAATACATATTAGCCTACTTCGTGAATACATATTAGCCTACTTCGTGAATACATATTAATGTTCATACCTGAGAATGAATGTTATCTGCATGGTATGTTTTATCATGAAGTCAAAATAATAACACCAATGATGTCCTTACAGTTGGAAAAGTGACTCTGCAAGAGACTGGTGTAAAGACTATTATATGAGGCCTGCACTAATCCTCTACACTGAATGTCTACCAGATATTCATCTTGCCTTGAACAAGGTGGCCTCAGAAAGTGAATTAAATATTGTTGACTCAAAAGATGCCTTGAATATGGTGGATTCAGAAGTACCTTGAATGTGGTGGACTCATCAGATGAGGTTCCACAGACTTCCATCCAAAGAGAAGAAGCATATGTACCCCTCTAATGCATCAAGTATACTACTAGGAATGTGTTGTCTGAGGTGACCACAACACAATGATGCCTTATCAGGTTGACAAAGCAACTGGCATAAAAGATGATTTGATTTGTTTTGATTTCATTATGCTGATCGTATTCAAGGCACCGGGGTCAGGATGATTGTTGTTGTTGTTGTTTTAGGGTTTAACGCCATTTTTCAGCACAAGATAGGCTATACATGGCGGCGGCCAGTATAACTGGTCGAGGAAGAACCCTGGAAAACCCAGGGAAGAACCACCGACCCACGAGAAGCTACTGGCAGGCTTTCCCACGTACCCATGCTAGCCGAGCCTTGGACTCGAACCTACACAGACAGAGGTGAGATGGCAGTGATCCGGAACGGTGAACGCTTTAGACCACTCGGCCACTCGGGGCCCCATCATGGATGATATAAAAAAAACACTTTCTGTAGGTCTGCATACAACAATTACTGAAACGTATGATGCTGTCTGTAACAGACTGGAAAATGGATGATGTAAAAAACCACTTTCTGTAGGTCTGCATACAACATTTACTAAAACATGAGATGCAGTCTGTAACAGACAGGAAAATGTTCCCCAGTGATAAAGACAAGCTTTCCATGGATCTCTTCAAAAAAATTAACACATACTGATTTGGAGAGCCATTTTATCGATCTTAATTATATTCCAATGATTAAATATTTCTATTCTGAGCAAATTGCAGCATCTACTAATTGATTCTAGAAAGAAAGAAAATTGCAATTAAAAAATGGAAAGGATCAAAGTACAATGTTTTGTACTTGATTCAAACACAATTTGCTGCATATAAAGCTTTACATCAAGCAACAACCCACTGTAAGCAGTCAACTTGAAAATAACTGCAATGCCAGTAGCTGGTAAAGGAAAGTAACATTTCCAATGGTCAGAATGTTACCACATGATCAAAATGAATTGCGTTTATTTCTGTATGAACTGTAAGGAGAACTACTTTTCTAAGAATATCCACTTCTATAAATAGAGTTACGTGTACAGCATAAGAAAAACACTGCCAGTGAAGGCAGACACGAAGTAAGAATTAAAGGAAAAGAACATTCTAACAATTTTGAAATTATTTTAAAATAAATTTGGCTTCCATTGGTTGAAGGACTGGTATTAGTGATGACCTTATTACAATCAAGCGGGACAATCCAAATCGCTATAAATAGCTATGTAACAGAAAACCCCAAACATGTATTACTACGCTCAATTAAGATTTCTGTTTTTTAATGATGCAAACAAAATAACATAATGAATAACTGAAATTTCAATTGTAAGAGTTTGACGTTTTTTCTGAAGCTCTGATATAAAAACCCACTTTCTGTAGGTCTGCATACAATATTTACATATTTAATACAACATATGATGCTGTCAGTAACAGACAGGAAAATGGATGATATAAAAAACCACTTTCCATAGGTCTGCAAACAACATTTACATATTTACGCCTGAAGGGCATTATGTAAGCTGTGCGAGTCAGCAACTGACAGTTTATACCACGATAAACTCTTAAACTCTTAAATAATTTCAGTATCAAACCCTAACCATCTCCTGAGCTGACTAATCATATAAACACAAGCATCCCCTCTGAGGTATTCAAAGAATGATGTAAATAACATTTCATTCAGAAACCTTAACTTCTGCCCACTTGGGATAATGACAGAGTGGGCATAACTTTCAATGAATATGAAGATTATTGTGTTTAAAATTCATCTATCATAGGTGAAAGCCAAGGTATCCAAGTTTTTTAAAGTTTCTATTTTTAGTATCAGCATATAGGAAGTTTACATATCAAGAAGGAGACATGCTGAATTTCACAGGATACTGATATTTTCTTAATTAGCCTGCACAGAAAAACATTTTGATATTTCATATGGCACTCATTCTTTGCATATTATCACTGTTGATGAAAACTGCTGGTCAAAGTGCCTCTGGATGCCAGAACTTAAATATTGCAAATGCATCAGGCACAATTTCTTCAAACCCATTCAACTTCATTCTTACCTCTGTTGCCCAGATGGAACAGCCTCTAATTTCCAATTCATATATGTCACCAAACTTCAAAAGATTATCTGCAGAAAAAAAAACAATAATACAAACTGTTGTTAATTTTTTTCTTCAAAGAAATAAAAAACAAACAAAAAAGAGGTCCAGGTGGGCTTGATATTGCTCACCTGATTTGTAATAGTTAACAGTTAACCATTTAACTAAATAGACTCATATAGTATTTTACGAACATGAATCCATGCAAACTATCTCTCAAACTTTATATCACATTAATTTTTACCTACTGAACATATTGCTTATAATCAATATGATCCAAGATTTGTATGATATAAGCTCATTTACTCTACGTTTTATATGAATGTGATGAGAAATACAGTCTACAGATTTAGAAAATTAAGAAGCTCAGATTACATTTATTATTCAACCAGTCTACCAGATTGATAACATGAGCATACTTAACATGGTGCAGAAAATCCAGTTGGAAATCTGTCTCTAGAGTGGTAACATGCTTAGCCAATTTGATACAAGACTACCTCATTAATATCCATAGATCTTCCTTGTAATCAAACTCATCAGACATCTTGATCATATAAGACTACTTAACAAATTTTATCAAAATCTGATAATATAATATAACTGCTAAAGAGCTGATGTCAGCTAATCAAATGCAGGTCACAAATTTCACTCATAATTGTCCTCAATCAAGATCTTGGCGACAAAGACCTAGGTACAAAATCTGATTCAAATGCAATCAAAGGCCAAGCTCTATGATGTCAAACAAATATGCAAATCAGATCCAAATCACCTTATAAATATGCATAGGTATTGCTCATGATAAATATCATAGAACATCTTGATCATATCAGCCTATTAACCAAGTTTGATTAAAACTAGGTCGGAAATACAGTCTCTTAAGTGGCAAGCATGGGAAATCAGCAAGACCACCTCATTAATATGCATGAATCTTGCTTGCAATAAAACTCATTTTATATATATATATATACACACACACACACACACACACACACACACACACACCTCTCCCTCGATAACTCGTGCACAATGGGGTCCACAAACATAGACCACACTATAAGCAAGGGCGTAAGTTACTGAGGAACCTCCAAAATTTTTAAAAATCCACTTAGAATAGAGAAATCCTCGGGTGTGTGTGTGTGTTTGGTTATGAAACTGGGCTGTTTAATGACTGAATCCTCATTTTACAATCACGTCGATTATAACTGTTAATAACGTGCTTTATCAACAACCACTGTGTGTATGCAAAACGTGTATTACATAACTGCTTTTTGTTTTGTTGATTAGTCTGGTTTCCAGATTGGTATTTAATAGCATACAGCCAAGTCGGGAGTCAATGTAACAGGGAACTAAACTAACTGCTGATACACCTGCATACAAGATTCCGTTTCTTTAAAATCTAGTGACATTTATTTCGTGAGACAATCATCTTCATCAAACTAAATTTTAATATTGTTCACTTAGTACAATATTGATGTCATGATTTTATTGGAAGTAATAGTGAAACTTCTAATCATCCTTGAGGATATCTCAAAGTGCCAGTTCAGGAAGTTTCTAAACTTGTTTGCCCACAATGGTCCGTATCTGTGAAATCAAGCTCTCTATTTTGCGAAGTATTCATTTCGCTTGGTTGCCTTACTATCTTTGATCAGTCACGAATGAGTCTGTTAATTTAAGGTATTTTATGTTACATATATAATAACATTTATAACAGTGTTCGACTGATCAAATGAAGCGAGTTCACCCGACATACACCCGGGGCTGCTAGATTTTAAGTATGTAGGATTGGTATGCCTTTTGCCTTTTCTTTTATTCCACCTCCTTTTTTTTTTATTCAAAAGACATAGTTAGCATGATAATATAAAGGAGGCCAACTTTTAATTCAGTGCAACAATAGAAATACTTCCACAAATCAGTTATCAAAACACGGTCAGCACTTAATTAAATTCTTAGAGAAATGCCTGTTACAGTAGAATGACACATTTTACATTTAAATACACATTGCATTTATGATGATTAGATGTAGGAGGAATGAAAAGATGAATTAAGACACAAATTTCACTTAATAAAAATTATTTAATTGGCATTGAAATATTAATGTACTGCCAATAACTAGACAAGTGACATCACTGATCAAAATTTCCTTGAATTTCTTTAATTATGATGTACTAAGAATGTCATTTGGAAAAAATGTAACCAATTATGTGACTTCTTATTAAAAGTTGATAATTTCAATATGTTGATTAAAGTATCCAAGTCCTATCTACGGTTTTTGACCATAAAATGAGCGATATATCAACATTTCAGTTATCAATTTTAATCACAATTTTCTTCCAGTTCAAGAACTAGGGATCAATTTTTGGGGTATTTTCAGGTTTTAAATAAATGGGATCCATGCCTGTACCTGCATTATAAGCAGGTTTGCGAGTTATCAGGGCATGAGTTAACAAGGGAGTGGTGTGTGTGTGTGTGTGTGTGTACATTATATAAAACATTGTCATATGAATGCTTCTTTCTTGAAAAAAATGTTAAAAGTTTCTATCATTTGTTAATATTGATTTTAAATGTGCCAGTAGTCAATCACTAACCTTTCATTTTAGCTTAGTTTTGAAAGAAGTCACTCAGTAAAACATTGATTAGTGTTAATCTTATTATTACTGAACTATAAACATTGTCTTTTCCATTTTTCCTGAATATATTCATGGTACAATTTTTGCTCAGGGGGAAAAAAAAAGAGTCTCAGCCAAATTTAAAATAAATTAATTTCAGTAATTGCTAATCATCAATGTTAATCTCCGGACTAAAGGTTGTTACAATTATGTAGCAATGATACATACCCCCCCCCCCAAAAAAACCCCCAAAAAAGTCCATAAAAAGCTGCCAACATGAACATGTGGCTTTGTGGTGTTATCAATTGTCATGAAATCAGCTGACAACTGAATCCTATTCTGCATATCCTACAAACATGACCCCATCATTCTTTAACAATTATTCTTGTTGTAGTTGTTCAAACAAATAGGGGTAAAATTGCTAATCAGTGTGTATTTACAATGGATAATTGGCTACACAAATGAGAAGCTTAAAACCATGTGGAGGAGTAATTCCAGAGTGAAACAAATGTAATTCGTTTTGATATTTAGTTTTCACAAGTCAAGAAAACAACGTGCCAGTCTAAAAAAGCTTCTTAACCAAGTTTTTAAATCAATTCAATTACCAAATATTTTCTTCTAAGACAGATTACTGATGTCTGCTCAATCATCTGTCATAAATACCTGCTGAAACGAGTTTGTGGACTGAATTGTCAGTGGTTTTATTCATTGCCACAGGCATGTAAAACAACCCCAACTTCTGTCACCTTTACCCTTGTCATTTTCTGGCTTCAAATTATTCACAGATACACAGGAAACTCAGGAAACTGTCCTTCCAGTGTCAACACTGGTTGGAACAAAACCAATTAACCCTTTCGCTACAACTGCCGCATCTCAGCATCACCTGTAAATAGCTCCTGAACCCCACTGACACATATATGCAGTGCCAGTAAGCCTAGTTTACTACCCCAATGTCGCTTATGTGTGTACAGTTCGGTAGTACTCGAATCCCCAGTGTTGCATCTAAGCGAATGTGACTGCTATGTTAACTAAACATTGATTGGTTTAAAGTACAGACGTTTACATATTTTTGATTATATACCCAATGAGAGGACTGTTTACTCAACATTTTGATACAAGTTTGAAAGCTGAGAGGTTACATTTAGCCACACTGTAAGAGTTTTTCTGCACCTTATGAAACACGTGTAGTTGAGATAAACAAAGATGGATTCCGATTAGGATATGAGGAACTTTGAAGGGTTCAGTGCAAGCGATATTGAAGAGTTTAATGGATCATTCTTAGAAAATGGATCAGATATTGACATTAGTCCCATTTCAACACCAGATTTAGAATGTAAGTGATTTTTAATCAGATGATGAGGCAGACATAGTCCCACATCAATGATTTTTTTCTTCTCATGTTGGTTCGAGCTTGGACCACTAAGCAACTAGGAAGATTTTTTTCTCAAGTTTTTTTCTGAATGTCTGGTGGAAAAGCTTGTGAAAGAAACACACGATTATGCCAAGAAAAAAGGGGACCAAAAGCAAGACCTGAAATGGTATGAAATCAGCATCACGGAGATGTGGGCATATCTTGGAATATACACTGTAATTTATGTGTGGATAATGACTGTTTTGAGAGGTACAATTCAGCCTAGCAACCAGCCTCAGTAACTGATATGATAGCACTCAGCAGTAGTGAAACTGCATAAAAGCTGTAGTAGTTAAAGGGTTAAGTTATACTGATAGAGAGATTGGCTAATATATTCAAACATTCTACTCCCTGCTGCTCTGCAGTGAAGCGGTCTTAGTCATCAAACAAATATGTCAATGAATACTGGATTTGTTTTAAAAAAATTTCTTCTGTCCTTCAGAGAAAGACTTAAGATCTTTTTAAGGAACTATCTGAATCCACATAACTATTACTCCCAAACCGACAATTTACTTTTACACACACACCTGAGCATGAGCGTTATTAGGTCTATACCTTTGACATTTTTCAGCTAAAGTTCAGGTACTATTTAAGCCTAAATATAGATCCATTTTTTAAATCTCTATCTGAATTAAGCAATTTAATGTCAGTCAGACACCTCCATCAAATATGAATAATGCGAAGAAGAAAAAAAAAACCAAAAACACCCATTTCATACATTTTCATACATATAATAGCAAGAAATTAAATGGATTTGAATGGACATAGCAAGTGTTTCTATTATAGAAATTATGCTTCTTTAAGCACATTTTGTATGGAATTACTATTACAGAAAAAAATTGATTTGACTGGTGGGTATATGTACACATTGTTTACATTTATGTTGCAGATTTTATACGAATAAAAATAAATATTAAACATGTTACGATGGTTTTAATTACTTGCTTAATACGGAACAAGTTGATATTTAATATGCACCGATTTAAAATGGTAACTGCCAATGAAACACATATTTTTGCACCAACTGTTATTACCCCTTCTCCCCAGCCATTTACTCAGAGCATGCATCATTTTCTTCAGCTAACTTGGTTGGTTATAGCATGGTTCAATATTTAACACAGTCTCGCTTTATGGAATTGAACCATCATGTTATAGTGGGGTCACACTATATAAATATGTACGTATGTGCATACATAAGTATGTACATACATACATACATATGTATGTATGTATGTATGTATGTATGTATGTATGTATGCATGCATGCATGCATGTATGTATGTATGTATGCATGTATGTTGTCATGGAATTGTATAAATCCCTTAGTTATTTATTAAATACATGTATTTAGGTTTCGTTTTTTGTGTACAATGATGCTCAAGGGTGATTTATGTATATTGTACAATATTTTGAAACAGTGAGTTTGGTTCATCCTATGCTGCACGTACAAAGTGCTTTCAATGGGAAAAACCGATATTCATCAAGCACACAGATGTAGGGCAACATTATCTATTTATAAATACCTCACTGTAGGACGAAAACATTACACTACGGAAATGTCTTGTCAGCGAGCTACTTATGCACCTGCAGATCTCCAGGTGTAGAGGTGAGTTGTTTATTAAATTGTTATGCATATTATAGGTTATAACTATTGTATTACCACATTTATTTTTTGTATATTTTCTATGTAGCTCCGGCTTGCATAGTATAATGCAAATATTTTCTATTCTTGCATGTGAGTTGACAGGAGATTTATAATAGTAATAAAGTTGCATTTTATTAAGAAATGTTTAGTACCATAGGATTCTTACTGGACACAGGTGCTGTCTGCCTGATTGACCAAGTGACTGAATGGTAGTCAATGATTGCATGTAAAGCTGACTGCTTGTCTGACCAGTGTGACTGGCAGCCAAGTATTCTAGTGACAATGTTTTGTGTAACTCCATACATGTATTTTTTTTAGCCGTGGGCTAATTTTGGGGTTTGTTATACCCAGTGTTTTTGGACTGTAAAGATATATTGCATGATATCTGTCACATTTTTATATCATTTTACTATTTGAGTAAAGTACATCATTTTTTACAATTTGAGTGAATACGTCATTTTTACCATATGAGTAAAGTACATCATTTTTACTATTTGAGTAAAACACATCATTCTTTTCATCGTGTGAAATTACTGTGAATCATTAACATTTGTCCTTGTACTATGTAAGGTTATTTACTTGTATTCACATTTATGTTACATTATAACGTTCGTGCAGATTGTATTAACTTGTCCAATAACTGGATCTTATACACACACATATTTATCATAATTCTTTTTTTATTTGAGTCATTCATCAATAAACATTGTATTTTCGTCGCAATCAGAAGTGTTCTGTTATAAATCCAAACCAAACCTAGTTATCTTGTTACATATGCATATGTTTGTGTGTGTGTGTGTGTGTGTGTATGTATGTATGTATATGATAGACACATGAACCTGCTCATCATTTTGCACAACTTTATATTCTGATGTTTCTTGTTGTAAATTGCCCCTAATGATTCTAACATGGGAGTCCAGAATTTGTAATAGATTATGTGTTAAGGTGTTTTGTACAAGTAAGCTGGGTTTTTTTATCCGATGAAGAGCTTGTTTTGCCTGAATGTTCGGAAACCATTTTAAATTTGCGCCGTTATCAATTTGTGTGTGTATATATATATATATATATATATATATATATATATATATATATATATATGGAAGAAATTCAACAAATGTATGATTAATTGTATTAAACTGTTTTGGATTTAAAAACGATTTGGTTGTATGAATTGTTCAACCAGATTGATTTTCTAAAATTCCTGCCTTGACTGCAAAAATAAAATCACAAGCTATTTTCCCCATCTATTGTAGAGTCTCTGTAAATCAGTGTTAATATGCTATAAAGATTTTACAACACAATGATAATCCATCATGTCTTAATTCATATGTAAGCAGTACTAATTCACATTGATAATCCATCACGTCTTAATTCATATCTAAGCAGTACTAATTCACACTGATAATCCATCATGTCTTAATTCATATGTAAGCAGTACTAATTCACATTGATAATCCATCATGTCTTAATTCATATCTAAGCAGTACTAATTCACACTGATAATCCATCATGTCTTAATTCATATGTAAGCAGTACTAATTCACAATGATAATCCATCACGTCTTAATTCATATCTAAGCAGTACTAATTCATATTGATAATCCATCATGTCTTAATTCATATCTAAGCAGTACTAATTCACACTGATAATCCATCATGTCTTAATTCATATGTAAGCAGTACTAATTCACATTGATAATCCATCATGTCTTAATTCATATCTAAGCAGTACTAATTCACACTGATAATCCATCATGTCTTAATTCATATGTAAGCAGTACTAATTCACAATGATAATCCATCACGTCTTAATTCATATGTAAGCAGTACTAATTCACAATGATAATCCATCACGTCTTAATTCATATCTAAGCAGTACTAATTCACACTGATAATCCATCACGTCTTAATTCATATCTAAGCAGTACTAATTCACAATGATAATCCATCATGTCTTAATTCATATGTAAGCAGTACTAATTTCAAAGACATGGATGAGAGTAACATAGTGAGGCATACAAAATTATAAACCAGTCACAAATCAATTATTCATTATTTGTTAAAAATGAATTATACCTTTCTTCAAAAACTTCATTAACTCATTGGAATATTCCAGAACCTTGAAGTGCACAAGAGCTTGTGGAATCCTGAAAATTGATTTTTAAAAAAAATTGAAGTGCATGAATTTTAATTTTTGGGGTTAAATGGTAAAATTTACCTAAGTACTAGAAACTTTAATTTGTATTTTCTATGTTAGATCTGAAATATTTTCAACACAAGCAAAAAACTTCTATCAAGAAATGTATATGAAGAGGCAGATTAAATCATTTGAAAGAATTACATGAAATCTGTTTCAGGCCAATACACTTTCAATAACTATTGAAACAATTGTAATTAATATTGACTAGAAAGTTAAATTTATCAAAAGAGATAACGTAAGCAAATAAGTTCTGATATTAATTAACACTAACTACCATTCCTTTAAACCACTTTTAAACTGAATTATCTTCATTATAAAGACTTTCAAACAGCATATACCATTTTACTAAAATAAAAATCCTTTCAATTTTCCATGCCATCACAGTTCTATGAATCTCAGCCATTACTATATATACTTACTTATCAGTGGAGTTCAACTGCAAACTATACTGGCCCAGATCTGTTATTGCGGAAAATCTGGATCTATGCAGTTTGTTAGGAGTAATCAGTTGAACAACAACAAATACCCTGGTATGCAGGTGCATTATGCTATGTAGGAGTAATCAGTTGAACAACAACATATATCCTGGTATGCAGGTGCATTATGCTATGTAGGAGTAATCAGTTGAACAACAACATATATCCTGGTATGCAGGTGCATTATGCTATGGCAGATCAGGAGCTTTGTTGTTTGCAGTTTGGCTCAACTTATAAATGAGTATATACAGTACACCTCGTGATTCTGGTTATCAATGTAACATCTCACATATAGTGAAAGAAATATTTTTACTCTCTTTTAAGTAAACCTTTGATGATATGATTGCTAGAGATGATATAACACATTTAATGACCAGTTTATGAATTGGAAATGATCCAAAATATTTCCTGGCAGTAAATATGTACAAAACAACATAGGATCACTTGGACACTATACTGGTCTGCAAGAAATAAGTGTGGTAAGTATTTTATTCAAATTTAAGAAATTCTAGACATTTGATAAGTTTTGAAATGAACTTTTATGAATAAAAGATTTTAATAAAGCAACAAAATGCCAATTTAGGAATGAATAACTGCATCTATGTTTTGAATGATTAATGAATGAATGACACTTTAATAATGCTGGATCTATAAGAACATGGAAAACAAGGAATGGTTAGTGATTTTCTCATAAATATACACCTGCCTCCCACTGCTAACCCATGAATGAGATAAACTTAGAATTATTAAAAAAACACAGCAAAGATACATAACTCTTCTGAAATTACTGGAAGTAAAATGACAGGTCAACATTAAGATATGATGATGATGATGTACTAAGTTTCACAACAATCCATCAAAAAATGCAGGAGTGGCTGCATTCTTAAAATTCTGTCCTACAATCCATCCAGCTTAAGTCAAGAAGGACAATAACTCTTGCAATAATCATGGGAGCACAAAGATTTGTCAACACATACATTTTTTACTGACTGTAATAATATATACCAATATATACCAAGTTCACAGCAGCCCATAAAAATAAAAAAAGATGCTAACATGTTGCATTCACAAGATTTTGTTTGGTACTACTATCAGCTGCAAGACAAAGGGTTATAACTCTAGCTAAAGTTGCAACAACAAACTGGAATTTGAGACTAGCTGTATTCAAAATATTATGTTCTGCAATGTATTTATCTGCAATTCAAAAAGGGCAATAACTCTTCTATAAATTGCTGGAATGCAGTGATTTGTCAATGTGTCAATGTGTGCATGGAGATCTAATGAAATCTCTGAGACCAAACGCATTTATAAAATTATGCTGTGCACTGCATTTATCCACAAATCAAAAAATGGCAATAACTTATATAAAAATTGTATAAACAGCAATTTGTCAATATGCGTATCTTCAGGTGATTATCATAATATTTTGCAACATTCATGAAAATCCATCAAAAACTGCAGAACTAGTTTCACTAACAACACAGTCTTACACCACATTATGCCAGAAGTACAAAACAAAAGGGGGGGGGCAGACCATAAAAAAATGGGGGAATAGTCAGTATTGCTTTAAGTTTTGCTAAAGGATTTCTCTATGACTATAATTCTCCTACCATTTAAGTAATTACTACTGCAGTTACCTTATTTGAAGTAAGGCATCATTACATATGTCATTTTAATTCCATCTCTTCCCCCTCCATCTTCCAATGAGTTGTGGCTAAGTTGCCATTGCTACTAAAGTCCTACCAAGTAAATTGTTGTTGCTTCAATTTTTACTAAACTCAGCTCAACAAGACCATGACAATACATTTTCAAATAAATTTAAATTTAAATTTATTTGTGAATAAAGTTTTAAATATGTTTCCATTAAACACATATTGTGTACATATCTGAGGAATACCTTGATTGGTGCCAAATTCAGTACCTTAACTTTTTTAAATTAAAATGTACGATACTTATAGATTTAATCAAACTTAGCTTATGTATATATTTTGCATTGTGTGTTTTAGTGGCATTTTGAGTGTCTGAGACATTTCACTGATCTTCTGTGTCTATGATACCAGGTTCAAGTTCAAAGGCCATAACAACAAATTCTGTACTGTACTTGAAAATATCTTTTAAACACCTGTCAATTCAAATGTATAAAAATAATGTTTTTTTCAGCAGATTTGATATGTTAGAGATTCTCAAGATATCTGATATTGTTGCAATCCCCAGCAGTTAAAATGAATTAAGAAAATGGAAGAAATGGACTCCTGATAATTATTTGCAGCTTTTTGATCTAACACACTGATCATAGAACATAATAAAAGGCCAATTATTTACAGTTCTAACCACAAAAGATGAACCCGAGGGATATACATACATGTGAGGAAGTTTCTTGTGAACATTATTGTAGCTATAACCAGTAAAGTTAAATAATAAACTAAGAATTTAAGAAATAATCTAACAAACAAGGCCAGTTTTTCCTTCCAAAAAGTGGAATCTGAACACATGAAAAGGAATTCTTCAAAATTGTATCCAACAATTTACACTAAGCAATAAATCTTAGTGATTTAAATGGTCTTGGTTTAATTGTGCTTGCTACAGTTTTCTTTAACACCTTGTGATGTGCTGAGTCCATTGTGAAGACTGCAAAGGCATAGGATTTGTCCATTGGTAATATAATGTGTATTCCTTTTATAATGTTTGTAGCACAAATAATGCAATTATAATCCTCATCAGCCACTTTCAAGTCAATGTTTTTTTAAAAACTTTCTCTGATGAATCATGCAGCTAAGCTAAAGTGGTTTCTGATGCTTAATATTTCCATTTCTTTTATGAAACATGATTATGAAAAACAATCACAAGCAAATATTACATGATCAGTTTGCAGCTCACCAACTTAAAATTATATCTGATCCGAAAAAATGGTGATTATAATGGCACAATCAGAGGTTTAAAAAAAATGAAAGATTCCACCAAAATCAGAAGGGTGGCATATCTAGGGGTAGTGATAAACATGATTTCAAAAATGGTGACTGTGATTTGGATTTTTAAAAAAAAACATAACTTGAACAATTTTTCAGTCATATTAATACGATGTCTGCAGTGTGGCAGTTTATAGTGATGTCCAGCACTGGGGCATCATGCCGCAGACACATAGCATGATGTCCCACCCAGTCACATTATCCTGACACCAGGCCAACCAGTCCTAACACTAACCTCTTAATGCTGAGCACCAAGTGAGGTAGCTGTTAGTACCATTTTTGTAAGTCTTTGGTATGACTCGGCTGGGGATCGAACCCATGACCTCCTACATCCGAGGCATACGCTCTAACCACTAAGCCACTGGAGCAGTCTAATGATGGTGATTATGATGCCATGATGGATATCAGATGAGCCCCAATTTCATTCAGAAGCAGCTATGCATTGGTACAGTGTTTTCATGAAATCTGCATTTTGATGCAACCAATCATTCCAGAAAAGAAGTTATTTTCAACATTGCCATTAAGCAGCCATTTTGAAAGTTGGATCAGAATGATTTCAATATAGGAACCAAAATACATTCCAAGAAACATGTAAGTATGACCATCTGCTCGGGAGAAGTAGTTGCAAAGATAATTATGATAACGGCTGCCGTTTGTTCAAGTTTTAGAGGTCATAGCAGTATTATTTTCATTCAAGATCAACTACATCCAGTTATAAATGTTTGAGTGAAATTTCCATGTTTATAGAACCATTCCTTCAAGATGAATAAGATTTTCAAATTCAGTGCTACATCCTACATGATGGAGATCTGATTTTGATTTTGAACCAGCAACATATTATAAGAGTGAAAACTCTACATCACTCCATCCATCCATTCAGGAAAAATAGTAATAGCTAGATTTTTGGATATGGTAACAATAGCAGCCATATTGGAGGACTGATCAGTACCATCTTCATGTGGGGCCAACTATATATCTTAACATGTCTTTTACCCTATGCTGATACAACTATTCATTTCAGAGAAGTAGAAAAAACAAAAATGTTATAATGGCTGCCATGAAGGCCATTTTGGAAACCTGTTGAGTACCGGTTTCATGAAGGACCAACAAAATATTTTAAGAAGTATTTAGGTCAAACTTCATATTGATATGACTATCTGTTCTAATGTAGTGATAACAAATTTTCAAGCTGTCATGTATATACATTGATGTCACCCCTCCATTATTTTCATTCAAACCATATAGACCCTGGAATGAATATAAGCATAAAGTATTGTTGAAAGTCTGCCATACATTCAGCAGCTCTAGTGATAACAAACTTATGCTAAATTATGAATGGACAGATGACCAATAGTCAGCCATTGCTTAATCTCTTCTGGTCTTATGTTTTATTATATTATTAGATCAAAATAATTTTGCACTTATTTAAATCCTGCTTGTGAACAAATAAAAAACCATAAAAAAATAGCCTGCATTTGGAATTTGTACCATCTTTTTGTTCTAAAAAACTAACTATCCTGCACCACCTATAAAAAGAATATGAAGTCCCTTATTCTGTCTTGCTGTAGATGAAAATTTAAGAAAATTCCATAACTAAACTTTTTAACTTTAAAAATGTGGTACATATTTTTTCTTTCAAAACTTGTGTCTATTATTCAGAGGGCAAAGTTTTGTATTCAGACCCTATGGTAATCATATTTGGTATTCAAACCCTATGGTAATCATATCTGGTATTCAAACCCTATGGTAATCATATCTGGTATTCAAACCCTATGGAAATCATATTGGTATTCAAACCCTATGGTAATCATATTTGGTATTCAAATCCTATGGTATTCAAATCTGGTATTCAAACCTTATGGTAATTTATTTGGTATTCAAACCCTATGGTAATCATATCTGGTATTCAAACCCTATGGTAATCATATCTGGTATTCAAACCCTATGGTAATCATATCTGGTATTCAAACCCTATGGTAATCATATTTGGTATTCAAACCCTATGGTAATCATATCTGGTATTCAAACCCTATGGTAATCATATCTGGTATTCAAACCCAATGGTAATCATATCTGGTATTCAAACCCTATGGTAATCGTATCTGGTATTTAAACCCTATGGTAATCATATTTGGTAACTGCATCATCTTGCACACTTTAAATGCTCAACTAAAACCAATTAATGCCAACAAATACATTCCTAGATTCTGATTTGAATAAAATATAATCCCATTCATCAAATGCATATTTTTTCTTAATTAAAAAATTGCAGAATGTGCAACTGTGCAGTGAAACCTAATAAATGATGCCAACCTCAAAACTACAACATGAAATGTAGAGCATAATGAAAATGTGTTTATATAAATGAATAAACACACCGAAAAAAAATGAATAAACTTTTATGACAAAAAAAAAAACCTACCCTCCCCAAACTAAAGGAACACTGCATGTGGCAAGTCCAAGAATTTAGGACACCCTCTGTGGCCATCTCTGACAACCACATATTGTAAATAACACAAGATAACTGCATTAAATTTTACAGAGTTCTAAATAAGCAGCATATTTATCTAATTTATGCATATATAATAACAATAAACACAAGAATTGTATCAAATGTTTTAAATTTTAAGCATTTGGTGACCAAAACGTTTGACATATTTTAAGCCCTTAGGTCAATGCTGTTTTCATATTAGTTCTGCCTTAAGCACAGTAAATGTTTGATAATGGTATATTCTAAGAAACTGTGAGAAGTTCCACATGTTCTTTGAATGCCTATTTGATAGTACTTAAGAATGGTGAGAACATTATTAAAAAATAAATACAATTATTCAAGTGTACACAGAGCTGGTCGTTACCAGCAAGATGATTAATAATTTTTTAAAGACATGATAAATGTCTTGATAAGAGTTTTGTCTGTATTCAGTTGTAAATTTGTGTTCCATGCTGTTCATAAAATATCCTAAGATTTTCAGAAGCACCATTAGTTCCAAAACAGAATACCCAGTTAATTAAACACAAAACAGAACACACAATTCAATTCAGAATATCCAATTCATTACAATCCAATCAAGATCTCTGTATAAATAGACTGCTTCTCTGATCTCTTTCACTGTGACCAAATTAGGGTATTCAAGAAATAAATGTATAGAATTGAGAGGTACTTGAATTCTGAAAAACTGATTAGTGGAAAGTGACAAGGAACTACAATAATCCTAAGCCCAATCTCAGTTACAGTTAAGACAAGAATGTGAGCACACATTTGTCATTAATTGGGCTTTTTCATCACTTTTGTAACACCAAAATTCTTTTGAATTATTATTTAGGCCTCTGAACAATCATTACAAATGACAGATTAGACAAGAGAATACTTTCTCCAAAATTTCCTTTACAATTTAAATGCATGAACAAGCCCTGTGCATCTATGTCAGAGAAATTCTTAAGCAACCTTAACTGATAAAAGAGACCACCCATATGTCTGATGGTTCATTGACAAGCTGTTTTTCCAGAACTAGATAAATGGATGGTAAAATACTAGCACAGAAATGATTCACCTGTAGTCAGCAAACATGGTTATTGTGTGAATATCATGGAATTCTCCATAACCTTGACCTTCAAAACAAGCCCATATGTCAGCCACAAGGATCTGTGCCCTCTTGTAGAAAGCAACTGAAATGTTTGCAAATCAGTAATTAGAAATCAATATTAAATCAATTAATAGTATAAAAAGAGTGTCTTTAAGTACATGTATTTCTAATCTAATGATCAGGAATCCATATATCTATTGGTCTAATGTTCTATTATCTTTAGAAAAAAGGTCTACAACAACTGTCAACATGACCACTTTTGCAGAATAAAATACCATATGTACTTGCTTATAAGTCAAGATTGTCAGCAAACACAGACCCTGATCTTCTATTGCATAATATGCTGGCAGATCAGGGTCTATATTTTTGGTTCAAAATGATTACTCAGAACAAACTGCATAGACCCATTTCTAATGGCATACTATGTTATGGCAGGTTTTGGTCTGTGCAATTTGCAGTTTAACTGGACAAACAAGTACAGCTGCCAACCCTCCAGGCTCGCAATTAGTGACAACAGGGATACAAATTAGCAAATTTCGACACGAATTCGTGAAGCGATCTTCGAGTCCAGATACATTTGATGGAACAAATGTTTATCATGGTCTCCAGCTGATAAAGGTAGATTGTGTTCAACAAGAAAACTCACAAACAATGCATCAGCAAAGGTAGCTTGCAGATCTTCCATCGAGAGATGAAATCTGCTTCAAGTTCTCAATTTTCCCATCCTCTATGTGCTTTTTTGCTACCAATGTGCTTCCTCACATCATCTCTGCCACCATGCCCAATGCTAAAATTTGTGGCACAATGCATCCATAAAGCATGATGTATATTGATGCTTGATAGCTGAATGCAGGACCAATTTTGGTATATTCCAAACTAATCTTCACTTTTTGTGCAATACATTTCGTTTTCCTTGTTGATGACATTTTCAAGATGCGGTGTTTGCGGCGCATGCATGGAGCAAACTTCCGGTTAGGTCTCAGTTTCTCTCAAAAGCATATGTAAAACTACTCTAATAAATATAGATTAACAAAAGCTAAAATGCTTGCTACTGGGCCAACAGTACCCATCAGCTATATAGTTCCACTTATATCACGAACAGCAGTACCGGACCGTTTTGGCAATTGCCGATATCACGATTAGCGCTTAACAGAAAATCGATTATTTTGTCAAAGATTTAAAATAATTAAAAATTGGGGAATTCTTGATTTTTGGCATGCAGCGTGAATCCATGAATCGCTGAAAAAGTATTGAAATTCATGCCAAAATCATGAGGGTCGGCAGCTATGAGTAAGTATGTATAGTAATTAACATTTGAAACTTACAGTACAACTGTGTTTGGGACAATGTCTATCATCACTTTGATCATTGCTATTAAAAGTTTTTGGCCACCATTTAAAGTTGATCTTTCTCAAGAAGATTATATCATTTGATAGCTGAATCATCTTTCATGTCACAAGAGTTTTTGTGAAAAAGAATGAAAAATATAACACTGCTTCTCAGGCACAATGTCTTTTTTTCATGCTGCATTCATATCAACTCAGTTGCCAGTCAACAGACAACACGGTACTGAAGTAAAAGCCCAAACAAGACTTTAAACTCGATTATACCCTGGAAAATGGTCATTGTCAGACAGTGAGTAGTTTACTTTCAAAGATGCACAATGACCACAAGTTTGGTAATTAAGATAATAAACATGTCTTGGTGGTATTTACTTTAAACAATTATTGCTGATAGAGAAAACAAATACTTTAAACAAATGTTGAGTAAACATTTAAAGAGCAAATCACAGTGGAAAACAATTTCATGAATGTTTGGAGAATTTCCAAAAGTAATCACCAATGTGTGACCCTGAACAATACTGACATATACAAGTAACTAATGTTACAGTACCAGAAAAGGACCAAACTATAGAATTATCCACTCTGGTTCTGGCTACTAATTAACCTTAGTCAACACTGCTATTTTCCAATGTACCTGCAGATCTGGTTCTATGTAGTTTGATAGGAGTAATTGGTAGAACAAACAAACATGGAGCCTGATCTGCCAGTGCATTATGCATTGGCAGATCAAGGTCTAAGTTGTCTGCAGTTGGATCCAACTTGTAAGTCTATTTTTGCATGTTCTTTTAGTCTCTTACAGCATTCATCCAATCTCAAAACACACTATAAAAGAAGACATCAAGTGTTGTCCAGCAATCAAGGTACAACAAAATGCCACAAAATCAGACAACATCAATTGTTCTCCAAAATTAGGGGACAATAACACACTACACAAGCAAACAAGATAAATGGTGTCCAAAAATCAGGGGACAAAAACACTCTGCAAGCAGATGACATTAAATGTTGTCCAACAACCACTGGACAAAAACACAACCCCCTAAATGTTTAATCACACATAAGTTGTTTTCACTGAAATGAATCACCATCTTATGATTTTGATCAAATTTGCCTATATTGCAAACAAAATATACCAGCATTTCGATTTGATAGCAATAGTTCAGAAGGCATTGTAATAAGAGTTAGGACTTTAGTTTCTGAATTAAGTACACAGTCTGCTAATCAAATCTGGAATATGAAGCATAAAGTGTTGTATATTGGTTTTAAGTCTGTCTTATCTTTCAGGCAAATATTTACAAATTGCAAAGTCTAACTGATTCAAACAATTAAACCAATTCATTTTTTCTCCAAGGACAAGACTTACCTTTCCTGCCATTGTACTCTGCCACATCTTGATACGATGGAAAATCAGTGACAACTAATTTTAATAGATTCTGTGCACTCCTATCACACTTCCCAATGCAGTTGGCAAAACTACCATCATATTTCTAGAAAAATAAAACAGAAAAGGCTGTGTAAAAATGTAACTTAAGTCTAGATTTAAAATAAACATAAACCTCATTTGGTGCTTACAATTATGTCATGAAAGTAAAGATTCATGTATAATATACACTTTAGACATTTCTGGAAAGATGTGGTGGCTGAGTTGAAACTTCCTTCAACTTGTCTAATAAACTCCAAAATTATAATGACTTACTAGAGACACAATAGACATAGTGAATTTGAAATAGAAAAAAAAAATAAAAGGTGAAGAAATTGATTCATCATGGGAAAATGAGGATATATGATTCATTCAAACAGCCCTTCAGCAGCACACTTGCACTACGCATCTTGTGTACCTAAAGTCATCACCAGTACAGCAGTCAAGTTGCTATCTATTCACTATGTCTAGGTGTCAGAACTTTTATGTTGTTGTTGTTGTAGGGTTTAACGCCATTTTTCAGCACACGATAGGCTATACATGGCGGCCAGTATTAATGGTGGAGGAAGAAACCGGGAAATCCCCGGAAAGAACCACCGACCCTCGAGAAGCTACTGGCAAGGTTTCTCACATATCCACATTGGCCGAATCCGAGACTCGAACCCAAGAACTGGGGGTAAGATTGAGTGAAAAACAAATAAAACATTTGGTGGTCACTGGTGCATAAATGGTAGTAAAGGGAAACAACGAATAAAGTTTGAATCCCTTGATATTTATGATATAAAATCCTGCGAATTTATTTAAAGTTTAAATTTTTTTGGTTTTGAGAAAAAGACATTTTCATTGGTAGTTAATTCATGAACTGCAATAAGGGGTCATATTGCTTCTATTGATAACAGGTCCTATTTTTTTACGGAAAGAGGTCATACTGTTGCTAGAGAATGAGGCCTATTGTTTCTATAAAAAAATAATTATTGGTCATGAATTTAAATTTGTTGTTGGTAGTGATCATAAAATCCACCAAAACTGGTACCCATTCGCAACTGGTACCCTACAAAAATTTTGTTTTTAAATTCACAGTATGTTACCAATAGTAAGAGTCAATATATCTACAGGCATGTCATTTCAAGATTATACAATCTCACAACCTGCACTAGTATTTAAAACATGATGCAGAAAAATCAGCAGAAAGCATGAAAACCATGTGGGGTTAATTCAAGCCCTACCTTTATTTCTTCTATACATCTGTTCTATATTCCAAACGTTCCCCCTTATTCTAAAAGAAGATGCTAATTCCTCCTAAACTATCAATTTAATGCATTTCAAAAAATGTTTTTATTTACAGAAATGTTTGCTGACAGCGTTCTTTTGCATACCAGGGCCCAGCAACATGGAATGAATAGCCCACTGAACTTAGACACAAAGACACAGTGATCCCATTCAAGAGTGCTCTCAAAACTCACTTATTTCGACTGCAAGAACAAACTTAAAGACCTAATAATGTTTCCTACCTTAAATATTCTCAGCATATTTTCTTATGTTTTCTGATTTCATGGTGTTTGTTTTTGTAATCATACCATTATATGTTTTTTATCTTATAGGTGTTGTCTAATGTTGTAAAGCGCTTAGAGCTTCTAAAGATTAGGCGTTATACAAAGTCCTCGTTATTACTATTTTTAAGCAAACAAAACAGTCCAGTATGTGTGAGTAAAAAATGGTGGAAAAAAGAGACAGGTAGACAGAATATATAACTACTGCAGATATATTTATGATGGCTTATATTTTGTGTATTAATTAAATTATTCTTGATAAAGAAATTAGTTGTTATTGTTGTTGTAGGGTTTTGCGCCATTTTTCAGCACAAGATAGGCTATACATTGCGGCCAGTATCAATGGTAGAGGAAGAACCCAGAAAAACCCTGAAAAGAACCACAGACCCACGAGAAGCTAAAGAAATTAGAACTAGTAATAAATACCATAAGTGGTTTAAGAATTTATATTCATTTTGTAAGCATCAGTATTAAGCAACATTTATTATGGCAAAAGCAATTATCAAATTATTCAAACAGTATACAATTAACTACCTGCTGGCCTATGTGACTGTTAAAAGAAATGACAAACAACTGTAAAGTACTCATGTCTAATTAAGACAAAATTTGAAAGATAGAAACAGCTATGCATAATTGACAGAACCACAAGAAACTGAAATTAAGGTACAGTTGTACATCTGAAATTCTCATGGCCTTCAAAAGTTATAGTCACTGAAATAGGTGTAGAAAGAAAGAATTTAATTAAAATTTGATGTAACTGCATGACACTTTTCAAAATTTCAAAATAATTGTGTGTGTGTGTAATTAATTGTATTTAACTTCTCATAACGGAGGTTCAATATGTGGAAATTGATTTTCTAGAACATTACTGTCCTTATAATGTATGTAACAGTCACCTTAAACCGATCACTAAGATATATCTAATATTAATTCAACACTTATTTTCTTGTAATTATTTTAATTTCCTAACATTGACATCAAACGATTAAAGTTTCAAAAAATGTCAAAAATTATGAAGTGTATTATTTGAAGTTCTTTGAAGAATGGCTACATACTGTACAGGAATAAGACCGAACAATGGAGTAACTTTGTCAGAGCAAGAAATCTGTAACATACTTTTCATACCATGCTGCCTGAATTTGAGCTAACACTTTTGTGACATTCTGCAATGAACAAATTATACTTCTGTCAATTTCATTTAGAAAGTGAAGTTAATGTTGTTGACAGTTTGCGCACAAAACTTCTTGTCAGTAACAGAACTTTATGTCGGTAACAAAACTTCTTGTCAGTAACAGAACTTCTTGTTGGTAACAAAACTTCTTCTCAGTAACATAACTTCATGTTGGTAACAAAAATTCTTGTCGGTCACAAAACTTCTTGTCAGTAAAAGAACTTCTCGTCAGTAACATAACTTCATGTCAGTAACAAAAATTCTTGTTGGTCACAAAACTTCTTGTCAGTAACAGAACTTCTTGTCAGTAACATAACTTCATGTCAGTAACAAAAATTCTTGTTGGTAACATAACTTCATGTCAGTAACACAAAATTCTTGTCAGTCACAAAACTTCTGTAACAAAATGTCTTGTCAGTAACAAAACTTGTCGGTAACATAACTTCTTGTCGGTAACAAAAAAATTTGAGAAAACTGTCTAAAGCCAACTTTTAGCAGATTCTTAAAATCCACAGTTTAAGTATCATCCTACAATGTGTGAAATTTTCAAAAAAATAGCATTTCAATAATATTTTCAATTTTGATCCAAATGAAATATAAAATTTTAAATTTTCTGAAAATAAGAATTTTAAGTTTTATTCCATTCCAATAAATGTCAGGTAAGATTCATTCACATACCATAAATTGCAAGAATTTTCACAAGGCTACAATTTCCAACATTAAAGCAAGACATACAAGTTTTACAAAGTGTTTTGGGATTTTATTATGACTGGTATAATGGGAATGAGCTCTAAGAACTCTTCATAATAAATAGCATTAGAACTCTCCTTAATAAATAGCATTAGGACTCTTGACGGGACTCTCATTGCTCAAGTCCTAAGAAAAATCCCAAGTGTTGCAGATCCGCATCCATCATCTCCTGTTATTTGACTTGCAAATCCTTTAACACAAAACTTCAACAACAACAAAATTTATGTCGATGATCATCATAATTTCCTGACAGCTTTACCTGTGATGGTGCTACTCTGACAAAACTTGTTATCCTTTATGAGAAGATTGACTAAAATCCAAACCTGCTAAAAGCCAGGCCTAAGATGAAAACCTGGCACTGACAATTGTTTTGATTGAAATTCTGTAAAATGGTGATTATACATCACTTTATAAGACGTTAAAGCTTAATCCTTGCTCTACCTGTGACCGTATGTCTGTCTGGGTCGGTTGTAAAGACATCACAGATGCTTAAGATGGCTAAAACTTTGAGTCGCTAGGATAGGACATGTAAATATCAAATATGGTCATACAGCTCTCCTTTGTTAATATCAAATATGGTCATACAGCTCTCCTTCGTTAATATCAAACATGGACATACTTTTGTAAGTATCAAATATAGAAATACAGCTCTCCTTTGTTAATATCAAATATGTAGTTCTCCTTTGTTAATATCAAACATACAGCTCTCCTTTGTTAACATCCAATATAGAAATACAGCTTTCCTTTGTTAATATCAAATATGGAAATAGAGCTCTCCTTTGTTAATATCAAATATGGAAATACTTTTGTAAATATCAAATATAGAAATACAGCTCTCCTTCGTTAATATCAAACATGGACATACTTTTGTAAGTATCAAATATAGAAATACAGCTCTCCTTTGTTAATATCAAACATGGAAATAACAGATCTTTTTTGTTAATATTAAATATGGAAATACAGCTCTCCTTTGTTAATATCAAATAAACAGCTCTCCTTTGTTAACATCCAATATAGAAATACAGCTTTCCTTTGTTAATATCAAATATGGAAATACAGCTCTCCTTTGTTAATATAAAAAATATACAGCTCTCCTTTGTTAATATCAAATATACAGCTTTCCTTTGTTAACATCCAATATAGAAATACAGCTTTCCTTTGTTAATATCAAATATGGAAATACAGCTCTCCTTTGTTAATATAAAAAATATACAGCTCTCCTTTGTTAATATCAAATATACAGCTTTCCTTTGTTAACATCCAATATAGAAATACAGCTTTCCTTT